>CM060928.1:454423663-455048663 GCA_030765085.1 Allium cepa
TCGCTCTTCGTCTTGAGGAGGCGGATAGGGAAAGTGATGTTGAAGTTGTGGGTGCCAAACCGAACTTCAACAACAACAACAAGAAGAGGCCAAACAAATTCAAAGGTCCTTATCCCAACAAAAAGAGTAATCAAGCAACTCCTGCTGCAAAGGCTCCTTCTCCTAGTAGTGAGAAATGCTTCAACTGTGGGTCTAGGGACCATTTTGCGAACAAGTGTTCAAAGCCCCGTTGTTGTCGCTATTGTAAGAGCCCGGATCATTATATACATCAATGCCTCAAACTTGAAGGCGAGAAGGAGGAAAAGTTAAATGTTTCTCAAGCCCCTGGAAACATATCACGTGGGCAAGGTACATCTCATTCTATCCTGAATGGTATTATTAAATTTCGTGATCAACCTATTCGAGTTCTTTTTGATACGGGAGCATCCCATTCTTTTATATAAAAAGAGTTTGTTGATACTTTTTCTTTAAGTGTTGTTGCTTTAATGACTTCTTTGAGAATTGCGAATCCGGTTGGTGGATCCGCAACACTCAGTTTATTGTGTAAGGATGTCGAGATTATTTTATGTGATTTTTCTTTCCTAGCCGATTTGCATGTCATGCGTTATTTAGGCTTTGGAATGATTTTGGGAATGAATTGGCTTAACCGTTATGAAGCTCATATCCTATGTCCTGAGCGGACTATTCATCTTCGACATACTCAATCTGTTAAGCAGATTTCTATTATTCTCAAAGATTCGGATTCCACTTTATCTGCATCTTTATATTCTTTAAATTCTCGTGATGACAAATGATGATGAGGAAGACGTCATTTCTCTTATTCACGTTGTTCGTGAATTTTCCGACATATTTGAGCCCGTTTTAGGATTCCACCTAAGCGAGCAATTGAGTTCAGAATTAATATTACCCCTGGAGCTCAACCTATTACTCGTCCTCCTTATCGGTTGTCGAATAAAGAAAATGAGGAGATGCGCATACAATTATCCGATTTGGAAACGAAGCAATTTATTTGCTCTAGTTCCTCGCCTTGGGGAGCTTCGGCTATTTTTGTGAAGAAATCCGATGGCACACTTTGGCTTTGCATGGACTACCGCAAGCTTAATGATCTTACTATCAAAAATAAATATCCTTTACCTCGGATTGATGACCTATTCGATCAACTTAGTGGTGCTAGAGTCTTTTCACCATTGGACTTGGAAATCGGTTTTCATCAGCTTCGTATTGCAGAGGATAGCATTCCTTTGACATCGTTCCGTACTCGATATGGATCTTATGAATGGCTTGTTATGCCATTTGGTTTAACGAATGCTCCGGCTTATTTCGTTGACTTTATGAATCGAGTTTTCAAAGATTTTCTCGATCGATTTGTTCTCATCTTTATTGATGATATTCTTGTGTATTCAAAAACCGAGGAGGAGCATGAAAAACATATTCGGATTGTGTCGGAAACTCTTAGGAGTAATCAATTAAAAGCAAAATTTTCTAAATGCCATTTTTGGCAATCTAGTGTGAAGTTTCTCGGTCATATTATTTTTGAATCCGGAATTTTCGTAGATCCTTCAAAGATTGAAGCGATTCAAGATTGGAAGAGACCGGAGAGTGTGACGGAAATCCGTAGCTTCCTTGGATTGGCGGGTTATTACCGTCGTTTTATCAAGGAATTTTCAAAAATTGCCGTTCCTCTCACTAGCTTAACTAAGAAAGGTGTTAAATACATTTGGTCGGACAAATGTGAAACTTCTTTTCAGAAATTAAAAGAACTCCTTTCCGATGCTCCTATTCTTGTTATTCCCAAGGGGAATCAAGATTTTATTGTTTATACTGATGCTAGTCGCATTGGTTTGGGTGTCGTTCTTATGCAAAAAGAACGTGTTATTGCTTATGCTTCTAGGAAATTGAAGCCAGCTGAGACTAGATATGCCACTCATGATTTAGAACTTGTGGCTATCGTTTTTGCCCTTCGAATTTGGCGTCATTATCTATTGGGAGAAAAATTTATTCTCTACACCGATCATAAGTCTTTGAAATATTTATTCTCTCAAAAGGAACTTAATTTGCATCAATAGCGTTGGCTCGAATTCCTTGCATCTTATGATCTTGATATTCTTTATACTCCCGGAAAGGGAAATCGAGTTGCCGATGCACTTAGTCGCAAGCAACAAATGGTTGTTTCCATGATGATATCCGAATGGAATGATCTCGAGGTTTTATCCACTTGTGAAATTCGAGACCGTGTTTCCGATTTATGTTCATCTCTTGTTTTATGTAGCCTTGAGGCTCATCCTTCTCTTTTTGACCGCATTCTTGAAGCTCAAAAGCTAGATCCCGAATTGGCTCTTCTTGGCCAAAAATTTTGGGATAAAACTGATATTGAAGGTTTGAAAGACTTCGATATTGATTCTCGTGGCGGTGATCGAAAATTTGGTAGACTTGTCGTGTCAAATATTAGTAATCTTCGTAAAGACATTTTAGAAGATTCTCATCATTCTAAATTTACCATTTATCCCGGTAGTAGTAAAATGTATGCGGATATGAAGCGGCTTTATTATTGGGAGGGAATGAAATCTAATGTTGCTAACTTTGTTAAGTGTTGCATGACTTACCCACTTGTCAAGGCTGAACATCAAAGGCCCGGTGGGTTATTGCAACCATTAGACGTTCCAATTTGGAAGTGGGATCAAATTTCCATGGATTTTGTTGACGGCCTTCCCCGTTCTCGCTCGGGTCATGATAGCCTATGGGTTATAGTTGATAGACTTACTAAATCCGCCCATTTTATTCCCGTTCGGTCTAACCGACCCGTTCCTCTTTTGGCCAAACTCTTTATCAAGGAAATCGTTAAATTGCATGATGTTCCTACTTTTATTGTTAGCAATCGTGATCCATTGTTTACTAGTGGATTTTGGAAGGGTCTTCAAAAAGCTTTAGGAACGAAGCTTAATTTTAGCACCGCTTATCACCCCCAGTCCGATGGACAAACCGAGCGTGTGAATCAAACTTTTGAAGATCTTCTTCGTGCTTGTGTGCATGATTTTGGTGGAAGTTGGGAAGATCATATTTCTCTTGTTGAATTTTCCTATAATAATAGCTTCTAATCTAGTATTGGTATGGCACCTTTCGAGGCACTTTACGGAAGGCTATGCCGATCTCCTTCCTGTTGGCTTGAGGCCGGTGAGAAGCTGGTTTTAGGTCCAGATCTTATCCGGGATTCCACAGAGAAATTGACCTTATTCGACATAGGATGAAAGAAGTCCAGAGTAGACAAAAATCCTATGCCGATAACTGGAGAAGGTAGCTAGAATTTTCTGTGGGAGATTCTGTTTTCATTCGTGTTTCACCTATGAAAGGTGTTGTACGTTTCAGTCGATCGAGAAAATTAGCAACTCGATATATTGGGCCATTTCCTATCACTGAACGTATTGGTTCCATGGCTTATCGCCTTTTATTATCGGCTCAGTTTTCTTCTATTCATGACGTGTTTCACGTTTCTCAACTAAGGAAGCGCCTTCGAAATTCCGATTCTATTATTGAGCCCGGTGTTGTGGAAGAAATTGAAGTTTCACCCAATTTAACTTATGAGCAGCATCCTATTCGAATTATTGCTTCGGAGGTTAAACGCCTTCGAAATAAAGATGTTCCGCTTGTGAAAGTTCAATGGTCCTCAAATCCTAAAGATTGCTCTTAGGAATCTAGAGAGTTCATCGAGCGAACACATCTGGACTTACTTTCCCATGCTCTTTAAGGCGAACCTTTTATTTCAAATTTCTTTTGTGATGAATATGCTCTCATGGTTGTTACTATATATCTTCTTCTTAAATATTGCAAGGATGCAATTTCTTTAAGGAGGGGAGTCTGTAACAACCCGCATATTTATCGATTTTATATTTAAATATTTTATTTATATATTTTATGGATACTCGAAATTTAGTCTGAAAAGCTACTTTTTGCATACGGTCGAATTAGGACTCGGGGCCACTTCTATTGAGTTCAAAACGCCGTTTGCGATCTTTTTGAGTATAAACTTTGATATGTTTAGAGTTAGTCGAATTTTGCCACTTTTCACTTAGGGCTTTGGTTTGGGCTGAGCCCTATAACCCCACTTATTAACTCAGTCCCAACCCTCTCCTCTTCATTTACTTTCTTTCTATTTTCCTAATGCTCAAGCTTTTATAACAATGGAGAGTGGAATGGTAAATTGAAACTCAAGCCCTAGTTTTCTTTTGCAAATCAAGCTCTAGCTCCAAACTAATAGAAGAAACTTTGGTAAGCCTCTTCTTCTTCTTCTCCAACTCATTCTTTTATCAATTTCAGAAATTCCTAAACCTAACTTTGGGAATGTTCTTCTTTTTGAGCATAGATTCAAGCTCGTTTGGGTTATGTTGAAGAGTGGTTGATTCTCCCTTTGCTTTCAAGCTTCTTCTTCATTGATTTTGTGAAAATGTGAGATTTTTATCTTACATCTTAGTCTATAACTATCTTCGATTGTTAGGTATGAATTCCTAACGCTTATTCTTGTACAATTGTTTTTGGTTTGGATTAATTTGGTGAATATTCTAATTTTTGGTGTTTTGGGTTCAATTCTTTAAAAATCATAGCTTTGATGTCTTGATCATGTTTTTGGTGATGAACCGAAGAGCTTCTATGGCCGGATAGTCGATTGGCATAAACCCTTAGTGTCGTTGCTCGACCGATAGCAATTGGGAAGGGAATGGCATTTATTAGATAGGCATGGGAGTGCTGGCAATAGGCTCCGGTCGACCGAGCTCAGGGTCCGATCGACCGACCTGCTACCCGAGCACTTCCTGCCTCTGGTTTGGAAGTGCAGGTTACAGGCTCCGGTCCATCGAGCTCAGGGTCCGGTCGATCGACCTGCTACCCGAGCACTTCCATCTTTGGTTCGATCAACCGACTTAGGGAGTCCGGTTGACCGACCTGCTCCTATTTGCCAATTTTGCCTATATTGCCTATTTTGTTGAATTTCCAACTTTAATCGATTCGTGTTGTTTCCCTTTTATTGTTATCATTTATTATCGACTTTGATGAAATTTTCTTTGGGAATTTTCGAAATATCCATTTTGATGGATTTGATATCGATTTCTTTGGATTTTATTCACTTCTACGAATGTGAATTTCGGTGATTGATTGTTTTACAATCATTTTTGTGATTTTTCACTTTAAAAATATAAAGGTTTCAATACTAGTAGTAAATATCAAAATTCTTTCATCAAAGCGATTTCAAAACTATTTTATTACTAAGCTCTTTTCTTAAACCGTTTTCCAATCTATTAGTATATACAAACCTTTACCTCACTCGTATGAGAAATCTAATTAAACGACTTAAAAAAACAAGTGGTATGAAACGCTTGCATTTGCTTCATCGGTTAATTCTTGGACTTGTTCGATTGAGCCTTTTTGTGACAATTTCCTAGTGAAGATCTACAGTTTGTTCGTAAATATTTAAGTTAAACTAGTGGTTATGGGACATGAAGCTAAACTCATATATTTACCATCTTAGTGTAATTGACACTTCTTGATGATCATGACGATCATTTTTGTGATTTGGACTAGCAATTGTGCCATGTCTCTTTGTCTGTGAGGGAGACTAGACCCCATTTCAGTGTGATCTCAAGTCACACATGTGGGGTAGCACCCCATTGTCTTCGGGCCGTTCGTGTGTCAAAAATTAATGGCTAGCTACCATGAGATAACATCTCGTTCGTGTGATACATATGTTGGTGAGTTTTCATGCTTCCGTTCGTGTGATAGGCCTCCCTCCTTTTTTTTATGATTTCTGAATTTCGTGTGTTGATTTCTGGAATTTGTGCATCACCAATTTTAGTGATTTTCATTGATATGATTTATTAATTTTTGTGCATTGGTGAATTCGTGTGTCATGGACTTGTTGTGAATACAAGTTTTGGGTATGGAACCTTTTTTTTGGATCTTTGAGAAGATTCTTGTGATATTGGTTAATCTCATGTTGATTTTCAATTACATACTTATAGTAGTATGACATTATGGTTATCATATGTTTATGCCATATCTCTTATTCTATATCATGTCATCTGATATTTATAGCTAGACTGATCCGTTTATTATTTTCTTATGAAATAATACTCGGGTCGGACCGAGATGTTTCAGGTGCTTCTGCTTGACTTCTCCCCAGTGATTCATTACTCTGACTTTTAGCAAACTACTTAGATTAGTAGTTTTTGTTGTAAACATTTGAGATGTAGACTCTATGATGTATACTTATTCTTTTGTATAGCACATGTTGCTATTCTTTTGGGTTATTGTGGATCTTTCTAACCACTACTCTGATGTACACTTTCATGTGTTATATATTCATATCTTTTTCCGCCTTTGTGATATGGATGTCTGTGACTGATTTGTGTTATGTTTATTTCTATATTTGTTTTCGAATATTATTATAGCCACCGTGTAGTAGCTTTAAGTTTGTATCGGTGTGTCGGATTTCCTCCCGAAATCAAATGCATGTTATACTATCCGACATAGCGGTGCTCGCACAAAGCAATTGCACGGATGGTCGCTCCTCAATAGCTTTATTCTCCACGCTAGTTGACATCATTGCTCCGTAGTGTTCTTGCCTAGCGTGGGTATAGAGGTGGGGCATCACATGCGGGCTCACCAATAACCTACCTCTGTACAAACATATATATTCCCTTCTATGTGTAATCATAATTTTAGCCTTACCTGTGACAAAGCCCGACACAATGGATTTTGGACTAAATTAGTTAGGGCTAATAGCTATGTATAGGGTACAGTCCTATACCAGTCTCATCTGGTATACAAATATCTGAGTCATTTTACTTAGGTTAATCTTCCCTTAAATTTTTCTTGAAAACCTTTTCATCTCAAATTGATTTAAAACCTTTAAACCAAACTTAAACAAGGAAAATATATACTCTATGCTTTACTCAAAATCAAATTGCCATGTTATATATACTTTACTCAAGTCTTTCCAACATTTAAATCTTTAAAAGTGCCCCTTTCGAATCCATTGAAAGCATAAACCCTTCTTTGTAACCTTGGCCGAAAGGCCAAAACATTCCTTTCGAAACCATTCATATAAACCTTTAGAAACCATTGAAAAACCTTTCCTTTAAAAGCTTTAAAAGCCTTAGACGTCCTTCTTTAAAACATTTAAACATTGTCTTTCAAAACAGTTGGAAAACCTTTACCTTAAAACCTTTGAAACCATTGGGAAACGACCCCATCAAAACCACTAAAACATCAAACTTTTCAAAAGCTTTTGGGTTCAATTTAAAACATGTGGGATAATCCTTTCAAAACCATTAAAACCATCTTCTTCAAATCCATTTGGGTATTTACCTTCAATAGAGCAAAAGTATCATAAAATATCTAAGTTGAAAGCATTCCTTTGGAAAGCATTTCTATGTAAAGGAGTGATGATGTTGAAACCAACCTTCTATCAGCATTGGAGAAGCGGCTTGGGTTTTAAAACAAAGTATATCTTTCGAAACCATTAGCTTCAAAAGGTAGAAAAGTGGCAGCTAGGGGTTTCGACCCCATTCGAAAGCATTTACTTAAAACAAAAGGCGCAACCCATTCAAACCTTTCCTTTAAAACATTTGACTCATCCAAATGCCAACTAAGTCGAAAACATATCATTCGAAAGCAAAGCGGGCACATTTTCATTTGAGAGAAAAGTAGCACTTCAACCTCTTTGGAACCCCTAGTTTTGGCCTAATACCTTCTGCTTATATCCAATTTGTTGCACATCAAGTCTTTGATGCTATGCACACTGGTTTCGATGGTGATCGTGTAGAGCTACAAGTCGAAACCCCTAGTGGCAAAAGTGGTGAAACATGCTAAAAGCATGTAAAAACTGATTTTAACTTTAGAAAGAAATTATTTTTAACTAACCTGCCTTATTTGTCAAAATATTATTGGTTGCTAAGTTCTTTTCTAAAAGTGCTGCCAATATTTTAGAAATAAACATTTTAATTTATTTATAACGTAACCCTTCTCCTTTTATAAATGTATAAAACATTTAAGTCCTGTACCTTAAATAATTTTATACATCTATTAAAACACTTTAGAAAATTCTACGAATATTCTAGCTAATTTTATATCCAAATAATCATTTTCCTTACTAGAAAATTAATAGAAAATCCATATCGATTTAGAAAATTATGAAAATTAAAACCTATCTCTAAAATATCATTTCTTGTGTAAATCTAAAATCGCAAGGCATTTGGATGTCATTTAATAGGGTTTTCACATTAAAACATATCATAGAACCTAAACGAATAAGCATTAAATCATCAACAACATATATAAACATTTAGTTATTCAAAAACATGGCATAACCTTGCAAATAATTTCGGTTTGACCTTAAAACTGAGAACAATAGAAAATAGGAGATGCATTCATTATTTACCCTGTCTTTGAGATTTGAATGGATTAAGTTGATTAATCTTCTTCCTTTAGCTCTTTCTTCCTCTTGTTCTTTGTAATGTGGTTGGCCTCTATTTGTTTCTAATTTTGCAAATGAACATGCAAAACATACATGGCTAAGGGTTTAGGGTACTAGAATGATCTCTTTCCTATTTTACCGCTCCTCTGTTTCATTTTAACCCTTCTTTTGTCCATTGGTTACACGACATGGCTACCTCTTATTAAAATCAAATCTCAATCCCATAATCACCATATTTTTTAATTTAATTTAGCTAATTAAATATCCTAAATAATGTTACTAAAAATATGGGGTGTTATATTATCCAAAAAGGTGAGTTTAACTCACTGAAATTCCAGTAGACGCTTAGGCATTCCAGTTTGAACTAAAATCGATTGGCGTTCAATTTTAGTTCAAACTTTCACTTGCTTTAAACTCATCTGAACTAATTCTATCATGTAACTAGTTGTCATTACAAGTATAATGCAAAAGACCGTGTCTCGATTGGACCTCGTACGAGAAAGTTATATAATTTAAAAGATTTTGTAATTAACTAAATAAATTAAATCCACCTAACCCCTTAATTAAATAATTAATTACCCTAATTATTTCAATTCCCTCTTCCTCAATCTACTCACGCTCTAGATTTGAGAACATGCGACCGAATCCACCATGGCCATGCGTTCTTCCACCTCTATCTCCTTCCATGCTCCATTAAACTCAAATATGACTTTACCACTAGACTCCTCAACTCGGCCTCCACCTTCTCGCCTCCGCCACCTCATGCTCGCACTGCCCCCACCTAGCCGTGACCTAGACCATATTGCATCAATACTTATATGGGCGCATTCCACTATTGGTCGATGCAACTTCCACAGCTTTAGCCCAAGGTGCCAATCGACTTCAAAAACTCAAAATAAGCCTTCATTTCACCAATTGATGCCTACACATCAAAGAATCACAAACCCTGGTCCAAAAACCCCTTACAACATTCACTGTCTAGCTTCCAACATGATGCTGCAACCTCCAAAAACAAAATAACATGTAGATTTACCCATTATAGACTCAGAGACCCCACCTTTTATTTTTTTTATTTTTAAATCGTTTGTTTGAATTTTTATAAGAAGAGGATCTTTCTCGTTCAGGAATGAAATAGAACAATATAAGTGAAGAGAGAGGAGCAAGTATATTAATTTTTCGAGTGTTAGGTTAGTTTTATATTGAATTTTTCAGCATCCTATTTCGTAGAATTTTGTTTGCGTACGTCATGCAAACAATAAAACAAAAATACGATCACGCATAATGATGCGACATGATCCTAAACCAATAATAATATACACTGGTTAACTGATTTGGTAAAATCACATAAACACCATCATTTGTTAAAAAAACATAAAATTATAGTTTAAATAATTCAAATTGAAAATTATGTAAAAATTAAATATATTAATTTAAAAATACTGTAACAACCCTAGATTTTTCGTATATTTTAATATTTGAATTTGTTTTATTTTGAAATTATTTTAAACTTATTTTATTTCAAACATTTCATTTTTAAATGTAAGTGTTGATTATTATGTGAATTATAATTTCAAACTGGTATAAATAGGATATTTTACTGAAAGATGAACTTCTGTTCAAACTGGTCAAACCTTGACTTTTAAATTTCAAATTTAAATATTTAAATTCTTAAATTTTATCTTTTATTATAAAAATATATTTAATAACTTGAATACTGCTTTTTGTTTCATTGAAAACGGATTTAATTTGTGAAAGTTATGTACATTTCAATTTTGAGTATAATTTGTTTTATTTTGAAATTTTGTCTATTTTAAATTATATAAATCATATTTTCTATGTTATATTTTATTTTAATATGTGTTATATGTTATTTTATGTATATTTTGTCTTTTAATATTTTTAAAGTGATAATAAATTTTTTTCAAAATTTACTGTATTTATTTCCTATTTTTAAAGGTTGTTTCCTATTTTTCTACTATTTTCTTCATTTAAATTATATTTAATTAAAATTTATATATTTATTTTATGAATTTATTTTTATTTTATGTTATTATTTATGTTTAAAAATATTTTACAAGCTCATATGAATTTTCTAAAAATTATTCTATTTAATTTCAAATTTTCTAGTCTAGTTCACTATTTTTAGCTATTTTTCTTAATTTAACTTTATATAATTAACAAATATTATATAAATTTTTATATTTTGATAAATTTTCGAAATTTTATCTGGTATTATTATTATTTCCAAAAATATAAAGTTATATAAATTAAATAAGGATATATGAAGAGTTTTTGACTTTTGAATTGCCTTTTGTCATTTTGAATTCCACCTCTTCATTTTTCTCACAACTCTTCATTTTTTTTGGCATAACTCCCCATATTTCAGCTGACTAATTCATTTTCATTTCACGTATCTTCCTTTCCTCCTTCCTGAGAAAAAAATTTCGGCCATCACATGCTTGGGAAGTTGGTAAAAAAATTTATTTCTTTTATCTCTTTTTTTTTCACTTATATTGCTTATTCCTTTTGATTTTTGTTTGCACTTGCTCTTCCATTTAGGCTCGGCCAAGCTACCTTGCTGCCTAGCCGTCTCTACCACCTGATGGCACACCACCACCACCTCCTCCTCACCAGCCACCCAAACCATGAACCCCCTTGGTGATGCATATCCACAAAAGTTTCAAAACACCCTTCATACTAGCCTAACCGAGCACCACTCTCATTCCATCACCTCACCACCCCTCTAGCCGCCACGTACCACACCACCACCACCTTTGGAAAATGAAAATTTGAAGCTTTGAAAGGATTTGAAATTTATAAGAAAATGTGATTTATATAAAAATGATTTATAAACGAAGGGTTTTGAATTTGAATTTTGAGGAATCGAACTCCGGTGTTTTGAAATGGGTTTTTAAGATTTTAGAAAATATATAATAATAATATGATTTAAAGATATTTTTCCAAATAAGAAATGTTTCAAATGTATTCGAATGAATTCCAATGATTTCGAAGAGATTTCAAAGAAGTTTCAAGTAATAAAAGTCCAGAACCCACTTATGTCGTTGAAAAATAATTTCGGTGATGAATACATGCATCATCGACATTGATTTTTGAGTTTCTGAGGGGGGGGGGGGGAGGCCACTCTAGTAGCTTTGCTATGCGAATGATTTTATGAAACCAAATTTTGATTTCCAATTTCTAAGTATGGTTTGATATTCGAAAGATGTGTATATATATAATTGAAATGATTTAAAATAAGCCGGTGTTCAGTCCTCGAGATTCAGATTTGTTTTGGTATACCTATTGGAATTGATTTACTAATTTGTTGGTTATTTCCAACTCTTGGATTGAAATTATGATTTCTTCGACTATTTTGAAGGTTCGAGCACTTCCAAATCAAGGTTAACTTTTCAAAGCTAAGAAATTTTGAATGGTATAAGGATTTGATAAAGTATAAGTTTAGTTTGGTATGATTAATGTATAAAGTAATATGATTTATATAAGTTTGAAACTGTTGTGGAGTGAAATAAATAAGACTATTTTGAATTATACTGTATGAAATATAGTTTGAAAAGATATTTGAAGTAAAATGTTGAGTTTTGTTAAATTTATAAGTTAAGAAAAATAGTGAATTTTGACTTTACAAATGAAAGTGAGTTTTAAATTGAATATTTGATTTAAAATTTTGTTGTGATAAATCATATGTTAAAAATTATTTAAATGTGAAATTTTAAAGTCTAGAAATATGATTTATAAGTTTAAAATTTGCTAAAATTGAAGTTGTATTGTTTTTGAAAAGTTATAATAAAATCTGGAATTTTATTAATAGCATTTCTAAAATGCTATAGTGTTAGGACAACACTTTAAATTGCTATTGTTTTTGAATTTAACTTTGTTTGAATTAACTAAATATCTGTTATGGCATATTATAAATGCCGTTATTCTTGAACTAAACTATTTTGGAAACTATAAGTTACGATAGCACTTTTAAATGCTTGTCATTGTTATAATTTGACAATGTTTCGTAATGTTATAGATTTTAACACTGTTGAGTTATGTTTTACAAAGTTAAATGATTTATTTTTGGAATTGATTATTTGTGAAATTTAAGGAGTTTTGAATATAATTTAATATATAATTTGAATTTTAAGGAATTCAAATTGAATTTGAATTTAAATAAGGTTTACTTGGTTATGTGTTAAATGGAATGAAATGTAATGAGATAAATGAATTTTTGAATGGAATTTTGAAATGTATTTTGTAATGATATTTGAAATAATAATTGAATGACATATTTGATTTTTTTAAATGATATTTAATTTAAATATTTGAAATTGAATTCAAATAATGATTTGATAATGAGGCTTTGAATGATATAATCTTTATTTGATAAAGAATGTGAATCAGGAATGGTAACTGATTTTGATAAATGAAATTTAAAGTTTATATTTATATGAAAGGATATTTGGTTTACTTGTAATTTGAGTTTAATTAAAAATGATGGATTTATGAAATGAATATGTCAAAACTAAGTAATAATGAAGTAAAATTTGAGATGTATGAAATTATAAAATTTAGTTTTGGAATACGGTACATTTAAGCTCTGAAATATATTAAAGATTGAATAGTTTATTTTGCGGATCAAATCTTTATTTTAAATTTTATAATATTTGAAATGGTTTTGTTGGAAAACTAAATTGAATTGAAACTGATGGTTTGAATTGAATTAAAGCTGAAACTTGTAGACTTGGGTTTAAATTGAATAAATTTGTGAAACGTAAAGATTTAAAGGGATGTTTTATGATTTCAAATGTATGATTTAGAAAAGTTATGATTTTCAAAGTGTAATGATTTCAAGTATATTGGTTTCGAAAGATTTATAACTTTGAAAGTATTATGATTTTTGGAAGTGAATATATGTTTGAAATGAAAATGAATTTGTTTGACCTAAATTTTTGTTGATTTGGAAATTGTATTATTTTCTAAATCTATTGTTTTAAGAAACTTTGAAACTGAGTATATGTAATTTAGAAGAAATGATTTGGCGAAATCATATATGATTTTGAAACCGAAATGTTATTGAAACAAATTAAAATTGAGAACCTTGTTTTACTAAATACTTGATTTGGGAGTTATGAACTTATATAAAATGGATTTGTATAAGTATGAAGTTGATTTGAAAATGTCGAATTGAAAAGGTACTCAATTTGTAAATTAAAATCTTATATAATCGAAGTTTATATAATTATGATTTGATATACTATTGATTTTGGAAACTATTCGATTTGAAAATGAAATCTTATATATAATGGAATTTATATAAGTGCGATATTTGAAGCTATGATTTTGAAGGGCTACTATATATGGTATATTATATTTTGATGTAAGAGGTATGGGAAGTACCCTCCGGAAGAAGTATAGTGATATGCTTCGACCCAGATGGACTTGGGGAATCCCGGAATGGATTCGACCGATAAACCCTAATGGACTTGGGTGAATTCAGAAATGGATTCGAACTGATATGGTTGTCCGGACTTAAACTCATGAGTTCCTCGATTTTTTTCCAGGGTAGATGGTTCTTTAGTTTACCCAATGGAGGCCCTTTCGATCCTGAGATCTGTTGTTTATGGATCTTCCGGGAAGGAAGTGCATCCATTGCGTAAATCATTGAATCATCAGTGTACCACTGCAGCATGGGTCGATGGTCCCTTGTTTACGAACTGGCTACGATATTTTTCTGGAATCCAAAAGGTAGAAGGATCTTCTGGAAAGTGTTATGTCCATTTCATAAATACTAGATCAACATCGGGCCACTGCTATCGTATTATCATCATTTGACATTGGACTTTGAGCGGAACTTCCCATACCTATTTTTTTTTAGTATTTTCACTGGGTGTTGATACAGGTCCACTAAGCACTTGTAGAATTCTAGCTTTGCGCCTGATCAACGCAAAGCCAGAGTCTGCAGGAACGAAAGTAAACTTGTTAAGACATCGAGTTATTAAAGTATTTTGGTAAAATATTGTATAAAGGATATTCTAATCATGATTTAAAATGTCTTAAATATTGTTTACTTCGAACTAACAAATTTGAATCATATAACTAATTATCATATTAAATGTTTATCATGTCAAATATAAAAAATTTAAAATAATGGTTCATCCATGTCTTTCAACCTGCTTTCCCTCCTAGCTACTTTTTCCCTACCTTCTTTCAAGGTGTCTTCCAACCTATTGTTCTTGCTTGTTGTTTCTCCGCTACCTTCCTTTTCGAGGATGAAAAGATTTGAGTGGGGGAGAGTGTAACAACCCTAGATTTTTCATATATTTTAATATTTGACTTTGTTTTATTTTGAATGATTTTAAACTTATTTTATTTCAGACATTTCATTTTTAAATGTAGGTGTTGATTATTATGTGAATTATGATTTCAAACCGGTATAAATTGGACATTTTACTCAAAGATGAATTTCTGTTCAAACTGGTCAAACCTTGACTTTTAAATTTCAAATTTAAATATTTAAACTCTTAAATTTTATCTTTTATTATGAAAATATATTTAATAACTTGAATACCGCTTTTTTTTCCGTTGAAAACGGATTTAATTTGTGAAAGTTATGTACATTTCAATTTTGAGTACAATTTGTTTTATTTTGAAATTTTGTCTATTTTAAATTATATAAATCATATTTTCTATGTTATATTTTATTTTAATATGTGTTAATATGTTATTTTATGTATATTTTGTCTTTTAATATTTTTAAAGTGACAATAAATTTTTTCCCAAATTTACTGTATTTATTTCCTATTTTTAAAGGTTGTTTTCTATTTTTATGCTAATTTCTTCATTTAAATTATATTTAATTAAAATTTATATATTTATTTTGTGAATATATTTTTATTTTATGTTATTATTTATTTTTAAAAATATTTTACAAGCTCATATGAATTTTCTAAAAATTATTCTATTTAATTTCAAATTTTCTAGTCTAGTTCACTATTTTTAGTTATTTTTCTTAATTTAACTTTATATAATTAATAAATATTATATAAATTTTTATATTTTGATAAATTTTCGAAATTTTATCTGGTATTATTATTATTTCCAAAAATATAAAGTTATATAAATTAAACAAGGATATATGAAGAGTTTTTGGCTTTTGAATTGCCTTTTGCCTTTTTGAATTCCACCTCTTCATTTTTCTCACAACTCTTCATTTCTTTTGGCATAACTCCCCACATTTCAGCTGACTAATTCATTTTCATTTCACGTATCTTCCTTTCTTGCTTCCTGAGAAAAAAATTTCGGCCATCACATGCTTGGGAAGTTGGTAAATTTTTTTATTTCTTTTATCTTTTTTTTCACTTATATTGCTTATTCCTTTTGATTTTTGTTTGCACTTGCTCTTCCATTTAGGTTCGGCCATGCTACCTTGCTGCCTAGCCGCCTCCACCACCTGATGGCACACCACCACCACCTCCTCCTCACCAGCCACCCAAGCCATGAACCCCCTTGGTGATGCATATCCACAAAAGTTTCAAAACACCCTTCATACTAGCCTAACCGAGCACCACTCTCATTCCATCACCTCACCACCCCTCTAGCCGCCACCTACCACACCACCACCACCTCCAGCACCCACGGCCTCACCATCATAGCAGACCCCACTCCTCTGTCCATGACACTTGGAGCCTTGGCCGAGCCCAAGTCCATGACTAAAACACATGTATATGCATGCTTATGTGTGTTATTCCCTTCACCCACTTTGGCACCATTACAAATGACATCTAGGCCGACCCATACCCACCATAATCTGACCCAAACACTTGCCACTGTCATGTATTTTCCCTTATGGCTGAGCCTAGTAAAGGTTAAAAGCAAGTGCAAACATTTCTATTTGATCATGTGCATTTATTCTAGCATAGTTTTGATCGTAGTTGATTTGAAACTCATCGTTGTTATATTGTTTTTGTTTGATGTGTATCCAAGGAATTTGACATTTGGCTCCTCTATTCGAATCTGTGTCGTGCTTTAATGCTTGGGTAGATCCCGTTTGTGCAATTCGTCATTGGGTCATCAGCTCAAACCAGTGAGTTATTCTCACCAGACAATATGTACATATATAACTAGTAATTGACCCCTTTTGAATACATAAAATGCATTATTATGTTACACATGCTATGATTTTATGATTTTTCACCCATGCTTAAACACCTGTTATATCATATGTTACTGTTATATTATGTTGTTGTATTATTTTTTATCAGTTTATCACACTGCAAGTTCCCTTTAGATTAGAATCAGTATGGGTTGAAATGATACATACCCGAACGGACTTTAGAATAGGAGAAAATCGTTATGGGCTGAAATGATAGGCCTGAATGATTTTTAATTACCTTCATTTACTTGGGATTACGGGTTTGAAATAATCAAACCCGAGTTTTCTTTTTAAATTACGGGTTGAAATGATATATTATCCGTATCACTTTACCTAGGCTAGAAAATGAAATACAGACCCGTTGTTAAAATATGTTTTTCTAAAATTTTTAAAATATTTTAGAATTGTAAACATTATAATATTTTTATTTAAATTTGATTGAAATGATTTTTGTAAAGCATTATTAACTCTCTGAAAATTTATAAGTGAAATAAATTAATGGTAAAGTTAGAAAATCTGAAATGTAAGTTATTTTGGAAATTATAATTTGGTGATAAATGGAATATAAATTAAATATGAAAACATGAAAAATTTATGATATTTTGAATTAAATGAATTTAAAATGATTTTATAATATATTAATGATTTTTAAATTAAGTTAAAATGTGAAATGAATGAATACTTAAGTTGAAATTTTAAAATATAACTAAAATTGGAAATTTGTGAATTTGGCTTAAAAGTGAATTTTAAGTTAAGTAAATAAAAATGAAATTGAGTTATATTTGAAAATTTAAACTGAAGTGTTAAGTTAAATTTAATTTAGTGAATTTAAAATTTAAATGTTGGAATTTAATAAGTGAATTACTATTAAATTTTGATTTTTGAATAGAGATTTAACTTTATAAAATCATGAATATAAGGGTATTTGAATGATTGTTTTAAAAGTGAAATTATATGATTTTATAAGTTAAAAATGATTTAAATAAAAATATAATTGTTTGTGAAATTATACTGAATATTTGAAGTTAATTTACTGCATTTTTACAATGCTATTAATTCTAATGTAAAGGATAAAACAGCATTTATAAATTCTGTAGTTGATAACAATGAACCAAATGGCTCAATTTAATTAAAGGCTATTATAGAATTTTTGTGAATGTTATAGTGGTTGAATTTAAATAAGTTTATTTGAAACTAATGGAACCATATTACAGCATTTTAAATGTTGTCTTTTGTTAAATTGAACTGTTTTAAGTGTGACTTTCCGTAGTATTTTCTAAATGCGACGAAAGTTGAATTTTCATTGTTTTAATAAATTTAAATGAATGAATGAACTTTGAAAGACTAAAATTTTGGAAATTTAATAATTTAATTATTAAATATAATATCTTCATTTTAATGATTTAAAATGAAGTAATTTGTTTCGAAATATAATACTATTTTGAAAATTTAACCACGGGATGTATTTAATTTATGGTTTAACTGATCCTTAAAGGATGGGCGATCCCAAGCATCCTTTAAGTTATGGTGCATTTCTACTACAGTTCACTTGAGTTGATTTACATTATATAAGTATATATTGTCCTGACTCGAGTGTTTTGTGTTTTACTTTACGCTCGGGTCAGCCTGAGTATTCACAGCTTTGGATTCTCTTTCTGGAGCTGGTCTTTGCTGGAGTTTTTGCTTATCTACATTTATATCTACTTTCTGTTTTAGCTATTCTAGTTTATCTCATGTATTAGTGAACTTCTATGTATTTGTGATTTCTATTATGTTGTTTTCAGACTGTATCATGTATTTGGTTTGAGACTCTGCCGTAGTAGTTTCATGAACTAATATGTATTTTATATTTCACTGCGAGGTATTCTGTTTGTTCTGTGTCTGTGATTATGTGATTTGTATTTCATTTGCTCCAAATTTATTTACAATGCGGTATTTGGAGCAATTCAAGTCCGACATGTACGGCTGCGAATGGCTGAAAATACCGGGTTGTTACAAATACATCAATAAAAATCGAGTCATTAAAACAAAAATAAATTCTTATTATTTATTATTGCAAATAAATTTACAAAATGAATTCACCATTATAATTTATTAATTAAAAGGAGTTAAATAAGACCATTAAATCCATTTGATTAATAATTATAATTCAAAATCTAGATATTTAAATCACTATTCAAATATTAAATTCACAATTCAAATATTTTAGATATTCCTATATTTGAATTCAAATTTGATACTTTAAAAACTAATTATTTGAATATTTAAATTAATTAAATATTCAAAATTAGACAATAAAATTTCAAGTTGTTATAAATATAAATTATTTTTGTGCTTGAATGATTTAGTGCTTTGGTTTAGTTAAATTTTCGCTTTGAAAAGCAAATGATATATAACATGAAATACAGACATTTTATAGAGAAATCCAGATTTCTCACTATTGTTGATTTTAAATTTTAGTTACACAGTTATTGTATAAATTATCAAATGATAAAAGTTTGGTAGTTAGCCATAGTGGACAGGACATTGATATATGTTAAAAGTTGAACCTTTTTAATGATAAAGGTAGTAGTAACATTGTTTAAGTGCTATGGTAGCTATTGGCCTTATTGAAGTATTTTGAAATACTATTATATGCTGATTTGATTTGAAAATGGTTTTTATTCAAATAATGATTTTAAAAGTGATTTTGGGAATTTTCTATGGCATTTTATTTAGAGGTGGTTTTTGAACTTCTTTAATTTATTTCAACCTTTCCGTTGATCTCTTCTAATTTATATGGAACTGTTTTAAAAGTATTTTGGGAAGTATTTATTGTACATGAAAGTTTTAATAATGAATGTTATTTTAAAGGAAAATAAAGGGAAATTTATCTTTTGTAATAAAGTAATTCTATATTAAAGGAAGATAGCAATATTTTGGAATAAATACTGATGAAATGTTTTATATAAAATGTTATATAGAAAGAGAGATACATAAATGGTATTTTATAAATAAAAAAACAGATTTATAAATGAAAATTTATAAAAAGTGAAATGATTTCATTTTTTATGATTTCTTATGATAAAATCATATTTGTGAAATTGTAGTGATGTATGGAATAATTGTTTATGCGAAGTATTTAGCTCTAACTTGAAACTAAAGGTTTGTGATAAGTAAATTAGATTTATAAAACGAGTTTTATAAATAAATTTGAAAATTTATAAAAGTAGTTTTATATTTATATTTGGGGATTTATAAATGAAGTTTTATAAATAGATAGGAGATTTGTAAATGGAGTTTGTAAATATAAAAGAGATTTATAAAAAAATAATTCCATAAAAGGAAATGAGATTTGATTTCTATAAATGATCATATAAATTATGGTGGTGTGGTAAATATTCTTTTCATACTTAACACTAAATTCCAAGATTGGGAAACTCATCCCTATCCTGAGAATTAGGAATATATGTCGAGGTAAGGATAGTACACTAACTTGTCCGACTTAATTGTTAATCGAGGGATATCACAAGTTTGAAATTGAGAAGTGGTGGTAAGTATATTTGGTGACATTTACATATGATCCATTTACTTCCACCAAATGGAAAGTGTTATGGGTTTGTTGTCACCAATGTTTTAATCAACATTTGTTTTTACCCAAATAAATATGGTTTTGAAAGTGAAATCTTTCTTAAGGTTTTATAAATAAACATACACAGTTGTGATAAGTATACTGTTTCATTTTTTAAGCATCGAAAGTGTAGTGGTTTGTGAATATACTTATACCATGAGATAAGTATATGGTTGCATTTTCTAAGTATTGAAAGTGTAACGGTTTGTGAAAATACTTATAACATTGGGATAAGTATATGGTTACATTTTCTAAGTATTGAAAGTGTAGTGGTTTGTGAATATACTTATACCGATGAGATAAGTATATGGATACTTTTCTAAGCAGTGAAAGAATATATTTGCATAGTGAATGAGTAATATACTTGTGTATATCTTTTGAAAAAGGGATTTTACTATGAATATTTGAAAGGAGATTTTAATTGATGAAAATATTAATTAAAGAGGCTTAGTTGTTTCTTTTGTGCTTAACCAAGGTGTTTTCCATATGAAACTAAATCTCTGGTTGTACTGTTTGTTTGTTTAATAGTTAAATAACTGATTGTAATATCTTGGCTAGTTTTGTCACCACATTTTTCGGTTCAGAGAGTCCGGGATCAGATATGTTATCCAAAACCACTTTAAACCGGCATAAGCATTCAAATTTGAGACATCTTGAAGATAATTGAAGGAGTTCTTCGAAGAGCTAGGGCTACTTGCTACTAACCCCAAAAATGCAGTAGAATTAGTGCCTTTGGTTCGTTCAGATCCTGAACGACTTTTAAAGATGAATGCGGGCATTGCATTGTATCCTGGATGGTAGTGTTAGTATTCTAAGTGGGATTTGCTAAAAAGGTAAAATGTAGCCTACAGCCTCACACTCGAGAATGACAAAAACAGGTGTTATGTCGTAGAGCTAAGTGGGTCGCTTCCATTAAGGTATGGTCAGTACTCATATCTAGAGCGGTATTTGCTGATTTTGTATGTTGGGCCCATGGAAATAGTTTGTCTAGGTGACAGCCGGGACGATGATCATATTCGGTACTATCCAATAGTGGGTGGCCCGGTTTTGATACATTAAGGTGCAATTGGTTTGCACCCCCGATATATTTTCTCTAGAAGTGTACTGTACCGAAGGTAGTCTCTTACCTTATCATTGTATGGAATCCATTCTCCAATACGTTCCTCACAGACTTAGTTATATACCTATTATACTTCGATGTAATTAATGTAACTATTTCAGCTATGGTTAAATATTTATTTTAAACCCTAGACATTATTATAATATCATTGGATTTCCTATGAAATGGTTTGGTTAGCGTAAGATAAAATCTATTTGTGTTTATGTGTGGCGTGGTCTATTAGATATCTTAATTCCAAGAAGGTTCTACAACACTAAATATCCATATGATTTGTGTTTCTCACGTTGGTTTACCAGACTGATCTCGGAGTTATTTTTGTTCGGGTTAGCCCGAGTATATTTTCAAATTTAGTATTGGATGCTTTGGAGCTTCAGGAGACGGGTTGGATGCCTATAAGACGCACACATATATTTTTCGCTGTATTTGTTGTTTTATATTGATCAACATTTTTGAGGACATGCTGTTGTGTAGGCTAATAATAGGTTGATTTACTATGAATGTTGTATGTATATTGATCTTTTTTTGTAAAGATCTATTGTATATTATGTATTACTCATGATGATGTGAGATTCTATTTGGTCTTTTCTTTTCTTTCACCTTAACAATCTGTCTTCCTGACACTTGGATTCTCGACACGTGAATATTATGGATGTAATACTGTCGACTTTTGAGGGTCTAAAAGGTCAATCATTACACCATTGATTGAACTTTGATACCTAAGTGTATTACGATAGCAAAGTGAAAGCGTTCATTAATATTGTTGTATAGGATGTAGCTTAAATGATTAGAATATGATTTCATTTAAATGACCGGTAAACAATTGACACATGTCAACTGCTGGTTTCAGCAAAATGCATACGAATTTTATTATTTAAATTATTTGAATATCACTGAGCGCTAAGTTCAAATCTGGGAGTTACACAAACGTTATTGTTCTAGTATTTTTGAATTTAGCTTAAGCGAATTAGTTTACAATTGCAATAAATAACAGTGGCAAAAATTAATATAACGTTTTGCTTTTGGCATCCAAAAATTTCTTTTGGCTTCCATGAAAATTTTAAAACATATCAATTCTTTTATATGCTACTTAACACCAAATTCAATTTTTTTATGTGGTCATAAATAGCAATGCGTTTTTGATTTCCGACGACTGTTCACAACCGTACGGTGATAAGCAACCATGTGCCTTTTATTTCTAATGGCCTTTAACTTTTGTATCGTAATAAATAGTCAAACATCATTTGAGTGCCTATTTGACAACATAGAAATAGTGTATGGTGTTAATATACATGTAAGCTAAGTTTGTATGGTGGCCATTAGTTATGAGAGCGAAAAGTAATTTTCTAAATGCCTGTAGCAATAAGCTTAATATGAATATTATATTATTAGGGCTTTTGATTATAATTATTAAGGGGAATAAAATTAATTAGAATAATATCTAAAATGTCCTATTCTGTTTACTTAATTAAATAATCTAACAAATAATAATTAAATAATATTACTATTAATAAATGGTCAAAAATTTATTTTATTAAAAATTAATATAGGGTTACCCTAGTGGCCCTCCGAAGGATCGAAATATATATGTAAAATTATTTTGTAACTGTTTACTTATTAATAGTAAGTAAAAATCGCTACGTAGACCTTAGGCGATAAGTATGGATTATGAATTATTTGTTTAGGTGAGGATTAAGCGAAGCTAGGCATTTTTGACAACACACGTATCTTGGATAAAATTTTAGTGTTTTATTTAATGTTTATTAATATAAATTGAAAATTTGGTATTTTAGATGTAGTTCAGAGTAGCCAACCGCTTAAACAAGCACATTAATGCTTGTTGCACAAAACCTTAAATAATGTCGTACCGGTGCTTAAATAAATATTTAGATTTTTACATAATATAATAAACTATGTCTTTGTGGGCTTTGGAAAATCCCTAGGCGGTAAGCTTCACTTGACGCTTAGGTAGGGCATAATCGGAGGCCTAAAAGGATTTTTACAACAATGATTAATATCCATGGTGAAGAAAAAGGCTAAAGACTTTAGTCTAATCTTCCGTATAAATAGAAAGATGCTTTCTCTCATTCAACACCTAAGTTCCTAATCTAACAAACCTCCATTAGATAGCTAAAACCAAGAGTTAGACCTTGCAAGTCTGGTTAGAAGGTACTCTCCAAAATAGAAATTGCTCGTAACTCAAGGTGTAATCAACCAACAATAACATAAAGGTATAAATCTTATTTATTCATTCATGTTATATCTTAAAATTATGTGTGCGTATATAATTTTTATTTTATTATTATTTTTATTTCTATCTATTTAATATACATTTATTCTTGGTTTTAACACATACAATCCTATATATAGTTGATGTGTATATGTGTGTTTGTATTAATCAAAATAGAATTAATATACATACGTGTGTGTGTGTGTTTGTATAAATCAAAACAAAATTATACATAAAAACGAACCATTTTTTAGCCAAAGATAATTTCCTAAAAGGATAATTTTATATTTATTAAAAATAAAGTACAAAATGCAAATCTACTAGACGTGTCCAAAGAAAAACGTATGTTGACTTCTATTCATTGTTATTTAGTATAAATAAATGTGCATAAAAGGATTTAGAATACTTTGATGTAGAAATTACAATGACTCTTTTATAAGTTTTATTCTATAAGATATTTAGTTAATAAACTAAACATTAAATGCGAAGAGAAAGACAAAGTATTAAGTTATTAATGTTGTAAGAGTAAAGAAAAAATACGCAAGAAAGATTTACCGTAATGTCCTGTGCACAAACTATTTTATTTTGTTATTGGAAAAGGGTAAATTTCTAAATTTTAAAGCTTCACATCAAGGTATTCCTATTATATATAAGCAAGAATAATTTTATACATAAATAATTATAATATATAATTTAATTGAAAATATTGTATCAATTTTCTTTTCCACAACCAAAAAACAGTTATTTTAGCCTTTTGATATTTATTATTAACATTATAATGTATAAAATTAACTATCATTTTGACTTGATATTATATTTTAGATGTTAAATTTATGTTTTAATCCATATATACACAAATATATAATCTAGAAAACATACTTTGAAACTTATATATTTACTATTAATGCTGTAATATAAAATTAATAATCCTTTTGACTAGGTATTACATTTTGAACATTAAATTTATGTAAAACGGCGGAACCCAGTGCACGAGGCCCCTGCATGATAGCGGGCTCTACGAAGGTCGATAATGTACACAGCATCTCCCTCGTACTGCGAAGAGGCTGTTTCCGGACTCGAACCACGGCACCCAGATCACGATGCAGGTGACCTAACCGTTGTGCTAAGGCTCCGCTTTTGAATATAAAATTTATGTATACCCGAAAAAAAATAAAAGAATAAAGAATTTTTTAAGTGTCAAGCCATATATATGAATGATAAGAACGTGTGTATTTATTATTAATTATAATTAGGTTGAACCTTTTTTCTATTATATATTATGTGTATTATACAAATATAAATTTATATGTTGGTATATAACCTACATACATATATAATGCGATTATAAACCCTGGTAATCATAGACACACACACACACACACTTAAATCTTTATAATCACTAATGTAATATATGCATATATATATATGTTTGTATACATATACATATATGTATATATATGTATATATATATTCGCCATTTAGATATCGCTATAATATTATTAATGAACATGATGTTCATTATAAAAAACATGTGCTATTTTTTCAAAATAGTCACAACAAAAATAATTTTAATGCAAAATAAATCTCATATATCAAATCAAACTTTAAATATGTTTTAATGTGAAATTTATTATTCATGATAATACGTTAAAGTGATCTAGTGCATATTTAGGAAAAAGTATTTTGTTCTAAATTCCCCTTTTTACTCTGTTTCCCGATGTACCTAATCCAATAATGATATCAGAACTTGCACATTTTATTATGAACAATTGACGAAGATGTAAAAAAATCTTTTGAAAATTCACTTTGATTGTTATCTAAGGCAAGTATGTCAAAAATAGAGGTTTACTTAGTTGAGAAACGTTCTTACAAAAGGATAATCTCCCGCTCCATCCGACACTTACTTGGCTAATCTAGTGGTCTAAATAATAGGCATGCCCTTAGTGTATTGGCCAAAAAACTTGTCCCTTGGTTTGATTCAAACAGGTATATTTAAATATGATTTCTATTCTTAATGTGATTTTTTCATAGAAGGTTTTCTTCTATAAAATTTATTTCTTGGAGTTTTAGATACTAGATCCAAAACTCTCGACTATCAGTTAGTTACATTTGGAAATTAGAAAGCTAATGTTAATAGGTTTAATGGAGTTTTGTGTTGCAAATTATGATACTGTAGCAGATAAAGTAGTGGGAGCATAACATATAACACTTGCTAATCGATGCAACTAAGTTGGGAATAATTACTTTGATCTATACCAAATGTTGTTTATGACATAATTATCATTTTCATGTTTAACTGAAAATGAATGCAGTTATGTTTTACATATGGATATTGTGAATGTTAATGAAAATTTTCATTCTCACAACACAAATGAGAAGTGGATGTATCGTTGTATGCTTATGCAATTATGAGTTAGCATAATAAAGTCATGTTCAAATGTTAATTTAAGTAGTAATTGTATCGCTAGATTTTTACATAATTAAGAAGATGTAGATTAATATTTGTTAATATGTCTAGAATAATTATATCTAATTTTAAAAGATTAAATACACTATAGAGATATATAAAGCAAATGAAAAGTAAAAAAACACAGATTTACATGGTATGGATGTTAAGAAATCCCACGAACATGGTCAAATCACCTCTTTTTATATTGTTTTGAGTATAACAATAAAATTTAATGAAGATTTTGTTTGCAACAATATCAGTAATAATTCTATGATTTCTAGAAGTTTGATATCTTTCTTTTGCTATAGTTCTTTTCTTTATATAAGAAATAACTTCAGATGGATTGCTGACACTATTGCTCATACTCGACCGCTGCCATTGATTTTGCCACGTGTCCTTCAGTGGTCTAGGTTTATTTTTGTGCCGGGGATTGATGATTTGATTTTGGCGGGATAATTTAGTTTAGGTTGGATAATTTTGAATTTTAACTATTCGAATTGACACCATACGGTTGGATGTCTATCACCTGTCTACTACCTATGTTGTTTGTTAATGTATTTCGAATTTTACATGATTGTGATAATGATTTACCACTCCAAACTATGTTGATGGCATAGTTTAGTCGATGCATTTTTTTTGGAAGTGACCTGTTCCTTGGAAGTTTTCCATCATCTTGTGCTTAACGGCATTGAGCTGCATGAGCCATCTTATAAAGTAACTTGCAGTCTTTAGATGTGGGACAGCAAGGCACTGAGTTTATGGTACATCACATGCTATATTAGAAAGATGTGCAATTCCTATATGATTGAAGCTTAAGGCCATGATCTTTCTATACTGTGGTGATATCACACATTAAGAATGTCAAATACCCATGATTTTCCACTTAACTAGCTACACGGTTGTTTTTATAATGCTCTTCCAGTTTTTTTTATTTGCATTATTTTCCATACAAAAAATATGTCTAACACTCGTCCTTAAGTCCGCGCTAATATATATGTTCTAATTAGGTCATCTCACAGTAGATGTTATGGGTAAATTTCATGAAAAATTTCCCTCATTAGATCTTTATTGGACTCATGAAGCCTAATTTATTTAGAACATTTCGAAATATTATTTAAATAAAATCTTTATTTTATTTAAATTTATAAATTATGTAGTTTTATTTAATTTATGTCTTAACACACACATGCTCACATACGCATATATATACTGTATCATATACACATATATATATGTGTGTGTGTACAAATGTAACATATCACCCATGCAAGGCATAACATCTCTGTGTATAGTTGTTGAAATTTACATCGCAACAAACACTTTAGTTCATCCAATATGCTAGTATATATTTTCCAAATATATGTATGCATGTCTATACTATTATTTATATAAGTAATATATATATATATATATATATATATATATATATTAAGTTCAGTTTAAAACTATTTAAATACATAGATAAATATGTTTATATATAAGGTTATATATATATACATATATATATAATCATATGAATAAAATATTAATATTGCATACATATTATCATAATAGAGTTATTTAAATATAAATAAATTACATATAAATGTTAAATTAATTTTTTTAACCATGAGTAATAAATATGTATATATATGTATATATATACTTTTTTTATTTTAAAACACACACACAAATATATGTATAATAATATTATATATAAATATATCTATATATATATAATCAAAAAAATTTATATTAAAATATAAAAGCTTAGGTCTTGCGCAGTACAACTAAGAAAATAATTTATATTTTTTAATTTTAAAATACATTTAATTAAATATCCATTCAAAAATTTATAAGGTATTAACTAAAAATTAATTTCGAAACTTTATTTTGAATTTTAAATTTTCAGAAAATCCTAAACGATATTTTGTGCTGTGAAAAAATTCACAATTATTTCGATTTAGAATAATTTTTCTTTTTTTGCCCAAAACTAAATAATTAACTTTTCTGATAGGAAGGATGTCTGACCTAAAAGGTCATGCAACCATAATACACGTGCACGTGTGCACACACACAAAAATAGTAGTCAACAAGGCTTGATTGGTTGCCCGATGGTTTTTATTAGTGGTCCTAATGGGTACATAAATAGTTAATTTAAAAATAAAAATGGCTTTTAATTATTCTACCGAGAGATTTTTTTACCACTAGAATTATTTTATAATTATAAAATATAAAATATGAATTAACATAATTTATTTATGTAATAAAATAATATTACGTAATAATAAAATATTAATAAAAAATATTACTCCACTATCGAAAATTATCATAGCTTTAATTCTTTACATATAAAATTATTTTATATAAGGAAATAATGTTTATTAATATAGTAAAATATAAAAATTATATTCTTTTTATTTTAGAGTTGTACTGACTTGATGTATATCTGATTAAAAATGTTTCTTTTTTATTTTAAATACACATACAAACATGCATACAACCAAACAACTTTATGACCGTAATACTTGCATATCAGAACCTTATACATACATATATAATAAACATTCCAATTGAGAATTAACAACTATGTTTTGATTAGAAACATACATTAATCCCAGTGTCCTGAAGTACACCTTGAAAGGATGATTTCTACCCCTTGAAACTATCTCCGATTCAACGGATAACTAGTCTTTGAATCGTTCACCGCTGGCTATTAGATAACGACTGAATTAACTTGATTTGAAGTTAATGGGATGGAGGAAGATCGGTAAGTATTTCGAGCACCATCAAGCACCGAGGAGGAGGCACCTAAAATATCTCACTCTAGTTAGGTTAGGGTTGCTTATATGGTGGATAAAAAGGAGAGAAATGTGGATCTCATCTCATACCATGCAGATAAAGCCCTGTTAAAACCCCGCAAAATCCTCTCTATAGCACGTAGCGCTCTTCGATGGCTATGCTATTTCAATTTAGCGCTATTAAACATTAAGTCCACATTAAGCCCTGCTATTTTCCGCTATAGCAACTTCAATATACAGAGGTTGACCAGACTAGTTCTCTTTTAAACTAGACCAAAAATGTTAGGATTAAGACCTAATTTTAAGGTATAAATAGTCAATGTAAGTTAGAAATCTATTATAAATCATGATATTCCTCGGTTTTGTTATATATGATTAAACAATATTTCTTTTTCATACAAAAATGACATAAGATGAGAATAAATTAATTTTAATTATTTGGTTTTATATCTAATAAATCCTTTTGCACCTTCATTAGTTTCCGCTATATCCCCGCATTATCCCCGCTGTAACTTTTTGCACATCCACCTTTATAGAACCACTGAGTGCTTTAATTGCATAAATCTCATGCAAATTCTCCTTTAATCCGAGCCGTCCAAAATCAAGCCCTTTCTAACTTAATTTCAACCTCCTATACCGATGTTTACTACTAAAATATCCAGCTATATGATGGGACTTAAACCCATTTAAGCCAAAATAAAATATTATGCGGTTAAATCCAATTTGATCGCTTATCGATAACGTATATCAATTTATATATTTATAATTATTATAAATATATCTAATAATATTTATTCATCAGATCATAACAAAAATTATAATTAGTATTTCATAAATATTGATTAGTTTAATTGATTTATAAAAATTATAAATTATTTAAAACGTTTGGTCAAAGGAGAATTTATCGTTTCGATTAAATGACTCGTCACGCGTAAATTTGGTCAATGATTAAGGTCAAACTATTCGAATAACGTTCACACTTCAATTACTAGGCGGTGTAACATTTTGGCTAAATTTGTTGTTTACTTGGTTTCGATAAAATAAAATTTTACTTTACTAAGAATTACCCGATTATGACTTTTATTTACACTGATTCTCTTTATCAAAACTTATTAATTTGGACTTATGGAATTTAGTAATGGTCAAAATTCCAATATCATCGATACACAAATCTATCATTCAAACACAAAGTCTTTCGTTCGATAATAACAATTATTACTAACTGAAATGCTATGGCTACAGACTTCGACTTTGAGTTGAATTGATTTGATCGTGAGACTAATCCCATATAACCGAGAAGAAAAATCTTTTCTTGAATAGTGTTTAACTTTCAATACTTCCACTCGAACCAACTATAATCCTTTGGTGGACATAGCGACGATCCACCTTTCTGGACAATTTAAGCCGATAATAAACCACACATGTCTAACTCATACCTTCCGAAAGGGCAGATTATCAATGGGATTTAATAAGAAAATAAGAGAAAAGAAGGAAAGCAATACACAGAATCTCACAGCATAATGAAAAAAATATAATAATCAAATAAACAGTTCATGAAACCATTTCACAATGTACATTTGATTTTAATTTTACAACATAATCATATTACAATCAACAACCATACCAAAATAATGGAGCCGAATAATAATAGTAAATACGATCTAGTAAACTCCATCTTCATCTTCAAGGAATATTATCTTCAAACACTGAAATACTCAAGCTGACCCAAGCGTAATGGAAAGACAAAACATTTGAGTCAGAACTAAAAGTTTTACATAATTTAAATTGATAAAAGTAAATATAAGTGTAATAGTTCCTAAGATGTTTACGTGATTTTTCATCTCCAATCAAGTGTACAACGTGAGTGCAATAACATAAGAGATGTTATGGGATTTTCCATCTCCTAACGATTCATCAAACTATCTATATATAGTAAGATACTCTATATATGTAGTGTCTATCGGTAAAGTAAATATTAGAATAGCGTTATGACTTTACATTAATCCACCTTAACACATTTTTAAGCATTGTCCTAGAGTTTGCCTTATAGCACCATTAGTAACGTTGATGGCCAGGGAAGCCTCGGGGTAAGACAACACTAAAACAAAATTGTAGTGGTCACGTATAAGGTTAAAAGTATGACAAGTCACGTTAGGCAATGCCAAAGGTAGGATACTACCAATTCGAGTAACCTGACTGGTGGTAACTGCTAACAACCCTCCGTGAACATCCATCCCATAATCAAATCAAGTTGCACCGATCAAGTCAAAAATGATATAGTAATATGAAGAACAGATGTCGCTAGAGGTAGCTAGCCTCATTGGTCACGACAAGTCGTCCTATTTTAGTCGCTTTTAATTGACATAAGTGTCAAGGTCTATCCATCATCGTTCTCTTTCTTCAAATCCAGCAAACATTCTCTAATTCAACCACTTCATTCTAGATCATCCACCGTGTACATAGTTGTTAAAGCAGTTCTGGTATTAACAGAGAGTATGCCAATATTCGGCCCCGGTCTCTTTAGCAACCTAACGCCATTTTTCATACCGGTTGGTTCTTTTAAATTTCAAGAACGGATCATACTTTATATCAAAATATAATTTACTTTAATAGTATAAATATCAAAATATCGAATTTACCTTAATAGTATAACTCATACTTCATATCAAAATATCAGATTCACTTCAAAATCATTTCGAATTTGAAATAGGTTACACTTCCAAATCAAAACATTCATATTTAAATAAATGATTTGCATTTAAATAATTCCTAATTATAAAACAGTTTGAATATTGAAAATAGTTTTGAATAATTAAAGTAGTTTGAATAATTAAAAAAATTTGGATATTGAAAAATAGTCCTAATTGTTAAAGTTTTGAGGATTAAAATAGTTTGTACATTAAAATAATTTGATTATTAAAATAGTCTATATATCAAAATAGTTTATATTAAAACTATTTCTTCTTTCAAAATAATTTGAACTCATGTTCCAATTCCAAATCACAACGAATCCAATTTTTTGACTTCAATTCAAGTAAACTTTATATTCAAATTTCAATTTAAATCAACCACAATTCAAAACGATTTCAAACTTTACTTTAATTCAAATTAAACAGTTTTGTTCAAATGACTGAAAGTTTCAATTCAAATTCTCATTTTTAAATAATTTTGTTTAAATCCATTTCACATCCAAAACTTTGAAATACCAATTTGAATCCCTTTAATCAAACTAAATTCAAAGTTTTTAAAATGTAAACCTTTAGAATAATTCACTTTCAATAAATTAAAATCATATCTCAATTTCAACTTTAGGATTTTAAAATAAATCCTTATAAAATTTCATTTAAACAGTTTCAATTTCAACATTTCAAAGCTCGAATTCCAATTCAAGATTTTGAAATCATTTAATTTAACCAAATCCGATGTCCGTATATAATTTTCTACCCGTTTTCCATATGATCAGTTATTTCAATTTTAATTACATGGAAGGGTGTGTGTGTGTGTGTATATCATTTCACGCTATATTTAAGTGACATAGGTATACATCAATTCGACCTATTTCTTAGTTCATTTCAAATAATCCAAACAACAATTTATAGAATGTTAAATAATAAATAGGGTAATAACATGGACATATCTAGAATACGTAAACAACCATTCATCCAACCTCAATCAATAGACATACAATAACAATCAACGTCCAAATCAACGAATATATCGCAACAGTCACTAGTTATCCATTGTCGATGTTTAACTAACCATTAAATTCAATATTAATCTAATGCCAATTTAATTAAATACAAAATTCAAATTGATTTTAAATGTTAATTTAAACTATCAAACAACAACTAATAAAATTTTATCACTTCACGATTTCCATTTAATCAACATTAGAAAATTTAGTATTGCATGAGTGGGTTAAATCACTCACTTTCGATTAATAGCCCATTAAAAATCCAAAAAAGCCTAAAATCTTAACAGTTTCTAAATTAAACCAATCTAGTTTCAGATTGCCCGAAATTTCAAGACGTGTCCAATGGACGAAACCGCTCTTCAATCGGAGTTCGTATGCAAAAGTTATTCTTGTTAGAAGATTTAAAATTTAAAATTTTAATTGAAATAAAACAAAAGGGTAAAATTGTAATTTCCCAACTTTCCAAACCCTAATGTTCAACAAAAACCCAAACCTATCGGCTGTCGTAGTGCCCATCGTCATGCCTAGAAACCATGCCTCTGCATTGCGCTCCTCAGGCTGCACTTCTCCACCCCACGTGCGACCCTAAGGCGCCTCCATTCAAACCGCCGCCGCCGCCGCTTCATGGCTAAATTCCAACGAAATCGAGCACCTCTGAAAAGATCCGAGCCATTAGATTGAATCGGTACATCGTCCTCTACCCAATGATCATCTCTGATCGTCCCATAGATGAAGATCCACCGTTGATTCCAAACCCTAGGATGAACGACCGAGAATGTTTCATCAATTTCTGGTCAAATCGATACTCGATTACAGAAACGAACTATAAATGCTAATTCCATTCGTCCAAAGCTTCATGACAATATAAAATTTGATAGGGTTTGAACAGTTTGAATTTTGAATTAGATTTGAAATTTGAAATTAAAGTTTTAGGATATTCCCCATTGGAAAGGAACAAGATAGATCTGAAAGTACGTACATAAAAATAGATCAGAAGGATATAGAGGCTGCTAGGAATTCAGAACAATGTATATATAGACTAGAGAAAAGTTGATTTGGTGCAAAGCGGTTGCAAGACCCGAAAACCTATTTCGTTCCCGAAACGAAAATAAGTCATCATGTGTATCGAAATATAAGTTTTCAATATTTCTAAATCCAACATAACTAGTTTCAGACCCTAATTCTATTGTATATAGCAATTAGCTTAAAATTCAAATTATATTTATTTTTACAAGTTAATTAAAATGAATTATTTTTAAACTGATTTAATACTTATAAATTCTAAATTAAAAGATTCTTAGCATCAAGTAACGACGCGCAAATGTATCGCTTGATAAATTGAATTTATTTCTAAATAAAAAGTTGATAATACAAATAATATTGTTTCAAGTGATAATAAGTGATGATAAACTTATTTTGGACAAATGTTTACACGAATATTTCCCTCGGGATTTATATCGATCAGTGGCATCGTATTTAAATACCGATTTATTTAAATTAAATTAATATTTAATGATTAAATAATTATCATAATTATTCAAATAAAGATTTTAAAAAGGTTATAATTCATTTTGAATAGTTATAAAGTGATAATAAATCATTTGTAATATTTTTATAAAGAGATATAGTCGATTTGAAAAAATAAGGAAAAATCGATTTATCAGGTATGATAGCGATTTTTGTAAATAATTGTTAATATAAATTTATATGGTTTTATAAATGAAATGTGATCATTTTAATTCATTTAAAATGATAAGAATTTATTTCGAAATTTTGTTTGCAAATATATGAATGTTATAATATAAGTGAAAATGTGACGGGGAATCGATTCTCCGATCGGCAACGATTTATCGAACGAAAGTTGTTCGAAATCAATGCAACATTGTTTATATGTCATGTACACATATATAATATACAGTTGCATGCACTAATATGCACATAAATTTAAAAATTAGTAATTAATGTGAATTTCGAAATAAATTATGGAATTAATTTGAATTTTTCAAAATAATAAAATAAGTGTTGATTTATAAATATATAAATAAGACTGTAAAATTGCATTTGAATCTAAGAATTCAAAAATATGAATATTTTTAAATTATTTGAAGTTAAATTATATATGTATATATGTAGTAGATTTGAATTTGAATTTAAACTTGAATTTGAATTTAAAATTTAAATAAATGTCTTAGAAAAATAATTTGCATTTGAAATCATAAATATGTAATTTAATTAATGTAAAATTAGTTTAAAACATTCTTCTTTAAAATTGTATATAATAATGAATAGGAAATGTATTTATAAAATAAGGAAAATATGACATAAGATTTATATAAAAGTATTTAACTCGTGAGAAATACAAGTGTTAAGCATGTAACGAGAAATAATACAAGTGTAATTAATAATGTCACGACCCGAACTCGATGTCCAACAAACAACATCAAATTCGTTTCGCGGGAGCTTGCAACACCATTAAATGATAAATAACACAGCGGAAATAAAAGATGATATCACTGATATAACATGAATACAATATCTGATACATCAATTTGATACAATGATAATCATCAACATCAGAGAATATACTACATAGAATACAGCGGAACACGATACAATATGAAATAAGTCTTCTCAGAATATAATACTGCAACTCTGATCCAAAAAGCTCCAAAGACAAAGCTCCAAAACTCCTATCTCGATCCACTATCAAGATTGCACCAAGCTAAACAAGTCTCGTCCATATCCAAAGAAAACTGAACTAGCTCCAGATAATCTACTGAATCTAATTATCTGAAAAACCAAACTCTAGACTGCCCGTGTAGAAAAATTTTGAGCACCCAGAGTTTAGGAAATAAACAATAAACTCTGGATCAGTCATGGGACTGGTGTGAGCAACAAAAACAGTTTATCTTTTAAAACATTCAACAAAAGAATTTCAAAGTCAATTCGCAATGCTTTTTAAAAATGAGACTACCATAAGGCCTCCCGCACACACACACAATGCAAACGCAGAATCGGAGGAGATTTCTCCTTATGATAGTCAAAGATGCTTGATACGCATTAAAAAGAACATTTGATATTATTACTAGTGCATAGTGTAGAGAAAATTCATTTCGAAAATAAAGATATAAATCTTAGCCGACATAGACATTTCGAACTATGCCTACTATAGCTACCATCCAAACAGTGGGGCGCCACCATAAGTGAATGATAGGTTCTACAACTAATACCGTACAAGGTACGTATTTGAAGAATGGATTTCCAACAAATGGTCAGGCCAAGGAACTTCCCATTGTCACATGGAAACGCCTCTGGAAGGACGCCCCGAGAACCACCGTTCTCTGCTAAACAAAGCCGGGAATCCCTTTTCCCAAGGAATATTACAAACCCTCAGATATGCCACCCCCGGTCCTTTGGGACCTTTAAACGAGAGCGCTCTCTAACCAACATCACACCATAATAATAAGTGTTTCAACATGAGTAAGTATCTGGGCTCCATACCATGATACTACCCTTTTCCAGAAGGAATGGTCATACCCTAGGGAAGTTATCCTTGAAAACCTTGCCGCACAATTCCTGTTTCGACCATTACCGGTTTGTGAGGCTCGACGAAGTCACGTCCACAAAAACATACTTTATACAAAAGCCATGCTTTGGGTCAACAAATGATCATAGAAATGATCACTAAGATAGACGATCACACAAATGATCCTATCACAAATAATCAACACAATGATCATTTCACAGCAACACTCAGCATGTCACATTACCAAATTGGTAATATATTGCTGATAACCTTCAACTACATAACCTCTGAGCTCGTACGTCTCATAGAAGGGTGTTAAGATAAAATAATAAATTCTCCGCCACCAACAGAAATATATTTGAAAGAAATCGGCTTTATATCTCAATTTGTAATGTCAGACATACTATCCATACAAGTCTGTTCCGGGCTCGAACAGAACCGAAGGCACTTACAAAGAAGTCCTTGAAATCTGGATATCCACAATCCTGATCGGATTCCCCATCACATATGGAGAACTCTATACCGGAGCAACTCGGTGCAGAGTCAATCGACAGGTCATCCTATCGCTCTCGCAAATACCCGGTCTTCAACACCGGTCTTCAAATGCTATCCATAACGATATATCTTCGGAATGGGTTATACGACCCAAAGGTCCTTTCCCGGCTAACCCGAATAGTGAGCGTAAAATTTAAAACATATGGATATGGGATTTCGATTAAGTCACAACTTAATAATTCCAAAGTTTCTTTCAAATGGTTTAAACCAATTACCATTTCAAATCTTTTAAACAAAAAGATTTATTTCACAAAGTTTACTTAGTTTCACAAGGATTCATTTACAGGTTTCAAAACAATTTCCATTTGAATTGGATTAATTCATTTAAATCTTTAAATCAAAGATTTATCTCATAGCTTTCAAAAATTATTTCCAAAGATTCATTCATAACTTGGAAAATCATTTTCGATTCAAACTTGAAATCTCTTTAATATTAATTGGAAGTTCATTACTCATATGAAAGCTTTTTATCACTTAGAAACAATAGTTTTATTTTGGAAAAACCCCGATTCCATTTATACAAGTTATAATCTTTGGTTTAATTCAAATTTCCAAATCAACGCTTAAAAATGGTTTAAACCCTCATAATTTGTAAAACCCTTTTTAAATCATAAATACTGAATATAGAATTCAATTTCAGATTTCTTTTGAATTTCAATCTAAATCCGATTATTTAAATTCCAAATCTTTATTAGTTATTCAAAAATAACTTTTATTCTTAAAACAACTTTTCAAAAGCTTTTCCACATTAAAACTTAATTTATTTCCAAAAATATTTGAAGTAAAAATTCAAATTCAAACTTATTCAAAAATCTGTGACTTAATCGATTTCCTCGTGAAATCCATATTTGTGTGTGTATAAGTGCGGTCCAGGGGTTTAACACAATAGTGCACGACAATCATCACAAATATATCAATATCGATAAGCGGTATAACCAATAACGCTTATCTTCATTCACAGTTTCACAGATAAAATATATTTATCAATCACGAAGATTCATCATTACAATTCGATGTGGGTTTCGGATAACCAACTGGAATCCGATTCCCTGTCGCATCAAAATTCAAATGTCATATACAGGTCAAGGGTTTACAGAATAAAATCACCAATCACAATCCAGCACAGGGTAAATCAAATCTCACACATCACAATTTCAAAATAGAAATATCAATTCATTTTACAACAAATCAGATACCCTACATAATCCATAAGTAATCATCTTTAATTCTTATTGTGATAAATTCAATTAAAAATAATTCCTTGGGAATTAATTACTTAGCCCTGTATAATCAATCGTTAATTCATTATCAATGAATTACATACTTCATTTCAAATTTGTTAATTAACCAATAAATTCTTAATCAATCATTGAGTCTAAATTACTTAATTCCTTTATTCACTCTATTAAATTAATTACTTCATAATCAATTTATTTAACCTTGATTGACTATTCTTTAACCATAAATTAATAACTTTAATTATTAATTTATTTGCCATTAACTGCTTAGTTAATCAATTATTAATTCTCAATTTAATTCCCTAATCGATTAACAATTAATTATTCATTAATTAACTTAAGTAGTTAATTACTATTTACTCATCACTTAAACATTAATTAATTCAAACTCTAATTATAATTAAAATGAAATTATTCTTAATTAATTTCTAAATAATCAATTGAATAATTACCCATTCTTAATTGCTTTTCCAAAAATATTTAATTGATATTAATTATTCAACTTAATTAACATTTAAGAAAAGTCTTCTTTAAATTTTAAAACTAATTATATTACTAACTACAAAATCAATTGTTAATTATCTTTATGCTTAACCAAAATCATTAGTTAATAAAAATAATTTATTAAGAGTTAAAAACATCGTTAAACATTAACTGAGATAATTAAACCTGTATTTAATTTTTTATTTAAAACTATTAAACACTTATTAAGTTTACAGTATTTACAACTTGATGAAAATCTTTTTCCTTTCTTTTCTTTAAAAATATAATACTGCAGTTGAAGAAAATTGCCCGAGTAAATGCTTGTTTCACCCGTGCTTGACCCAGGGCTTTTCACATTATCTTCTGCTTCGAGTCTATTCGTCGTTCTCACGCACTCGACCCCGAGTCCCCTTCTTCTTCCCCGTGTTCTCTTCTTCTTCCAGTTTTTTTTTCTCTTTTTTTTTTCTTCTATTATGTTTAAATTTTAAACTTATACTGGGTAACATAATCACGCTCCCAAACCCACTCGCACCAATCAATTTCATATACCCGAGATTACCATGGTCTTCCCCACTTTCATAACTCACACTGATACGCAGGCGACGTGTGCACGTGTACGTGAACCGCCACCACCTCCGGTGACCATCGTGATTCTCAACAAGTCGCGAATGACCACGGCAACCCATCTGACCACCCAACATCATGAGTCGACGGCGCGCTCGAAAATCGAACCATCAGCAGCCTCCAGGAATCACCCTGTTCACCAATTTTCGCTCCGCGTGGCCACCTCCGGTGACCGGAGAACTTGCGATCACCCCCCACAGCTGCTACACCTCCCCACGCATCTCCTCTCCAAGTCCGGTCTACTCCGGTGAAATGATGACGACGCAACAGGCCGAGTTTCAATAGTGACAAAATCCTGGTTCTAACCCTAGTTCACCGATGCCAGACCACCACAGCCATTGATAAATTCAATTTCTATTTTTCTGATGATCTTCCTCATGTCTACTCCCTCCAGGAACAACCACGACTCACCCATCGTTGTCGATCAATGGAAATTGACAATAAACCCAAATATGAACAAATCTGATTATCTCAACACTTACACATCTAAAAATCAGAATCTTTACATCAAAATTCACCATTCTGCTCATCATTTCCAAATATGTAATCAAAGATTAGAATTAGCTTGATCTATTTTAACTCATGTCCTTATTTTCACTGTAGTTTATAAATTTTGAGATAAATGCTCAACCATTTTACTTGAAATCATTTTCATAAATGATATCTTCTTGTTTCAATTGTTTACTCTTCAAGAATCAAAGTTTGATATAGTTTTGATCGAGAGGTATAAATTTTGTTTGCTGTTTTTGAACTGTAATAATAACAGAGACAGCATATTCATTCATATATGCTCTTACACAGAGCTATTCAATCATATTTCCATAAAAAAAAATCATGCAAACCTATCATACAACTTCATTTTACAGCCTCATTAAAATGCAAACAGATTCAAGTTTTTTTAGGATTAAAAGTCTGCTCACAGTTTTGAGAAGAGGAAGATGACAGAGAACTCTTTGTGTTGAAACTGCAGTATTTTTTTCTTGAATCCTGTTTTTAAGTTTGAAAACAAGGTGATGTTTATGTTGCTGGGTTTCTTTGAATGAACAAAATAACACAAATGAATGTGTATTAATACACATGAGGATGTTGTTCAAGGTAGGGGAGGCATGTTGCATTAAATGCAAAGGTATGTTGCATTTATTGTTTTGCAATTCAGTTTGTACTTGTTTATATCTTTGGTTACTTTGTTCATTTCCTTGCTTCTTGGCTGATATGTTGCTTACTTTATTTTCATTTTATTTTCTCGGCTGAAGTGATCTTGCATTGAATGCTCAGGTCCTTATTCCTCAGCCTACATGCTTGCCTACTTATGCTATGTATTTTTTTTTCTTTTTAGCTTTATTGGTTTGTTTTGTTTATGTTTGATAGATTTTGATTTTACTCTATAACATTCATTTTTTAAAAGTTGTTTTAGTTATGTTTGTTACTTGTATTGTATTACTTTGTATTGCATACTTAAGTTTTTAATATCTTTCTTTCTTTTTCAAGTGTTCACACTTATGTTTGGTCTTACACTTTAACTTTATAATATTACTTATAATATAAATAAATTTCCATTTAAATTTGTTATTAGATTCCATTTTACGTGTTAGTTCATTTTTTTTATTTATCCTATATATATTTGTATTTTATTTTATAGATGTACATTGATTTTAAAACACAACGTAAATTGTTTGTTAAGTTTTACTTTGTTTAGTTTATTTATTTTTACTTTTATATTTTTTATAGTTTACATAGCCAAAATTTTAAGGTATTTATTTTATACATATATTTTATTTTAAAAACTTTATTTAAAATTCAATTCAATGTATTCGCTTTGATTTTTCAAATCAAATTCAAAAACAAATAAGTAAATACATCTTATTTAATTTGAAAAAAATTCAACCAAATCCATAATTCAGTCTAAAATTAAATTAAATTATAAATTCAAATTCGTCTTTAAAAATCAGGATCGCTACAAATAATGAGTATTTTAACAAATGTACCGATTTTTAACAAGTGTACTGATTTTTAACAAGTGTCAAAAATTTATATTTTCTTTTCATTTTCAAATTAAAGAAAATCAAGGCAAATATACATTTACAATTCTTTCATCTCTCATTTCTTCTATCTTGACTTTCTAAAAACTTGAGAGAAAAAATCCCTCTGTAAACTTTCTCAAACTAGAAAGAAATCAGCAAGCAAGTTTAAGAACAAATCAAAACCAGAAGATCAAGAGGAAAAAGGAATTTCAAACTGTTTCTTACAAATTGCAGCCTGTAAATCATCTCAAAGCAAGATCAACTAATAAAGTAAGCAAATTAAAAGAAAAGCAGGATTTCAACTTCAACAACTAAAGTAAAGTAAAGATTATCGCATTAACAAAAATCAGTTCAAAAAGAACAAACCCAGAAATCAAGCTTTCAGATTTTCGGAGTAAATCAACTCCTAGATTTTAAAGTTCTATATTTTCCAAATTCACAGGTGAGTAAACATCTTTAAACCCGATCTATGCTTGATGTTGTGAAGTGAATCTGTGAAGAATATTAGAGTGTATGAAAATGTGTTTATATGTGTACAAATTGTATATATTCATTTGTGCATGTCTGATATACAAACATAATCACCTCTGTCCTTAGTTCCAGGTTTCAATAACCTATTTAAAAACCTAATTCTTCCTCTCTTGTCATTATTAGGCTTTAAGATCTAGATGAATTTTTTTGTATGATCAAGGCATTGGACTTAAAATAGTTTTTGAGAAGAATTGTTTTTAAGTTATCTGGAAATATTAATATACAATGAGAATTATCAAAAAATGATTAAATCGAATGAAGTAATTGTTTGATCCAGTTATACCACTCATTTTGCATTTGAAAATCATGATTTTTAAAATTAAAGCCGGAATTTTTAATGAAGAAATGAGCGAGGAATTCGAGGTTGAACGGAATCACTTTTTTCAACGAATTCTGGTGATCGGTGAAGCATTGGGTCTCGAAGTTGATGTCATAGCTCGCAGCGAGGTCGGAGAGTTTGGGAAAAATATTCGATTAAATTCCAGATCACCGTGGATGGTGAAAAAGGTCAATCTAGGGTTTTAGCCCTATATTTTTGTCGATCGTATCTCGAGGCAATGGGGTCATCTAGGTAGAATCGGACCACACCGGGATGCTGAGATCGAGGTGTTGGAGTTAGACGATGGTCTGACAAAAAAATCGTGGCCTCTAGAGGCCTGTAGCTGCGAAGCAAACCAAAGTTGAGGAGTCGGAGTTCATTCCAGTTTGTGGAAAATGGTGAAATCTCGAATTCGTCGATGTTGTGGATTTCTGGGTGCTCTGGTGGTTGATGGTGGCTGTCGCCGACTTGTCAAGGGTTGCGGCATCGATCGAAGTTCGCCAGCGTTCATATGCACAAGCCATGGGGATGTGCCAGTCGCCTGGGATGAAGAAGAAGGTTTTCAACTCGAAGACAACTTCTAGAAGTCTTGTTTCTAGCTCAAGTTTGAGTCCGAGTATGTTCAAGTGTGTATCGGGTTGTATAAAAACTTAAACAAAAATTAAGGTTTTAAAAAGCACATGGGTTAGTTTGGGGTTTGACTCGGGGAAGACTTGAAGCAAGTGATGTTTTAACTCGGGGAACACCCGAAGTAGGTCTCGGTTTAACTTACAAAACATTTTTACTTTAGAACCAGATTTAAAATTTTAAAACATTTTAAACCCATGACTTAAAATAATAAATCATCTTGATTTAAAGTTGGATAGTTAAAGATAAGAAAGTTATGTTTTAAAAGTAATTAAGTTTATTTTCATTGATTAATTCCTAATTTATTTTAACTAATAATTTAATTAAAATGTTAATTAAATTATAATTAGGGATAAATAAATTAATGTAATTAATTAAATAATACTTAATTAATAAAAGTAATTAAGATTAATTAATTAATAATTAAGCAATAATTAGGAATAATTAATTAATTTAGTAATTAATAATTAAAAGTTAATTAAATGATAATTAAGGTTAATTAATTTTTAATTCAGGATTAATTAATGTATAATTAAGAATATTTAATCATTAATTAAGGTTAATTAGTAAAGATAATTATATGATTAATTAGTTATAATCACATGATTGTTTCATCTTAATTTTAGATGATTGATTGTTATTGAATATTGTGTGTTGACTGATGCCCCTGATATTTGATTATGGTACTTTATGATGAGAATTGCTTTGTGCTGAGCTATGATATTTTTGATTTGTTTCTGTGTGAATGTGAAAACTCATTGGCCTGTAAAACGGCAATTGAATTTCGATGCGACAGAGTGTCGGATTCCAGTTGGTTATCCGAAACCCACATCGAATATTAATGATGAATCTTTGTGATTGATATATCCATGTGTTTTTAAATTGAGCGCTCACTATTCGGTTCAGCCGGGAGAGGGCTTTGTGTCATATAACCCATTTCGAATAGTGATACGACAATATGGAAAGCATTTGAAGATGGTGGTGAAGACTGGGTGTCTTCAGGAACGATAGGATAACCAGTTGAATGACTCTGCATTGAGTTGCTCCGGTATAAAGATCTCCATATGTGATGGGGAGACCGATCAGGATTGTGGATGCCCGGATTGCAAGGGATTCTTTGGAAGTGCCTTCGGTTCCGTTCGAACCCGAAACGGACTTGTATGATTGTATGTCTGACATTACACTTTGAGATATAGAGCTGATTTCTTTCAAATACATTTCTGTTGGTGGTGGAGAATTTATTCTCTTAGCTTTACATCCTTCTCTAAGACGTACGAGCTCAGAGGTTATGTAGTTGATGGTCATTAGTGATATACTCCTAACTTGGTAGTGTGTCATGCTGAGTGCAGCTGATCATTTGTTGATCGAAGCATGGATTATGTGAAAAGCGTAGCTTTGTGGATGAGATTTCGTCGAACCTCACAACCCGGTAATGGTCGAAATAGGAATGCTGCGGCAAGGTTTTTATTGGTCGTGCCCCTAGGGTGTGTCCATTTTCTTCAGGATAAGAGATGGTATCATGGTATGGAACCCATATATTTAACTGTGTGGTTGTTGCTTTTGATTGGTGAATCCCGGGATAAAGGTCGGTAACGACCGGGGATGGCATACTTGTAGGTGTTACTTAGTCACAAAGGTAATCCGGCCTTGTGTTGGTAGGGAACCGATTTCGTTCTTGGGGGAGTCCCTCTAGAGGCTTCCCACTTGATAAGGAAGTTCCTTATCCTGACCATTTGTTGGAAATCCAAAGAAACAATACGAGCCATGTACGGTTTTAGTTGTATAATCTACCATTTACTTATGGTGGTGACCCACTGTTTAGATGGTAGCTATAGTAGGCATAGTATGAAATGTCTATGCTGGCTAAAATTAATATTATACTTTGAAAATGTTTTCTACACTATACACTAGTAATAATATCAAAGAATTTTCTCGTATAAAGGATGTTTGACTATCATAAGAAGAAATCTCCTCCAATTGTGTGATTGCATTGTGTGTGTGGCAGGAGGTCTTATGTTAGTTTCATTTTTCAAAAGCATATCAAATTTCTTTTAAAAAATATTTTTTGTACAAACTACTGTTTTTGTTTACTTATACCAGTCCCATGACTGACCTGAAGTTTATTGTTCCCTTCCTAAACTCTGGGTGCCCATAATTTCCACATGGGCAGCCTAGAAGCAGGTTATCCGTGTTTTGGAGTTAGCTTGGAATCTGTTGAAGTCTTTTGGAAGCTATCAGATTTTGGAAGCTTTTGACCTTGGAAATCTTCTGAAGTGTTTGTAGTTTTTGGAGGATCTTCTCAAAGTCGAAGTATGTTGGAAACACTCTCGAAGTTGAGATAAATCTGTTATCGCTTTGTTGTTATATCATATATATGAACTCTGACGATTGCAATCAAATATTGTGGTGGTGTTGTATCTGTGGTGTTGATTAATGATATACATTTGTTTCCGCTGTTTACATTCATCTAATGTTGCTATAAGCTCCATTCAAACTAAATTTCAATGTTTGAATATCCGACAGTCGAATACAAGTGAGGTATTTGATGTCGATTTTCAATCGTTGGATTTCGGGTCGTGACAAGTGGTATCAGAGCTAAAGGTTGAGTAAGAACTTTAGCTATGGAGTATAACACATTAGGTGGCTCGTTAGAGATAGGGTGAAGTATTCCCTAGAATGAGTATAACCCGAAAGACCGAAACCCTAAAATTTCTTCGTCTATTTCTTTTAACTGTTGATATTCCCTAAGGTATCTTGGCCGTATGCCTAAATCAAGTTTTCTTACTATTTATAGATAGTGAGAATGAGCGAAAAAAGAGGACAAGGTAAGGGACGGGGAAATACCGTTACAACTGGTCAAGTCCCTACAACAGCAGCCATACCTACTCAACTGAGCCGAATCTGGCTGATCTATATAAACGTTTCTCCAGACTTGGTGGAAAGTCGTTTACTGGCAAGAAATCTATTGTCGAAGCTCAAGCCTGGATCCGATCATGTGGAAGAATTTTTAGAGGGCTGAAGTTGGAAGATGATCAAATGCGATTAGTAGCTTTTTGGCAACTCCAAGAGGAAGCTCTAGCTTGGTGGGAGATTGTTACTATGGATGAGCCAGAAGATGAGTTTACTTAGATTCGATTTAAAGAAGTGTTTAAGCAGCGATACATATCTGTTGGTATCTCCCGAGTGTACCAGGAGTTCATTGATTTGAAGCAGGGAAGTTGGTCGTTTGAGAAGTATTTGAATAAATTCAACGAATTATCTCGTTTTGGACCGGAGCTGGTGAATACATCTTTGAAGAATAATGATAGGTTTATATGAGGAATGAATAAGTACCATGAAACGATGACTACCCACGTAAAAGAAACCTTTTCGGACTTGATCGATATGGGTTATCGATATGCTACCCTGGATATGCAGGAAGTTTCAAAAGTGAAGGGAAGTTCAAGCAATCCAAATTGGAAGAAAAGGAAGTTTGGAGGGAAGGAACCGGATCAAGGCAAGGAGAAAAGGAGTAATCAGGAGAAAGTCCATTATTCAAACGATTGTAAGAAGGCAGAGAAACGAGTAAAGGAATATCAGCCTGTGAAGACAAGTCGAAGAACTAAAGGATGCTTTTATTGTCACAAGCCAGGTCATGAAGCTAAACATTGCCCGAAAAAGAAGCAGGCACAAGTAGCAAAAATGTATGCAATAAAAGATGACCCCTTAACTTCAAAGGTGGATAAAGAAAAAGGAGTCTTAGAAGGTAAACTTATCATTTATGATAAAGTTGTTGGAGTATAGTTCGACACGGGCGCTACACATAGCTTAATCTTCCAACAAACCGTTAATGAATTAAAACTAAAACCTGAATTTGTTTGCGAGCCTATTTGTGTGAAGAATACAGTTGGTGGACCGGCAACTCTTTATATACAATGTGGAGATGTTCCAATCTCGTTTTCTTATTATAGATTTCCTATCGACCTTTTCATCCTCGACTTTGATGAATTTGAAATCTTACTCGGAATGGATTGGATAACAAAGTATGAAGCCAAATTAGATTGTAATAATGGAACGATTTTGATCAGAACCAAATTTGTGAATTTCTTTGAAGTCTCTTGTAAGGATCCAAGTCCTAAGAGAGATAAACTAATGTATACTTTGGGATATCCCGAACCTAGTATGGAGTCCACATCCATTGTTCGGGAATTTCCAGATGTGTTCGGAGAGGTCAAATCTTTACCCCCACACAGAGAAATTGAATTCAGAATTGACTTAGTTCCAAATGCTTGTCCTGTCGTTCATGCAAGTTGCAGGATGGCACCCAGGGAAAGCATAGAATTAGTCAAGCAAGCCTATGAATTATTAGAGAAAGGATTGATACATCCTAGTGTTTCTGAATGGGGTTCAGCTGTAGTATTCATCGCTAAGTGTTGACAGATATTTGAGATTGTGCATAGACTACCGCGATCTCAATAAACTAACGCACAAAAACAAATTTCCTTTACCTAGAATTGATGATCTGTTTGATCAGCTGCACGACGCTCGTTTCTTTTCGAAGATGGATCTAGCTCAAGGATTCCATCAGCTACGAATTGCCGAAGATTGTGTTAACTTCACTGCTTTCAGGGGTCTAAATATTTTCTACGAATGGTTAGTCATGCTTTTTGGACTAACCAATGCTCTCGCATACTTCCTAGGCATAATGACTCGTGTATTCCGAGAAGTGTTGAACAAATTTGTTCTTGTGTTTATTGACGATATCTTGATCTACTCCAAAACCGAAGAGAAGCACGTTGAGCATCTCAGAATTGTTTTGGAAATATTGCGGAAGAACATTCTATTCGTAAAATTTTCTAAATGCCATTTTTGGGTTAAGGAAGTCAGAATTCTCGAGAACATTGTTAATGAAGAGGGAATTTATGTTGATCCGGGCAAGATTTCTGCTATTCTAGACTGGAAGCAACCCACAACTCCGAAACAAGTTCGAAGTTTTCTGGGTTTAGCGGGATATTATAGAAAGTTTGTCCAAGATTTTTCCAAATTACCCAGTCCATTGACTAAGCTAACGATGAAGAATGTTAAATTCGATTGGACTCCGAAGTGTGATGAAGCTTTCCAGGAGTCGAAGAGGAAATTAACTACCACTCCCGTTCTCGCTATCATTAATGGGAACTAAGGTTTGTCTATCTATACTGATGCTTGTGGTGCTGGTCTGGGTGTGGTGCTAATGCAGAATGGGAAAGTAATTGCCTACGCGAGTAGACAATTACGTCCGCATGAGAAAAATTACCCAACCCACAATCTCGGGCTTCTAGCTGTTATTTTGGCTTTGAAAATCTAGCGACATTATCTACTGGGTAAGAATCTTTTTACTTTACTAAAATTTAAAAGTTTAACTTAATTTAATATTTTAACTTAATAAATCCTTCTTGTTTAGGTGAAAATTTTGAATTATTCACCGACCACCAATCTTTGGAGTATCTCTTCACCCAAAAAGATTTAAATCTAAGGCAACAACACTGGTTGGAATTTCTAGCGTCATATGACCTAGACATTCTGTATACGCCTGGAAAAGCCAATGTAGTTGCCGATGCTTTGAGCAGAAGACATGATGTTGTCGCATATCTTATTGTCACTCCTACTCTTCTTAAAAAGATCGCAAGACAGCAGAAAGAAGACGAGTTTCTTTGAGGAATTTATAAAAATATATGCAAAGGTGAAAATACTAGTTTTGAGGTTGATAGTCGTATAATTGTTAGACTGAAGGGCAGGATGTGTATCCCAAACATCCCGGATTTGAAATGTGAAGTTTTGGACGAGTGTCACAAATCCAAACTCAGTATCCATCCAGGAGTTATAAGATGTATAGAGATATCAAAAGAACTTTCTGGTGGAAAATAATGAAAAGTGATATATCTATTTATGTGAGTCGTCGTGCTACCTGCCAAAAAATTAAAAATGATCAAAATAAAGTAGTGGGTTTACTCCAACCATTGGAGGTGCCAAAGTGGACGTGGGATAAAGTGTCTATGGATTTCATAGACGGGTTGCCTCGAGCTCGAAAGTGGAATGAAGCAATTTCGTTATCGTGGATCGCTTAACTAAGACTGTCCATTTCATTCTAGTGAAATCTACTCGGACAGCGGCAAGTTTGGCCGAATTGTATATAAAAGAGATTGTTCGTCTCTACTGTATACCGAGCAGTATAGTGAGTGATCGTGACCCGATCTTCACTATTAGATTTTGAGAGGCATTTCAAGCTGCATTGGGAACCAAACTGAACTTCAGCACTGCTTATCACCCGCAGTCTGATGGGCAGACCGAAAGGATTAATTGAATATTAGAAGACCTTTTGCACGCTTGTATTCTCGACTTTGGTGGTTCTTGGGAGGACTATTTACATCTGGTTGAATTTTCATATAACAATAGCTATCAGGCCAGTATTGAAAAGGCTCCTTTCGAGGCTTTATATGGTCGTCCGTGTCGATCACCTGTATGTTGGATCGAGTCAGTTGATAGACTCGTCCTTGGACCAGATATGATAAAAGAAGCCACTGAAAAAGTTGAATTCATTCGAAAGAAGTTGAAAACATCTCAAAGTCGTCAGAAGAGTTATGATGACCGTAGAAGAAGAGATTTGGAATTCCAGGTTGGAGATTCTGTATTCCTAAAAGTGTCTCCAATGCGTGGTGTGTTGAGATTTGGGAAAACTGGTAAGCTAGCACCACGTTATATTGGTCCTTTTCCTATTCTGGAGAGGATCGTCCTTTAGCTTACCAAGTGCAGCTACCCAGCTGGTTATCTGGCGTACACGATGTGTTTCACGTTTCACATCTTCGAAAATAAGTGCATGATCCAGATAGTACCATTGAAGAGGCAGCTCAGTAGAATTTGAAAATGACACCAAATCTGGCAATGAAAAGAGAGCCATTGAAAATAATTGATCGTGATGAAAAGCAACTGAGGAATAGAGTTGTGAAACTAGTCAAAGTACAATGGAGCGGTGATCCAAAGGACTGTACTTGAAAAACAGAGGATAGCATGCAGAAGTCTATCCCAATTGCAGAGTGGATAATTCTGCTTAATCTGGTAAGCCATTTTCTATCTTTTTCTGTATTCGTATATTCTTTGTTTGTCTTTCTTTCTCTTTCAAGTTTCGAGGACGAAATTTTCTTAAGGGGGAAATCTGTAACATCCCCAAAATTTTATCAATTTAAAAGTTAGTAATTAATGTGAATTTTGGAATAAATTGTGGAAATAATTTGAATTTTTCAAAATAAATAAAATAAGTGTTGATTTATATATATATAAGATTGTAAAATTGCATTTGAATTTAAGAATTCAAAAATATAAATATTTTAAAACTATTTGAATTTAAGTTATATAAGTATATATTTTTATGGGTAGATTTGAATTTGAATTTAAACTTGAATTTAAAATGTAAATAAAGGTCTTAGAAAAATAATTTGCATTTTTAATCATAAATATGTAATTTATTTAATGTAAAATTAGTTTAAAACGTTCTTCTTTAAAATTGTATATAATAATGAATAGGAAAAGTATTTATAAAATAATGAAAATATGATATAAGATTTATTTAAAAGTATATAACTCATGAGAAATACAAGTGTTAAGCATGCAACAAGAAATATTACAAGTGTAATTCATATAATGAGTATTTTAACAAATGTAAGATTTTTAACAAGTGTCAAAAATTTGTATTTTCTTTTCATTTTCAAATTAAGGAAAATTAAGGCAAAAATACATTTCCAATTCTTTCCTCTCTCATTTCTTCTATCTTGACTTTCTAAAAACTTGAGGAAAAAAAACCCCCTGTAAACTTTCTCAAACCAGAAAGAAATCAACAAGCAAGTTTAAGAACAAATCAAAACTAGAAGATCAAAAGGAAAAAGGAATTTCAAACTGTTTCTTACAAATTGTAGCATGTAAATCATCTCAAAGCAAGATCAACTTAGGAAGTAAGAAAATCAAAAGCAAAGCAGAATTTCAACTTCAACAACTAAAGTAAAGTAAAGATCATCTCATTAAAAAAAATCAGTTCAAAAAGAACAAACCTAGAAATCAAGCTTTTAGATTTTCAGAGTAAATCAACTCCCAGATTTTAAAGTTCTCTGTTTTCCAAATTCGCAGGCGAGTAAGCATCTTTAAACCTGATCTACGCTTGATGTTGTGAAGTGAATCTGTGAATAATATTAGAGTGCATGAAAATGTGTTTATATGTATACAAAATGTATATATTTGTTTGTGCATGTCTGATATACAAACTAATCACCTCTGTCCTTAGTTCCAAGTTTCAATAACCTGTTTAAAAGCCGAATTCTTCCTCTCTAGCCATTATTAGGCTTTAAGATCTGGATGAAATTTGTTTGTATGATCAAGACATTGGTCTTAAAAATGTTTTTGAGAATAATTGTTTTTAAACTATCTGGAAATATTAATATACCGTGGGAATTATCAAAAACATGATTAAATCGAATGAAGTAATTATTTGATTCACTTATACCATTCATTTTGTATTTGAAAATAATGATTTTTAAAATTAAAACCGGAATTTTTAATGAAGAAATGAGCGAGGAATTCGAGGTTGAACGGAATCTCCTTTTTCACTGAATTCTGGTGATCGGCGAAGCATTGGGTCTCGAATTTGATGTCATAGCTCGATGCGAGGTTAGAGAGTTTGGAAAAAGTACTCGATTAAATTCCAGATCACCATGGATGGTGAACAAGGTCAATCTAGGGTTTTAGCCCTGTATTTTTGTCGATCGTATCTCGAGGCAATGGCGTCGTCTAGGTCGAATCGGACCACACCAGGGCGCATGAGATCGAGTTGTTGGATTTAGATGATGGTTTGATAGAAAAAACGTAGCCTCTTGTGGCCTGTAGCTGCGAAGCAAACCAAAGTTGAGGAGTGAGAGTTCGTTCCAGTTTGGGGAAAATGGTGAAATCTAGAATTCGTCGATGTTGTGGATTTTTGGGTGCTCTGGTGGTTGATGGTGGTTGTCGCCGACTTGTCAAGGTTGAGGCATCGATCGAAGTTCGCCAACGTTCAAGTGCATGTACACAGGCCATGGGGATGTGTCAGTGGTTTGGGATGAAGAAGAAGGTTTTCAACTCGAAGACAACTTCGGGAAGTCTTGTTTCTAGCTTGAGTTTGAGTCCGGGTATGTCCAAGTGTGTATCGAGTTGTATAAAAACTTAAACAAAAATTAAGTTTTTGAAAAGCACGCAGGTTAATTTTGGGGTTTGACTCGGGGAAGACTCGAAGCAAGTGACGTTTTAACTCGGGGAACACCCGAAGTAGGTCTCGGTTTGACTTACAAACAGTTTTACTTTAAAACCAGATTTTAGAATTTTAAAACATTTTAAACCCATGATTTAAGACAATAAATCGTCTTGATTTAAAGTTGGATAGTTAAAGATAAGAAAGTTATGTTTTAAAAGTAATTAAGTTTATTTTCATTGATTAATTCCTAATTTATTTTAACAAATAATGTAATTAAATGGTTAATTAAATTATAATTAAGGATAAATAAATTAATGTAATTAATTAAGGAATAGTTAATTAATAAAAGTAATTAAGATGAATTAATTAATGATTAAGCAATAATTAAGAATAATTAATTGATTTAGTAATGAATAATTAAAAGCTAATTAAATGATAATTAAGGTTAATTAATTTTTAATTAAGGATTAATTAATGTATAATTAAGAATATTTAATCATCAACTAGTGTTAATTAGTAAAGATAATTATATGATTAATTAGTTATAATCACACGATTAATTCATCTTAATTTTAGATGATTGATTGTTATTGAATACTGTGTGTTGATAGATACCCCTGATATTTGATTATGATACCTTGTGATGAAAATTTCTTTGTGCCGAGTTATGATATTTGTGATTTGTTTCTGTGTGAATGTGAAAACCCATTGGCCCGTAAAACGGCAATTGAATTTGAATGCGACAGGGAGTCAGATTCCAGTTGGTTATCCGTAACCCACATCGAATATTAATGATGAACCTTTGTGATTGATATATCCATGTGTTTTTAAATTGAGCGCTCACTATTTGGTTTAGCCAGGAGAGGACTTTGTGTCATATAACCCATTTCGAATAGTGATACGACGAAATGGAAAGCATTTAAAGATGGTGGTAAAGACTGGGTGTCTTTGAGAACGATAGGATAACCTGTCGAATCACTCTGCACTGAGTTGCTCCGGTATAGAGATCTCCATATGTGATGGGGAGTGCGATCGATATTGTGGATGCCCATATTGCAAGGGCTTCTTTGGAAGTGCCTTCGGTTCCATTCGAACCTGGAATGGACTTGTATGGCTGTACGTCTGACATTACACTTTGAGATATAAAACTGATTTCTTTCAAATACATTTCTGTTGGTGGCGGAGAATTTATTCTCTAAGCTTAATGCCCTTCTCTGAGACGTACAAGCTCAGAGGTTATGTAGTTGATGGTTATTAGTGATACACTCCCAACTCGGTAGTGTCGCATGCTGAGTGCTGCTAATCATTTGTTGATCGAAGCATGGCTTTTGTGAAAAGCGTAGCTTTGTGGATGAGACTTCATCGAACCTCACAATCCAGTAATGGTCGAAATAGGAATGTTGCGGCAAGGTTTTTAGTGGTCGTGCCCCTAGGGTATGTGCATTTTCTTCTGGATAAGAGATGGTATCATCGTATAGAGCCTAGATATTTAACTGTGTAGTTGTTGCTGTTGTTTGGTGAATCTCGGGATAAAGGTCAATAATGACCGGGGATGGCATACTTGTAGGTTTTACCTAGTCACAGAGGTAACCCGACCTTGTGTTGGTAGGGAACCGATTTGGTACTTGGGGGCGTCCCTCCAGAGGCGTCCCATTTTGATAAGGAAGTTTCTTAGCCTGACCATTTGTTGGACGTCCAAAGAAACTATACGAGCCCTGTACGGTTTTAGTTGTATAACCTACCATTTACTTATGGTGGTGACCCACTGTTTAGATGGTAGCTATAGTAGGCATAGTACGAAATGTCTATGCTGTCTAAGATTAATATTATACTTTTGAAAATGTTTTCTACACTATGCACTAGTAATAATATCAAAGAATTTTCTCTTATAAAGCATGTTTGACTATTATAAGAAGAAATCTCCTCCAATTGTGCGATTGCATTGTGCGTGTGGTGGGAGGTCTTATGGTAGTTTCATTTTTCAAAAGCATATCGGATTTCTTTTAAAAAATTGTTTTTGTACAAACAACTGTTTTTGTTTACTTATACCAGTCTCATGACTGACTCGGAGTTTATTGTTCCCTTCCTAAACTCTAGGTGCCCATAATTTCCACACGAGCAGCCTAGAAGAAGGTTATCCGTGTTTTGGAGTTAGCTTAGAATCTTTTGAAGTCTTTTTGGAAGCTATTGGATTTTGGAAGCTTTTGGCCTTGGAAATCTTCTGAAGTGTTTGGAGTTTTTGGAGGATCTTCTCATAGTCGGAGTATGCTGGAAATTCTCTTGAAGTTGAGATAAATCTGTTATTGCTTTGTTGTTATATCATGTATATGAACTCTGATGATTGTAATCAAATATTGAGTTGGTGTTGTATCTGTAGTGTTGATTAATGATATACATTTGTTTCCGCTATTTATATTCATCTAATGTTGTCATAAGTTCCATCCGAACTGAATTTCAACGTTTGAATCTCCTACAGTCGAATACAAGTGAGGTATTTGACGTCGATTTTCAATCGTTGGATTTCGGATAGTGACATGGAGTTTACATATCTTCCTTTACACACCTCTTTTTTCCTATAAATACTGTAGCCTCTTCTCTCTTTTTCCATTCATCTTCTTCTTCACATTTCTCAAGTTTTTGCTTCCTCTTTAATGGCTTCTAAACTAAAAAAATCATGTCAAAAATTATTTCAAAAAGAAATGAAAATAAAAAACTATAGTTACATATATATTAAAACACCTCCAAAATGATCCAAAAGTCTTCATTTCCCTTTATTCTTCACAAACCCCTCTTCATCCCCCCCTCGGCCAAGCCACACCCAAGGCCTTGCCTTCCTTGGCTTCCACAAAGCTTGGTTGAGGCACTTAGGAGCTAAAATCCGAAGGATAGTGAGCTTCGAAACACGAATAGCGGAGCTATAGCAATTTTTTTGTGAATCGTTGGAAATCTAAGGTGAGAAATCCTAATTTATTATAGTATACATTGGATGATGATATGATGTTGCAAATGGATGCTTAATATGGTTTGATCATCAATTTTTTTTTCCATATGAATGTTGAATATATATGCAAGTCATGAATAAACACGTCAATAAGCACAAAAGGAAATCACTTTCCTTGAATTAATGAAACAGTGTATATAGAAGTGTTAAACCTCTTATAAATGGTTTAAAATGTATTTGAAATGTTTTATAAACATTCAAAAGTGTTTTGGTGAAGTTTGGAAAGAAATGAAAATTTTGTCAAAAATAAGCGCGTCGCACAACGGCAGTTCGCGATTTCGCAATATAAAAATCAAACTAGTGTAAAGGTGGAATATAGCTTGGAATTCTTTGAGATGAGAATATTTCGAAATATCATGTCCATAGTTTTCCAACGAAGAAAGGAAATCAGGGATTTCGCTAAGTAGATTTTGAAATATGGGTAAAACTAATTTTTAAAAAATCCTGAATTTGCAGTTTGGAATTCAAAATAGGATTTCTTTGAAAATGATGTTTAAATTGTTTAAAAACGTGAAATAAATCTTATAAATGTTTTAAAATGGTTTAAAAATATTTGAGAAATAAAACGAAGTTTTGAATAACAAAATACGTTTTGATTAATATAGCTTAAAAAGCACTTTTCGCAGCACTTTTTCGCAGCACTTTTTATAACTTTTGGAAATTAGTTTTAAACTTAACAATCCTTTTAAAAATCTTTTGTAAATTTTTTCAAATGATTTATAATGTTTTTTGAAGATGATTTGAAGAATTTTTGGAATGATTAAAGATTTAGAGTCGATCAGGTAACTTGGACGCCTTACGGGTGCCAGAGAGATATGTCTTGGCTTGAGTTTGGAAAACTAAGTTTCCTGCTCTCTCAGGCTATCCGGACCGTCCCGACGGAGGGAACGACTAATTTTATTTACTCGAGTCAATATTTTCCTAAATGAAAAATGAAACGATCTCGAGTTGATTCATTGTAAAATGAAGTTTAAAAGCTATTAAAGAATTTTATAAAGGAGGTTTGATAATTCCATATATAGCGGAAAGAATGTTATTAGAAATATATATTTCCGAGGGAGATTTTTGATAAAAGAACTTAATAAATTAAATAGTGATTCCTTATTCACTTGACCTCTTTTATCAATGATTGGTTCGGAGTTAGCGGGGCCGGATCTGGAAAATCTCCATCTAGAAACCACTTCGAACCAATGTATGCGTTCGAAAAATAAAGATATGTTAGAGAGAATGAAGGATGAAGACCAGGAATTTTCGAGTTGAAAGGACTACTTGTTGATAATCCTAGTTAGCTCCTAAATACTAATGTAGCAGCGGTCCTTTCATTTCATAAGATCTTTGAGTTGCAAGCACTTCTCGCTAATAATCCAAGGGTTAATTCCCAATAGGATTTGGTAGGAGAGTGCCTTCGGTTACGTTCAATCCCAAAACGAACTTGTACGGATGGATGTTTGACATTACATTCTTGAGATTTACGTCGTTGACTTTAATAAACGTACATCTATATGGTAGCGAAGAAGGCAACTTCTCTTAGCTTAACACCCTTCTCTGAGACGTACGAGCTCGAAGATTGGATGTTTGTGGAAGTCAATAAGTGATCGATAGAATGGTAGTGTTGCATTCAAAGAAAGATGATGTGCTATGTGAAAAGGTAATTATTACCTCATGCTTCATATCCGAGAATGACCGAAACATGGTTGGATGCGGCAAGGCTATGTGGTTCGCAACCATTAGGATATGATCCACCCCTTCTAGATGTATTTATTCCCGCTATAACGTTCTGGATGTAAATTATTATGGATGTATGCTATGAGACGTCTCGGATAGGTCGGTACCGCCTGGGGCGATGACATATTCGGTACTATCTAAGGAAAGGTAGGTCGGTCTTGTGTTGGTAGAGGACCATATGTTGGGCCTCGGTACATTCCTCTAGAGATGTACTACCGGAAGGAAGTACCTTCACCTGGTCATCTGTATTGAATCCATTCTTCAACAAGTGCCTGCCTTTTTTTATAGAGCCTAGTATGCTAGAATTTAATAATGGTAACAATTTCGGCTAAGGTTGACAAGTTTACTTGCAAATGTTTTCAAAGATATGTCATTAAAAATAATATCAGTTATTTTTACGTAAAATGTTTTGGTTATCATAAGGTAAAAACCTGTTTCATGTTTATGTGCGGCATGATTTTATGAGATGCCTTTTTTTTCAAAACATGTATTTTGAGTTCTCACACCAATCTCATGACTAACCCAGAGTTATGTTGTTTTCCCTTTAAACTTTGGGTACCCTATTTTCCCGGGTAGCCAGTAGTCAGGATTCTGTCGAGAGAATTTTGGGAGGAGCATGCTAGAGGAGATTTTTGGAGGATGAAGCTGGAGCATTCGATGGGAATATCTATCTACCTATTTTGTTTTCTGCTGTGTATAAGTTAGTAATGCCAGAAAGTATGGGAGCAGGCAGTCGTAACTGTTCCCAGCTAGGTTTGTGCATACAGAACTCTGATGTACCCTGATGATGGAAGTTGTATGTACTATTTACCTATTTTAATGTAATGTGAGAAATCTTTGTTTTTATCTTTTACTTTACTTTACCCCTCAAAATATACCTTTCCGACACCTTGATTTATGGCACATGAATATTATGGATGTATTAGAGTCGATCACCGAGAGTCGAGGAGATGGGTCTTCGCATTTGGTACCAATGCGAAGGTTAAGCGAGAACCTTGGCTTTGTTGGTGCATAACTCATTAGAGATAGGGTAAGTAATGCCCTAAAATGAATTTAAATATTTTAGAGTGCACATTTAGAAATTTCTAAAAGGTGTACATATTTCCTAAAGATAATTTCATCTTTGTATTCTAAATTTAGATGACTAAACTTAGGTGCTAAGATGTGAGTACTCGTAGAGGACGAGGACGAGGACGAGGACGAGGACGAGGAAATAGTAGCAACATAACAACCAACGATCGAGCTCCAACTGCCGCTGTAGAATAAATAGCTCCCGTACACCCCAGGTTAATTTTTCCACTCTATGCAAGAATTATACTAGCTTAGGTGGAAAATCTTCAAGGTACAGAAGCTATTATTGAAGTACAAGATTAGATTAAATCATGCGAAAGGATCTTTAAGGCATTGGATGTCAGTAGTAGGCAAAAGAGGTTCTTGGCCTCATGGCAATTATAGGAAAAGGCTTTGGCTTGGTCGAAGTCCATTACCCTAAGTGAATCAGAGGATACTCTGTCTTGGGAAAGGTTTAAGGAGGTTTTGGAGGAGTAGTACATACTAGCATCCTAGAAATCTCGTCTTTACAGAAGCTTTATGGATCTTAGGTAAGGCGAAATGACTATTAAGGAGTATACGAATAAGTTTAATGAATTATCTTGTTTTGACCGGGTCTAATCGACATGCCTTTAAAGAATAATGATAAGTTTATTTTGGGGATGAGATGTGCCAGAGCAGGATGACTACCCATGTTAAAGGGTCCTTTATAGATTTTCTGAATATGAGGTTCTGTTATGAAACATTGGACAAGACGAAACCGGTAGTAGCTCAGACAAACAACAACAAAAATAACCCCAACAATTGGAAAAAGAGGAAGTTTAATCAAAATAGAAAAAAGCTAGGTCAAGGCAAATCTAGGGGAGCAGCCCAAGGTAACTCTTTAAAGGAGGCTACATGTTATAATTGCCAACAGAAAGGCCACCTATCGACTCATTGCAAGAACACCAATGTTTATAGACCACCACCAAACTACTATAACTATCATCAACCCGGGCACATGATCAAGGACTAACCAATCATGAGGAAAGGTGTGCAAGCCCAAGTCTACGCAATTACCGATGAGCCTTTAACCTCTCAAGATGTGAAAGGTAAGGGAGATTTGAAAGGTAATATTTTTATTGAAGATATTTTAGTTAGAGTATTGTTTGATATAGGAGCTTTTCATATATTTATTTCTAAAGAAACCATAGAAGAATTAAAACTTAAACTTAAAATAGTTGATACCCCTAATTGCATAACAAAGCCTATAAGCGTTACTACTAACCTTTGTATGAACTGTGAGAAAGTCCAAATTTCCCACTCTTCCCATAAATTTCCTTTTGACCTATTTGTCTTAGATTTTATTGGATTTGGGATTTTACTTAGTATCGATTGGTTGACTAAGTATAAAACTGTTTACGATTGCGTTTGTAGGACGATAACCTTATGGACCAATTTCAGGAAGTTTATCGAAATATCTTGTGAAGATATAGTACACGAAGGGGAAGTTTCTTTTATGCATTAGACTCATCCCTAGAAGGATAAGAAACCATACCCGTTGTTAGAGAATTCTCAGATTTTTTTTAAGGAAGTAAAAAATTTACTCCTACATCGAGAAATTGAATTTTGTATCGATTTGATTTCCGATGCAGTGTTAATGAAACATCAAGACCGAAGGATGACTTCGAAGGAGAGAGAATAGTTAGATAACCAAACCCAAGAGTTATTAAAGAAAGGGTTGATAAGGCCGAGCCGTTCAAGTTGAGGATCGGCAGTAGTTTTTGTGGCCAAATCGGATGGATCTCTAAGGTTATTCGAAGATTATCGAGGTCTTAATAAATAAACGATTAAGGATAAATATCCTCCTTCTCGAGTAAATGACTTCTTTGATCGGTTATATGATGCTCGGGTATTCTCAAAAATGAATCTAGATACGGTATCCATCAGTTGAGAATCGATGAAGAATGCATCCATCTAACTGCATGCAAAGGTCCAAACACTTTCTTTCAATGGTTGGTTATGCCTTTTGAGTTAACTAATGCACCCGCTTGTTTTGTAGACCTTATGGAGTATTTAGAGATGTACTCAATAAATTTATGTTTGTCTTTATCGGTGACATCCTTATCTATTCTAAAACAGAAGAAGAACACCAGAGACATCTAGAAATTGTGTTGTAGATATTGAGAAATAATGTGCTTAAAGCCAAATTCTCAAAATGCCATTTTTAGGAGAAGGAGGTGAGATTACTTGGATATATAGTGTCAAGGGACGTGGTTTCAGTAGATCCTATAAAAGTTGCAGCTACTCTAAACTGGAAACAACCACAAACTCCTAAAGTAGTTCGTAGCTTCTTAGGTTAGGCAGGATACTATAGAAGATTCATTCAAAAATTCTCAAATATTGCCTATAACCTAACAAAATTGAACACGAAGGATGCTAAATTTATCCGGACTCCTAAATGTGAAGCAGCATTCCAAGAACTCAAGAAGAGGCTAACAACCCTTCTAGTCTTAGCAATCATAAATGTAAATAATGGATTAATTTTTTATACTAATGCTTGTGAAGAAGGATTTGGTGTAGTTCTGATGCAGGAAGGAAAGGTAATTGCTTATATGGGTAGATAACTGAAGGTTCATGGGAAGAATTATGCAACCCATGGCCTTTTCGTGGTGTTCACATTAAAAATATTAAGGCACTATTTGCTGGGTAAGAAGCTTTCATAGTTTGTTTCAATTAAAACTTTGAATTGGCTTTAGTAAATAAAATTCCTCTTTTGACTAGGTAAAATTTCGAGCTCTTTACGAATCATAAATCTTTGAAGTATCTTATCACTTAGAAGGATTTAAATATAAGGCAGCAACATTGGTTGGAATTTCTCGCATCTTATGACCTAGATATTTTTTACATACTCGGGAAAGCCAATGCAGTATCCGATGCGTTAAGTTGGAGATATGCTGCTATTTCTTGTTTGGTAGTAACTCCAACTCTTTTGGAAAGAATAGCTAATAAACAAGCAGAAGATAGATAATTTGAAAAGTTCATTAAGTCAACTAAAGACGGAAGAAATTCAAGCTTTGAAATAGATATACATGGAGTGTTACGGTTGAGCGGGCGAATTTGTGTTCCAGATGTGGAAAATCTTAGACGGGAAGTGTTAGCTTGTAACACCCGCCATTTTTAGATAATTAAATAATCAAATCACGATGAACGGTAAAAATAAACATTTTTGGAATTGTCAGAATATGGCTTTAAAACTTATACCATTGTGTTCATGGTGATTTTCTGATTAATTTTCATATATAACTTATCGAAATCAGAGTTAATATGAAGAAGTTATGAGAAGAACAAGAAATCAGAAAAACGGAAAAAAGTAAATAATAAGACCCTATGGGTCGACCCATAAAGCATAAGGGTTGACTATAAGGTCGACCCCCAAAGCACACATGTCGACCTATAGGTCCGACCCGCATTTTACCCTGGACGTAAAATTGTCCAGGGACATGCCAAAGATTATGTTTCGATTTTCATGCGATCTGAAGCGTTGTTTTCTGGATTCAATGCTTCATAGCTAGCCTGTGACGTGGTTGCACCAGATTAAACAAAAACCCGACGGTCTAAGATCCCCAAACTCCCCTATAAATATAATCCTAGGCCTAGCTATTTTCTCGCAATCAAGTTTTCTCCCAATTGGGTATTGCCTAAGGCTAAACCCTAAATAGAGAATATTTCTAGGGAGAAGATCTTCTTAATAAAAATATTAGACGCCTTAAAAGGGGATCCAGGAAGGCCATGGAGCAAAGCTAAGGACGATAGGTGAGTGGATTTAATTTATATATCTTTTACGTTTATGATATATTATTGTTATATTCCCGTTAAATATTTTAATTCAGCATTTGCACTAATTTCAGTAATTAGTTCTACTAGTTAATTATGTTGAAACTGTAAAAATTTATAAAAGAAGTGTACATATATTAAAATATTATTTGTATGGAAAAGAAAGTAAGGAATCCAATTAAATATATGTAATATTAGGCTTAAAAGCTGTAGGGAAAAGCATAAGCCTAAAGGTGAGGAATCTACAGTAAATTATGCTAAACGGGAGAAGAAAATTAAAAGGGGGAAAATCTAATAACTTGATTTGAAAGTTAGTGATAGATTACTTGGTTGTTTTAGAAAAGGAAATACATTTCCATAATTTGATATTGTAAGAATCACGATAAGCGTATTTGCAAGAATAAAAGCAAGAAAAAGGGAATTAGTGCAAAATAGAGACATTACTGTATTTTGCATTAGCTAATAATTAACGAAACAATAAGAGAAATATCTTGCAGTTATGAGTTATTGTTTATAGCATTATTTAGTATTAAATTATGGAAATGGATTTTTAGTACAGTTTTTGTAACCAACCAAATAGAATAGGACTACTTTCTAGAATAAAAGAAAATAATGTGAAGCGGAAGTAATCAAGTACGTTATCTGACAAGACTTGAAATAATAAATAGAAATGTGACTAGATCTGCATTTACCGTGCATATATTAGAGTAAAAAAGTAAAGCAGTTATTATGATATCATAATTGGACGTAGTCCCAAGATAAGGCTGTCATATAATATAAGAGAACTAAAAAGAATATAGTAGTCATAATAAAAGAAGACAGACTAGAGTAGAAGATAGACACTTGAAACTACATTTATAACATGTAAGTTATAAAAGAAAGTAAAGAATATAGAAATGACAATTGCAAGTATAATTATAACACGTAGGCTATAATTAAAAGAAAGAAATAGAAGAGGCTTTTTTTATCAATCTTAGATCTTGGATTAATTTAATAAGCAAAGTAATAGAAGTGGCCCATACCTGCAGCATTCCCTTTCAGGTCTAGGACTGATGGTTTCACGCATAGGTGGGGCTAGGCTTGCTGATTTAAGTAAATAATTAGCCGATAGAATAATAAAAGTAAACTAAATGCATAGCAAAAGATTAGACGTAGGGCTAATAAAATGGTAAGGTGCGTTTGGAGCAGCCCGAAGGAGAATGTGGATAAAGAACCTAACGAAGTAGTTCATCGTAGATTTTTAGTACAGAAAGAGCACATCCAACTTAGTTAGTTCAGGCTAGAAGGAAGTACGAGACTTCAACGGGATGTGTGGATACTCCAGGATGGCCTTCTAGGGTAAGCTTAACAAAGCTGTGCCCCCGGAGGCGGGTCTGTAGGTGTTTCATCAAGAGAGTATGCCTTGACTGGTTTTGCATTGCAGGCCTAACGAAGCGGACCTTTGTAGATAGTCAAAAGGTTGATATGGAATAGGATATTCGTATGACACCATACTCCTAGTTACGGGTAGGTTTTAGTGGATAGGAACCAAAAGGATAGTCAAACGCGGAGATCAAGCCATCATCAATCAAAATGAGTTCGGGAAAGACTAGGGTTAAGCCAATAGGCCAATGATTCTTTCACAATCGAGACAATGGATGAGGGAAGTAGCCAATTGGATGTTTAGATTGTTTACAGTAAGGTACAACCACTTAGATCTTAAGAGGTCTTTCGACTAGTTGAGGGGGGATGCATGGGGCCATAGCCTTGATGTGAAAAGAGACAGACCATGTAGAATATCTGTATTATAGGCCTAACGAAGCAATCCTTACAGATATAGAAAATCCCCGACCGAGTTTCGTACAAGGTAGACCTTGTTGGCGGGATGCAGGGAGTAGGCAGAACGATTATGTGTAGTTCTCCAGGTACGCACTGGGTGGTAAATTATGGATGTCTGAGCACTAGTATAAGCTAGTGTGGATGCAGTTTTACATTTTTATAGTTGATGACGAAACATCTATATTGTAGGCCTCACAAAGCTATCCTATACAGATGCAGTTACAGTACGCTCTAGGAGTAAGATGATGGAGTCCTTTTCGAGGAGGATACGAAAGGTACTATGGGTGTACCTAGGACTGATGCGGTCCTTGGGCATATAGCTACATATATCTTAGTTATTAGGTCTTAATCTACTAGGGAGTAGATGGGTATGATTCACGCACAGAGGGAGAGTATCATAAACCTAATATAGCAGAAAATGGAAATAGAACGATATATGTAGAATTATGCTTAGAAGTGTATAATTAGTCCATTCACCAGAACTTTATTTCTGACCCCCTCCTCATGACATTCTACAAGTTAGATAGATGGCGGAGATTTTCCAGCTTTGAGACACTTGCTTAGAAAGTTTTATTACCTTGATGAGTATTTACTTACTATTATATTTTAGTCAGTTCCGCTATGAGATATTTGTTTGAGCTCTGATATATTTTTCTTTGCCTATCTGCAGGATACCAGATCCCAATTCGGGCATCAATGGGCTTGGATTTTAGCATTTATTCGAAAAATCCGGACCCACTGGAAATCGGGTTGTTACATAGCAGAATGTCACAAATCCCAATTTAGCATTCATTTGGGAGTTAAAAAAATGTACAAAGATATAAAGTGCACATTTTGGTGGAAAAGCATAAAAAGGGACATATCCATTTATGTTAGCAGATGCGCCAATTGTCTACAAGTCAAGGGTGACTGGCGGAAAATTGCAAGATTACTTCAACCTCTGGAGATTCCAGTTTGGAAGTTAGATCAAATATTAATGGTTTCATTGATGGCTTACTTCGAACGAGGAAAGGGAACGAAGGCATTTAGGTTATCATAGATTGATGAACTAAAAGTGCACACTTCATTCCAGTTAAGCCAATAAGGACCGCTACAAGCCTTATTGATATATATTTGAAGGAGACTGTAAGATTGCATGGAATTTTGAGAAGTATAGTGAGTGATTGGGATCCAATCTTTACTAGTCAGTTTTGGAAAGCATTACAGACAGCTTTAGGAACAAGGCTGAATATAAGCACTGTCTATCACCCTCAAACCGATGGACATATGGAGAGAGTCAACCGCGTTTTGGAAGATCTTCTAAGGGAATGCATTCTAGAACTTGGAGGCTCTTGGTAAAATCATCTACATTTGGCAGAGTTCTCATATAACAACAGTTATCAAGCTAGTGTCGGCGTGGCACCGTATGAAGCTCTATATGGTCATCCATGCAGGTCACCGGCATGTTGGATCGAGATCGGAGATCGGCTAGTACTTGGTCCGGATATGATACGGGAAAATTTAAAAAAGTTGATGCGACTAGGAAGAAGCTAAAGGAAGCCCATAGTAGACAAAAGAGCTATGCGGACCAGAGATGTAGAAATGGAATTCTCAGTTGAAGAATCAGTCTTTGTGAAAGTCTCTCCGATGAGAGGAGTAGTGAGGTTTGGAAGGATGGAGAAGTTAGTACCTTGATATATTGGACCGTTTCCCATTCTTGAACGAATTGTCCCACTAGCTTATCAAATCAATTGCCAGTAAGGTTGGCAGGAGGCATAATGTTTTTCATGTATCTCACTTAAGAAAACACGTGCATGACCTAAAGCAAATCATACAAGCAACTAGTCAGGAAGATTTGGAGGTGGAACTGAATTTATCAGTTATCAAACAGCCAATTCGAATTGTTGAGAAACGATTAAGAAGGAAGGTAGTAAGGCTGCTTAAATTTCAACGGAGTGGTGCTGTAGAGGATTGCACTTGGGAAACAGAGGATAGAATGAAGAAGGCATATCCCGAGTTTAGGATTGAAGAATGAGCTCTATCATTATAGTGTACTTACCACCTATGGTGTAGTCACTTAGTCATACTTTTGTATTTTTCCATCATTCGAATATATTTCTTTTGAACTATTCTCTCTTATCTTTATTTCGAGGTGAAATTCTTTTAAGGAGGGGAGTCTGTAACGACCCGCAAATTTATCACTTTGATAAATTGAATCTATTTAACAAAAAGTTGATAATACAAATAATATTGTTTCAAGTGATAATAAGTAATGATAAACTTATTTTGAACAATATTTACAAGAATATTTTCATCGTGATTTATATCGATAAGTGGCATCATATTTAAATATCGATTAATAATATCATTAAGATTTAATGATTAAATAATTATCATAATCATTCAAATATTGATTTTAAAAAGGTTATAATTCATTTTGAATAGTTATAAAGTGATAATAAATCATTTGTAATAGTTTTATAAAGAGATATATTTGATTTGAAAATATAAGAAAAAATCATTATCGCTTTATCAAGTATAATAGCGATTTTTGTAAATAATTGTTAGTACAAATTTATAAGGTTTTATAAATTAAATATGGTCATTTTACTTTATTTAAAATGGTAAGAAATTTATTTTTAAATTTTATATACAAATGTATGTACGTTAAAATATAAGTGAAAATGTGACCGAGAATCAGTTCTCCGAACGGTAACGGTTTATTGAACGAAAGTTGTTCGAAATCAATGCATCGTTGTTTATATGTCATGTACACATATGCAACATACAAATGCATCCACTAACATGAACATGAATATATGCGTACATATATATATATATACACACTTATAGACTTACAAATACACATATAAGACAAAAATCCAAGATATTTTAAGTAAAGCTTCCTCCTTAAGCTAAAACAAGTCAACATATGTATATGTGAGTGGATGGAAGTGATGTGAACATGGGGGTGGAGTTATTTCCATGTATGATGTAGGGGAGATGTGTTAGAGAATCTTGGAAAAAGTGGAGTTTACATATCTTCCTTTACACACTTCTTTTTCCCTATAAATATCATACCCTTTTCTATCTTTTTCCATTCATCTTCTTCTTCATATTTGTCAAGCTTTTGCTTCCTCTTTAATGGCTTCTAAACTAAAAGATATAATGTCAAAAATTATTTTAACAAGAAATTAAAATCAAAAACTATATTCGTATGTAGTAAAACACCTCTAAACGATCCAAAAGTTCTTCATTTCCCTTTATTCTTCACAAACCCCTCTTAATTCCACCCTAGGCCGAGCCTAACCCAACCCACACCCTAGGCCGTGCCCTCTTTGGCTTCCATAAAGCTTGGTGGAGGCATTCAGGAGCTAAAATCCGAAGGATAGTGAGCTTCGAAACTCGAATAATGGAGCAATAGCAATTTTTTTGCGAATCTTTGGAAATATAAGGTAAGAACTCCTAATTTATTGTAGTATATGTTGGATGATGGTATGATGTTGTAAATGGATGTTTAATATCATCAAGTTTGGTTGTTTTCATATGAATGTTGAATATATATGCAAGTCACGAATATACACGTCCATAAGCACAAAAGGAAATCACTTTCCTTGAAGTAATGAAATGGTGTATATGGATGTGTTAAACCTCTTATAAATAGTTTAAAATGTATTCTAAATGTTTTGTAAACATTCAAAAGTGTTTTGGTGAAGTTTGGAAAGAAATAGAAAATTTGGTTAAAACTAAGCGCGTCGCGTAAAGGTAGTTTGCAATTTCGCGCTATAAAAATAAAATTAGTATAAAAGGTGGAATATAGCTTTCGAAACTATTATATCCATAGTTTTCCAAATTAATATAAAAAGTAGTTTGCGATTTTCCAAACTATTATATCCATAGTTTTCCAGCGAAGTAAGGAAATCAGGATTTCGATAAGTATATTTTGAAATATGAGTAAAACAAGTTTTTGAAAAATTCTAAATTTGCAGTTCGTAATCCAAAACTGGATTTCTTTGAAAATGAGGTTTTAAATTGTTTAAAAATGTGAAATAAATCTCATAAAATAGTGAAAACAAATTAGAGAAATAAAGGTGAGGTTTCGAATAATAAAAAGTTGTTTTGATCAATATAGTTTAAAAAGCACTTTTCGCTTTACTTTTTCACTACTTTTTATAACTTTTGAAAACAAGTTTTAAACTTAACAATCCTTTTACAAATCATTTGTAAATGTTTTTAAATGATTTATAAAGTGTTTTAAAGATGATTTAAAGGATTTTTGGAGTGATTAAGGATTTAGAGTCGATCAAATAACTTGAACGCCTTATGGATGACAGAGAGATAATGTCTAGGCTTGAGTTTGGAAAACCAAGTTTCTTGCTCTCCCTGGCTATCTGGACTAGCCCGATAGAGGGAATGGTGAAATTTCTTTACTTGAATCAATATCTGACTAAATGAAAAATGAAACGATTTTGAGTTGATTCCTAGTAAAAAGAAGTTTACATGTTATTAAAGGATTTTGTAAGGGAGGTTTGATATTTTCGTATGTACCGAAAATAATGTTCTCAGAAATATATATCTCCGATGGAGATTTTTAATAAAAGAACTTAATAAATCAAAGAATGATTCCTTATTCATTTGACCTCTTTTATTGATGATTGGTTCGGAGAAACCAAGGTCGGATCTAGGGAAATCCCTGTCCAAAAACCCTTTCGAACCAATGTATGCATTCGAAAAATAATGATTTGATAGAGAAAATGAAGGTAGAAGACCAGGGATTTGTGGGATGAAAGGACTGCTTGTTGATAATTCTGGTTAGCTCCCAAATACTAAAGTAGTAGTAGTCCTTTAATTTATGGAGATCTTTGGGTTGCAAGGACTTCTCGCTACTAATCCTATGGTTAATTCTCGACAGGATGTGATAAGAGAGTGCCTACGGTTTCGTTCAATTCTAGAACAAAATTGTATGGATGGATGTCTGACATTACATTCTTGAGATTCATGTCATTGACTTTTATAAACATATAACTATTTGATGGCGGAGAAGGCAACTTCTCTTAGCTTAACATCCTTCTCTAAGACGTACAAGCTCGAAGGTTGTATGTTTATGGAAGTCAATAAGTGATCGATAGAATAGCAGTGTGGCATTCAAAGAAAGATGATGTGCTATGTGAAAAGGTAATTGTTTTCTCAAGCCTCACACCCGAAAATGACCGAAACAAGGTTGGATGTGGCAAGGCTATGTGGTTCGCAACCATTAAGGTATGATCATCCCCTTCTAGACGTTGTTCTTCCTGCTATAACATTTGGGATGTAAATTATTATGGATGTATGCTATGAGATGTCTCGGAAACGACCGGGGTGATGACGTATTCGGTACTGTCAAAGGAAAGATAGGCCTGTCTTGTGTTGGTAGAGGACCATCTGTTGGGCCTTCGTACATTCCTCTAGAGATGTACTGCCTGAAGGTAGTCCCTTTACCTAGTCATTTGTATGGAATCCATTTTACAATAAGTGCCTGTTATTTTGTTTTTAGAGCCTAGTATGCTGGAATTAAAGAATGGTAACAATTTCGGCTAAGATTGATAACTTTACTTGCAAATGTTTTCAAAGATATGTCATTAAATAATATCAATTATTTTTTCGTAAAATGTTTTGGTTATCATAAGGTAAAAATCTATTCCATGTTTTTGTGCGGCATGGTCTTATGAGATACCTTTTGGTTTTCAAAACACGTATTTTGAATTCTCACACTAGCCCCATGACTGACCTGGGGTTTATTTTGTTTTTCATTTTAAACTTTGGGTGCCCTATTCTCTCAGGTAGCCAAGTAATCAGGATTCTGTCTAGAGTATTTCGGGAGGAGATTCTTGTAGCATGAGCTGGAGCACTCGATGGAGACATCTATCTATCTATTTTTGTTTTTCGCTGTCGTATATGTTAGTAATGCCAGCAAGTGTGGGAGCAGCTTTTATAACTATTCCTCGCTGGGTTTGTGCATACAAAACTCTGATGTACCACAATGTTGGAAGTTGTATGTACTATTTACTGATTTTAACATAATGTGAGAATTTGTGTTTCTATCTTTTACTTTACTTTACCATAAAAATCTGCCTCCCCGGCACTAGGATTTACGGCTCATGAATACCATGGATATATTAGTGTCGATCTCCGAGAGTCGAGGAGACACGTCTTCACACATCATTCTTTATTAACATGAATTTAATAATATTTTGAAATCCAATTTTTTCATGTTTAACCAAAGATTTAAATATTAAATTAATTCCAACATTAAATTACAATAGTAAAAAAAATCCTAGTTCATTATATTTTAAATTTCAAACAAATTCTTTTATTTTAATTTACATGTTTTATATCAAATCAACAATTCCCTTATGAATCTTATCTAACATAAGTTTCCATTTTATTACACCCATTATTATTCTATTAAAATCTTTTCTTTTATTAATTACAATATTTCAATTATTAAATTCTAACCGATTATAAAATTAATTTCAAACGGATTTAATAATGAGATGAGAAATAAAATAAATGTCACATCTTAATAATTTGAATATATAAGAATTTTTTGTTTCAACAAGGATTATAAATTTACTTACCAATGCTAAAATCAATTTCAATTAAATAACTTATGATTTCACCATTTGATACGTCATTTATTTTATTCCTTGTTAAAATTTACAATTATATCCAAATTAAACTTCACAATTATATCCCAATTAGAAATAAACATTCATTTTATTCTTTACAACATTAACATTCATTATTTAAAATCTTATTGTTAATATGAAACCCAAAATTGTTTCACATTCAATTGATTTGGGTTATCATCTTTTAACTTATTGAACTTTGCTATTTAAGAATTTTATCTTAAATTATAACATACATCGGATAACCTTTTCATTAATAAATCGAATTTTTTTTATTCATAAGCATTTATATTCAACAATTATATTAAATTTAATATTTCTAAATGGTTGAAAATACGGGTCGTTACAGACATCGTGCTATGATTTGATAATAGTCGAAACAGGCTCTCATATTGAATATCGGCAGTATTCTCAAGTCGAGAGACTGTGTAAACTAGACACATCGATATATTTTTTTTGACCTTAGTTATACTAACCACTAGAAAACTATCAAGTGAGCCGTTCCATATTTGTCCAATAACTATCAGTACGTAACACCTAGGTGCCTCCTGTAGTTATGACTACTACACCACCCAACATTCGAAGAGTGTTACATACCCTAATCTCAATGGATATACCGATGTCTTGTCTCGATGCATTTTAACTAGGAACATTTAAAGTGGTATACTCATTTTAATTATGTAAAATTATTCACGGTTACAACACTTTCTAACTACTATCACAAAATGTACCATTATGGATTTTCTATTGAATACACTTTTAATTAACATGAAAATAGGCACAAAGACAAACTTAGAGGAAAAAAATTAGGGTGAAGGACAATGTTGGTTACAACTAGCATTTTGTATAATGTAAAACTAAATATAATGCTAGTTATAACAAACATTTGTATAGTGTAAAAGTTGAGTATAATGCTAATTATAACTAGCATTTATCCTTCAAACCAAAAATAAAACTTAATGTCCTTCAGCCTAATTTATTTTTCAAAATTTGTCCTCTTAATTAGTTAATATAACACATTATATCAAGTATATAATTAAAGGAAAACACCTTTTGTTTTGAACAAGATTGGGTTTCGAGGTAGATATATGTAAACAATTACATAATTGTTCTTAGGGCATACCTCTAACTCTATCTATATATTAGGGTGGACTTGTAGTTTTGCGCCCATATTTTTCAATAGTCTAACAAGTCATTTTTGCATTTATTGCTCCTTACATATGTCATGCTTTAATTTGTTCTCAAATAACCTTTACGTTGCTAGGTCATACCTCTTCGTATTTTGTGAGTTTCACTTTGTATTCCAAGAATTCCTTTTTCCACCTTATTTTCTTCAAATATTAAGATTGAGTACTATTTTCATTCTATAGTTGACATTTGTTTCCTTTTCTTATATATTTTCCTTCTTCCTTTATTTCCGTTTTCACACTCTCATTGTTTACGATATTAGTTGGTTCTTCTTAATTATTTGCTATTGCCTCTATTTTTTTTACTTTGAAATGTTGTTAGTATTTTTTCTTCTTCTATTTTTCATTTTAATTTTTCTTCCTTCTTTTTCCCTTTTTACATGCATGTATGGTTATAAGAATTCTTGTGTGGTTTTCCTAAAATTTTAATATATCATATTATGTGTGATCAAATACATGGTTCACACCGTCGATCATGTGTTTAGTCCAATATTTTGGCAAAATTTCCACTTTTCGTTGTTGTTTACTAATTTTTTTATTGTTCTATTTTGGGTTTACCGTGTTCACTTTCACTTGTGATATCATATAAAGTAGTTTAGTACCTTACATGAAAGGGTTTGGCATAGCTTCTATTCTTACTTGTGTATGCATGTGCGATGGATGATATGCTTGCTTTGTTGGAACTAGGCCAGAATGCAGCGGGTCAAATGGGTGAATTTCAATTTTTTTTAACCATTTTGGATCATATTAGGCTTATGAAGCCCAAATTTGATTTGGATCTGATCTAAATATTTTAAATAAAATTGTTATTTTATTGAATTTATTGATAAAATGGTTGTGTATAATACTATATATTATATATAGTGCGCACTGTATCATACACATATGTACGTGTACGTGCTTATGCAACATAAACAATGTGCATGACTTAACATGCCCACATCTAAGTGTTAGGATTTACACTGTAATAGATATGTTAGAAACTCCATTTACGTATTTGATGTCTAATATATAATACTAATATAATATAAGATATATTTAATTAAATATATTTACATATAATAATGTAGAAGTAATCTTAGATTTACATATATACATAAAAAATAATATTTGTAAGTATAATACAAAATAATTTTAAAAATTTAAATTCAAATTTCAAAATTACATATATTTTTGAAAATATCTTTTAAGTTCAAATTGAAATTTTAAAAATAAATTATAAAATAAATTTTATTCGACATATATATGAAAAAAATGTTCCTATTAAATTATACAATATATATATATGTACATATATTAAATTAATATTATATAATCATTTATAATATTAAATGATGATGCCTAATTAAACATATATGTTTACACAAAATATAATATGTATATATCATTTAATTTTGGCCATATTTTGATTTTGATAAATTTAAATTATTTATTTAATTTATTCATATGCGCGTGTGTGTATATATGGTTTCTTAACAAATTTAAATTTCATATGGAAAAAAATTCTTTTTATTAGTGTGTACTATAATATTTTGTAATGTTTGCAGATTTGTGTATATTTATATGTGTGTTAGTGTGTGTGTATTATCAAATTCAATTTATCATTTAAAATTAAGAAAATAATTTAAATATATGAATATAGATATATGTCAAATTTAATAAATAAATATATATAATTTTTCTAAAGTTATTTGTTTAAAGTTTGACAACATGTTACAAATATTTATATGTATATTTATTTAATTTTAAAATTCAACTTTTACTTTAAATGTTTATAAAATTAGATTTTAATTCAAAGATATTTACATTTTTTAACTTTATAATAGACCGAAAAATACACACACACACATAAAAATTTATTTACACAATTATATATATATACATATATTATGGATTAACAACATATACATATATAGATTCGTGGTATAGGTCTACCTAATTAAATAAAATAACACAATTGACGATATATATATATATATATATATATATCCATGTGTGTGCGTGTGCGTGTGCGTGTGTGTGTGTTTGTGAAGTAAAGTGTTACCTCAATTGTAGCCTATTAATAAAACCCTGAATGTTGAATTAGTGCAATTCTAAAACCAAATCTGGTCTCATCCACAAAGTGCCACTAATCAAAGAGATCTACACACCTTTTTATATTATTGTATTTAATATTGTTTTTGGTTTGGAAAATGGAGGTGGTTACAATTTTCAACCAGAGGTGAAGGGGACTAAGGCCAAAAGTAAAAACATAAATGTAAGGGGCACTGGGTATAAATATTGAAAAGAAGGAGAGAGGAAATAGTGGATCTATATCCTTCCTTTTTATCACTAATTCACACCCAAAATATCAAGCACATCACCCTCTTCCTACTCCTTGTTTAACTGGCCACATCCTTAGGCCTTATGGGTATACATTATTTCAATCCATATGTATATAGCTTTTATTTATGCACTATTTTCAATACTGATCAACATAAATCAAAAAAAAATTTATAATTAATATTTAACAAATATTAATTTATTTATTTAATATAACAATATAATTGCAACAACCCGTAAATTTTCGATAATTTAAATTGTTAATTTAATTAAATTTTGTTATTTAACATTGGAAGAAATAAAAATTTGTAATTTAATAATGAAATAATAACTAGACTGAAAGTTGATAATGTTAATTTAAGTTAATTACTAACAATTCGAATGAAATTCCAATCAATTGAAGTAATATAAAATGTTATGCTTGGTTATCAATTGAATGTTCGAAAACAAATGTGAATATTTAAATAACTAACGAAATAATATAATGTTAATGATGATTAAATGAAATTTGTGTTATGTATAAACAATTGTAACAATTGCTTAGGAATAATAAAGTATAAGTGTGATTGAAAGTTAATGGTAACAAATATTATATGTTACCAATTTATTTAGCCTATTAATTTAAATTTAGTAATCAAATTGCAATAAATCTAAATTAAATATTTTGTTGATGTAAATTTAGTTAATAATTGGAAATAATGGTAAGTTTATTCATAATATGACAATTGGTTGAATAAAAGGAATGGAAATCAAGATTTATTAATTCATTGGAATTTAAATTATAATAATTGGATTAAGTGCAATTAAATGGATTAAATATTACATAAAAGGAAATGAAGATGAAACGGGGAAATATTACCGTACTAAGATGTAAACCAATGTTAGTTATATCCTTATTGTGATAAAAGACTTGAATAACAAGGCTTAAAAATTAAATAAATGGATTTTAGAAAATTAATTTATAATTCCTAAATTTAATGAAATTAGAATTTAACACTGAAATTGACAAATTAACCAACTTTAAATTGACATCTAATTTTTTTTAAATTATTGTAAATGATTAGGAAATAAAAAATGATAGATGTCGTAAATTATTAAAATTTAAACTGAAAAGTGATTTCATTAATTAATTATTCATTTATTTATTAACGTGAAAATAGCCATTTTGGCCACTGACTCGGATTTCGACGAAACTAGTTTCATCGGATCCGTAACAGCGAATTATTGTAGAATTTCAAGTTTCGTAGCGATCGGTCTTATCATTTGAACGTACGGGCTCGAAACGCTTAGAAATCAATTTAATTGAAATCAATTTGAAATAAGCTGATTTTAATGTAACTTCTTCATACGATGGAACTAGGACTTGAAACCTGTTCCATTGATTTTAAAATTATCGAAAACATCCACTTTGATATATGTGTTGACCCATCTTCATTCCGGAGTCGAAACAGACTTTTCGGATCATTTATCATTCAAACCCAAATCAATCGTGTTCATTCGTTTTATTTTCCAATCTACCTATATATACCTCGTTATAAACCCTAATCATTTCTTATTCCTCATTTCTGTACGTACAATTCCATGTGCACCCAATGGAAGACAAAACCTAATTTCCAAATGCAAATACAAATCAAAACCAAATCAAAAATTCAAGCTCCTCAAACCGTATCGAATTATATATCGATTTGAAGCTCTCAACGAGCGCAAGTCAAGTCTGTGATCAATTTTTCGATCTGGGTCTCGGTGTGGCCGAAAGTGGGAGAACTATTCTCGGCCGTTTGTTGATCGTCGCTCAACTTCGTCTGATCGACGAATCGAAGGCACAATATTGTAGAGGGTACCGAGGGTAGTCGATCTGAGGTGTCCGTTTGGTCGTTGGGTGGTTGGATTGCTCGCAAGAATTCGATTAGGGTTCGGGTTCATCGTGGAGGGTGCGTGGTTCTCAGCCGAAAATGAAGCGACAGTCGATCGCGTGAGGTTGTCGGCATGGGGGAGGGGGGCTTGCGTGATGGCGACGAGGCAGCTGGCCTTAGCGGCAACGTTAATGGGCGACCTGCATTCGATGGAGGTAACGTTTCATTTCGCGATTGCCTATAGCCGGTAGGGATGAAGATGGTTGACGTGGCGAAATTTGAGAGGTGATGTTTTTTATTTGAATTTATAATTCAATCATTCTAATTTAAATAACTTTTACATACGAGATTTGTTTCATGTGTCGTTTCTTGTGTTGGAATCATATTGAAATTCCAAACTTTTTGACGCTGGTTTGATCGAATTCGGAGAATGTTTGAATTTTCGGTTTAAATTGGATTTAAATTCAAAGGTGAGTTTTTTAACCCACTCACAACTTCTGAAATTCCTTATGTTTGTTAAATTTAATTTAGGATGTGATTTGGAATTTATTTATGACTGTTTGATATGGTTTAAATCATTATCTCATTTAATTTGAATTTATTTGAATTAAATCATTATTCAATTTATTATTAAATATAAATTGCTAGTTAGATACCTATTATTGATTATCAGTTCTATATTGATATTTATTGATTGATTTGGATAATGATTGTGATGGATTTTTCATTGTTGATGTTGGTTGAATGGATCTTGTAATGTTGTATTTTATACCATTATAAACTACAAGTTCGTTTTGGATTTTTATTTATTTCGAAATTGCAGTTTGAAATGATATATAACCGTAAAATTTTAAATTGCAGATTGAAATGATAAATATCCGTATCACTTGACTCAAGTAGAAAATTATATACGGACACTGGATTTGTTAAATTAAATAATTTTAAAATCCTTAAATTTTTTAATTTAATCAATTAATGTTTTGAAATAAAATTTAATTTATATAAATTGAAGTGCTATAGAAAAATCAAGTTTTGTGTTGAGATGCGAATTGGTTTAAAAAGAAATTTCTTTAAGAAACTTAAATCGGAAGCTTAAAGTTAAACTTTTTCTATAAATAAAATTCTATCGAAATTGTGTTATTGAATTTGTTTGAAAATAACTTTGAAATATTTTGAGATTGGTGTAATATGCATTGATAATTTGAACATGGATTGAAACGATATGAAATTCGACAGTTTATTGAAATTTGGTTTGTCGATTTGGAAATTTGAAATGGTCCAAATATGTTGAAATGAAATGAATAGTTTAATTTGATATTAATTTTCAAACTTATATTTTAATATAAACTGTTTTAAAAAATATTATTTTAAAATTTCTAATTATTAATATTTTCAAATTTATTAAACTATTTAACTAATATTAACTATATGAGTTATTTTAATCTATTTTAAACCAATTAAATTTATTTCAAACTAATTAAACTATTTTAATTTATTTTAAATCTAATTAATCTATTTTAAAGCTATGTAATCTATTTTAATTATATTTAATCTTTTAAATCTGTATTAATTATTTATAACTATCTAAACTCTTTCCTTCCAAATTCCAAACCAAGTAAAATGGATGGGTTTATATTCAAATTTCTTGATTTTTAAAGTGAATATGGTTAATGATGTTATAACCTAAGTTGGAATTTTTAAATGTGATAATAAAACGAAATGATGATTTTGAAGCAAGAACTTAACCTATTTTGGAAGTAAGATTTTTGGAAGAAATATGATTTGAAAACTATATAGTTTTGAGAACAGGATATTTTGATATAAATTGTGAATGTGACTTTGAAAGGAAATATAATTATCAAACTATGATTTCAAAGGCGAATATGATTTCGAAAGTAAGTAATGATTTCGAAAGTGACATGGTTTGAATTGAATTTGATATTTTGATATCAATTATGAAATGGTTTTGGAAATGTAAAAAAACCATCCGGTGTGTGAAAACCGATTCTTTGTCAAAGAGACCGGGATCTGATGTTGTCATACTCTCTGCCAATACCGAAAACCACTTTGACAACTATGTATGCGGTGGAGATTCTAGTTAAAAGTAGTATGGTGGAGACGATCCTATATGAGGTATATACGTGGACCCGACTCCCGTGACTTGACATAAAGTGGCTAAAACAGGAGCGATTCTCTAGGGAAGCGAGGTCATTCCTCCGATCGGGCACACTCCATCGACACTATATTCTAACATTGATTTATTTGGTGGCCACCCTTCAATTTTTACTCAGGGGTTTGTTTCAAGGTGGGCAGTAGTAGCTGCTATGCGTTACCACCAGCCTGCATGCGTAACAGGTATATCTACCCTGGCATTGCCTAGTTGTGCCATGTCACCTACCGTAGCGCGCCTTCTACGAGTTTGTTTTGTACCATACCTATGGAGTGCCCTTTGACGACGCCCGGTACGGGGGAGATTACAGTACTGTATAGACAATGAGAATATATAAAATGTGTTAACGGGTAACACCTTAATGCTACTTTAATAGTTTACTTTACTATAGACATATTATAATAGCGTATTATACTACATAGTAGGTAGTTTAACGGATCCTTAGGAGGTGTAAATCCCGAGCATCTCCTAAGTTACTGCAGTCACGTTAGACACTGGATAGGAGATGTCAAACCCTATAAACATCTCCGACGCCGTCCCACTCATATTTATTTATTGTTGATTTAACTTGCATAAGATCTTTTAGTTCTGACCCGAGTGTTTTGTCTTTTCAATTTTCTCGGGTCAGCCTGAGAATTTCAGGATTTGAAGACCTTATTTCTGGAGAATGAAGAAGAAGATTTGTGCTACTATTCTTTACTATATCTATTGTTTACTATATTTGTTCCACTACATCACATTATTCCGCTGCATTATTTATTATTCTCTGGTAAGTGTAACTCTGATTCTGCATTGTATTAGTATAATCAAATATTTTGTAAACAGCTTCATCAACTGTTATTTGATTATTATATTTTGTCATTCCGCTGTGAGATTCTGCTTTGTTCTTTTCTTTCTCTTCTTTTCTTATTTACCCTAATAGATGTGACGACCCGAAAATCCGTACCCTTTAAATCGACAATAATCCACACATGTCCGACCCAAAAAGCACAGACTGACGGAAAGTCAAGAGAAAGAAAGAAGAGAGAAGAAGAGAAGTACCCTTTGAATCGACAATAATCCACACATGTTCGGCCCAAAAAGCATAGAATGACGGAAAGTCAAGAGAAAGAAAAGAAGAGAGAAGAAGAGAAGAGAAGAAAGAGAGAAGAAGAGAAGAGAAGAAAGTGAAAAGATAGAACAAAATAGAACAATACAGAAGCTCACATCGCAGCGGAAAATATATAACATCATATCAATGATCTTTACAAAACAGAAACTGTATATATACATACATAAATCAGAGTTCAACAATCAATCAATAGTTATCAACATCAACAGTTATAATAACCTGTCCTCACAAATGCTAATAATAACAACAACTAAGCACAGCAGATAATCAATAATCAAAACAGATACGCGTATACGAAATGAAGATCTCCAGCTCTCCTACTGAAGCTCCAAAATGTCAAATCTAGACCTGTAAATATACTCGGTCTGACCCGAGCATTGAAAGGGAAGAACGTCCGGATCAGTCTGGTAAACCAGCGTGAGAAACACACTTAACTGAATTTATTAAGTTACCAAAACTGTACCTTAATCAAAGCAAAAGTATTTCGTAAGATAAGTCCACACATAAACATAGAATGTTTTTACCTAACGATAACTAAAACCTTTCATATCAAACTCATGTGATATTATACTAGTGTCTAGTATACAAATAATATTCAAAAAGATGAAATTGTTACCATTATTAAATTCCAGCATAATAGGCTCTACAATTAAATTGGCAGTACATATTGGTGTTTGGATTTCCATACAAATGACCAGGTGAAGGGACTACCTTCCGGTAGTACATCTCTAGAAGAATGTATCGAGGACCGTCACAAAGGATTCTCTACCAACACAGGACCGACCCACCTCTATAACTAGATGGTACCAAATATATCATTCTTCGGTCGTTGCCGACCTTTACCGAGATCCTTCTAACATATAAACCACAATAATCAGATACACGACGTCATAGCGTGTAAAGATATATCTAGAAGAGGATGATCATATCCTACTTGGGAATGACTCACTTAGCCTTGCTGCATCTAACCCTTTTTTGGTCATTTTCGGTTGATGAGGCCTGACGAGGTAACGATTACCTTTCACAATCACATATCACATCACTTAGAATGCCACACGACCATTTCTGTCAACTACTAATTGCCTTTCACAAAAATACAACCCTTAAGCTCATACGTCTCAAGGAGGGTGTGAAGCTAAGAGAAGTTGCCTTCTCTGCCACCACTGTGTACGTTTGTAAAAACCAATGTACGTAATCTTTAGAAATGCAATGTCAGACAAACATCCATACAAGTTGTCCAGGAACAGGACAAACCAAAGGTGTGAGAAATGCGGATTACGGATCTTAAGGCTAGGATTAACACTAGAGGGGGGGTTGAATAGTGTTAATCAAGAATTACAAATCTTTTTCAGTTTATGTTAATTTAGACACTGATGTATGCAATATATAGACACAGATATGATCACAGAAATAAACACAGATGTAGAAATAAAATAAAAGTAGTAAAGGAAAGAACACACCGGATTTTATACTGGCTCGGAGTTACCCTACATCCAGTCCCGCAATACAAGTACGGATTTCCTTTCAAAAGAAATTGTACAATTACACCCTCGGTTTCAAGGCTACGAGGTACACCCTCCAGAATTTCTATCCTCTGGGTAGAGATACTTGATTTTCGGGCCACTAGTTTACCCAATTGATTTACCAAGGCTACAATCAAACCTTTTCTCTCTTAATTGATTTCCAAGGCTACAATCACACCTTTTCTCGCTTAATAGATTACAAAGAAGTCTATAACTCTGAATAGCACTGAGAACCTTGTAGAGATAATGATAGAGAATCAATCTAGAAGTAATCAAGTTCGATTCAATGTTGATTTCGGCAGAGTAATGGTAAGAATATGTATGAAGAAATATGGAAGAAGAAGGGGAGTGAAAAACCAGAAAATCTGATGATAAATTCGTTGAAACTAACCTTATTTATAGAAGAACAACAACCATATCCATTCATATGGAGAATAGACACTTCTTTTGAAATTTAGATTTTGAATTCAATGGACACCATGTCGACATGGTTACCCTAGGCATTTCGACATCCCAAAGCAATTTTTGGTGATTTGATTTTCTTTGAAAATAACCTTAATCTTATATTTAAAACTATTTTAAACTTTACAATATACTTGACTACAGTTAAAATTCATAAGTAAATATAGAGATTAATACATGTAGAAATTAACTATAATTTTATATTTAAATCTAAGTATAAATACTTAAAAGTTAAATATATTATATTTAAAGATAGTTTAAAATCAGGAGTAATTTGACTTTTAAATTAAGGATAATTTTGAGGCTAAAATTATTTAAAATCAGGATAGAGAGTTTTGATGTTTTTAAAAGGAATGTTTTGAAATCATTTTGAAAACAAGATAATTTTGTAAAATCATTTGAATTAAAATTAGGGGATACAAAACAATGTTCCACTAGATTTTCGTAGATTCCATCCTACTTAGGGTTCCATCCCTTTAACAGGCTCGAAGTGGATTCCATTCCACGAATAAATTGAATTTTAAGATGCCAGTGCTTTTCTACGAGTTTTAACAAAATTCCTAATAAAAATACTTAAACTTGAAATCTTGAACTCTTGATAATCTTAATACTCATGAGTCTTCAATCTCGATGTCTTGAATCTCTATATTGTACAGTCTTCATTCTTGGTACCTACATGGTTAAATCCTGCATATACTTATATATCTAAACTTATAATGTTAGTATTTATATTTTATAATCTATTCTAAGGTTGTTGTCATCAAAACTATCATCTCACGGACTAGCAATCTCCCCTTTTTGGTGATGACAACCTTTGTTTATAAAATATTATTTCTATCCTAATAACTCCCCCTTAATTAATGCCTAACTACCCTATTTTATATTTCTCCCCCTTTGTCATCAACAAAAAAACTCACTCCAAACTATATAACTCCCCCTAAAACTAACACACTATGACATGTGATCATAATGATAGTGTTATCATAAGTAATCATCACTTAAATCTAATACTAAAACATAGTCCTAATCTATTAACTATCCTAATTAAGAATTCACGATAGTACTTATAATTAAAACTCATATAAGAACACGAGTTATTTATTGTATGAAGTTGTATATACATTAGCGTTTAGAAAACATAAATAAACACAAACAACAATGGAGAAGAAAGAAAAGAAACTATTGTGTTTTTAAACATAGGAGATCTATGAATCGAACAGTTTGAGTAGTGGAAACAGAAATTTCCACGTTGTTCGACAAGATTCCCATTCTTATCAAAACATACTTCTCCAACACACACGACTTGGTCATCATCCTCCTCGTGCGCTTCCTCCATGGGTTCTTCTTCTTCTTCTTCTTCGATGGCCTCTTGTTCTTGATTGAGTGCAGAGTCTTCATCAATAAAGATAGGGTTGGCCTGGTTATCCATTAGGAATTTTTGCAAATTCCTAAGAATCTTGTCTTGCCTCTCTTGTTCCTTTGCCATACGAAGTTGAGTCGCTTGAATTTCAGTCATCATCTGAAGTGTATCCTTCAGAGAGTCCTCTATTTTAGTCACACGAGCGAGAGTAGTACGTTGAAATGGACCAGACGTAGGAGAGGGGAATGAAAAGGTTGATTTTATGTTTGATTTGGAAGAGGAGGCCATTGATTATTTGATTTCAGAGAGAAGAGCAGAGAGATAACAGAAAGGATGAATAAAATTTTGAAAATGTGAAGAATTTATAACGAATTATTTTGAATTTTGGTGGGAAAAATTTCAAAATTTAAAAACGTTGCATGTCGACATGGGTATATGAGGGATGTCGACATGGTCTTTTATATTTTAACTCTCTGAATTATTTTAATATTAATTATTAATTATACTTGTTATTTATATTTTATATTTCAGCTGTAGAACAAATACCTAATTCTCTTCTTTATTTAGTAAATATTGATTCATTTAAGGGTTTTGTTAAGATATCAGCAATTTGATTCTCAGAATTGATATAATCAAGAGTAACTACTTCCTTACTTATATTATCTTTGAGAAAATGATGTCTGATATCAATATGTTTAGTTCGAGCATGTTGAGTAGTATTTTTGGATAAATTTATCGCACTCGTATTGTCACAATAAATTGGTGATTTTGAAAATTTTAAACCAAAATCTTTTAAGGTTTTTTGCATATATATTACTTGAGAACAAGCCAAAGCAGCAGAAATATATTCTGCTTCAGTTGTTGATAAAGAAACTGTGTTTTGCTTTTTACAATGCCAAGAAATCAGAGAATGCCCCAAAAAGTTACAAGTCCCACTTGTACTTTTTTGGTCTGATTTACAACCAGCATAGTCAGCATCACAGTAAGATATTAAGTCAAAAGAATCATTTTTAGGGTAGAATAAACCATAATCAGATGTGTGTTTAACATATCTTATGATTCGTTTTACGGCTTTTAAGTGGGTCTCTTTTGGTTGGGATTGATATCTGGCACAAAGACAAACACTATGCATGATATCAGGTCTACTGGCAGTAATATGGAGCAGTGATCCAACCATTCCTCTATATAGTTTTTGATCTACATCTTTCGAGAGATCTTCTTTACTAAGGTACTCATTGGTTGCCATGGGAGTAGGTTTTTCACTCCCAGTAGTCGAACCAAATTTACTAATTAGGTCTTTAGCATATTTTTCTTGACTAATAAAAGTACCATTATCTAATTGTTTTATTTGTAATCCTAAAAAGAAATTTAATTCACCCATATGACTCATCTCAAACTCTTTTGTCATTATTTCAGAATTTTTTTTATTCATTTTAAAATTATTTGAACCAAAAATGATATCATCTACGTAAACTTGTACTAGTTGAATATCATTTTTATTTCTTTTAATAAAAGGAGTATTATCTACTTTACCAATTTCAAAATTAGATTGCAATAAATAAGATCTAAGTCTATCATACCAGGCTCTAGGAGCTTGTTTTAGACCATATAATGCTTTCTTAAGTTTGTAAACATGATTTGGTAATTTATCATTTTCAAAAAGTGGTGGTTGTTCAACATATACTTCTTCTTTTACAAATCCATTTAAAAAGGCACTTTTAACATCCATTTGAAATAATTTGAAATTATTATGATTTGCGAAAGCAAATAGAATCCTAATGGCTTCTAATCTTGCTACGGGAGCAAAGGTTTCATCAAAACCTATTCCTTCTTCTTGACAATAACCTTGAGTGACTAATCGAGCTTTATTTCTAACTATCTCTCCTTGTTCATTCATTTTATTTTTATAAACCCATTTAGTTCTAATTATAGTTTTATTTTCTGGTCTACAAACAAGTTCCCAAACATCATTTCTAGTAAATTGATTTAATTCTTCCTGCATAGCCAAAATCCATGAATCATCAGTTGATGCTTCTTTTGGATTTTTGGGTTCAATAGTTCATATAAAAGCTGCATTACTCATTTGACTTAGTTGATTTCTAGTTTTAACAACAGATTGCCAGTATATTTTCTATAGGATGATCTTTTAAAAGTTTTGTCCTTTTATTCGGATGATTAATTTCATTATTGTTTCAATTGATTCTTGATTTTGAGTGATTAAATCCTCTTCATAATTTGTGTCTTTAAATTTTTTGAAATTTTCATCAAATGAAACAAGCATTGTTTCTTCAATGGAATTAGTTTCTAAATTAAACACTCTCTATGCTTTACTTCTATTAGAATATCCGATAAAGATACCTTTGTCGGATTTAGGATCAAATTTATCTAAATTATCTTTTGTATTTAAAATAAAGCATTTACTTCCAAAAATTCTGAAATAAGACACCTTAGGTTTCTTTGAATAAAGAAGTTCATAAGACGTCTTATTAGTTAGAGGTCTAATTAAAATTCTATTTAAAATATAACAGGCGGTAGCAACAGCTTCTGTCCAAAAATTCTTTAGTAAATTACTATATGTAAGCATAGTTCTCGCACACTTTTGAATCATCCTATTTTTACGTTCTACTACTTCGTTTTGTTGTGGAGTTTTTGGAGATGAAAAATTGTGAGTTATTCCCTTTTTATTGCAGAATTCCTCAAACTTTTCATTTTCAAATTCACCATCGTGATCACTTCGAATAGTTATAATTATTTAAAGAAAATTGATTTTGAAGTCTTTTTGAAAATGTCTTAAAACATTCAAAAGTATCACTTTTATGTTTCAAAAATATTGTCCATGTAAATCTAGAATAATCATCTACAATTACAAAGACATATTTACTATGATTTATTGATATAATTTGAGTAGGACCAAATAAATCAAGATGAAGTAATTCAAGAGGTTTTGAAGTTGAAATCATATCTTTTAACTTGAAGGAACTTTTTCTAAGTTTTCTTAATTGACAAGCATCACATAAACTATCTATTTTAAAATTCGGTTTAGGGAGACCTCTTACTAGATCATGTTTTGATAGTCCAGATAAGGTTTGAAATTCAAATGCCCAAATCTCTTATGCCAAATACAAGGGTCACTTGTATTTGCCAACAGACACAGGTTATCATTTGAAACTTTCATACTAAGAATATAAATATTCTTTTTCCTGACTCCCTCAAATATAATGGTTGAATTATTATCTTCAATGTGACATTTATCTTTTTCAAATTTAATTTTATATCCTTTATCACACAGTTGACTTATACTTAGCAGATTATGTTTCAGATTCTTAACTAACAAAACATTAGTAATAGTAGGAGTTTTAGAATTACTGACTTTGCTGATGGCAATCACATATCCTTTTGAATTGTCTCCAAAGTTAACCAGTCCTCCGTCTTTGTATATTATATCATTCAGTATATTTGGATTTCCAGTCATGTGTCTAGAACACCCACTATCAAGTATCCATTCGTTCTTTCTGATATATACAATTTGTCCGTTGTGGATTGATTCCTCAACACCCGTAAAGCACGATTCCTGCACATCAAATAATCTTGGTAGACAACTTGAATTTGAATATTGATTATATGTAGACTCAAGAAATAATGATGGTTTGAATACTTCTAAATTAGTATTAACAAATATAGCCATTTTAAAAACCCTTTTTTTTCTTCCGAAAATCAGATTATGAAACTTTGAAAACCTTGCTCTGATACCAATTATGAGAAATGCGAATTACAGATCTTAAGGCTAGGATTAACAGTAGAGGGGGGAGAACAGTGTTAATCAAGAAATACTAAATCGTTTTCAATTTATGTTAATTTAGACACTGATGTATGCAATATACGGACACAGATATGATCACAGAAACAAGCACAGATGCAGAAATAAAATAAAAGCAGTAAAGGAAAGAACACACCGGATTTTATACTGGTTCGGAGTTACCCTACATCTAATCCCGCAACACAAGTATGGATTTCCTTTCAAAAGCAATTGTACAATTACACCCTTGGTTTCAAGGCTACGAGGTACACCCTCTAGAATTTCTATCCTCTGGGTAGAGATACTTGATTTCCAAGCCACAAATTTACCCAATTGATTTACCAAGGCTACAATCACACCATTTCTCTCTTGATTGATTTCCAAGGCTACAATCACGTCTTTTCTCGTTTAACAGATTACAAAGAAGTCTATAACTCTGAATAACACTGAGAACCTTGTAGAGATAGTGATAGAGAATCAAACTAGAAGTAATCGAGTTCGATTCAATGTTGATTTTGGCAGAGTAATGGTAAGAATATGTATTAAGAATTGTGGAAGAAGAAGAGGAGTGAAAAACCAGAAAATCTGATGATAAATTCGTTGAAACTAACCCCTATTTATAGAAGAACAACAACCATGTCCATTCATGAAGACTTATGGCGAATAGACACTTCTTTTGAAATTTAAATTTTGAATTCAACTGACACCATGTCGACATGGTTACCCTAGGCATGTCGACATCCCAAAGCAATTTTCAGTGATTTGATTTTCTTTGAAAATAACCTTTATCTTATATTTAAAACTATTTTAAACTTACAAATATAATTGACTATAGTTAAAATTCATAAGTAAATACAGAGAATAATATATATAGAAATTAACTATAATTTTATATTTAAATCTAAGTATAAATTTTTAAAAGTTAAATATATTATATTAAAAGATAGTGTAAAATCAGGAGTAATTTGACTTTGAAATTAAGGATAATTTTGAGGCCAAAATTATTTAAAATCAGGATAGAGAGTTTTGATGTTTTTAAAAGGAAAGTTTTGAAATCATTTTGAAAACAAGATAATTTTGTAAAATCATTTGAATTAAAATTAGTGGATACAAAACAATGTTCTACTAGATTTTCGTAGCTTCCATCCTACTTAGGGTTCCATCCCTTTAACAGGCTCGAAGTGGATTCCATTCTACAAATAAATTGGATTTTAAGATGCCAGTGCTTTTCTACGAGTTTTAACAAAATTCCTAATAAAAATACTTAACCTTGAAATCTTGAACTCTTGATAATCTTGATACTCATGAGTCTTCAATCTCGATATCTTGAATCTCTATACTGTATAGTCTTCATTCTTGGTACCTGCATGGTTAAATCCTGCAAATACATATATATCAAACTTATAATGTCAGTATTTATATTTTATAATCTATTCTAAGGTTGTTGTCACCAAAACTATCATCTCACAGACTAACAAAAGGTACTTTCCTACCACATCCAGTCGACAAATCCCTAGGACTAGTAGCGAATAGTCCTCGCATTGGATATTTCATAATGAAGAGACCATTGCTACTGGATATATATTGGGATTTTAACCCCGAACGATCAACAAGCAGTCCCCCACTATGAAACTCCAGAATATCAATATCATCACAAGCGACCTGCACAATCGTCGCATATACATTGGTCCGAAGTGGTTTTTGGATAAACCGATGGCGGTCTCTTTGCACCAACAACGCAAAAGCGTTTCTCAACCTCACACAGGAACTAAGTCTCATAGACTTCTCACGTCTCCAACTTCCAACTTGCTATCCTTCGGGCCAAGAAGGAAGCTCGATAGATTGGAGTAATACTCCACACGATACGAATCATCATCCTCAACACAAACGATATTCAAGCCTACACAGAAGGCTACATACTAAGTGTATGACTAAATAGTTCCCACATCAAGTCGAGGAACTAAATTTTTTGGCCAATTTGTTTGTCGGTTATTTAGCTATCAAAACAAACAGACAAATATTCAGCACCATAACAATCATAGGGCCCTTTTAATTAATCTTTTATAAATTTAACCATTTGCCAAATATTCACCTCAAATTATATTTTAAAAGATATATCTTCAAAACCATTTCAACTTTTATATTGAAAAACATTTCCATATACTTATTTAATAGTAAGTAATTCCCAAATCAATTTATTTTCAGCACTTAGAAAATATTCAATATACTTAAAACACGATTAAGTATATATTTTATTATATAAGGAAAACATTCTCTTTAAACACATTTATTCGGGTCAAAACGGATGTTGCGTAAACATCGTCCAGACAACCCAAAATCAATAGTATAGAGATTCGAAAATAAGATAGATATATAAACCCCAATACTATACAAATACATTTTCTTTAATTTAAAAATATTATTCACTATCTAAAATCGTGAATATAGTTCATTTACCAAATCCAGTATTTCTACACACATTTATAAAAGATAATCCCCTGTCCAAAATCGAGGATATAATTCTCTAACCAAATTCAGCACTTCTACATATTTAATTAAAGGATTATCCACTGTCCAAAATCATGGATATATCTCATTTAATAAGCTTTCATATTTACTTATCAAATTCAATTGATTTCGGATTTATAAAACAATGTTCATGAATTCACATTTTTATTTTATAAAAACTTCCACTTAAAAAAAATCCGTTATTTACCCATTCCGTTTATATCTCATTTATATGCCAAAATCCAATTTATAAGTTAGTTACTTATAAATCATTTATTTTACAAATTCATTTATTTTATAACTTCGCAATTATAATTGTTATTCTGGTTCTATTTCACAAAAATCATTATTTCAATAATATTTCCCAAAACATCATAATTTTTATAACATAAAGATACATTTATTTATTCAAAATAAATCAATTCTTAACGATTCAAAAATTCAATAAACCATTTATTTCTAAAATCACTTTTAAAATTCTTTTAATTTGAAATTGTTACTTTAACATTTTTAAAATTCCGAAAATAGGCCCAATGCTGCAATAGCACTAAATACAACAATCACGACATCTAAAACATCATATACCATATGATAACAGAATATATCACAGTATCTATAAATAAATCAATACTGGTGGGGAATCCAGTTGGATCCCTCCAACCTGTCACCTGCAACAAATACACATATCAGAATATGTGTATGTCCGCTTCAAGGCAGACGCGCGTACAAAGGTTTATCCGCTCATACACGGGAACGTATAAGGTCATCTGCTCCACTAGGCAGGTATATATCCAAATATTAATCAATATATCATATATCATCCAAACAATCATCAATCATCATATAATAAATTATTTCTCACTTATATAAAAATACCAGTGAGTCAGAAAGAGTAAGTTGTACTCACATTGATTCCTATCGCAGTTTCAGCGTTTTATTCCGAATAAAATTAAACGCACGTTTAATTTTATCTAAAATTTTCACTAGCTCAATAAACCCAATCCATCTCCATAATGTAGTGCTCGTCAATACGAACCCAAAGCAATTCATTTCGTGCGAAACAGACCTCGTATGAAAAAGTTACGCCAGTTTTAAAGTTTGTACAATTTTAATATATATAAATTTCACAATTTTTCTTTTTATACTTTTAAACCTAATCAATCCAGGCCGTTGGTTCCTGCTCCTTCAGGTCTGAGCCATGTTTTTCCATCTTCTTCTTCTATTGTGAAAACTCACGAATGAACCCATTAGCCGCCGATTTTGAATCAATTATCGAGCCAACCCCGATGATCTAGACGTCGATCAGGAACCATAGTTCGATTGCCCTCCACGAATGACACCACCGCCCCTAGTCTCATTGAACTCGGTTGCACCCTTGCATGGGAAAATGTGCATAAACTTCGTGCGTTCAAACTCCTTTTGCCATCAATTTAGTCGACGATATTCGATCATCTCCGTATGGATTTAAAGGTCTCGATACGCTCTACAAATCTCGTGTTGGAAGTTTTTGATAATTGTCGATGGATTTAGAGGGATTAAGGTAAGAAGGAACGAACATTTTTGACCATTAATTTGAAGGTGGCGGCTAGGGTTTAAAACCCTAATGTTTTGCAAAATAGAAAATAGTGAGGCCTTTTATAGAAAATGTCACGACACTATTCATCCGATTTTTTTCCGAACTCGAAACGAAGTGTGCCGCCTGGCGTTTATAATGTTTTACCCCTATTCCGAACGCAATGGAATATATCAGGAGCCAATTCGATCATATTTGGAAGATAGGTTTTCAAATCGACATATTTAAATTTAAAATTCACTTAAACCAATTTCTATGCATTTTAGCTTGCCTCGGACAAACCGTACATCCGATTGACACGAAATTTGAAATCTTACAATAATATAACACTATAGATCCAATGAAACTAGTTTTTTCGAAATCCAAGACTGTTTGAAAAATGGCTATTTTACTCGTCAATTAAATATTAAAATAATCAATTTCTACAATTTTACTTTTAATTCAATTTTAAAAGTTCTCTAACATCATTCTAATTCAAATAAGATTTAGTGCAAATTTATAAATCATTTTTATTCATATTAAACCTAATTTCCAATTATCTTAGCAATTCCAAATATCAAATTAACAATTTAATAAGATAATTAAATCCAGATATTCGAAATATAATCTATTCAGCTTATAAACTTAACTTGCGCATATTTAAAATCAATTAAATATATGAATCTCAAATGACAGAAATTCTGGGTCGTTACATTCTCCCATACTTAAAAGAATTTCGTCCTCGAAATTACCAATAAGAAAAAGTCACAAAATCCATTAACTTTTCAAAAACAAATCGTTCAAATTAGATTACCAAAAGTTTAAAACTTTTAAGTTTTCTCAAAATCCATTAGTTAAACTTCTTACAAAAACATTTCTATGTTCTCAAATCCTTTTGTAGCTATCTTTTCAAAAGTACTAATATCGTTTAACTTTCAACTCATAATGAAAAATTTTCCAAAATCTCAAAAAAATCCTGACGCCTTAAATTTCAAAAAAAATCGCCATAATCTCCTTTGCGCAGTTCGATCCAAAAAAATAACAATGTATATATCACAAATATACATCTCATCATCGAGGATGAGGCATCCCGAAGGGAAAAAAGTGTAAAAGTAAGATATGTAATTCAAGATATGTACAGTATATATTATTAGCGAGCATATACGGCTAATATACGTGAAAGCGAGCTCCAAATGCAAAGCAAGTGCCATCCGCACTAATTAAACATTCAAAAAACAAGTGAGAAACATGTATATATGAAAATAATATCAATATACAACATATACCAATACAACAACTATATATGCCAATATAGCAAATGCAATCAAAACAACAAATCCAACCATCAAACAACTATCATCCAACTAACATCCATAACCAAATCAATACACTTTCACTTCTCATTAATATTCATTGAATTGGCTTTTCAATTAATCACATTTGATTCATTTACATTGGATTTTTTTCTATCATTCATTTATTCATATTCAATTAGTTTACATTCATAATTTACATTTAAGTTTGTTTACCTCCAATTAAAATCAAATTCAATTCTATTTACTTCCTCTTCCAATTTGGATTCAATGATTTATAGCTTTCATTTTCATTAATTCAATTTCATATGAAATTCTATACAATCAATTAACATCCATCCAACAATCAATGCATATCCAACATTACCAAATTAACTTACTTTACATTCATTCAATTTGGTTCCACATTTTTAATCTCAAATCGGTTTAACATTCAATTGACTTTCATTAAATTATTCAATCCTCAAATTCTAAACTTAAGTTTGTTGAATATGCGATTATATGATTTTTGTTTGATGATAATATATATATATATATATATATTCGTGTAAAAGTATTTGTTAATGTACTATTTTATTTTTGTTTAATAAAAATAAATAACATAGAATTTGAATTCAAACAGAATTTTTATTCAAACAAATATTTATTACAATTTTGAATAGTACAAATTCATGCTCTCACTATATATACACAATTTTGATTACAATATAAATTCAATTACATCATAATCTTTCATTTACAAATGTCCTCACTACATATCACCCATTCACTCAACTCGTAATTTATCTTCAACTTCATTCCAGATAGAATACAACATCTGAGTAATCCGCAAAAATACACACTAACGCAGTAAAATTGAAAATAAAATATTTTTGCAGTATAAAATAAAATGTGGAGTTTAAAAATAATATTTGCCTCAGTTATTTGGGTTGTTCGTCATTATTTATATTTGAATCCATCACACACAAACAATTTGTGACATGCACAGTGTGCCACTGTACATGCCACAAGGCCGTGCACACCAATATACACTTGGTAGTATTACAGGGACAGGTGAGCACAAGGTCAAACCCAAATCATGCCGGGTTCAACTCAAGTGAAATCACGATACGAGCACGAGCTCAAACCCGAGCTATAAGCTGGATTCAACATAGGTGTAAGTTCAATAAAATGGTTAAAATCGAAAACCAACATAAACAATGCCAACAATATGGACATACAGTGATGCATGAAACAAGTCAAAGACTGCAACACTACAGGCACCGGATCAGAAGATCAATGAAGACATGAATCAGACTCGAGCAGGTCCAGAACAGGCAAGCCCAAATCAATACACCAGTCTCAACCAGTTCAACCAAGACTACATGATGAACAAATATGCAAGTGAAGATAACAAGTGCGCAAACATTTACACACATGAGCTAATGAACACTACAGGTATGTAGAAGATCAAAGTATGCAAGCTCGACTAACAGGTTCAGCCTCTTCATCAAGCAACAACCAGACTACAACTATAACATGAAACCGAAGCAAACTCGGGTGGACAGTACGACCAAGTATGGAAGTGACTTAAAACAGAGAGTACAATATGAACCAGCATGGTACACTGCAAGTGCAACAGCAGTATCAAAATGATCAAGACCAATACCATCGACTCCATTGAACAGATCAAAAGACCATAAGACTCAAGACAGTGCGCACCATACCAATACACATGAAGTGGAGTTGAAACAGAGTCAACTAATTGAAACTGGAAAATGCAAACAACAAATGTATAGACACAACATACATATTCAAGCGCACCAAAGATTAACAGCAAAAGTCGACATGTAGATACATGAGGATGCATGTAGACAATAACATATGATTAGTGGGATGCATGCAAATACACAGTGGAAAAGATGAATGCAGACATACACCTATATACATACATGAATGTATGTATACTCATGATGCAATGCAACAACATACCAAATGAAACAATAAACCAGGCTACACAATGAAAATCAGTGCAACCCAAAGTCAAGAACAGCAACTACAACTCAAATGCAAATACCACAAAGCCAAGACCAGAAAAACAAAACTGCAAATACCCAAGTACAGCAAGCACTTCACAAAGTCAGAGACCATAATTAAGCAACAACATGTACAGGTCAGTGAACAAAATTAAGTCAAAGTCGAAGTCAACCAGAACGAGAATGAAAAAATCAAAGTGACCAAAGTCAAAGTATTAGAAAATTCAAAGTCGTGGTAAACACGAAATCACGAGTTTGAAATCAATGTCGTGCGAATCAAGTATCACAAAATATACGCATATGAAAAGGTCAGAAATCATCTCAAACATCCAAGCATAATCAAGCGGCAGAGCAAAAGTTTTGACGAATTCAAATAAAAAATATACGACGAAAATTTAGGAGTTCGACTCCTATAAATTGCAATCAACATCATCGACAAATGGTATCGAGTTCAAGCAAGCATTAAACCAGAAAAGAAAAGGAAACATACCAGAATCAATCGATCTCGACCAACATCGAAGCAGCCAAATGCAACTTAAGGAGACGAACGATCGACGAAGCTACACGCAAATATCTGTTCGATCGATCAATAGAGCGCGACTTCGATATTAGTAACAAACCCTGATTTCGCAAAGAGGAACGAACGAGCATAAAGGAAGCCGCCATATTTTTTATCTCAAAGAAATTGGGCCGGAAATAAATAAAAGAGAAAGGGATAATTTAGGTCGGCCTTTCTTTTAGGCTTTAATTTTAAAAAGGGTTTAAATTGTTTAAATTAGGGTTTAGTTATTGTTTTTAAAGCATTTTTAATTTCCTTCTTAAAAACGTTGTAATTTCTAGTCGTGTGACTAGGGGACAAACTATGTGGCGTAGTTTGAGAATTTGCAACTCAGTGGTTGAGTTGTGGCAGAGTTTTGAGTGTAGAGTTAGGTTAGTCGGTAGCGGGTGTCGCGAGTTTACGTGTGTAAGCGCGTGACTACTTAATTTCTAGTAGAAACCTTGGGGGCAGCACGTAGGCAGGGTTTTGCCGAAGCTGGGTAAATTCTGTGTCGTTCTATTTCTGCATTTTATTATTCTGCTACTTTTCTGTGCTGCTGTTATTCTGTGATCTGTGTTGAAATTATTTTATAAGCTTCCACAATTAATTTTTATAATTAATACCATCACCCTATTCACCCTCCTCTAGGGTGAAATCGATCCTACAAGTGGTATCAGAGCTAGGAATAGAAGTCAACTTTTGTTTTAAAAACTCGCTTTTCAAAAATCAGTTTTTGTTTTAAAAATTTGAATTTTTAAAATGGCTTCTTTTAATAATGTTTTCGCTGAGGGTCATTCCAATATTATTCCTTCTATTTTTGATGGAATAGAATTTTTGAATTGGAAATAGAAAATGAAATTTTATTTAAAATCTGTTAATATTAAATGTTGGAATATTATTGAAAATGGATGTGATATAAATGACGAGAAAATTATCTCGATTTACACTCTTGTTATGCATATATTATATTCTCATATTAATCAAGATAATTTTAATTTCATCTCTCATTGTGAAAATGCACAAGAAATCTGGAGTACTTTCGATGCAATATATGGTGCAAAAGTCAACAGCAATGAGAAATCCTCCACAACCAACTCAGTTAAAGAAATGTGCTTAACAGGATTTGTAAAAAGCAGTTGTGATGAAGATGATGATGATGGAGTAGCTGAGCTGGCGTTAATAATGAAGAAATTCAAAAGGTGGAATCACAAATACGGAAATCCAGCTCTAAATCAAAAATCAAAAAGCAGAATAATCAAAGCACTAGACAACTCGGAAGAACACGGGATCATTTGCTACAAACCTGGTGATATCAAGCCCAATTATCCCCGATTTCAACTCGACAAAGAAAAGAAATAAAAAGGAAGGTGTTTTGCAGCCACGTGGAATAAAAGCGATAGCAGTGAAAGTGAGAAAGCAGATATGTGCCTTCAGGGAAATATAGCTGATAGCGATGATGAAGAGCCAAGCGAGGTATCAAAACTCACACACTCTGAAATACTTATATATTTCCCCAAAGTAAATGGCTGTTTTGAACGACTTAGGGAAAAATACACTAAACTTGAATCACAAAAAGACACTTTGATAGAATTAAATTAACAACTTGACCAATTAGTTAAAAACTATCAAAGTAGGATCCCTAAGTGTGATAAGTGTCCAACATTTGAAGAAGAAATTAAAAAATCAGAAATTAATATAAAATCACTTGAAAATGAAATTTTGATTTTAAAAGAAAGATAAAATACTAGGAGAGAAAATTCTATTAAAAAGTGCACATAATTATTAAACGAAAATGAATTTCTCAAAACACAAGTCCAACAATTGTCAACGACTTTAGATAAATTTTCCAAAAGTGAAAAATTGCTGAATATGCTCTTAGGGAAACAAACAGCTAATACAATTAGACAAGGACTTGGGTATAATCAATCTAAAAATTTTAGAAATGAGATTAATCAAGTAAATTCAATGTGCACAATTTGTAGAAAATTTGGACACAATTATAATAATTGTTGGTATAGACCCAAACATGAGGAAACTATACCAATTTGGGTTCCAAAAGGCACAAATATAAAATCTCTCAAAGTTAAACAAATCTGGGTGCCGAAGGGAACAATTATAAATAGTTTTGGGTCTCCATAAAATTATTTTTCTAAATATTCTTCCACTAACAACCATGGACTTACAAAAACAAATAGGTCACAAAAATCTTTTTCCGTGTAGGTGTGGTGGCAGGCTAAGGAACAACAATAGTGTTACTTGGATTCTGGCTGTTCCAAGGACACAACGAGCGACAAAGCAAAGTTTCTTAGCCTAGTATAAAGGTGACAGAATCACAATGGACAACAACAAAAAATATCGTAAAGGTAAAACAGGTAATGGTATATTTATTTGAACGATATATTAAATGTGATAATCTGCACCGTAATCTAAGTACAATCAGCCAATAATGAGATGATGAAAAAATGATGATTTTAATTCTGACTTATTCAAAATAGTTGGCCAATTATATTATTATTCCAAAAACACTATAAAAATCTCTAGAGCATTTGAATTACTTCATATATATTAGGTTGGATTAAAAATAGTGTTTTATTGGATGATAATACATTTGGTTATAATACGGCTAACTCTATATTCACGGTTATTTAATTATTTACAGGGCTTCACTTCAAATCTAAGAGAATGTCATTTGAAAAGCTATTAAAATTGATTTTGAGATATTTTGTTGGACACTTTATGTTCTGGTCTATCAAATTCAATTAATGATAATTTTGAGTGAAAGAGAAATTCATATGCAGATTACACTGGTAATCTAGTTGATAGAAAAATTACTTGCGAAACGTTATTTGCCGAGACATTTAGTAACTGCATCGTTTTTCAAAGAAAATATCTGTATATTTTTCAATTCAAATAATTTTCAAATAGCAGAAATTTTTCTCATATAACCCTCTCGAGAAAATCATTTTTGACCATATTTTCATATTTGTCATTTTGAAAAATTGATTTCATAATTATTTTTGAATTTGATTTTAAATGACTATTTTGACTAATCTGACTTCCTAATAATTAGCGAAAAGATAAATAGTGATTGAAAAAGTGATTAGTGTTGATATTTATCACATATTATGACTCGAGACGATATAATTAGTAAATTTCTTTAGAAATTTAAACAAGAGTTATAAAACTTTTTGTTGGTAAAAATTCCATGACCATCTCTATTTCTATCATATTTCTAACGACCATCACTTATCAAAATTCAATATAGTTTGTTGATATGTGGTACTTTGAACAGGAATCATTCGTTTTTCATTTTACATTTTTAAAATAATAGAAAAAATTTATATAGTAAAAAAAATACAATAAAAATAAATAAATACCAAAGTATTCACTCGCATTTAAAAGTCCTCACGGTTATGCATGGGTGAATTACTTGGAATTTGTTATGTGCTTCCATGCTCATTTAAAAGTCCTCATGGTTATGCTTGTATGGAACACATATCAAAAATTGATTTTTTAAATAAATAAGTTGATTCTAATCCCATTTAAAAGTCCTCACGGTTATGCATGGTCAGAAGAGACTTGAATTCTTTTTTTAAAAATAAAATTGGAATACTATTAATCTCATTTAAAAGTCCTAACGGTTATGCATGGTTAGTAGATATTCAAATTCCTGATATAAATATACCACAAATAGACACAACTGTATGGTTTTATATGATGACATCATTCCCATCATTCTAAAAGTGGAATATGCGCCTAACGAAATATTTATGATTTTTGTTTGATTTTTTATTGAAATTTAATATTTATATTCAGTTGAGTTTTAATATTGGATTAATATCGATCACTTTATCTCTATTTTCTCGAACACTATTTCTCTTTTGCTGATAATAAAAGGGGGAGAGAAAAGTTAAGATTTTGTCAAATAAAATCAAGCAAAGGTCAAATATTTTCCATTTGCATCTAGGCGCATTTGCATATTTTTATGCATATATGTAGGGGGAGCTTTGTGTAGAGAGGAAGCTTTTAAATAGGGGGAGCAATTAGAGCATATCAATGATCAAATACATTTAACATATTCAAAATCTTAAATATATGTTTGTTATCATCAAAAGGGGAGATTGTTGAATATGCGATTATATGATTTTTATTTGATGATAATAAACATATATATATATATATATATATATATATTCGTGTAAATGTATTTGTTAATGTACTATTTTATTTTTGCTGAAAAAAATAAATAACACAGAATTTGAGTTCAAACAGAATTTTTATTCAAACAAATATTTATTACAATTTTGAATAGTGCAAATTCAAGCTCTCACTATACATACACAATTTTGATTACAATATAAATTCAATTACATCATAATCTTTCATTTACAAATGTCCTCACTGCATATCACCCATTCACTCAACTCGTAATTTATCTTCAACTTCATTCCAGATAGAATCCAGCATCTGAGCAATCTGCAAAAATACACACTAACGCAGTAAAATTGGAAATAAAATATTTTCGCAGTATAAAATAAAATGTGGATTTTAAAAATAATATTTGCCTCAGTTATTGGGTTGTTCGTCATTATTTATATTTGAATCCATCACACACGAACAATTTGTGACATGCATAGTGTGTCATTGTACATGCCACAAGGCCGTGCACACCAATATACACTTGATAGTATTACAGGGACAGGTGAGCACAAGGTCAAACCCAAATCATGTCGGGTTCAACTCAAGTGAAATCACGATACGAGCACGAGCTCAAACCCGAGCTATAAGCTGGATTCAACACAGGTGTAAGTTCAATAAAATGGTTAAAATCGAAAACCAACATAAACAATGCCAACAATATGGACATACAGTGATGCATGAAACAAGTCAAAGACTGCAACACTACAGGCACCGGATCAGAAGATCAATGAAGACATGAATCAGACTCGAGCAGGTCCAGAACAGGCAAGCCCAAATCAATACACCAGTCTCAACCAGTTCAACCAAGACTACATGATGAACAAATATGCAAGTGAAGATAACAAGTGCGCAAACATTTACACACATGAGCTAATGAACACTACAAGAATGTAGAAGATCAAAGTATGCAAGCTCGACTAACAGGTTCAGCCTCTTCATCAAGCAACAACCAGACTACAACTATAACATGAAACCGAAGCAAACTCGGGTGGACAGTACGACCAAGTATGGAAGTGACTTAAAACAGAGAGTACAATACGAACCAGCATGACACACTGCAAGTGCAACAGTAGTATCAAAATGATCAAGACCAATACCACTGACTCCATTGAACAGATCAAAAGACCACAAGACTCATGACAGTGCACACCATACCAATATACATGAAGTGGAGTTGAAACAGAGTCAACTAAATGAAACTGGAAAATGCAAACAACAAATGTATAGACACATCATACACATTCAAGCGCACCAAAGATCAATAGCAAAAGTCGACATGTAGATACATGAGGATGAATGTGGACAGTAACATATGATTAGTGGGATGCATGCAAATACACAGTGGAAAAGATGAATGCAGACATACACCTATATACATACATGAATGTATGTATACACGTGATGCAATGCAACAACATACCAAATGAAACAAAGAACCAGGCTACACAATAAAAATCAGTGCAACCCAAAGTCAAGAACAGCAGCTACAACTCAAATGCAAATACCACAAATCCAAGACCAGAAAAACAAAACTGCAAATACCCAAGTACAGCAAGCACTTCACAAAGTCAGAGACCATAATCAAGCAACAACATGTACAGGTCAGTGAACAAAATCAATTCAAAGTCGAAGTCAACCAGAACGAGAACGAACAAATCAAAGTGACCAAAGTCAAAGTATCAGAGAATTCAAAGCCGTGGTAAACACGAAATCACGAGTTCGAAATCAATGTTGTGCGAATCAAGTATCACAAAATATACGCATATGAAAAGGTCAGAAATCATCTCAAACATCCAAGTATATCAAGCGGCAGAGAAAAAGTTTTGAAGAATTCAAATAAAAAATATACGACGAAAATTTAGGAGTTCGACTCCTATAAATTGCAATCAACATCATCGACAAATGGTATTGACTTCGAGCAAGCATTAAACCAGAAAAGAAAAGGAATAAATTACATACCAGAATCAATCGAACTCGACCAACATCGAAGCAGCCAAACACAACTTAAGGAGACGAATGATCGACGAAGCGACACGCAAATGTCTGTTCGATCGATCAACAGAGGCACGACTACGATATTAGTCACAAACCCTAATTTCGCAAAGAGGAACGAACGTACATAAAGGAAGCCGCCATATTTTTCATCTCAAAGAAATCGGGCCGGAAATAAATAAAAGAGAAAGGGATAATTTAAGCCGGCCTTTCTTTTATGCTTTAATTTCAAAAAGGGTTTGAATTGTTTAAATTAGGGTTTAATTATTGTTTTTAAAGCATTTTTAATTTCCTTCTTAAAATCGTCGTAATTTCTAGTCGTGTGACTAGGGGACAAACTACGTGGCGTAGTTTGAGAATTCGCAACTCAGTGGCGGGGTTTTGAGCGTAGAGTTAGTTTAGTCAGTAGCGGGTGTCGCGAGCTTACGTGTGTAAGCATGTGACTACTTAATTTCTAATAGAAACCTTGGGGGCAGCACGTAGGCAGTGTTTTGCCGAAGCTGGGTAAATTCCGTGTCATTCTATTTCTGCATTTTATTATTCAGCTACTTTTCTATGCTGCTATTATTCTGTGATCTGTGTTGAAATTATTTTATAAGCTTCCGCAATTAATTTTTATATTTAATACCATCACCCTATTCACCCCCCCTCTAGGGTGAAATCGGTCCTACAAAGTTTTATTCAATTCTTAACAACATCATTTCTAATATTGATTCATTTTACATATTAAAGTTGAATTTCATAATATAACTCAAGTTCACATTCGATTAATTCACTTTATTAATTTACTTCGATACCAAAATCAACTTCATTCAACATCACTTTGTTTCACATAACTTGAATTTCAACTTATAAATCCAAGTCAGATTTCAATTCTAAAGTCAATTTTATTTAACTTTTACTAAAGTCAAATTCATATCACTATTCAAATTCATATCTTGTTTTAGCTAATAAAATAGTTTAACCATTTTAACAATTGGTTTTACTTATCTCATTTTATAAGTTATACAACTTATTATTTAAACCTTCCAATTCATATTATATAATCACTTATATTTTAAGTTTTATTTCCATTTCAATAATTTGTCTAATCCAATTAAAATCTAATTCAATTTATTTAACTTTACTTTAGTTAAATTTCAAATCATATATTTATTATGCCAACTCACATTTATTTCAACTTTACCAAGTTAAATTTTATTATCTCATATATTATAAGTCCAAAACTTATTTTACTTATATTTATCAATCACAACTTGGATTTTAAATTAAATTTTGTTTATCAAAACAAAACTTCAATTTCAATTTACTATTGGTAGCAAATCCATCACACAGAAACTCGAAAATGATACTGATGATGCTGCATTAATCACCCTTATTATTTTCCCAGCAACAGTAATGAATTCAGTGCTTTATATTCTTTAAAAAAAATTCTTTTACTTATAAATCACATTTAAAAATCTTTACTTATATAATTTCACTATTCACTTCACTTACATGAGATCATTTCAAATTTACTCATCTTATTCGGATTTATAATAATATAACCTCTTTTACTTTGAAAAAGAACTTTCAAAATCGATAGAATTCAACATTTTCAAATAATTAGTCTAACTCCATTTTTTATTTGTAACACATATTTATAAATATATTCAGGTCCATTTCTTATATATAAGATTATTTCACAATTGTAAATCATATTAATTATAATTCCATACTTATAATTCTTCGCTATACAATTTATTCTTTTGAAATTATTTGTTTTTATTTAGATTACTCAAACATCTTTATTAACTTACATATATTTACATTTTTGAACAACCAAACATTTCATTTATATACGCTTTAGTAATTTTGAAAAATTATTTCTTTTATATATAAAATATAATAGAGGTAAAATTATTTCATTTACCCAATTTAAAATGATACTATGTCGACTTGCCTCGTTTAAGTGTTTGGAAGTCTCTATCGATAACATAGTGTCCCACATACCGACTAGAATTCACAAATAGCTCAACGGATAAGTAAACACAATATAAAACAGTTTATATTCACTAACAAATACGCGCTCATATATATAATACACGCAAACTCAATCTAGGGTGCTACTGTTCTATCTATACTGAGTACACATCAAAGCTTAGGAATATACAAAATCTAAGCTCGGATACCAGCTATGATGACCTAGGCTTTTCAACCATCGACAACGGCCACTTTCCGCCGTAGCTTATACTGGTACCTCACGCTTTGCTTTTACAGCTAGCCTCTCGACTGAAACCAACCCTTCGAATACTCGATCTCAGGGACATGTAGGAGTAAGAGTCATCCGTTCGCTACCTAACAAGAAGCGAGAGGCCCCTATCATGTACGAACCTTACTAAGAAAAGCGGATAATCAATAAATAAAACAGATATGCGTATACGAAATGAAGATCTCCAGCTCTTCTATGAAGCTCCAAAAGCATCAAATCTAGACCTGTAAATATACTCGGTCTGACCCGAGCACTGAAAGGGAAGAACGCCCAGATCAGTCTGGTAAACCAGCGTCAGAAACACACTCAACTGAATTTATTATGTTACCAAAACTTTAACCTTTTAAAGTATCTCGTAAGACAAGTCCACACATAAACACGTACATGTTTTTACCTAAGATAACTAAAACCTTTCATATCAAACTCATGTGATATTATACTAGTGTCTAGTATACAAATAATATTCAAAATAGCCAAAATTGTTACCATTATTAAATTCCAGCATACTAGGCTCTACAATTAAATTGGTAGGTACGTAATAGAGTTTGGATTTCCATACAAATGATCAGGTGAAGGGACTACCTTCCGGTAGTACATCTCTAGAAGAATGTACCGAGGACCATCACAAAGGATCCTCTACCAACACAAGACCGGCCCACCTATATAACTAGATGGTACCGAATATATCATCCTCTGGTCTTTACCGACCTTTACCGAGGGCCCTCTAGCATACAAACCACAATAATCAGATACACAATGTCATAGCGTGTAAAGACATATCTAGAAGAGGATGATCATATCCTACTTGGGAATGACCCACTTAGTCTTGCTGCATCTAACCAAGTTTTGGTCATTTCCGGTTGATGAGGCCTGACGAGGTAACGATTACCTTTAATAATCACATATCACATCACTTAGAATGCCACAAGACCATTTCTGTTAACAACTAATTGTCTTTCATAAAAATACAACCCTTAAACTCATACGTATAAAGGAAGGTGTTAAGCTAAGAGAAGTTGCCTTCTCCGCCACCACTGATGTACATTTGTAAAACCAATGTACGTAATCTTTAAAAATGCAATGTCAGACAAACATCCATACAAGTTGTCCAGGAACAAGACAAACTAAAAGTACTTTCCTACAACATCCTATTGGGAAATCCCTGGGATTAGTAGCGAATAGTCCTCGCATTGGATATTTCATAACGAAGAGACCATTGCTAATAGATTTATATTGGGATTTTAACCCCAAACGATCAACAAGAAGTCCCCTACTATGAAACTCCGGAATATTAATATCATCACAAGCAACCTACACAATCGTCGCATATACGTTGGTCCGAAGTTGTTTTCGGATAAACCGATCTCGGTCTCTTCGCACCAACAACGCAAAAGCATTTCTCAACCTCACACAGCAACTAAGTCTCATAGACTTATCACGTCTCCAACTTTCAACTTGCTATCCTTCGGGCCAATAATCTTGATACTCATGAGTCTTCAATCTCAATATCTTGAATCTCTATACTGTATAGTCTTCATTCTTGGTACCTGCATGGTTAAATCCTGCAAATACATATATATCAAAACTTATAATGTTAGTATTTATATTTTATAATCTATTCTAAGGTTGTTGTCACCAAAACTATCATCTCACGGACTAACAAAAGGTACTTTCCTACCACATCCAGTCGACAAATCCCTAGGACTAGTAGCGAATAGTCCTCGCATTGGACATTTCATAATGAAGAGACCATTGCTACTGGATATATATTGGGATTTTAACCCCGAACGATCAACAAGCAGTCCCCCACCATGAAACTCCAGAATATCAATATCATCACAAGCGACCTGCACAATCGTCGCATATACGTTGGTCCGAAGTGGTTTTTGGATAAACCGATGGCGGTCTCTTTGCAGCAACAATGCAAAAGCGTTTCTCAACCTCACACAGCAACTAAGTCTCATAGACTTCTCACATCTCCAACTTCCAACTTGCTATCCTTCGGGCTAAGAAGGAAGCTCGATAGATTGGAGTAATACTCCACACGATACGAATCATCATCCTCAACACAAACGATATTCAAGCCTACACAGAAGGCTACATACTAAGTGTACGACTAAATAGTTCCCACATCAAGTCGAGGAACTAAAATTTTTGGCCAATTTGATTGTCGGTTATTTAGCTATCAAAACAAACAAACAAATATTCAGCACCATAACAATCATAGGGCCCTTTTAATTAATCTTTTATAAATTTAACCATTTGCCAAATATTCACCTCAAATTATATTTTAAAAGATATATCTTCAAAACCATTTCAACTTTTATATTGGAAAACATTTCCATATACTTATTTAATAATAAGTAATTCCCAAATCAATTTATTTTCAACACTTAGAAAATATTCAATATACTTAAAACACGATTAAGTATATATTTTATTATATAAGGAAAACATTCTCTTTAAACACATTTATTCGGGTCAAAACGGATGTTGCGTAAAACATCGTTCCGACAACCCAAAATCAATAGTATAGGGATTCGAAAATAAGATAGATATATAAACCCCAATACTATACAAATACATTTTCTTTAATTTAAAAATATTATTCACTGTTCAAAATCATGAATATAGTTCATTTACCAAATCTAGTATTTCTACACACATTTCTTAAAGGTAATCCACTGTCCAAAATCGTGGATATAATTCTCTAACCAAATTCAACACTTCTACATATTTAATTAAAGGATTATCCACTGTCCAAAATCGTGGATATATCTCATTTAATAAGCTTTCATATTTACTTATCAAATTCAATTAATTTCGGATTTATAAAACAACGTTTATAAATTCACATTTTTATTTTATAAAAACTTCCACTTAAAAAATCCTTTTTTTACCCATTCCGTTTATATCTCATTTATTTGCCAAAATTCGATTTATTAGTTAGTTACTTATAAATCATTTATTTTACAAATTCATTTATTTTATAACTTTACAATTATAAATCTTATTCTGGTTTTACTTCACAAAAATCATAATTTCAATTATATTTCCCAAAACATCATAATTTTTATAACATAAAAATTATCACATTTATTTATTCAAAATAAATCAATTCTTAACGATTCAAAAATTCAATAAAACATTTATTTTCAAAATCACTTTTAAAATTCTTTTAATTTTAAATCGTTACTTTAACATTTTTAAAATTCCAAAAATAGGCCCAATGCTGCAACATCACTAAATACAACAATCACGGCATCCAAAACATCATGTACCATATGATAACAGAATACATCACAATATCTGTAAACAAATCAATGCTGGTGAAGAATCCAGTTGGATCCCTCCAACCTATCACCTGCAACAAATATACATATTAGAATATGTGTATGTCCACTTCAAGGCAGACGCATGTACAAAGGGCCATCCGCTCATATACGGGAACATATAAGGTCATCTGCTCCACTTGGCAGGTATATATCCAAATATTAATCAATATATCAAATATCATCCATACAATCGTCAATCGTCATATAATAAATTATTTCTCACTTATATAAAAATATCAGTGAGTCAGAAAGAGTGAGTTGTACTCACATTGATTCCAATTGCAGTTTCAGTGTTTTATTCCGAATAAAATTAAACGCGCGTTTAATTTTACCTAAAATTTTCACTAGCTCAAACAAAACCCAATCCAGCTTCATAATGTAGTGCTCGTCAATACGAACCCAAAGTAATTCGTTTCGTGCGAAATGGACCTTGTATGAAAAAGTTACGCAGTTTTAAAGTTTTCAAAATTTTAATATATATAAATTTCACAATTTTTCTTTTTATATTTTTAAACCTTATCAATCCAGGCCGTTGATTCCTGCTCCTTCATATCTAAGCTGTGCTTTTCCATCTTCTTCTTCTATCGTGAAAACTCATGAATGACCCATTAGCCGCCGACTTTGAATCAATTATTGAGCAAACCCCGATGATCGAGACGTCGATCAGGAACCATCGTTCGATTGCCCTTCGCGAATGGCACCACCACCCCTAGTCTCGTTGAATTCGGTTGCACCCTTGCATGGAAAAACATGGATGAACTTCGTGCATTCAAACCCCTTTTGTCATCGATTTACTCGACGATATTCGATTATCTCCGTATGGATTTAAAGGTCTCAATACGCTCTACAAATCTCGTGTTGGGAGCTTTTAATAATTATCGATGGATTTAGAGGGATTAAGGGAAGAAGGAATGAACGTTTTCGACCATTAATCTAAAGGTGGCGGCTAGGGTTTAAAACTCTATTGTTTTGCAAAATAGAAAATGGTGAGGCTTTTTATAGAAAATGTTGCGACACTATTCATCCGATTTTTTTCCGAACTCGAAACGAAGCGTGCCGCCTAGCATTTATAATGTTTTACCCCTATTCCAAATGCAATGTAATACATATCGGGAGCCAATTCGATCATATTTGGAAGATAGGTTTTCAAATCGACAAATTTAAATTTAAAATTCACTTAAACCGATTTCTACGCGTTTTAGCTTGCCTCAGACAAACCGTACATCCGATTGACACGAAAATTAAAATCTTACAAAAATATAACATTATGGGTCCAATAAAACTAGTCTTGTCGAAATCCGAGACTGTTTGAAAAATGGCTATTTTTACTCGTCAATTAAATATTAAAATATTCAATTTCTACAATTTGACTTTTAATTCAATTTTAAAAGTTCTCTAACATCATTCTAATTCAAATAAGATTTAATTAAACTTTATGAATAATTTTTATTCATACTAAAACTAATTTCCAATTATTTCAGCAATTTCAAACATTAAATTAACAATTTAATTATCCAATTAAATCCAGATATTCGAAATATAATCTATTCAGCTTATAAACTTAACTTGCGCATGTTTAAAATCAATTAAATATACGAATTTCAAATGATTGAAATTCTGGGTCGTTACAATAACAATCCACCCTTCTGTATGGCTTAAGTTGGCATGTGTGTCTGCTTAAAGCGTTCAAAAAGGCGGGATGTTACAATTGGTATCAGAGCTTTGATTTAGTGATAAATCTTAGCTTTGTGGGGTATGACTCTTTATTAATAGGGTAGTAATACCCTATGATGAGTTATTGAGTGTATATATATGAGAGAGCGTATTTGTTAGTGTTATAAAAGGTTTTGGTATTGTGTTAATTTGTTCTGTTTTGTATTTATAAATTCTTGTTGGTGCATGGGACGCTATGACATCGATAGGGATTTCTAAATACTTAATAGGATAAACTGACACAATATCTATTTTGAAATATAGGTAAATGAAATAATTTGCCTATTATATATTTTTATATATAAATTAATAATTTTTAAATGATATATTTGGTTGTAATATATTTGTTTGATAGGCAGTGAAATTTATAAATATTGGTTGGAAAATAAGATTTGAAAATAGAATAAATGAAAATTAGAAATTTAGAACTTAAATTCCGGGATTTTTGAAAATTTCTTTCAAATGATTTTGGAGTATAGTAATAATATTATTTATAATTATTTTTTGATATAAATATTTCAATATAATTTGAAAGAATTGTTTTAAAGAAATTTTGGAAAGAAATTAGTCCTATACTCCCCTCTCTGTCATTGGAAAATAATTTTGGTGATGAGTGCGTGCATCATCGACATTCATTTTCGAGTTTCGAAGTGGAAAGGTCGCTGTATGCATTTGTTTTGATAAATAAATATAAATTTTATTTCTAAATGTGATTTGATACATACAAGAAATATGATATATATATATATATATATATATATATATATATATATGTTCTTTTAAATGATTTGAAATGGAACCTGACATTTATTTCTTAAATTCTATGAATTAGAGATTTCAATTATTATAATGGAATAAAATTTTAACTATTAAATAATTGAAACTTGTAAATGAAAGTAAGAAATTATATGCTAAGTATAGCTGAATATGTAATAAAATTTGAAATTTCTAACCTGTAAATTGAAAAGGATACGAAAATAGGGAATGAAAACTATTGAAAATTTATTTACTAAAATGAAATAAGACAAACTTGTGTAACTTTCAATCACATCCTTAAAAGACATATAGGTAACTAACCAAATTGTTAAAAGTTGTAATATTTAATAAAAAAATGTAATGGAATATTATGCAAGTAAAACTTAAAGTAGTGAAAGTGTTCATTGAATTACCTTTTATAAATAAGAATTTGATGTTGTAATTGTTATAATCTTAAGTTATAATTGAAAGGTTACTATAATAAAAGGTGGTAGAAAGTAGGTATTGTAAGCAAGTAATTATAGACTTTAGTAAATGAATTGATATGCTAAGAAATTGAATTGAACATGAATACTATAAGTAAATGAATTATAAAATTAAGTAAATGTTGAAGTATTTATTATAAAAATAAGTAGGAAGATTAATACTATAAGTGAAAGACTATAAACTTAAGTTAATGTTTGGAGCTATATACAACTAAAGGTGAATAAATGAAATTAATTTTTGTGAGTAATGGATATAATCAAATGAAAATAAGTATCAAATGAATAAAGGTAAATGAAACAGTCATTGTATGAATGAAATGGAAGGAATAAAAAAATAATATGAAAAGAAATTAATATGAACAAACACAAATAATGTTGAAATCTGTTGTTTGTGTTGGCTTATGGGTTGTTCGGGAAATGATGTTTTCTAATTATTTGGATGTATAAATAATCTGTTGAGTTTTATGTAAGGTTGTTGAGTAAATGTTATACTTAATAGTTATTTGTCATTCTATACAATTTAAAAGTGTCCAAACCCAAACAGACCATTTATTTTCTTGCTATGTATAAATGATTGATTTCTTTGATTCCTTGTGATGATTGTATGCTTGGTTACAAATGGTCGTTGTTATGTTATAGTAATTTGCTTTGTTGTCGGTTGAAACAACTTTAAATATTTCATTTTATATAATTATTAACACATTTTGGATTATATAAGTGAAATACAGGTTATGGAAGTAATTGCTACTGCTTTTGGTTTCATAAAACAAGCGTTAATTGCCCAAAAAATAGGCACGTTCTCGGATTACGATTTTATAGTGATACTATATTATTTTCCCGCTGTTGGGATGTATATTATTTTGAAAATAATGATATATATATATATATATATAATTTTATTGATATTATTATTTCTCCCAGACCTCTCTGTATAAAGGAACTCTGTCGAAATTTTTCGTGAATTTTGGACTTAGAAAATTTTATTCACTGTTTTCCAAACTTTTATTTACTTGAATATAAAAGGATTTAAGAGTTATAAATTGATATATTTTGTTTAAATTATTTGATTTTGTAAATTAAGTTCTATAGATTTAATATTTTAAATAAGATATATTATTTTCTTTATTCCTTCCTTTCCCTTTTTTTCCTTTTCGGGGACGAAGTTTTGAGTGGAGAAGAGTGTAACAACCTGTAAATTTTCGATAATTTAATTGTTAATTTAATTAAATTTGTTATTTAATATTGGAAGAAATAAAAAATTTTTATTTAATAATGAAATAATAACTAGACTGAAAGTTGAAAATGTTAATTTAAGTTAATAACTAACAATTCGAATGAAATTCCAATCAATTGAAGTAATATAAAATGTTATGCTTGGTTATCAATTGAATGTTCGAAAACAAATGTGAATATTTAATTGACAAATGAAATAATATATTGTTAATGATGATTGAATGAAATTTGTGTTATGTAAACAATTGTAACAATTGTTTGGGAATAATAACATATAAGTGTGATTGAAAGTTAATGGTGACAAATACTATATATTACCTATTTATTTAGCCTGTTAATTTAAATTTGGTAATCAAATTACAATAAATCTAAATTAAATATTTTGTTAATGTAAATTTAGTTAATAATTGAAAATAATGTTAATTTTATTCGTAATATGACAATTGGTTGAATAAAAGGAATGGAAATCAAGATTTATTATTAATTCATTGGAATTTAAATTATAATAATTGGATTAATTGCAATTAAATGAATTAAATAATTAAATATTACGTAAATGGAAATTAAGATGAAATAGGGAAATATTACTATACTAAGATGTAAACCAATATTAGCTATATCCTTATTGTGATAAAAGATTTGAATAACAAGGCTTAAAATTTTAATAAATGGATTTTGGAAAATTAATTTATAATTTCTGAATTTAATGAAATTGGAATTTAACACTGAAATTGACAAATGAATCAACTTTAAATTAACATATAATTTTTTTTAAATAATTGTAAATGATTAAGAAATCAAAAATGATAGAAGTTGTAAATTAGTAAAATTTATCTGAAAAGTGATTTAATTAATTAATTATTCATTTATTTATTAACGTGAAAAAGCCATTTTGGCCACTGACTCGGATTTCAACGAAACCTGTTTCATTAGATCCGTAACAATGAATTATTGTAGGATTTCAAGTTTCGTAGCGATCGGACTTGTCATTAGAATGTACGGGCTCGAAACCCATAGAAATCAATTTAGTTGAATCAATTGAAATCAATTTGAAATAAGCTTATTTTAATGTAACTTCTTCATACGATGTAATTAGGACTTGAAACCTGTTCCATTGATTTTAAAATTATCAAAAACATCCATTTGATATATGGGTCGACCCATCTTGTTTCTAAAGTCGAAACGGGCTTTTCGTATCATTTATCCTTCAAACCCAAATCAATCGTGTTCATTCGTTTTATTTCCCGATGACCTATATATACCTCGTTATAAACCCTGATCATTTACTATTCCTCATTTTTGTATGTACAATTCCATGTGCTCCCAATGGCCGACAAAACCTAATTTTCAATGTCAATTTCAAATCAAAACCAAATCAAAAATTCAGACTCCTCAAACTATATCGAATTATATATTGATTTGAAGCTCTCGACGAGCGTAAGTCAAATATTTCATCCATTTTTTGATCTGGGTTGCGGTGTGGCCGGAACTGGGAGAACTATTCTCGGTCGTTCGTTGATCATTGATCTACTTCGTTTAATAGACGAATCAAAGGCACAATATTGTAGAGGGGACCGAGGGGAGTCGGTTTGAGGTGTTCGTTTGGTCATTGAGTGGTTGGATTGCTTGCAAGAATTCGATTCGGGTTCACCATGGCGGCTGCATTGGTTTTCGGTCAAAAATGAAGCGACAGTCGATCGCGTGAGGTCATCGGCACGGGGGGCTTGCACGATGGTGGCGAGGCAACTGGCCTTAACGGCGATGTCAATGGGCAGCCTGCGTTCGATGGAGGTAACATTTCAGTTCGCGATTGCCTGTAGCCGGTAGGGATGAAGATGGTTGACGTGGCGAAATTTGAGAGGTGATGTTTTTTTATATTTGAATTTATAATTCAATCGTTCTAATTTACATAACTTTTACATACAAGGTCTGTTTCATGCGCGGTTTCTGCGTTGGAATCGTATCGAAATTTGGACATTTTGACGCTTGTTGGGATGAATTTAGAGACCGTTTGAATTTTGGGTTTAAATTGGATTTAAATCAAAGGTGAGTGTTTTAACCCACTCACAACTTTTAAAATTTCTTATGTTTGTTAAATTTAATTTATGACGTGATTTGGAATTTATTTATGACTGTTTGATATGGTTTTAGTCATTATCTCAGTTAATTAGAATTTATTTGAATTAAATCATTATTCAATTTATTATTAAATATAAATTTCCAGTTAAATACTTGTTATTGATTATCAGTTCCATATTGATATTTATTGATTGATTTGGATGATGATTGTGGTGGATGCTGATTGTCGATGTTGGTTGAATGTATGTTGTATTTTATACCGTTATAAACTGCAAGTTCGTTATGGATTTTTGTTTATTTCGGGATTGCGGTTTGAAATGGTATATAACCATAAAATTTTAAATTGTGGATTAAAGTGGTAAATATCCGTATCACTTCCATAGGGTAGAAAATTATATGCGGACACTGGATTGGTTAAATTAAATGATTTTAAAATCCTTAAATTTTTGAATTTAATTAATTGATGTTTTGGAATAAAATTTGATTTATATAAATTGAAGTGTCATAGAAAAATCAAGTTTTGTGTTGAAATGCGAATTGGTTTATAATGGAATTTCTTTAAGAAATTTAAATCAAAAACTTAAAGTTAAACTCTTATGTACAAATGAAATTCTATCGAAATTGAGTTATTGAATTTGTTTGAATATAACTTTGAAATATTTTGAAACTAGAGTAATCCGCATTGATAATTTGAACATGGATTGAAACGATATGAAATTCGATAGTTTATTGAAATTGGTTTGTCTATTTGCAAATTTGAAATGGTCCAAATATGTTGAAATGAAATGAATAGTTTGATTTGATATTAATTCTCATACTCATATTTTAATATAAACTGTTCTAAAAATATATTATTTTAAAATTTCTAATTATTTAGATTTTCATATTTATTAAAATATTTAACTAATATTAACTGTATGAGTTATTTTAATCTATTATAAACCACTTTAATTTATTTTAAACTATTAAACTATTTTAATCTATTTTAAAGCTATTTAATCTATTTTAAAGCTATTTAATCTATTTTCATTATATTTAATCTATTTTAAATCTATATTAATTATTTACAACTATCTAAACTATTGCCTTCCAAATTCCAAAACAAGTAAAATGGATGGGTTTATATTCAAATTTCTCGATTTTTAAAGTGAATACGGTTAATGATGTTATAACCTAAATTGGAATTTTTAAATGTGATAATAAACGAAATGATGATTTTGAAGCAAGAACTTAACCTGTTTTGGAAATATGGTTTTTGGAAGAAAAATGATTTGAAAGCGGTATAGTTTTGAGAACACGATATCTTGATATAAATTGTAAATGTGACTTTAAAAGGAAATACAATTATCTAACTATGATTTCAAAGGCGAATATGATTTTGAAAGTAAGTAATGATTTCGAAAGTGACATGGTTTGAATTGAATTTGATATTTTGATACCAATTATTGAATGATTTTGGAAATGTAAAAGAACAATCCGGCGTGTAATAAGCGAATGGTTGTCAAAGGGACCGGGATCGGTTGTTGTCATACTCTCTAACAATACCAAAAACCACTTTAACAACTGTGTAAGCGGTGATGATTCTAGAATGAAGTAAGATGGTGGCTGTAATGACCATAAAATAAAATAAAATAAAATAAAGTGAAAGTTACATTTATTTTAAGGATTTCTAAAATTATACAAAAAAATAAATGATGCATTAAAACAGAAAAGCTTGTTAATAAATAAATAAAACGTGAATAGGAGTTTCTGTTTGATAAAATGCAAGGAGTTAAGGTGATTAAAAATTTGGACTTAAAACAAATATAATTCCATGTCCAAAGAATTATGTAAATACATATATCTAATATATGGGGTGTTTTCTGTTTTATTTAAAGACAGAATAAAATGGAGTTTAATATAAGGCTTAAATGTCTTATGTATTTATGCTAGAAACAATTAACATGATGTATGTGATTTTTATCACATAAAGGTGTATGAGGAGTTGCTGTTTTAACTAAAAGCAGAATAAAAACAAATATAGGATCAAATATGAATTTTATATCTTATATTTATTTCAAGCAAACAACATAGTGTTAATGATTTTTTTTACATTACATGATTGTGTATGGAAGTATGCATGATTGAATGGAGATGGTAGTTAAGTAAATAAAACAAGGGGTCACATGCATATGGCATGAGTAAAATAGAGTCATGAAAATGGCATGAAGAGTTTAAAATGCTTGATTCCCGAAATAACTAATTATGGTAACCAGATGTGTGCATTCCCAATTAAGGACCACATAGGGAAATGATTTGTGCATGAACATCTAAGGGTACCCAGGGAATTACCCATTTTTCTCAAACCCTAGAATGGTTTTATAAAAACCTGCACATAATCATATCCATCATTTTCTCGGGATCAAAACAAAATAAAATAAAAATAGGAGAAATATTAGCTTGAAACTTTGGAGGATTTGCTATTCAGGGGATTAAAGCAGTAAAAAGAGAACACTATGTGAGTATTTATCCCTTTGTATGCAATGGCATTAAGTTCTCTTATATGCAGATTAAAATTTTATAAATCATTTAAAATCTCTGAAATGATTTGTTATGGGTGAGATGGATGTTTGTTTGTGCGTTCTAGTTTGGGGTTTTAAATCTGTATGTGAGTTTTCAAAGCTAAAATGGTTTGAGCATTTTTATTCTACTTTATTATTATGAAGTATGGACTTGAATTATTTAGGAAATAGGCAGCAAGACAGTGATCTAGCTCATGTTTATTTCTTAGAGAATGAAGCATGAAACTAAATATTCATATTATAAGTCAGAGGAGAATTTCTGGGTTTTTTTTGAGGGATTTCCTTAATAAAACCTTTATCCATATATTCGCAATAGTATAGAAGAAAGATAGTAGGATCATGATGCTTAAATTATTTTTAGGAAAACCACAGGCATGTTGCATTTTCTGTAATAAAATAAAAATAAAAATAAATGGAGAATATGGGGCTGAACCAGAAAGTATAAAAGTAAATATGCCTTTCTGAAACATGAATAAGTTAGAAGTTTTTATGATTTAATTCATAAATGGAAGTTTTAAAAAATAAGCTGAAACTGGAGGGGGATTTATTAAATCAATAAACCCTATGAAAGAATGAAAGAAAAATTTAATTGGTCATTTGGGTGTTAGTCAATGATCTGCTTGCTTCAGGTGGGAGTAAGTATATGCATGGTGCAATTGCACCCTGAGGCCTTTGTGTGTTGGAATAAATTAAATAACCTGGGAGTTTCCTTCACAATGCATACATGGTGTTCATTTGACAGGGAGTTAAAGACCATAAAATGAAGGGAGAATGGGGTTTAAAAATCTGGGTTATAAAAATATCCAGACGTGGAACTAAATTAATCAAATTTGAATAATATGCTTTGATTAATTGCTGGGAGAAATTGGGAGTATAAGTCTGGGTTTATTTATTTAGAAATGGAGGAAAATGAATCAAGAATAATATATTTATTTTGATTATTTGCTGGGGGTTGCTTGGATGAATGAATGTGTCTTTGTATCATTGGCATTAACCAGTAATATGCAAAGTATGTAACTTGCTAAATTAGGTAGATATTGCATGTTCACCAAAATTTATGAATATGGGTATAAAGTTTGATAAATACTCATACCAGTGAAAACTGACCCTTTTGGTTGCCCTTGCAATCATCTGGGTGTCTCAATGAAATTTGGAGCAGCTTAGTGAATTGCCTGCAGGAAATTGAAGTTGGCTTGATGGATGAAGAAGGCATTAGCTGCTAGTATAAATAAAAGAGACCAGTTTTAAAATTTGCAGTTGTCTTGTAATGAATTTATTAGTCAGATTATATGTTAGAGTTGGAGTTAATTGTAGGAAGTTTTCTAGGTATTTGAATTAAGATATGTACTAAGTAAACCTGTTTTGATTGACAATTGAGAATATTTGGTTAACTACTGATTTTATGAATGTCTGATTTGGAGAAACAAGGGGATGGACATATCGTATAAATATGATATGTGTAGATGATAATCTCTGATTCTTATTGCTTGAATTTATATTGTGATTTATGAAAATTAAAGAGCTAAGGTGATAGATAAAAAAAAATGAGCTCACAAGGTTTGAGTAGGGGTATTCAAGAGAAATGAATTTGTGCATGGCAGGTAAGTAATACAGGCTTGTGCATGAAATTCTGGAGAGAGAATCAATTATAACATGCATTTGAGTATTTGATTTATAAAAAAAAAATTATGAAGGAAACAAACCTGGAAGTATTTGTATTTCTGGTTAATAGATTGAATGTAAAGAGATGCCCAGGAATTTAAATAAGGCAGAGACATGCTTGTGTTAGGGACAGATCTTTGTAGAAGTTTGTTAACATGAGGAATATGGGTTTGAAAGTGGTAAAAGAGGGACTATGGCTAGCCTAGATGGCCTTGGGTCAAACCCTTGTAGCCTGGAACCATTTTACTTCAACTCATGAAGTGTAAGTGTTTCCAGACCTGACCAAAAAAAAAAGAAGAAAGAAAACTCCAAGCAACGCTCAAAAAGACTCCAAGTATTTCCAATAAAACACCAAGTACTCAAATCTGCACCATGATAAACTTAAAAATGCAATATGGCTTAATTTGTTCAACCTAAAATGGTGAATAGGAATTAATCCCAATGTTCATGCCTGCAAGTATAAATTTTTGAAGTTATTTCATATAACAACTTGATAACTATCACAAGAACAATCAAATGCCATTTTAGTGATTATAAGCTGGTTTAGGCAGAAAGTCTAGAAAAGAAAAATGTGTTGTGCATTGCAGTATTACATATATATGTATTATAATTGCCTAAAATATATCTTTTGCAGTAGAGCAAAATTTAGGGAAAACAATTATATATCATCAAATATATAATTGTCTTTATATGTTTTGTGTACTGATATGATTATATTAGTAATCCAGGGTCTTGGGAAAAATATTTGGAAATTGTCTAAATATTTAAATATAGTAGAAATGGGGTTTAGTGATGAACTTCTTTTGTATGCAAAAAAAAAATCTATGTGTTTGAAAAGAGGGTCTTCACAGTTGGTATCAGAGCTATGTTTTAAATAACATAGTAAATATTATTGTATGCATATGGATGTTTGAATGCATTATATGAATTATTGGTGTTGGATGCTTTTGTTTTATGTCTGAATAAAATAAACAAAGTAAAGACACAAAAAATGAAATGATGGGGGTAAACAAACTAACATAAATATCATATTTATAGCAATATGGTAGGAGCAAGACATCACACAGGTGCAGGACCATCACGTGATCCACCTGTGATAAACATGGAGGATTTTGTGAGAGCTTTGAGAGATGGAGTAGCACCAAGGCATGACAACCCTCATGAGGAACTTTCCAAACTGCTTAAGACATGCACCAATTTGGGAGGAAAGGATTTTGATGGCACTGAAGGAGCTATGGGTGTTCAAACTTGGATAAGAACTATGGAGAGAGTCTTTAAAGATATGCAAGTCAATGACCAAAGGAAGAGACAGATAGCTTCAAGGAGGTTGAAGGGGGTTGCACTGGATTGGTGGGAGGTTGTGATAGCAGGAAGGCCAGAGAATGACATCACTTGGGATGAATTCAAAGTCATGCTTGAGGCTAGGTTTGTCCCAGCATCTGCCAAGGCTACACTGCTAGAAGACTTTATTAGATTAAGGCAGGGAGGCATGAGTGTGAATGAGTACACTAAGAAATTTGAAGGATTGTCTAAGTATGGAATGGTGTTAATAGGGAATGAAGAAGCAAAGAATGCGAGGTACATTCAAGGCTTGAATCCTAGTCTATCAAGGGCAATGTTGCCATACAAGGATAAAACCTTTGATCAAGTAATTGATCTAACTCTCTCATTTGAGCAACATGACACCTCAAGAGAGAAATTCAGGAACATGAAGTTCAATAAGAAGAAGGGAGGTCAGAACAAGGTGCATACTTATGACAAGAAAAATGCAAACAAAGGAGTTAAGAAGGGGGAAGGAGCAGTAGCACCTAAAAGCAAGAAACTCACTTATTGCTTTAATTGTGGAAAAGATGGACATTATAGCAACCAATGCCCTGACCCTAAAATACCTAGAGGAGGCTGTTATAATTGTGGAAGGATGGGTCATCTAAAGAAGGATTGCCCAGAGATTAATAGAAGAACAGCAAGGGTGGGAGCTTTGGCAGCAAATAACACTGGAAATGTCGGGCAACTTGAAGGTATAATTTTAATCCATACCCAACCAATATCAGTAATATATGACACTGGTGCCTCACATTCACTAATATCTCTGGAAATTGCAAAGAGGTTAGCACTTGCTTGTGTTTCTATTGATCAACCCTTAACTGTATACATCCCCATAGAGAGTTATTGTGTGTTAGGGATGAAGTGTATGGGTCTGAAATTAATTATAGGGGGTTATGAATTTAATTCAGATCTATATACTTCAAATTATCCTGGTATTGGGGTTATTTTGGGGGTGGATTGGTTAATGAAAAACAAAGCAATTTTAAATTTAGAAAATCTTACTATTTCTTTGGAGACAAATGAAGGCAAAAGAATTACAATTCTAAGTGAAATAGCAAAGAATACATGTTTTAATAAAATCTGGAGTATTAATGAAATTCAAAAGGAATTAAAAACAGAGGAAATTCCAGTAGTCAATGAATATATAGATGTGTTTGGAGAAGTGAGGGGAATTCCTCAAAACAGGCTAGTTGAATTTAAAATAAAATTAATGCCAGGAACTAGCCCAATCATTAAGAAGCCTTATAGAATGGGTCCAAAAGAGTTGGTGGAATTAAAACGCCAACTAGAAGAATTGAAGAGAAGGGGTTCATAAGATCAAGCAGTTCTAGTTGGGGTTCCCTAGTGCTCTTTGTCAAGAAGTATGATGGAACAATGAGAATGTGTGTGGATTATAGGGATTTAAATAAGGTGACCATCAAGAATAAGTATCCACTTCCTAGAATAGATGATCTATTTGATCAATTGAATGAAGCCAAAATATTCTCAAGGCTAGACTTAGCCTCTGGATTTAACCAAATGAAAGTTGCAGAGGAAAGCACTGAGTACACAGCCTTTAACACAAGATATGGCCTTTATGAATTTCTAGTAATGCCATTTGGTTTAGCAAATGCTCCCTCCTATTTTGTAGATTTGATGAATAGAATCTTTAGAGACTTTTTGGATAAATTTGTTTTGGTATTTATCGATGACATATTAATCTATTCAAAGTCAGAAAATGATCATGCTATGCACCTACATTTAGTATTATCCAGGCTTAGAGAACACGAATTAAAAGCCAAGTATTCAAAGTGTATATTTTGGCAACATAAAGTGAAATTCTTAGGACACATAGTATCACAGCAAGGGGTGAGTGTGGATCCAAGCAAGGTCATTGCAGTTCAATCATGGAGTAAACCCAAAAAAGTGACTGAGGTGAGATCATTCTTGGGATTGGCAGGGTACTATAGGAGGTTCATCAAGGATTTTTAAAGAATAGCCGCACCAATGACCAAGCTAACAGAGAAAAACCAACCATATGTGTGGACTAAGCAGTGTGATCAAGTCTTTGAAAAATTGAAGCAAGCATTGGTGGTGGCTCCTGCCTTGCAAATCCCAGAGGTAAATGAAGGAATGGTTGTATACACTGATGCTAGTGGGTCTGGGTTAGGTGCAGTGCTCATGCAACATGGCAAAGTGGTGGCATATGCATCAAGACAGCTTAAACCCAATGAGACCAAATATGCAACTCATGATTTAGAATTAGCTGCAATAGTGTTTGCATTAAAACTTTGGAGGCATTATTTGCTTGGGGCAAAATTCGAATTATTTACAGATCATCAAGCATTGAAGTATTTATTTTCTCAAAAATATTTGAATATGAGGCAAGCAAGGTGGATGGAATTTCTTGCTGCATATGATCTAGATATTTTGTACACCCCTGGAAAAGCTAATAGAGTGGCAGATGCATTGAGTAGAAATCATATTAGATTAGCAAGTTTGATGATTAATGAGTTTAAAGACCTTGCAGTGCTTGGGGAGGCGGATATATATAGCAAGGATGGAATGAATTTTAAAGGGCATGGTGATATGGTGGAGTATGGTACACTGGGATTAATCATAGTTAAATCTAACCTGGTGGAGAAAATTGGTGGCATGCAAGATCAAGATCAAAATTTAAAGGAGAAGAAAGAAATGTTACTAAATAACATTGAGTTAGAGAATTTTAAAATAGATCCCAAGGGATATTTGAGGAAAAATGAAAAGCTTTGTGTACCAGACTTTGCAGAATTAAAGGAAGAAATCATGAATGAGCATCACAAAACCAAGTACACCATACACCCTGGTGGCACTAAAATGTATCATGATTTGAAAAGGAGTTACTGGTGGCTAGGAATGAAACAAGCAGTGGAAAAATATGTGGCAAAGTGTTTAACCTGTCAGCAAATCAAGGCATACTATCAAAAGCCCTCTGGCATGTTGCAAACTCTGGAGGTACCTCAGTGGAAATGGGAAAGTATTTCCATGGATTTTGTGGATGGTTTGCCTAGAACTAAGAAAGGTAATGATAGTATGTGGGTAATTGTTGATAGACTAACCAAGTCTGCTCACTTTATCCCTGTCAGGTCAGACAGAAATTCACATAGACTTGCATAATTATTTATTAAGGAAGTGGGAAGTTACATGGCATACCAAAGACTATTGTAAGTGATAGAGACACTTTGTTTACCTCAAGATTATGGGAGAGCTTCCAAGAAGCAATGGGAACCCAACTTTGTTTAAGCACTGCCTACCATCCTCAAAGTGATGGGCAGACAGAGATAGTGAATAAAATATTGGAGGATTTACTGAGAGCATGTGTGCTTGATTTTGGGGGTAATTGGGAGGATCATATCCACTTGGCAGAATTCACTTACAACAATAGCTATCAGTCAGCAATAGGAATGTCTCCCTTTGAAGCCTTGTATAGGAGACCCTACATGTCTCCTACCTGTTGGTTGGAAGTGGGAGAGGGTGTAATATTGGGGCCAGATCATGTTAAAGAAACTTCCAACATGATTGAATTAATTAGGCATAGGATGAATGCAGCACAATCAAGACAAAAGTCTTATGCAGATAGAAGGAGGAAGCCAATAGAGTTTGAAGTAGGAGAGTATGTTTTTCTGAAGGTATCACCAATGAAGAAGGTGTTCAGGTTTGGGAAATCTGGTAAGCTCTCACCAAGATTTGTAGGACAATATGAAGTCATACAGAGAATTGGTGCTATGGCCTACAAGATTAAATTACCAGAAGAATTGAGTGGTGTACATCCAGTATTTCATGTTTCTCAATTGAGAAAGTGGGTACATGATGAAGGAGCAATTTTAGAGTCACCTACTCAAATTCAAATCCATAAGAACTTGATCTATGAAAATGAGCCAGTGGGGATTGTTGCTAAGGAGGAAAAGAGATTGAGAAACAAGGTGAGAGCTTGGACACAAATGATTGTACATGGGAGGTTGAAGACAAAATGAGGGCTAAATACCCCAATTTGTTTTCTGATGGAGAGGTATGTTTAAGTAGCCTTATGATGGCTTTCTGAACATTTTTATATATTGCTTGCTTTCAAAAAATGTGAGTATGGGGTTATGGAGTTAAAACAGACTATGGTTTAGTGCTTTATTTGGAGAATTAGAAGGAATTATGGGGACATAATTCCTTTAGGGGGAGGGTATGTAATGACCCTAAAATAAAATAAAATAAAATAAAATAAAGTGAAAGTTACATTTATTTTAAGGATTTCTAAAATTATACAAAAAAATAAATGATGCATTAAAACAGAAAAGCTTGTTAAAAAATAAATAAAATGTGAATAGGAGTTTCTGTTTGATAAAATGCAAGGAGTTAAGGTGATTAAAAATTTGGACTTAAAACAAATATAATTCCATGTCCAAAGAATTATGTAAATACATATATCTAATATATGGGGTGTTTTCTGTTTTATTTAAAGACAGAATAAAATGGAGTTTAATATAAGGCTTAAATGTCTTATGTATTTATGCTAGAAACAATTAACATGATGTATGTGATTTTTATCACATAAAAGTGTATGAGGAGTTGCTGTTTTAACTAAAAGCAGAATAAAAACAAATATAGGATCAAATATGAATTTTATATCTTATATTTATTTCAAGCAAACAACATAGTATGAATGATTATTTTTTTACATTACATGATTGTGTATGGAAGTATGCATGATTGAATAGAGATGGTAGTTAAGTAAATAAAACAAGGGGTCACATGCATATGGCATGAGTAAAATAGAGTCATGAAAATGGCATGAAGAGTTTAAAATGCTTGATTCCCGAAATAACTAATTATGGTAACCAGATGTGTGCATTCCCAATTAAGGACCACAGAGGGAAATGATTTGTGCATGAACATCTAAGGGTACCCAGGGATTACCCATTTTTCTCAAACCCTAGAATGGTTAAATAAAAACCTGCACATAATCATATCCATCATTCTCTCGGGATCAAAACAAAATAAAATAAAAATAGGAGAAACATTAGCTTGAAACTTTGGAGGATTTGCTGTTCAGGGGATTAAAGCAGTAAAAAGAGAACACTATGTGAGTATTTATCCCTTTGTATGCAATGGCATTTAGTTCTCTTATATGCAGATTAAAATTTTATAAATCATTTAAAATCTCTGAAATGATTTGTTATGGGTGAGATGGATGTTTGTTTGTGCGTTCTAGTTTGGGGTTTTAAATCCTGTATGTGAGTTTTCAAAGCCAAAATAGTTTGAGCATTTTTATTCTACTTTATTATTATGAAGTATGGACCTGAATTATTTAGGAAATAGGCAGCAAGACAGTGATCTAGCTCATGTTTATTTATTAGAGAATGAAGCATGAAACTAAATATTCATATTATAAGTCAGAGGAGAATTTCTGGGTTTTTTTTGAGGGATTTCCTTAATAAAACCTTTATCCATATTCACAATAGTATAGAAGAAAGATAGTAGGATCATGATGCTTAAATTATTTTTGGGAAAACAACAGGCATGTTGTATTTTCTGTAATAAAATAATAATAAAAATAAATGGAGAATATGGGGCTGAACCAGAAAGTGTAAAAGTAAATATGCCTTTCTGAAACATGAATAAGTTAGAAGTTTTTATGATTTAATTCATAAATGGAAGTTTAAAAAAATAAGCTGAAACTGTAGGGGGATTTATTAAATCAATAAACCCTATGAAAGAATGAAAGAAAAATTAAATTGGTCATTTGGGAGTTAGTCAATGATCTGCTTGCTTCAGGTGGGAGTAAGTATATGCATGGTGCAATTGCACCCTGAGGCCTTTGTGTGTTGGACTAAATTAAATAACCTGGGAGTTTCCTTCACAATGCATACATGGTGTTCATTTGACAGGGAGTTAAAGACCATAAAATGAAGGGAGAATGGGGTTTAAAAATCTGGGTTATAAAAATATCCAGATGTGGAACTAAATTAATCAAATTTGAATAATATGCTTTGATTAATTGCTGGGAGAAATTGGGAGTATAAGTCTGGGTTTATTTATTTAGAAATGGAGGAAAATGAATCAAGAATAATATATTTATTTTGATTATTTGCTGGGGGTTGCTTGGATGAATGAATGTGTCTTTGTATCATTGGCATTAACCAGTAATATGCAAAGTATGTAACTTGCTAAATTAGGTAGATATTGCATGTTCACCAAAATTTATGAATATGGGTATAAAGTTTGATAAATACTCATACCAGTGAAAACTGACCCTTTTGGTTGCCCTTGCAATCATCTGGGTGTCTCAATGAAATTTGGGGCAGCTCAGTGAATTGCCTGCAGGAAATTGAAGTTGGCTTGATGGATGAAGAAGGCATTAGCTGCTAGTATAAATAAAAGAGACCAGTTTTAAAATTTGCAGTTGTCTTGTAATGAATTTATTAGTTAGATTATATGTTAGAGTTGGAGTTAATTGTAGGAAGTTTTTTGGGTATTTGAATTAAGATATGTACTAAGTAAACCTGTTTTGATTGACAATTGAGAATATTTGGTTAACTACTGATTTTATGAATGTCTGATTTGGAGAAACAAGGGGATGGACATATCATATAAATATGATATGTGTAGATGATAATCTCTGATTCTTATTGCTTGAATTTATATTGTGATTTATGAAAATTAAAGAGCTAAGGTGATAGATAAAAAAAATGAGCTCACAAGGTTTGAGTAGGGGTATTCAAGAGAAATGAATTTGTGCATGGCAGGTAAGTAATACAGGCTTGTGCATGAAATTCTGGAGAGAGAATCAATTATAACATGCATTTGAGTATTTGATTTATAAAAAAAAATTTATGAAGGAAACAAACCTGGAAGTATTTGTATTTCTGGTTAATAGATTGAATGTAAAGAGATGCCCAGGAATTTAAATAAGGCAGAGACATGCTTGTGTTAGGGACAGATCTTTGTAGAAGTTTGTTAACATGAGGAATATAGGTTTGAAAGTGGTAAAAGAGGGACTATGGCTAGCCTAGATGGCCTTGGGTCAAACCCTTGTAGCCTGGAACCATTTTACTTCAACTCATGAAGTATAAGTCTTTCTAGGCCTGACCAAAAAAAGAAGAAGAAAGAAAACTCCAAGCAACACTCAAAAAGACTCCAAGTATTTTCAGTAAAACACCAAGTACTCAAGTCTGCACCATGATAAACTTAAAAATGCAATATGGCTTAATTTGTTCAACCTGAAATGGTGAATAGGAATTAATCCCAATGTTCATGCCTGCAAGTATAAATTTTTGAAGTTATTTCATATAAGAACTTGAAAACTACCATAAGAACAATCAAATGCCATTGTAGTGATTATAAGCTGGTTTAGGCAGAAAGTCTAGAAAAGAAAAATGTGTTGTGCATTGCAGTATTACATATATATGTATTATAATTGCCTAAAATATATCTTTTGCAGTAGAGCAAAATTTAGGGAAAACAATTATATATCATCAAATATATAATTGTCTTTATATGTTTTGTGTACTGATATGATTATATTAGTAATCCAGGGTCTTGGGAAAAATATTTGGAAATTATCAAAATATTTAAATATAGTATAAATGGGGTTTAGTGATGAACTTCTTTTGTATGAAAAAAAAATCTATGTGTTTGAAAGGAGGGTCTTCACAGTGGTGTTGATCCTATATGAGGTATATAAGTGGACTCGACTCTCATGATTTAGCATAAGGTGGCTAAAACAGGAGCGATTCTCGGGCCAAGTGAGGTCATTCCTCGATCGAGCATACTCCATCGACGCTATATTTCGACTTTGATTTATTTGGTGACCACCCTTCTATTTTTGCTCGGGAGTGTGTTTCGAGGTAGGCAGTAGTAGCTGTTATGCGTTACCACTAGCCCGTATGCGTAATTGGTATATCTACCCTAGCATTGCCGAGTTGTACTGTGTCACCTGCCCTAGTGCGCCTTCTATGAGTTTGTTTTCTACCATACCTATGGAGTTCCCTCTAACGACGCCCAGTATGAGGGAGATTACGGTACTATATAGATTATGAGAATATATAAAATGTGTTAAAGGGGAAATGGGTAATGCCTTAACGCTACTTTAATAGTTTACTTTACCATAAACATATCATAATAGCGTATTGTACTACATAGTAGATAGTTTAATGAATCCTTAGGAGGTGTGAATCATGAGCATCTCCTAAGTTATTGCACTCACGTTAGACACTGGATATGAGATATCAAACCCCATAAACATCTCCGATGTCGTTCACTCATATTTGTTTATCGTTGATTCAACTTACATAAGATCTTTTAGTTATGACTCGAGTGTTTTGTCTTTTCAATTCGCTCGGGTCAGCCTGAGCCTTTCAGGATTTGAAGACCTTATTTCTGGAGAACGAAGACGGAGCTTTGTGCTACTATTCTACCTATATCTATTATTTACTATATTTTTTCCTGTGCATCAATTTGTTCCGTTGCATTATTATTCATTATTCTCTGGTATGTGTAACTCTGATTCTACATTGTATTAGTATAATCAAATGTTTTGTAAACAGCTTCATGAACTGTTATTTGATTATTATATTTTGTCATTCTGCTGCAAGATTCTGTTTTGTTTTTTCCTTTCTCTGCTTTTCTTATTTACCCTAATAACAATTCGCCTTTCTGTATGGTTTGAGTTGGAACGTGTGTCTGCTTAAAGCGTCCGAAAAGGCGGGATGTTACAGTTGGTATCAGAGCTTTGGTTTAGCGATAAACCTTAGCTTTGTGGGGTCTGACTCTTTATTAATAGGGTAGTAAAACCCTATGATGAGTCGCTGAGTGTATATATATGAGAGAGCGTTTTTGTTAGTGTTATAAAAGGTTTTGGTATTGTGTTAGTTTGTTCCATTTTATATTTATAAATTCTGGTTGGTGCATGGGACGCTGTGACATCGATATGGATTTCTAAACACTTAATAGGACAGACTGATGCAATATATTTTTTGAAATATAGGTAAATGAAATAATATTGCCTATTACATATTTTTATATATAAATTAATAATTTTTAAATGACATATTCGCTGTAATATATTATTTGATAGCTAGTGAAATTTATAAATTGGTTGGAAAATAAGATTCGAAACTAAAATAAATGAAAATTGAAAATTTAGAACTTGAGTTTTGGGGTTTTTGAAAATTTCTTTCGAATGATTTTGGAATATAATAATAATATCATTTATAAGTATTTTCTGTTATAAATATTTCAATATAATTTGAAAGAATTGTTCTAAAGAAATTTTGGAATGAAATTAGTTCTATATTCCCCTCTCTATTGTTGGAATATAATTTCGGTGATGAGTGCACGCATCATCGAAATTCATTTTCGAGCTTCAAAGTAGGAAGACCGTTGTAGTTATTTACCGCGCATCTGTTTTGATAAATAAATATAAATTTTATTTCCAAATGTGATTTGATGCATACAAAAGATATGACATATATATATATGTTTTTTTAAATGATTTGAAATGGAACCTGGCATTAGTTCTTAAATTTCTATGAATTAGAGATTTCGATTATTGTAATGGAATAAAATTTTAACTATTAAATAATTGGAGCTTCTAAATGAAAGTAAGAAATTATATGCTAAGTAGAGCTGAATATAACCTATAAATTGAAAAGGATGTGAAAATAAGAAATGAAAACTATTGAACATTTATTTACTAAAATAAAATAAGATAAACTTGTGTAACTTTCAATTTCATCCTTAAAAGACATGTAGGTAACTTACCAAATTGTTAAAAGTTGTATTGTTTAATAAGAAAATATAATGAAATATTATGCAAGTAAAACTTAAAGTAATGAAAGTGTTCAATGAATTGCCTTTTATAAATAAGAATTTGATATTGTAATTGTAGCCATGAGTAATATGCTACGCAAAATTTGAGAGTGTAACGTACTATAATCTCAATATATGTATCAACATGTTTATTATATTGTGATAAATTGCTCATGATTTCAACATATTATAATTACTATCAAAAACCTATCATTTATGGATTTTCTATTAAATATACTTAAATTAATCAATTAATGTTACGCACATTATACTAAGTATGTAATAGTTTGTTTCAAATAAATTTTATTATAGAGTTAATTATTTACAGTATATTACAGAATTGCCCCTGGAGCATACCCTTAATTCTAGCAATCTTCCACCCACACTTATGGCCAATTATGGAATCTATCACATCACTTCGTTCAGTTCGATGAGAACTAATCGACCTAGTCCCTTTATGAACGGATCCGCTATGTTGATTTAGTTATCTACTATGTCATTCAACTCTCTTTGATGTTGATAAACTACCTTTACTATGTTGAACTATTCTGAGTATGTTTCTCGACTTCCAGTGAGCTTTTATCATTACATTGCTATTGTATGGCAGTGATGTAATATTTTCACTACTTGGAATCACCCTAATCTGAATTATAAATCTGTACATTTATATTTATACATTGCTTTCATTATGGAGACATTCAAGGCGATGTACTTAGCCTTTTCATTGAATCAGCCACAACCTTTTGCTTGGGACATCTCCTACTTAATGCTTCTTAATTAAGGTTTGAACATGAATTTAATATAGACATATTATACTCTATAACAGTTATGAGGTTCGAGTCTGAATACTCCTTTATAAGGAGTTCACTATTATTATAAATAATTATCAAGTATTTTTTAAGCACTTAAGAGCCTTATAAATTTACCATTTAGTGATCTCTGGTCGATTTGATATTTTCTCCATGTATAAAAACATTTGCTAATTACGATATTGTAAACAATACATTGTATGATAATTTCTAATGCATAAGGAATCTCAAATTACATCATATTAGGCATTTTAATACGTTGTCGGTGCATATCATTTTAGGCATTCATAAATCCATCATACTTATTATAAATGATATAATTTACAAAGCCAATATCGATAATTAAACAACCCAACTAGAACTTATTTTGACATAGATACATATTAACATTCATTAGTATGGTTTACTTATAGTTTAGAAATATCTATATACCTTTTTAATGTTCTTTCTTATAGATACATGCTTCCTCGGCATTTTGATTGAAAATCAAGCTATTTGATATTTCTATCAAAATACTTATTCAACCGTTATGCTTATCGAACGGTACTTTCGTATCTATTCTTGGATTATCCGAAAACCCACAATCTCAATATTCCTTCCACTGACTATGAGATACTTTGGATGCTATGTGTAAGTGATCTATTCTAAATCATTATTTAGGATTTTCTATTTCAATACATATGTACTAAAACACAAATTCGTATTAGGCAATAATTTTTTGAGTAAAATCTGAATTAACTTGAGTGCATTGAGTGATGAACCTGTTAGGCTAGTTTTAACAATTGAAACTTATGATGTTATTGTTATCATGTTGCTCGCTCTATTCTAACTGCATGATCTTTCTTTTGAAGACATATTCTTGGCGGATGGATCGTACCCCTTTGGGTGCAGCTATCAAAATCATATTTTGATCATGTACATGGAATCCATTTGAGTTTTGCACATCATACATACCTCGAATCCATTTGAGATTTGCACATCATACCATGCGACAAAGTCAATACTCTTTATTGTTTAATTGACAACTAAAGGATATAGACAATAATGAGGAACTCTTTAATGCGTGAGAAAACTTACCAGAGATTAAAATGAGTTGTGTCCATTTAGGTTTGCTTAATTTTATTTCATTCCTCATAATTAATTTTATTTTGGATTGTATCCAAATCTATTTTACTATGAATAATTTCTAAAAGAATTGCTTCTCTTGAAGTTGGCGTATGTTGAAAAAAAATTATTTCTCAATGCAACAGAATAGGTATTCATAAAACATTATTTGAATGTTCTTATATATATATATATATATATATAATTGATTTGGTTTTAGTTTACGAAAGTTATGTTCAAACATAAATTTTTCATCCAATGACGATAGTTTCTTAACTCCTATTGGGGTTGTTCACCCAAGATCCCTCATGAATAATTATTACGTATTGTCATTCGGCTCCTACAACCTACCAACTCTTTGACCTATGATATGTTGGGGTTTCTTATAAACGCTTATCTTGTATGATTTTATAAATTATTTTTAGATGAAATTAATTTTAACCTTATATATTTCTCTTAAGTACATGACAATACAAAAAGAAGTTAACTCAACTTCCTCCCTTGTCCATCGTACTTTGTTCACTAAAGTCAGATTACTCCTTATCGATACGTCATTATATACTATAGGGAGGGGTGACTTTAGAGATCGAATCTTTATTCATTTTTAGATACATTTGGATTTCCAATATACCCACTTATTTGGTCAACCGAATCTTCTTTTGCACATTACATTACTTACTCCCATCTATACTATAAGCTTACCATAGACATACTTCATGTGTAGATAATACACATTTCTTGTCTACGTGGAACCGTTTTGGTGTTTTAGACTTACGGTTGTAGACATATATATGTATCATTCCGAAGAGTTCATTAAATCTTTTCTGCTCCCACTAAATTAGTGCTTTGCCCTTTATCAACTGAGATATAATTCACTACTACCATATGATCATAATCATATGATTAAAGAGTTATTTCTTGAAATTGTTGTGTAGTCCATAATTCTAAAATAATTGCAAAAATACCAAAGATTTTTGTATTTTCAATGCATCATTATTTTATAATGAATATCCAAAATATTCATATTATAATAGAACTATGTATGTTTTTAGTCAATAATGAAAATACTGTTATTACGTTATTAATAGTTGGTACGTCTATTAAAACTGTCTTGTAACTTGAAACGATTCCCAAAAAGTGTTAAATGGTAGGCTACCACTATGCCCGTCGTTATTATAATTGTGTATGAAATACAAAGCTCCGTTCAACCACTTAATATAGGATATTTATTTCATTTATTGTAATTGGTTTATAGTCGAGAGTTTTTAGATCAAATATCTTAAATTCAAAGAAATAAATCCTATAGAAATTTTCTGTATGAAAATACATTTTTGAAAAGAAATCATATTTCTCATTCCACTTTAAAGTACCAATTATTCTTTATACAATTTTACGTTCCAATATCTCTTCGTGAAGCTGAACTAACCGTTCACTCTCTACATTCCAACTGTAACTTAAGTCAAATCCACTTTATTGCATTCGTTTTTCTTTCCAAATGTTTAAAACCATTCAAAAGGAAACCCTTACCACAGGGTCATAATGAACTCTTTATAAAAATGCATTATGTCATCCCTAACGTTTAAGGATATCGAATAAGTTGCATCGTAAACTGATCAAACTAACTTTTCAATGATCGAGTTCTTAGATCCATCTTATTGTACTTAATCTATAATTACATCTAACACGATATGATCCTTACTGTAATTAATCATATTGAATACATGATCTGACACTATGGTTTACTTGTTAACTTCGAATGAACTAATTTCATCGAAGTTTTGTATATTATGACTTGCGATCTTCTACTGTTTAACATTTACATATGTTTGAATATGGATCAGATTTCCATATAATTGTATTGTATTAGAGTTCGAAACTCGTAGAAGACAGTACAATGTCCGAGGCAAGTAAATCTGTAAGTGATATGAACATATTTAGTAGTTGTATAATTAGGTGCTTGCATTGGGCTTGAGTTGACTACATACAAAATTTATTAGTAAGTATATTTTACATCTCTACTTGTCATCTTAAATCAATTCAATTGTATATTTTAATTGATAAACATTTTTAGTAGTTATATTAATTGCACAAATTCATTGATGTAGATTGGTTTAATTTGTATGTAGCAGAAGTTTTCGTAGTATTAGAAAAGTAAAATGTTACCATTTCAATTTTCTAACAAGGTTCCCACTATATTTTTATGTTTCTCAAAATCCTAAGATGGAATATAGAAGTCTTTCGACCTCTTTATGGGTGTTAGGACTCATACACTTGGAATTATGATATTAAGGAAAGCTCAAAAAATAATAAGCCCGCATATGATGGATAACTCTTTATCGATTGTATCACATACAACTCCTGACCTTATGGTCCCTTTTCTAATATCACCTTTACCTTGAGGCAGTGCAGTTAAAGCTCCCACTAGAGCCTTGTAAAATTCCCAGTATAGCACATAACACTCTTCGATTGCTACGCTTTTTCAATATAGCACTATTATATAGTAGATCCACTTTAAGCTCGGTTATTTTCTACTACACCTGCTAAATCAAGGCATTTTAGCACCCACTTTAGAAAAATTAATATAAAAAGGTTGATTGACTAGTTTTATTTTAAACCAAATCAACAAAGTTAGGGTAAAAAAAACCTAATTTTAAGGCACAAGTGCTTAATATAGATTAGAATTCTGTTGTAGTCATCAAACCTTGATTACCTAAATCATTATGTTCTTCGATTTTTTTGTATAAGATTAAACAATATTTCCTTTTCCAACATAAATGGTGAGGGAATGATAATAAATTGAATTTAAATATTTGGTTTTATATCTAATCAAACTTTTATGCCTCCGCTATTTTTCGCTATATCTTTGCTTTATCCCCGCTATGGAACCGCTAAGCGCTTTACCTACACAGCCCTGAGGAAATCTATACAAATAAAGATAGATTATTCACTCATACTTGCCATATCATCATGGCTTGAGTATAATGCGCATACCTTGAGGAAATCTCAACAAATATATTTACATATCTTACCTATTCTATTCTATATATTAGTAGTACTAAACATAACATTCCTAGCTTAAGGAAAGCTAAACAACTAAGGAGCATGCAAATACACTATTAATATATGAATGGCAGAAGCCAAAAATTACTTTGAAGATTCATAATCTTCTATATATTTGATTGATTGATATCGACTTATGTAATAATGTATTTATTATGAAATCCCTTCGTGATTAAAGTGTTAGGCTCATTTAGAATCATGGTTTTCATACTACACATATGTATTTATTCCTCATTACCAATTAGGGTTTCTCATTGTTCCACATTTTATTATAAATTCATATTATATAAGTTTAATTCTTATATAACATTTTATAAGTTAGTTAACTTATATAATAATTTATATTAATTTAGTTATTTATTATTTAATTACCTTAATTTTCTTCATTTTAAACATTTTAAAATTGAATATATACACTATAATATTTATAGTCATGCACATATATCATAATACATGTATATTATTTTATTTATTATTTAATAATTATCTAATTTGTTTAGTGAAATTTATTTTAATTAAAAAATTTAATATCAAAATTGTATATTTATTACCTTAAACATTTTAAGATAAATATACATATATTAATATATATATATATATATATATATATATATATCTGTGTGTGTGGGGTTCTACTTTAATTAATTAAAGTTTAATTAATTACCTAATAATTTTTTTAAATAATTATTTAATTTTTGGAATTGTTTTGAAAATATTTTATAACATATATAAATATTTCTTTTATATTTCAAATTTAACCTTTTAAATTTAACATACTATTTATAAATTCTAAAACACATTTTGAAAATTAGCCCTACACCTGTTAGCACCAAAATTGGTCATTAACACCAAATCGTCGATGAAAGAACCAACTAACAATCACAGATCATAGATAGAGTGTATATAAAGAGTATAAATATGAAGAATAATCAAAATTAAAAAGAAAGCAATAATAACAGATGATTTATAATGGTTCGACTTACTTTGGCCTATGTCCACTCTAGAATTTTTTTACTGATATGAGAATAAATTATACTTACAACTCGAAGTTTTTAAAACAGTAATGACAGAATAGCCATAATGAAGAAGATGAAGAGAAACATAATGAAGATCCATTTTCTAAAGCCCTGCCTGTTGTATTTATAGGAAAAACTCGAGTTACTGGGCTTCCTGAGTGGTCCAGGCCCTCAAGACCTTTGTCGACCCCGAATCCATCATTACGATCGACCCTGAGTTCTGGATATGCCGACCTGAATTTTCCTACGCAATGAACCAAAGCAGTCTTATGCTTGACTCAAAGTAAACTAGGTTTGAACTTGAAGCAATATATGCAATGACCTCTAAGCTTTGTGCCGATCCAATTCACATTTCATAGCCAACCCCTGCGTGAAATCAAAGCACCGACCCGAAGCATTGGGCAAGCCGACCCGGAGCTAACATAAGCACCGACCCTTTGAAATGCCGACCCAACTCCAACATGCCGACCCGAGTATTGTTGAGCACCGACATGAAGCCTATCCCCGATGACGATCCCTGCTTCACGCTGATCCTACCCATATGCCAACCGGGAGTCTTAGGGATGCCGATCCAGAGTTTAAAGGATACCACCCGATCTAGTTCCTTTATAGCACTAAACAGGGTTATTTTCCTATGCCAATCCCATGGCTTATCGATCCAAGAACGATAGGCCGACCCCTGACTCGGAGTTACAAGTGTGTCGACTCGGAGTAGACCAAATATGTCGATCCTAGAGAACTGCCGACCCCAAGCACCAGTGCCGACCTGTGTAAAAGCCCTTGTCGACCTGGAGTTACGCCGCCCCCCTAAAATCCTACCGATCCCAAGAAACTCGGACCACAACTCTGCTTGACCCAAAGCAACATGCTTGAAAACCCGAAGCAAACCCAAGTATTACTTGAAGCAAACTCCAAGCAACCCACGACAACTCAACTTTTGTTGAAACTCGTATTTCAAGTATCCCACGCCTTTTGTCCATTGACTATGCCAAATCCTGGCTTTATAATCATGTTTGTCATTCGTGGTTGATCGTCTATCTATCATGTCGCATCGAACCTATAGTATTCCAACCTTGACCGCTGTGCAGTCGGTTGGGTTAAATACGTTGCCTTTCCAAAAGGCGAGTTAACACTTTGCCCTCAAAACATACCCTGCGATCGGAAGGCGTGTTTGAATGGCTTCAAATTAGATATCCAAAGTCCACGACAGTTCTGAGTCGTTATCTATTTTCAAACCTATTAATCGAATCCACGATCTCTTTGGACCATTTCGTTCGAGTCCGAGACCTATCTGGACCCTGTAATCCAAATCCAAGACCTTGCCGAGCCAATATCCAAAACAAGGAACTCTCCCGGCCCTTAGCAAAATACATAGCTATCCAATGCCGCTATTCAAATCCACATCATATCTTGGAAGTTAGTGATCAAATCCTACGATCTCTCTGGATCGTTGACTGCCTCTCCGGACTCTTGTTAAGCTCAGTCCAAACTTAACGATTGAATAGGTAAATCCTATCGTGCTTCGGCAAAGCTACCTATCCTTGCATTCTTGTTCAGTGTCCCTAAACATTAAGCGATGTCCTGATCCTCCTGGACCGATATAAACCCCTCCAGGCACTTACTGGATCCCATCCTGTCACTCTCTTGTAAGGGAGAAACAGCGTTGAGCGAGCCGACCCTGTCACTCTCCGGCGAAGCTGCGTCACTTCCTGCACTCAGGGTCAGTATCTTTGAACATTAAGCAATGTCATGGCTTAAGTCCTAGACTGATTATTGTGAGAAATGCAGATTACGGATCTTAAGGCTGGAATAACACTAGAAGGGGGGTGAATAGTGTTTTATGGATTTTCTATTTTTTTTTGAAACTTATGTAATTTAATCACCAACAAATGCAATTCACAGGCACAAATATAATCACATAATCAGACACAGACGCAAATACTAAATAAAAGCGATAAAGGAAAGAACACACCAGGATTATATACTGGTTCGGAGCTACCCTATGTCCAGTCCTACACAATTGTACAGATTTTTTTTAAAATAATCGCCAAGATTACACCCTTGGTTTCAAGGCTACAAGGTACAACCTTCTGTATTCCAGTCTGGGGCAAACTCTCTTGATTTAACCATGCTACAATCACACCTAATTGATTTTCGAGGCTACAATCACACCCAGTTGATTTCAAAGCTCAACCGCACCTTTTACTTAGCAGTTTGATTTACAAAAGATCATATAACTCTGAATAGCACTGAAATCTTATGAAGAGAGGGCGGAGAATCAAACAAGAGATGGTCATGTTTGATTCACTTGGTATTTTGGCAAAATATAGTTTTGGATTCTTTAGAATAAAAGAGGAAGATGAAAAGGAGAGAAAATAAGTGAAATCTGATTAAAAATTCATCTAGAACTACTGGTATTTATAGAAGATCAAAAGCCATATCTATTCGTGAAAGGATACGACGAATATTCACTCTTTTGAAAATTTGAATTTTGAATTTAACGGGCACCATGTCTATGATGACCCGGAATTTTAAGCAAATATCAATTTAATAATTTGAAATAAAAATTTAATTGATTAGAAAGTCGTTGTAATAAGATTTGAATTAATTTAATAATCCAAATAAAATAAATATTTGATTGATAAGATTTTATCTTTTTAAAATCTAATAATTGTTTTATATTTATAATATATATAGAATATGTATATATTGTAAATGGACCTTGTTTTAATCTGATAAATAAAGAAATCATGTTTTCTATAAAATATATATCTTTAGTAAATATGGTTTTAAATTGATAAGATAAAATTTTAATTTGTTTAAATTAATTTATTTGATATTAAGTTTTTAAAAATATATAATAAATAACTAATGGTTTTAAAAACATAAGATAAATATTGAAATGATTTAAAATATTTTTAACTCAAGTTTAAATTTAAATAAATAACTATAAGGATTATTTTGATATAATGTGATAAAATAAATAATTTATTAATAAAGAAACAATTTCTTTTATTAATTATTTATGGTTATCAAATGTTGTTATTTTTAAATATAATAATACATTGTTTTAACAAATAAATTTTTAATAAAAATAATTGTTTTTCAAAATTTAAATTGTGTAGTTATATTTGTAAATAAACTTGATTTCAAAATTTAAATTGAACTTGAATTCAAAGCTTTGAAAACTAAAGTGTAAATATTTTTAATTTGCTTTGATTTTGAAATATTTGTATAAACTTTATAAATATAGTTGGATTTATTCATTTTAAAAAAAATTATCTACATATAAATAAATACATGATTAACTAATTTATTAAACATAGGTTTACATTCATCTTATATTAACGTGCTAAATAAATACTAATTAACTTTTAATTTAATACTAATTAACTTTTAATTTAATACTAATTAACTTTTAATTAAATACTAATTACTTTTATGAGACAAGTGTAACATCTTAAGGTCTTACATAACACTTGTTAAATGATAAAATAAGGTTTTTGACAAATGTTACATTGTGAGACAAGTGTCAAAATTTAATTTAACATTTTCTTTTTTTATTTTTGAATAATTTCAGTTTATATAAAACTTCTTTCCTTCATCTCCTTTTCTTCTTCTAAAATCTAAAGACAAACAAATTTAAAAAAATATAATAAAACACTTCCATTCAAAAACTAAAATCTGAAACATTTTCAAGATCCTGTAAATCAGAAACATACCAAAATCAAATGCATGTAATCAAAGCAAGAAATTCTGCATTTCTTATTCAAGCAAACCTATATCATTCAAAACAAAGCCTGCATTTCACTTAAACCTGGAATTTCAAGGTATGCATGCAAGAATTCAGTGATAAGCCTTCCAGTTTTCAACTCAAGCAATCCAAGCAACTCAAAGTTTAAAAGCAAGCATTGGAGTGCAAAGTTTTTTAAAAAAAAATAGGGGTTCCAGTTTTCAGGCTCTTCAAAATCTAAACTGGAGGCTCTGTTTTCAAATTATAAGGTGAGTAACATTTTTTTTTAATGAAATTTGAGTATTCTAGAATGTTGCTTGTTGATTTCCATGTTTCAGTGTGAATGGTATATACATTTATATCGGTTGTTTTTCTGTAGAAATGAATGGATAACTTGGTCATGCTGTCCTCTGTATTTTATTCCTAGGTTCAAAAATCCGTTCAACCTCCATCATCTCATAATATAATATATGTTAGCATTTGAGGTTCATACAAATGTGTTGTAGAATCAGGAATCAAATTTTAAATTTTGTTTAGATTAAATAAAATAAAAAATTTGAATTGACTCTGAAACTCAGGATAACAGGGTCAATTTGCATATATATGAAATACCAAACATATTTATTCATTGTTTCAGGAATAAGATCAAAAACATCATTCAAAATTATGATTTTTAAAACTAAATTCACAGTTTTTAAAACCAGATTTAACATGCAGTCCTAGGTTGAACTTAAAAGGGGGATTTTGAGTTTCTGGGTGATCTAGGAAAATTTAAGTGTCGGGGTTCATCAGGTAGGTAGAGGAGTAACCATTGATGATTGGTAAAATAATGGTTGTTGATGCAAATCAACATGGGGACAGTGGTGATGAATTATTACCTGTAGCCCTAGTTTTGTTTGAACATTTTGTTATGGTCGATACAACCTTCAGAGAGGACCGAGTGTCATGGTCCTTTGGGAGGTGATTGCTGAAGTGTAGGCATAGTTGTGGCCGGAGGTGGAAGTTCTCTGGTGGACGGAGCACTGAGGGGGAAGCGATGACAGGTTTGATGGGTTTTGGTACTTCTGGTTACAGGTTTTGGGATTAAGTCCCGAATTTGATTTCGAGCAATGGAGGGAAGAATTGATGGTCGTGTTGGGTCGTGGGGTTTGTCGCCGTCGTGGGGAGACCACTGGAGGTGGTTGGAGATTGCTGGAGGCACGGTGCACGTGCACCCTGCAATTTTTTAGGTTTCTGGTGAAACTGGGCATTGTAGTGTTTTTGAACTCGAAGTATTACTCGAGTGTTGCTGTGCTTTGCTCGAAGGGATGGGTCTAATGACTCGAAGTATTTTTAGGTTGGCTCAGGCGTTCGAAGTATTACAGTTTTTCTGCAAAACTGTCTGTAGTTTTGAATCTGAATCAAAATTTAAATGAATTTCAAGTTGTAGTGATAAGATTTAAATAAGTTTAAATCTGTAGTATGTATTATAGTTTAAAAGGGCTTTGAAATCTTATAAGTTTTTAAAAATTTGAAATGGTTTCAGTTTTTTTAAAAAAAAAGGAAACCTGGCAGTTTTCTGAAAATTAAATTTCATCTTGAAATCTGAAAGCTAATTTAAAACAGCAGTTTGAATTTCAATTATAAATTCAGTTTTTCTTAAGATCTTTGAATCTTCAAGTTTTTTTTTAAATTGTAATTTGAATTTTAAATAAAGAATTTTAAAATCAAGGTTTAAATCAAAAAGTTTAATTCATGTTTAAATGCAAATGATTTAAATAAGGAATGGGTTCAAGTGTATTGAATTTAAATTGGATATTTGAATGAGTTTCAGAATTTTTAATGTTTTCAAACAAGTTTAAATTTAAATTGTTTGTTAGAGGTAAACTTGTTTTCAAACAAATATTTAAGCTTGATTTTCCTTTTTAATGAAGTCATAAAAAAAGGTTTATAAAAGAAAGTTAAATGATTTGTTAACTGGAATTTGCAATTTAAATGGTAATGTACTTTAAACTAAATTAAGCAAATTAGTTAAAGACTTATCTTATATAAGTTTTAATTATAAGTAAATAATGTTATTTACATTTATTTTGGAAGGAGTATAAATGGAATTTAAATTGGTTAATGCTTAAATAAATATCATTTTGAATTTTAGATTCAAAATGAAATTTGAATTTAAATTTAAAAATGCAATATTCTAAGTACACTTTAATATTAATGAAATTTATTAATTAAGGAATGACTTATCTATTTAATTTATAGTTAATAATTTGGATTAATTTTAATTAAAGATTAATTAATAAATAATTAAGGATTAATTAGTTTATAAATAATATTGATTTATGAAAGTTAATTACTTAAGAAAAAGTAATTAAAGAATTAATAATAGTTAATGATGGTCATTAACTAAGGTTTATTTAGTAATTAATTAGATCAATTAATTAATGATAATCAATTGTGAAATTTATTTAAGTTAATTACTTAAATGGAAGTAATTAATACATTAATTACTTAATGTAATTAATGGAGTTTATTGAGTTTGGTTTAAATAAATAAATTAAGTTTAATTAATTTTAAACATTGGATTTGATAATAATTACTTGATGTATAAATAATTTGGATTAAATCATTTTTGTATGATTAATCAAGGGATTAATTAAAGAAATTAATTAAGGAATAATTAATGTGATAAGTAATTAAGGGTAGTAATTACAGAATGAGATTAATCAAAGGTGATTAATAATTATGGTTTAAGTGAGATTAATTACTTAAAGTAATTAATTTAATTGATTAATTAATTAAATATAATTAATAATCATTAATTAATATAATTAATGATGTAATTAAGATTGATTAATCAATAATAAATAATTAAGGGTAATTACTTAACTGTAATTAATTAAGGTGTAATGTAATTAATTATAGTTAATTAATTAATGAGGTTATTAAAGGTTAATTATTGTATTTAGTTTAGAGTAATTAATTTTGTGAAATTAATTAAAGTATAATTAATCAGGGTTGATTAATTAAGATGATAAATTAGAGGTTAGTTAATTAATTAATTTGTAATTAATTAATGGTGATGAAAGCAAGATTTATATTGATGTAAGTAATTAATTTAATTCATTTTAAATTAATTAAAGATGATGTAATTAATTTAATTCAATTTAAATTAATTATAGATAGTATGATTATAGGTCATTGCTTATGAATGGATGATATAGTTGCCTTGAATGGTTTAAATCTCAGCTATGAGATTAGTAATGTTGAGTGATATGGATGCATTGGTTACATTGTGATGATGATATTAATTATCTTTAATAGTGATAATGTGGATTATTTGTGGTTATGATAATGATAATTATCTGTTGTGGATCTGTGAATTATCTATGTGTGTGCATATAGATAATTATATTGAATTGTTTTAAACTCTAAAACAACTTGGACCTAAAAGACACGCTTTGGATTTCGATGAGACCGGGATCAGGTTTCCATATTTGGATATCCGAAAACCACATCAATCCAAATTAACGATAGGTCGTGAATCTTATGTGAAGAGTGAAGACTCGAGGTGTAAGGACTATTGGTCAGTATAACTCTGGGGGTGATTCCGTAATGAGTTTGACGGAAATAGTACTTACAGGCTCGAGATGGAGATTCAGAGTGCAAGAGTTATCGTCGTTAACTCTAAGGGTGATTTCAAAATAAGTGTAATGAGATAGTTCCTTCGGTTTCGTTCGAACCCGGAACGAACTTGTATGGATTGAATGCTTTCAGAACATCGTCAGGTGGGCGATGAGCATTCCAAGAGATGTGTTCTCTAAAGGTAATCGTAGCCTCAAGCCTCATCAACCAGGAATGGCTAAAACAGAGGAGGTGCAGCAAGGCTTCGTGGGTAGCTCCCACTGGAGAGCAAGATTTTCCCCTGTCTAGAAGTCCCTTTTTATTCGGCTGGGTGGGCGGTTGGAATTGCGCACCAACTGCGGGGTTGTCTTGTTCGAAACTGTTCAGTAAGGAATGGTTCCGGCCTTGTGTTGCAGGGGAGCGGGCGTACTCCTCGGTACGTTGATCTAGGCCACGTACTGTGATGGGCGGTACCCCAGTATCCCAGCCATTGTATGGAATCCAAAATCCAATAAGTGCCAACGGTTTTGATTGTATTACCCACTTTTGTGGCTAGTAGCTCGAATTTAATCATGTAACAATTTCGGCTATTTCATATTTACTTGAAAACCCTATACCTATTATAATATTACTGGATTTCCTACCAAATGTTTTGGTTAGCGTAAGGTAAAAACTTTTCCATGTTTATGTGCGGGAAGTCTTACGTGATACCTTATTCTTTCCAAAGGTTTTTCAAAGTTAAGCAACTTTAACCTGTTACTCACACCAGACCCATCTCTGACCCGGAGTTTTTCTTTTGTTTCCATAAACTCTTGGGTACTCAAATTTTTACGAGTAGCCAAGGGATTCAGGTTAGCTTTGATGAACTGTGGAGGAGCAATGGAGCAGGAGGCTTCTGCGTTAGATATATAGTATTCCGCTGTGTGTTCTGTATTGTCTCTGAGTTGTATTCTGTTGTAAGTACTAGACAGGTGTTTATAACTATCTAGTATGTGTTGTATTATCTATGTATTCTGATAGTGGTTGTAAACTATGTAATATTTTATGTTATTAATATAATTTATTCGTTCCGCTGTTTAGATTCTGATGTGTTGTTTCTTCTTTCTTCTCTTTCTTTCTCTTTTCTATCCCTATCTTTCTTGTTAATGATGCGTCATTCTGTGGAGTCGGATGGCGGGTCGTTACAGTGGTATCAGAGCATTAGGTTGAGTGAATACCTAGGCTCTGGAGTGGTGTCTATCTTGAGAGAGCGTATTTGTAATTTTAAAAATATTTATATGTATTTATCTATTTCTACCTATCTGTTGGGTTACCTGTTCAGGTTTTCCAATATAAGTTATAAAGGTAGATGAGGTAGTAGTGCTTGTAACACGATTACTACCATTGGTTGAAATTTGTATGTTTGAGGATGGAAGTATATCTGTCGAGATTGTAGACCTAATACCGTCTTGAGTAAGCTTGGTTGTGTAGAAGTATTTCATAGATCTCTGAAGGAAACCTGTTAAGGTTCGGAGTCCATCTTTGAAGTGTAGAGTGTGGTGAGTAAAGTTTGATCTATTCGATTGAGCTGAACAAGTGAAGGTATCTTGTTACATCAGGAAGTTGTAACTGCGTGATGAGATGCAGTGACTATGGATGTGCGGAAGATATTTCTTTGGAACAAGTTTTAGTAGGTATGTCTGCTTCGATGTTGTGGCTGAAGACAGCAGGATGTTGTGGTTAGCTTTGGAGTCCGAGTTTATCGAAGAAGCTTTGAATCAGGAAGTTTGGAATTGGTGTCAGCAGTGCAACTAGGAGTGTTCTGTGAGCCGACAGGGAGGTCTTAGCTGAGTAGTTCTTCTAGAGGTGGAATTCAGAAGCTGCAGAGTGAACATGTTTCTTCAATGGATTGACTAGACCAGTGTAAGCTATTCTGTTTGGTAAAGAGAGGATAGTTTTATTTGGAAAATGGTCTGGGTTGATCGCAAAAGTGACTTGCGATTGTTTGAGTGTTCTCTTGTGTTATCAGAGATTTTTCTGGAGGTCTTCTGGGAAGACAGAGATTTCTTCACATCCGGAAATTGAGTTTTCTTATCGACTAGAATTCCAGGAGTGGAACTGGTGGTTCTGTTTAGTTGGAGAATGATTCCTAGAGATAGAATTTGATGAAGCAACTCAGTGTTTAGAGGAATTTTCGAGTTTTCTTTATGGATCTGTTGAACCATATTTCTAGGAAGTGATGTTCAGTTGGTGCTCGTGTTTTTCATCAGCATTTTCTTATCTACTTCGGATCAGAGTTGTGCAGCGGAAGCAGTTTGGAAATGTTTCTGATTGTCTTTTCCGGATTAGGAGAAGTTTGTAGTCTTCTGCTGGTTATGGAGTAGAGTTGTGTTTTTGGTTTTGATTGATCTTGAGGAGATCATTGTGTTGGGTTGTTTTTGGTTCTGATTGTTTCTAAAGAAATCAACAAGGGTTAAGCTGATCAGTTTGGATAATGGCAGCACAGGATCGTCTAAAGACTTTTGTGGATAATGGACGGAGGAATTTGAAATTCGAAGTTGGAGACTTCGTTGTTGTCGGAGTTTTCTCTGATTCAGGAGCTATAAGTTTTGGTAAGTCTGGAAAGCTGACCCAGAGATGTTTGGATCTTTTCTCTGTTTTGGTTGGATCAGTGTTTGGTTTTCAGGATTGAATTGCCAGTTTGGATAACTGGGATTCGATGAGTTTCACGTATCTCTGAGGGAGTACGTATATGGTCTATCTTTGGTTTTGGAACCGGCTGTTCAGAAGGTTTGATTGTTGAATCAAACTCGTTTGTAGTCTGATATGCTGTCTAGTTCTGTAGATCTAGATGAATAGGAGCTCTATAGCTTAATAGTATTGATTGTTTGGAATCTATAGAGCGAGTATCCCGATATTTTTACCGGGAAAACATGTGGAAGTTCTATCCAGAATTTTTCTGGATAATTAGATTTGTTTGATTGGATAAATTGATTGGTATGGTTGTTAGCGTATCATTGGCATATGCTTGTGTTTTAAAATTAAATCTTTAAATAGATTATTAAATTACCTTTGTTTTAAATTTTGGGGACGAAATTCTTTTAATGAGGGAGGAACGTGATGATCCGGAATTTTAAGCAATATCAATTTAATAATCTGAAATAAAAATTTAATTGATTAGATAATCTTTGTAATAAGATTTGAATTAATTTAATAATCCAAATAAAATAAATATTTGATTGATAAGATTGTATCTTTTTAAAATCTAATAATTGTTTTATATTTATAATATATATAGAATATGTATATATTGTAAATGGACCCTGTTTTAATCTGATAAATAAATAAATCATGTTTTCTATAAAATATATATCTTTAGTAAATATGGTTTTACATTGATAAGATAAAAATTTAATTTGTTTAAATTAATTTATTTGATATTAAGTTTTTAAAAATATATAATAAATAACTAATGGTTTTAAAAACATAAGATAAGTATTGAAATGATTTAAAATATGTTTAACTCAAGTGTAAATTTAAATAAATAACAATAAGGATTATTTTGATATAATATGATAAAATAAATAATTTATTAATAAAGAAACAATTTCTTTTATAAATTATTTATGGTTATCAAATGTTGTTATTTTTAAATATAATAATACATTGTTTTAACAAATAAATTTTTAATAAAAATAATTGTTTTTCAAAATTTAAATCGTGATGTTATATTTGTAAATAAACTTGATTTCAAAATTTAATTTGAACTTGAATTCAAAGCTTTGAAAACTAAAGTGTAAATATTTTTAATTTGCTTTGATTTTGAAATATTTGTATAAACTTTATTTTATAAATATAGTTGGATTTATTCATTTTTTAAAAAACTTATCTACATATAAATATATACATGATTAACTAATTTATTAAACATAGGTTTACATTCATCTTATATTAACATACTAAATAAATATTAATTAACTTTTAATTTAATACTAATTAACTTTTAATTAAATACTAATTACTTTTATGAGACAAGTGTAACATCTTAAGGTCTTACATAACACTTGTTGATAAAATAAGGTTTTTGACAAATGTTACATTGTGAGACAAGTGTCAAAATTTAATTTAACATTTTCTTTTTTTATTTTTGAATAATTTCAGTTTATATAAAACTTCTTTCCTTCATCTCCTTTTCTTCTTCTAAAATCTAAAGACAAACAAATTTAAAAAAATATAATGAAACACTTCCATTCAAAAACTAAAATCCGAAACATTTTCAAGATCCTGTAAATCAGAAACATACCAAAATCAAATGCATGTAATCAAAGCAAGAAATTCTGCATTTCTTATTCAAGCAAACCTGTATCATTCAAAACAAAGCCTGCATTTCACTTAAACATGGAATTTCAAATTATGCATGCAAGAATTCAGTGATAAGCCTTCCAGTTTTTAACTCAAGCAATCCAAGCAACTCAAAGTTTAAAAGCAAGCATTGCAATGCAAAGTGTTTTTTAAAAAAAAATAGGGGTTTCAGTTTTCTGGCTCTTCAAAATCTAAACTGGAGGCTCTGTTTTCAAATTATAAGGCGAGTAACATTTTTTTAATGAAATTTAAGTATTCTAGAATGTTGCTTGTTGATTTCCATGTTTCAGTGTGAATGATATATACATTTATATCAGTTGTTTTTCTATAGAAATGAATGGATAACTTGATCATGCTGTCCTCTTTATTTTATTCCCAGGTTCAAAAATCTGTTCAATCTCCATCATCTCATAATATAATATATGTTAGTGTTTGAGGTTCATACAAATGTGTTGTAGAATCAGGAATCAAAGTTTAAATTTTGTTCAGGTTAAATAAGATAAAAATTTTGAACTGACTCTGAAACTCAGGATAACAGGGTCAATTTGTATATATATGAAATACCAAACATATTGATTCATTGTTTCAGGAATAAGATCAAAAACATTATTCAAATATGATTTTTAAAACTAAATTCACAGTTTTTAAAACCAAATTTAAAATGCAGTCCTAGGTTGAACTTAAAAGGGGGATTTTGAGTTTCAGGGTGATCTAGGCAAATTTAAGTGTCGTGGTTCATCAGGTAGGTAGAGGAGTAACCATTGATGATTGGTAAAATAATGGTTGTTGAAGCAAATCAAAATGGGGACAGTGGTGATGAATTATTACCTGTAGCCCTAGTTTTGTTTGAACATTTTGTTGTTGTCAATACAACCTTCAGAGAGGACCGAGTGTCATGGGCCTTTGGGAGGTGATTGCTGAAGTGTAGGCGAAGTTGTGGTCGGAGGTGGAAGTTCTCTGGTGGACGGAGCACTGAGGGGGAAGCGATGACAGGTTTGATGGGTTTTGGTACTTCTGGTTACAGGTTTTGGGATTAAGTCTTGAATTTGATTTCGAGCTATGGAGGGAAGAATTGATGGTCATGTTGGGTCGTGGGGTTTGTCACCGTCGTGGGGAGACCACCGGAGGTGGTTGGAGATCGCTGGTGGCATGGTGCACGTGCACCGTGCAAATTTTTGGGTTTCTGGTGAAACTGGGCATTGTAGTGTTTTTGTACTCGAAGTATTACTCGAGTGTTGCTGTGCTTTGCTCGAAGGGATGGGTCTAATGACTCGAAGTATTTTTAGGTTGGCTCGGGTGTTTGAAGTATTACAGTTTTTCTGCAAAACTCTCTGTAGTTTTGAATCTGAATCAAAATTTAAATGAATTTCAAGTTGTAGTGTTAAGATTTAACACGTTTAAATCTGTAGTATGTATTATAGTTTAAAAGGGTTTTGAAATCTTATAAGTTTTTAAAAATTTGAAATGGTTTCGGTTTTTAAAAAAAAGAATGGAACCTGGCAGTTTTTTGAAAATTAAATTTCATTTTGAAATCTGAAAGCTAATTTAAAATAGCAGTTTGAATTTCAATTTTAAATTCAGTTTTTCTTGAGATCTTTGAATCTTCAAGTTTTTTTTTAAAAATGGAATTTGAATTTTTAATAAAGAATTTTAAAATCAAGGTTTAAATCAAAAAGTTTAATTCAAGTTTAAATTCAAATGATTTAAATAAGGAATGGGTTCAAGTGTATTGAATTTAAATCTGGATATTTGAATGAGTTTCAGAATTTTTAATGTTTTCAAACAAGTTTAAATTTAAATTGTTTGTTAGAGCCTTTTTAATGAAGTCATAAAAAAAGGTTTATAAAAGAAAGTTAAATGATTTGTTAACTGGAATTTGCAATTTAAATGGTAATGTACTTTAAACTAAATTAAGCAAATTAGTTAAAGACTTATCTTGTGTAAGTTTTAATTATAAGTAAATAATGTTATTTACATTTATTTTGGAAGGAGTATAAATGGAATTTAAATTGGTTAATGCTTAAATAAATATCATTTTGAATTTTAGATTCAAAATGAAATTTGAATTTAAATTTAAAAATGCAATATTCTAAGTACACTTTAATATTAATGAAATTTATTAATTAAGGAATGACTTATTTATTTAATTTATAATTAATAATTTGGATTAATTTTAATTAAAGATTAATTAATAAATAATTAAAGATTACTTAGTTTATAAATAATATTGATTTATGAAAGTTAATTACTTAAGAAAAAGTAATTAAAGAATTAATAATAGTTAATGATGGTCATTAACTAAGGTTTATTTAGTAATTAATTAATATGATTAATCTTTAATAATTAATTAGATTAATTAATTAACGATAATCAACTATGAAATTTATTTAAGTTAATTACTTAAATGGAAGTAATTAAGACATTAATTACTTAATGTAATTAATGGAGTTTATTGAGTTTGGTTTAAATAAATAAATTAAGTTTGATTAATTTTAAACATTGGATTTGATAATAATTACTTGACGTAATTAATGAAGTAAAATTACGCGATGAAGTAATTAAATATAATTACTAGATGTAATTAGTCGATAATGATGGACTGTGAAATAATTTGGATTAAATCATTTTTGTGTGATTAATCAAGGGATTAATTAAAGAAATTAATTAAGGAATAATTAATGTGATAAGTAATTAAGGGTAGTAATTACAGAATGAGATTAATCAAAGGTGATTAATAATTATGGTTTAAGTGAGATTAATTACTTAAAGTAATTAATTTAATTGATTAATAATTATATATAATTAAGAATAATTAATTAATATAATTAATGATGTAATTAAGATTGATTAATCAATAATAAATGATTAAGGGTAATTACTTAATTGTAATTAACTAAAGCGTAATGTAATTAATTATAGTCAATTAATTAATGAGGTAATTAAAGGTTAATTACTGGATTTAGTTTAGAGTAATTAATTTTGTGAAATTAATTAAAGTATAATTAATCAGGGTTGATTAATTAAGATGATAAATTAGAGGTTAGTTAATTAATTAATTTGTAATTAATTAACGGTGATGAAAGCAAGATTTATATTGATGTAAGTTATTAATTTAATTCATTTTAAGTTAATTAAAGATGATGTAATTAATTTAATTCAATTTAAATTAATTATAGATAGTATGATTATAGGTCATTGCTTATGAATGGATGATATAGTTGCCTTGAATGGTTTAAATCTCAGCTATGAGATTAGTAATGTTGAGTGATATGGATGCATTGGTTGCATTGTGATGATGATATTAATTATCTTTAATAGTGATAATGTGGATTATCTGTGGTTATGATAATGATAATTATCTGTTGTGGATCTGTGAATTATCTATCTGTGTGCATATAGATAATTATATTGAATTGTTTTAAACTCTAAAACAACTTGGACCTAAAAGACACGCTTCGGATTTCGATGAGACCGGGATCGAGTTTCCATATTTGGATATCCGAAAACCACATCAATCCAAATTAACGATAGGTCGTGAAACTTATGTGAAGAGTGAAGAGGTGTAAGGACTATTGGTCAGTATAACTCTGGGGGTGATTCCGTTATGAGTTTGACGGAAACAGTACTTACAGGCTCGAGATGGAGATTCAGAGTGCAAGGGTTATCGTCGTTAACTCTGAGGGTGATTCCAAAATAAGTGTAACGAGATAATGCCTTCGGTTTCGTTCGAACCCGGAACGAACTTGTATGGATTGAATGCTTTCAGAACATCATCAGGTGGGCAATGAGCATTCCAAGAGATGTGTTCTCTAAAGGTAATCGTAGCCTCAAGCCTCATCAACCGGGAATGGCTAAAATAGGGGAGGTGCAGCAAGACTTCGTGGGTAGATCCCACTGGAGAGCAAGATTTTCCCCTGTCTAGAAGTCCCTTTTTATTCGGCTGTGTGGGCGGCTGTAATTGCGCACCAACTACGGGGTTGTCTTGTTCGGAACTGTTCAGTAAGAAATGGTTCCGGCCTTGTGTTGCAGGGGAGCGGGCGTACTCATCGATACGTTGATCTAGGCCACGTACTGTGACGGGCGGTACCCCAGTAGCCCAGCCATTGTATGGAATCCAAAATCCAATAAGTGCCAACGGTTTTGATCGTATTACCCACTTTTGTGGCTAGTAGCTGGAATTTAGTCATGTAACAATTTCGTCTATTTCATATTTACTTGAAAACCCTAGACCTATTATAATATCACTGGATTTCCTATCAAATGTTTTGGTTAGCGTAATGTAAAAACTTTTCCATATTTATGTGTGAGAAGTCTTACGTGATACCTTTTTCTTTCCAAAGGTTTTTCAAAGTTAAGCAACTTTAACCTGTTACTCACACCAGACCCATGTCTGACCCGGAGTATATCTTTTGTTTCCATAAACTCTTGGGTACTCAAATTTTTACGAGTTGCCAAGGGATTTAGGGTAGCTTTGATGAACTGTAGAGAAGTAATGGAGCAGGAGGCTTCTGCGTTAGATATATAGTATTCCGCTGTGTATTCTATATTGTCTCTGAGTTGTATTATGTTGTAAATACTAGACAGGTGTTTATAACTGTCTAGTATGTGTTGTATTATCTGTGTATTCTGATAGTGGTTGTAAACTATGTAATATTTTATGTTATTAATATAATTTATTCGTTCTGCTGTTTAGATTCTGATGTGTTGTTTCTTCTTTCTTCTCTTTCTTTCTCTTTTCCATCCCTTTCTTTCTTATTAATGATGCGTCATTCTGTGGAGTCGGATGGCGGGTCGTTACAATGTCGACATGGGGGTTGAAGGATGTCGACATGCTCTAGGAAAAATTGGTGATTTTGATTTTCTTATTGAAATTGGTTTCTATAATTTGTTAAAACAATTTCCAAACTGTTTAAATATATTTGAATATAGTTAAACATATAAAAGTAATTTTTAAAATATATAATCTTAATCTATAAAGTGATTTAAAATCTGAGTATATAAATATTTAAAACAAGAGATGGTTTAAAATCAAGGACAATTTTGAAATAAAAATATTAAAAATGATAAAGATAATTTTGAGGCTAAAATATTTCAAACAAGATAGATGTCTTTTTGAAAAGAATGTTTTGAAAAGATTTGCAATAAGTGATATATTTTTGATAATCATTTTCATAAAATTAGTGGATATTAAAATAGGACCACTATATTTTCCACTAGATATTGTCGTGGGTTCCATCGTACTATGGTTCCATCTCTTTAACAGGCTCGAAGTGTATTCCATTCCACGAATAAATTTCGAATAAAGACGTAAGTGCTTTCAAGAAGTTTTAGCATAATTCTAGACTCAATAATTATTTTATACTTTGAAATCTTGATACTCATGAGTCTTCAATCTTGAATATCTATACTATACAGTCTTTATTCGTGGTACCTGCATGGTTAAATCCTGCATATACGTATATATCTAAACTATAATGTTAGTATTTATATTTTATAACAAGTCCTAAGATTGTTTGTCAGGACCCGATTCTTCGTCTTCCGAAAATTCAACATCGATACTCACTTTATCGACTGCCGAGTAATCGAACGATGGAAAACCGAACACTGAAGGTTTTAAGAAAAAGAAAAGAAAAAGAAAGAAGAAGAGATAAGAAGGTAGAAAACAGAGAGAAAAGAAAGATAGAAGATAGAACAGAAAGAAAATAGATCATTTTAAAATAGAAAGAAAAGAGAATAGAACGGAATAGAAAACAACAGAATCACATCAGAATCTCATAAATCGCAGCGGAAAACAATATAATAATAAATGAATAATCTTTAAACAAAGAACTATATCAATTATTACATTTCATACATTTCATTTCATTACATCATATCATCAGAGTGTACAACAATAACAACAACAAACAGTGCAGCGGAAAAAGAAATACTATATAAACTAGTAATACGCCATGCCATCCAGCTTGCCTCCAGCAACTCCAGAATATCCAGAATATCCTGATAAACCTTAACTCTTGACTGCCCGTGTGGAAATTGGTGGGCACCCAGAGTTTAGGAAGGAAAACAATAAACTCCAAGTCAGTCATGTGACTGGTGTGAGAACTCAAAACAGTTTATTTATCTTTAAAATCAAAATAGAGGAATATTTTTAAAGTCAATTCGCAATGCTTTTAAAAATGAGACTACCATAAGGCCTCCCGCACACACACACAATGCAAACGCAGAATCGGAGGAGATTTCTCCTTATGATAGTCAAAGATGCTTGATACGCATTTAAAAGAACATTTCATATTATTATTAGTGCATAGTGTAGGAAATATTTCGAAAGTAGAATATAAATCTTAGCCAGCATAGACATTCCGAACTATGCCTACTATAGCTAGCTATGTTCAATAGCAGGTTACCGCCACATTCCATAGCAGGTTATACAACTAAAACCGTACAAGTCTCGTATTGTTTCTTTGGATTTCCAACGAATGATCAGGCCAAGGACTTCCCATTGCCACATGAGAATGCCTCTGGATGGACATCCCCGAGAACCAAACCGGATCTCTACCAACACAAGGCCGGGTTACCCCTAACTGAGTAACAACTGACCGAATATGCCATCCCCCGGTCCTTTGGGACCGTTTAACCGAGCGCTCGCAATCAATTCACACAATCATAACAAAGTGTTTTCAACATGAGTAAGTATCTGGGCTCCATACCATGACACCACCCTTTTCCAGAAGGAAATGCACACATCCTAAAGGGCGCTACCCCTCATAACCTTGCCGCATCTTTCCTGTTTTGACCATTCACTGGGTGTGAGGCTCGACGAAGTCACGTCCACAAAAACATACTTTATACAAAAGCCATGCTTTGGGTCAAAAAATGATCATAGAAATGATCACAAAGATAGACGATCAAATAAACGATCCTATCACAAATAATCAACACAATGATCATTTACAGCAACACTCAGCATGTCACGTTACCAAAATGGGAATATATTGCTGATAACATTCAACTACATAACCTCTGAGCTCGTACGTCTCAGAGAAGGGTGTTAAGCTAAAAGAATAAATTCTTCGCCACCAACAGAAATATATTTGAAAGAAATCGGCTTTATATCTCAATTTGTAATGTCAGACATACAATCCATACAAGTCTGTTCCGGGCTCGAACAAAACCGAAGGCACTTCTTACGAAGCCCTTGCAATCCGGGTATTCACAATCCCGATCGAATTTCCCATCACTTAAGGAATCTCTATACCAGGAGCTACCCAGTGCAGAGACAATCGATAGGTCATCCTATCGCTTTCACAAATACTCGGTCTTCAACACCTATCTTCAATGCAATTCACAACGACGTATCACATATTCGGAATGGGTTATACGACCCCATGGTCCTTTCCCGGTTAACCCGAATAGTGAGCGCTTATTCAAAAATAAGTGTGGCATTCAAATTCAAACAAATCACATCAATTACCCATTCAAAGGGAAATATTGATAGTCGGTTATTGAACTATCACTGGATATGCACAACATCACTAGATTCCAAATAATTTTCCAAATTATTTATTTTCCAAAATATCTTCACAAGATATATTATTTTCACACTTTAAAAATAAATCAACATTTATTTTTAAACCCAATTTCCAATTTCATTTATAAATTTCATATTGAATTTATATTTCAAAATATCTATGAATATATGATTTCAATTATTCATTTTCAATTTATCTTCAAAAAGATAAATTCTCAAAATATTCACTTTATATTGGAAAACATTTCCATACTTACTTATTCATAAGTAATTCACAGATTTTATTTATTTTCAACACTTGGAAAATATTCAATATACTTAAATCGAAATTAAGTACATATTTCATTCTTTAAGGAAATCATTCTCTTAAACATATTTATTTGGGCCAAAACGAATGTTGCGTAGAACATCGTTACGACAACCCAAAATCACTAGTATAGGGATTCGAAATTAAAATAGATATATAAATCCCAATACTATACAAAACATTTTCTTTCGGAAATCATTTACTATAACAACAGTGTTATAGTCCACCATTTCCTTTTATTTCTCGAAAACGTCTATTTCAACAATGAATGTTGAAATCTATGGTTTCGAATCTCAACACATTTTAAAACATCGTTAGATCGTTTTAATTCTGTTCAAAATATCAAATCTAAACATTTTCTTTTAACATAATATTCACTATTCAAAAGCGTGAATATACTACATTAACAGATTTCATCCTTTTATTCATTTTATTTTAAAGGATCATTCACAGTCAAAAATGTGAATATAACTCCATTAATAGGTTTCAACAATTAACTTATCAAAATAAGTTGTTTGCGAATTTATAAAACAACATTTATAAATTCCATTTCTATTTATTTTATAACAACTTCCTTTATAAATCTCCTTTATTAACCTATTCGATTTATATCCCAATTATGAACTAAAAGTCCATATTATAAGTTAAATGCTTATAAAACGATTATTTTACAAAATCGTTCTTTTAAACTTCATAATTATAAATCTTATAACTTATAAGATTCATTGATTTAGTCAAAACTATTCTTTTAATAACTTCACAATTTATAAATCTTACTATTTATAAATCTCATTTATAACTTCTCCATTTATAATTCTATAAATTTCATTCATTTATGAAATTCATTTACACTTCATTCAAACACTTATAAAAACTCGTTTTATAATGTCTATATTTCAATTTATAAATATCCATTTATAAATCTCTTAATATAAATCAATTTATATTATTCTTTAAAACTTCTTTAATCTCCTTTATTATTTCACCATTTTGATTCATAAAATAATTAAATTTTATAAATCCTATATTTAAACTTTTCACAATAATTCTAAAATCCTGATTAAACTATTTTATAAAATCGTTAGCATCATATTCTCAAAAATCAGTTTTTAACTATTTTTCTCAAAAATCATAATTTTTATAACATTAAAAATTATGACGTTTATTTATTTTAAAATGAATCAATTCCAAAAATATTTTATAACGTATACTTTCAAAAATCACTTTGAAGTCATTTTAAAATTCCAAATTTGGTCCAATGATGCTACACACCAAATAGTCAATCACGACAACAACGATATCATATATCGATATGATAATCCATCAAATATCTAAATATCTGAAATCAAATAAATACTGTTGAGGAATCCAGTTGGATCCCTCCAACCTGTTTCCTGCATCCACAAACATTAGCACAATACCAATTTCGCTCCAGTACGAAATTATCGCGGTATATGGGATTTAAAATATTATCCGCTTAATAGACGGCGCAATAGGGTCTCATCCGCTAAACAAATAAATGCGGGAAATCAATAACTCCAATATATACATATGCCAATATATATATATATATATTGCTATTATATATAATACCAATTTCACTGTTTATGAAATATTCGCGGTATATGTTTTTAATAAATAACATCCGCTTACTAACGGCGCATAATGTCTATTTTAACAATCAATAGATAACAATCATCATTCAAACATGCATTCAAATATTTTAAATCTAACTATTTAAAATAAAATCGAAACTAATTCGATTGAGTGAGAAGTTCTCACCTTGGTTTTAAATTCCGTTTTAGCGATTTATTTCGAATAAAATTAAACGGACGTTTAATTTTACCCGAAATTCTTACTAACTCCAAACGACTCCAATCCAATTCCATCGCGTAGTGCTCGTCCATACGATTCCAACGCAACTGGTTTCGCGCGTTTTCGACCTCGTATGAAAAAGTTATGCATTTATGAAGTTTGTACACGATTTTTATAAACTAATTACAACATTAACTTTAAAAATTAACAAACCCACTCCATCACAGCCCTTAGATCCAACCTCCATCCATCATGACCGTGCATACCCCTCCCCCTTCTCCTTCGTTCTCCCTACAGGCCGCACAAACCCATGAATCACATAATTAGGGTTTAACTTTACAACTCCATCGCTCAACAATACTTCATCACGTCGGCACCAAATCGAAGCCACCTGAAGGCTCCACCCTCGGCCAAGGTCCGGCCACGCGCGGCACCCCCCTTCATAGAAATGCATGCACGAACGCAATGGCTTTGAACTCCATTTGCCGCTGATTCCCTTCGAATTTCCCGATCATGACCGTTCATCTTGAAGCTCTCATCGAGCTCTATAACTTTCTAGTTGAAAGTTTTCGATATTAATGAACGGATTTGGAGATTTGAGGGGAAGATGGTTGGCAATTTTTGGCCATTGAAGCTAAGGTGGCGGCTGCGTTATAATTAGGGTTTGGGTTTATTTTATTTTTTTAAAATTATGAAGGGTAGGGGGTATATTTATAGAAGAAAATCGAACACTATTCATCCGGAAATTCCGAACTCCGATTTACGCGCCGTAACCAGCGTTTCTAGGGTTTACCCCGCGTTCCGGACATAATGGAACAGGTTTCGGAAGCTAATTCGGACATCTGTGCGAGTTATGGCTGTAAACGTTCAATTTAAATTAAACCGATTTAAGCGATTTTCTAGGCGTTTTAATTCGTACAGGACAAACGGTAAATCCAATTGACACGAAATTTGAAACCTTACAATAATATCACATTACGGATCCGATGAAACTGGTTTCGTCGAAATCCGAGACTTTTTGAAAAATGGCTATTTTCACTCGTCAAATTTAAATTAAAAACAATTCGATGCGTTTCGAGCTGCCACGCTCAAACGATAACTCCGATTGACACGAAAATTGAAATTCGGTAATAACTAACCATTATGGATCCAATGGAACTGGTTTCGTTCAATTCTGAGACTGTTCAAAAATTGACTATTTTCACTAGTCGATTTAATATTAAAATATTCAATTTTCACAAATTAACTCTTAATTCAATTTTAAAAGTTCTAAAATATCATTCTAACTTCAATATGATAAAATAAAATTTTACAAATCATTTTCAATCATATTTAACCCAATTTTCAATTATTTCCATAATTTCACATATTAATTTATTGATTTAATTATTCAATTAAATCCAATAATTCAAATAAAAAATTATTTGACTTATAAATTCACTTATTAATATTTAAAATTAATTAAATATTCATATTTTAATTATCAAAAATTCTGGGTCGTTACTGTAACATCCCGCCTTTTCGCACACTTTAAACCGACACACGTGCCAATTGAAAGCATACGCAAGGGCGGATTGTTATGGGGTAAATAAGAAAAACAGAGAAGAAATAAAAACAAAATAGAATCTCACAGCGGAAGGATAAAATATAATAATAAATATACAGTTCAAAACAGTTTACAAACACTTGATTTGCTTTATACAATAAATATCAGAGTTACACATACCAATACAATCAATGCAGCGGAACAGTATGAGTGTGGTGCAATACTATAGATAATAATAATACGACTCCTTCGTCTTCGTCCTTCAAAGCTAAAGTCTTCGATCCTGAAACGCTCGGACTGATCCGAGCGAATTTGAAAAGATAAAAACACTCGAGTCAGACTAAAAGATCTTATGTGAGTTAAATTAACAGAAATAAATATGAGTACAGTAACTCAAGAGATGTTCGGGATTTACATCTCCTAAGGATCCGTTAAACTATTTACTATGTAGTATATTGCGCTATTATAATAGTGTCTATTCATAAAATAAACTTACTTTTAAATAGCGTTAAGGCTTTACATTTTCCACCTTAACACGTAAAATGCCAATAGTCTATACAGTACCGTAATACCTCCTGATCGGGAGGCTACCAGAGGATACTCCATAGGTACGACACAAATAGAAACTCGTAGTAAAGGCTCGGTATGGTAGGTGACACGGCACAACTAGGCAATGCCAGGGTAGATATACCAATTGCTATCCAGGCTGGTGGAAACGCGTAGCCGCAGTTACCGCCCACCTCGGACTAACTCCCCAAAATCAAAATATAGAAGTGGCCACTGAATCAATCCAAAATCAAAGTATAATATCGAAGAGGAGGATCCGATCAGAGGAATGACCTCATTGGCCTGAGAATCGCTCCTGTTTTAGCCACCTTATGCCAACTCACGGGAGTCGGGTCCACGTATTTACCTTACAGGAAACGTCGCCACCACCTACTTCATTCTGGAATCTCCACCGCGTACACGGTTAGTCAAAGTGGTTTTCGGTATCGACAGAGAGTATGTCCATATCCGATCCCAGTCTCTTTGCCAACCCATCGTTATTATAACACCGCGGTCATTTAAAAATAGGTTATACTTTAAAAATCAGAATAAACATTCCATTTCATAACCATGAATACGATATCATTTCAAAACCCAAAACCATATTTTATCACTTATCCCAAATATAATTCTTTTCCAAAATCATAATGCTTTAACTTCATAACGTCTGAAAATCAAATATTTTCAAAGCATAATATTTTGAAAATCATAATTTAAAACCATAACTTCTAAAAAAAACTTGAATGGTTTGGACATTCAACGATATATGAATTAAATGGTTTAACTTAAATGTTACTTTGTAAAGAAAATAGTTCTCATGGCTTTACAAATACATTTCTTTATTAAAGTCTAAACCAAAATTTATATTATCTCTCTCAAGTTCCAAAACCACTTCAATTTATATATATATATATATATATATATATATATATACACGTATATACATTTGGAGTATTAATATTTCAAACTAAAGTTGGATTTTATTCTTTCAACAAATCGAATGTTCTATTAACTAGTCTTGAATATTCACATAAAATCCATAATAAATAAAAACTCCAATTCCTAGTAATAAATTATAGATTTTTTTTCAATTCAAATTATACTAGAATATTCATTTCAATTTATCTTGGGAAAAATCCAATTATAAACATCATATCTTAACATTTAAACATATGATATAAATTATTAAACTCCATTTTCTAAATTTTCTTCCATTTTTAATAAAGATTTTTATACACCTTTTAATTTCAAAATTTTCAACTTCATATGTATATATATATGGAAGAAAAATATTTATACAATATAAAATTTAAGATTATTATAAACCGTATTCCATCCAAACCATAGAAATCACATTTAAATAGTTATATATATACCGCGGTGCCTGTATATAATTTTCTATCCTATGGTCAAGTGATACAGATATTTATCATTTCAATCCGCAATTTAAAAGATATAAAATTTTGCGGTTACATATCATTTCAAACCACAATCCCGAATGAAAGGAAATATGCATGATAATTTGCAATTTAATGATATACAATAAAACATCCATCAACATCACCCATCATCCAATCACAATCAATAACAATTTATATTCGATAATATATAACAGGTAATAACTGGCAATTTTATTCAGATTAAATTTAACAACTATTAATCTAACAGTTTATATTCAGTAATAATCTATATAACTGTTAACTAGCAGTTTATAGGCAAACAAATAAATTCTAACTATCAATTAATACGCAATAAATAAATTAAATTAACAGTTAAATTTAATAAATGCAATTCAACAAATATGAGTGAAATAAACATGCCAAATACTCATAAATAAATTTCTATTCATTTCTAAAATTAATTTAACAAACATAAAAGCTTCTAGTAGTTGTGAGTGGGTTTAAACACTCACCTTTTGAATTTAAATCGAATTTAAACCCGATTTAAACCCAAAAATTCGCCCGTCTCAGAATTCGTCCAAACCAGCGTCATCAGATCCGAAATTAAATTTCGATCCTAACAAAAAAAATCTCGTGTCAATCGGATAACGTATGCGAGAGTTATGCGATTAAATGCAGGTTGAAATCAATTAAAATAAATAATCAAAATGACACACATTCCACCTACCTAATAATTTCATCCACGTAAGCACGTTAACTCCTCTCCTTCCCCACAGTGAAACGCGCTTGACCGAGCTCCCAGGCAACCCGTTCGCACGCAATAGTTTGACCCCCATCTTTGACCACGCCCCAGCGCCGCCTCAGGCCGCCATCGCCACGCCGACCACCACCGTTGACATCCCCTTGCCGAGCCGCACCTACACCCTTTGACCGGCCTCCCCAGGTGACGTGCACCGCCGCCTTGCACCCATAGCCGAAAACCCTAATCCAATTAAAGCCGTCGATCCAACCATCGAAACGCCAAACAAAATACATAGATGCGCTCCCCATCGTTCATACTACAATACTCAGAAACAGAATTTCGATCAGACGAAGTTTGCGACGACGATGATGAAAGGTCACGGACTGTTTGAATTTATTCTGGGTAAACGATAACTCCAATTGAAAAACGAATCACACCAGCACATTACGGACATCGAGAACTATGATATATATTTTTTTCGGGATTTTTAGGAGGACTTTAATTTTTCACTTTGTTTTTGAACTGACTGGATCTAGGGTTAGCCCCATTGAAGAAGAAGAGAAGCTTGAAGACGATGAATGTACAGCAAATAGAAAATAGGGTGAAGCTAGGGTTTATGATCGCATATATAGACAAATAGAAGAAGGCTAGGTTGGTACGGATAACGAACGCGCTAAACGGTAGTTGGCCCAAAAAGCCCGTTCTGACCCCGGAACGAAATTTATTAAACCCATATATCCAAATAGGTATTTTAAAATATTCTGAACGCGATGGAAAAAGTTTCACGTCCAAATTTGATCGTATGAAGAAGTTATGCTGAAAACAAAATTTCCAAATTGATTTCAAATTGATTTTATTAAAATTGATTTCAAGGCGTTTCGCGTTCGTACGATCAAACGACAAGTCCGATCGTTACGAAACTTGAAACCCTACAATAATTCACCGATACGGATCCGATGAAACTGGTTTCGTCGAAATCCGATTCCGTGGCCAAAATGGCTATTTTTATATTCATCAAATAAATTAAAAATAAATTATAAAAATCCAATTTTATATTTAACTTCTAAAATTGACCAAATTTTCTCCCTTTAAATTTTCTTAATTATTTACTCAAATTCTAAACAATTTAAGTGTCAATACATAGTTGTTCTATTCATCAATTTAAATGTTAATCCTTAACTTAAAGGTTAAATTCCAATTTTAATAAATTCAACATTATAAATTCGATTAAATCTATTAAATTCACTCCCTTCCTATTATTCAAATTTATTGATGCCAATTAAATGGAATTAATACTGGCTCAATATCTATACAATAAAAATCTCCGATTTAATCTTAGATCTCAATTTACACAAAATTTAATTAATTCCATCTAAATATATATCTTCCTAGTATCTAACTATTTAAAAATTTGCTTACCACCTTTTAAACTAAACATTTACTAGTCGATTTGTGTCATTTCTAACCCCTTAGATATTTAAAAGCAACTAGCAGCACATTTACTTATAAATTCATTGTCAATTATTTCAGTAAATAAATTTCCAAAGGTTACTGCAAATAAATCCAAATTAATTGCCATAAATTCTAATAAATTTGATTTTTATTGGATTTCAAACTTAACACTAAATCAATTATTACTCAGCTACAGTTAACGTTCCTTTTATATTTCATTACAGTAATAATTCCCAATTTCCATCTTTTATTTGCATAAATTACTCGATTTCAATTAAATTGAAATCTTGTTAACTTACATATAAATAAAACTTAAAACCTCAATTAATTCATTCCACTTTGGTTGCATTCTTAAGATTACACTAATTATTATATTATAAAAATGAAATTTTCCCTTGGTTACATCTTATTTATTCACTTACCAATATTCTACACTAACTGCAATAATTTAGTGCATAAATTGAAATTGATTAAAATAAAACTTGACAAACAAATAGAATAAATACGTACAATAATTATTGTCATAAATCTATTTTATAAGTCTACACTTAATTATTACCTTACAATACGTTTTACGTTACCATAAATTTATATTCACTCTTCCGTTACTTTATTAATAATTACTAAAGTAACGTTTTTCTTAATTAAAACTTTCTCCACAATTGAATGAACTTTATATTCAATACATACTACCGAATTACAATCACTTATGTTCTATCCAACATACATTAAAAATTCACTTTCATTTATTTATCAAATGTTTACATCCACAAATTAACAAATAAATTTCATTATACAATTTCAATTCATATCTTATAAATAAATTTCCCAATTTTGTTTCTTTCAGCATTAATTAAACAAACATATTTGATTAAGAAATTATAATGCTTTTAACTATTTCCAATTACACTACATAAAACCCAAACAGATGTTTCAATCACACTTGAATTTGCATATAATTGATTGTCTATCAACTGCCATTTATTTTACTACCTTAATTCACATACGGTTACAGTTTTATCAATATATATTAATACATAAGTGATTTAAATTCCTGTCTTTAATTCCTTATTTATATTTTATTCAAGTGCAACAATTTACACAAATTCTTTATTTACTTCACTTAAATTTCAACAATTTGGTTAAATAACTGTTTCTAAAATTCATTATAAATTATAAATTTAAATCTCCTTTATTTATTCAACTTACACAAGGGTATAAATCTTACATATTCTCAATCATTAGATTTCTATAAATTTAACAATTAATTAAGATTTTTAATTACCGTTGCTATAAATTTTCATTTAGCGTTCATCTAGTATTAATCTATCTCCTTTATATATATATACATTTCCCTTTTCTACAAAATTTAAATTTCAAAATCCTTTTTAATTAATAATTTAATTGTCGAAATTTACGGGTCTTTACACTCTCCCCCACTCAAAACTTTTCGTCCCCGAAAAGGAAGAAGAAGGAAGGAGGAAGAATTTAATAAACAGTACATCTTATTTCAAATATTAACTTATAAACAACGATTTACTGGATTAATTTCCTTTAATGAAATATACCCGTTTATAATCATTACAACCTTTTATACTTAAATCATTAAAGTTTGGAAAACATTTTCACAAAATTTCTAAGTCCAAAATTTACGGAAAATTTTGGTAGAGTCTCCTTTGTACGGAGAGACTCTGGAGAAAATATAATATCAAAATATAACAAATATATTACAAATATTCCAAAATATTATATCCCAACACGGGAAACTATATAAAATACGTTATAAACGAAATCCGAAAACGTACCTATTTGTCGGGCAATATACGCTTATTATTTTGGAACCAAAAGCAGTAGCAGTTGCTTCCGGTGTATTCACTTATATAATCTAAAAGGTTAAATATTTATTTTAAAGTGAACTATTCAAGTGGATTCAATCATTAATCAACCAAACAATTCAACAACCATCAACCTTACAAACAACATACATACACAAACAAAGCAACCATTTAATCCATCAAACAAATAGTTATTTGGGTTCAAACTTGAAATTTGTATAAAATGAAATTAACTATCAAGTGTATCCTTTACTCAACAGTCTTAGATGGAACATAGATAGATTATTTATTCATCCCACAACTTCAAATTCCTTACCCAACAACATAAATCAAACAATAACAATTCAAACCAACAACTAAATTAACTTATTATACATTTATTTCATGCTTCAGTGGTTTGATTCACTTATGGAGGGATTTCTTTATTTCTTACAATCTTCATTTTCCATTTATTACAAAATTCACTATATTTGAATTCCAATTTATTGACTAAAGTTTATATCATCTATTTATACTACTTACCTTTACTTATAACTTAAGTTATACAATTAATTCTTATTAATAACAGTAAATTTATTGAATACCTTAATCACCTCAAGCTTCACTTGTAAGATTTCCTTTTACATTTTCTTACTAACATTGCAACTTTTTATTATATGGTAAGTTATGTATGTTTTAAGAATGTAAGTGAAAATTTACAAGTTTCTTCTCAATTCCTTTAATTAATATATATTTGTTTTATAAATTACAATTTCAACTTACCTTTAATTTCATTCATTTATTTAAGGTTGAAGTTTCTATTATATTTAACAGTAGTAACAATTTAATTACCCACTTTCCATTATATTTAATTGCAGTAACCCTTTAATTACACTTAAATTATTAACCTTAAAATCTCCATTATTATAAATAAAGGATTTTATTAATTTATTACTTAGGGTTTGCAGTCATTTATTTATTATTCCTACTTTTTATTTTATTCAACTAGTAGCATTAGACTCATACTAAATATTATAACCCTACACATCAATCCTTATTTATTTAAGAATTTCATTTAATTTTCTTAAGTTCATATCACCTATTAATGATACTTAACTTTAATTATGGTAAAATTTCAATTATACTTAAGTTATACCATTTAATTCTTATTTAATCAGCAATTTATTGAATACTTCACTATTTCCAAAATTTCTACTTGCATAACATTCGATTCCAATCCTTATTTAACATTTCAACTTTTCATATCTGGTAAGTTATATATGTTAAAGAAAAATGCAATTGAACTTATACAAGTTTTATCTCATCTTTTAATTAAATTTAATGTTCAACAATATTACCTTTTGTCTCATGTGTTGAAAATTTCAAATTTCCTTTAATTCCCACTTATAACCTTGCAGTAAATTCTCCTACCTAAATTAGAGGTTTCAATTCACCATTACTTACCTCTTATTTCACTAGAATGATTTAAACAATTAATTAATGGAAATTTAAGAATTAAATACCGGGTTAAATTTCAAATTATTTTAAAAATAATAGATATATAATTTCTTACACTTATATATCTCTAATTATATTTAAAACAATTAAATTTTTAGATAATTTCGAAATAAATATGCAGTAGAATTACCACAGTAGCCCTTTCCCTTCGAAACTCGAAAATGAAAGTCGATGATGCGGTCGCCATCACCGAAATTATTTTCCAGCGACAGAGAGAAAAGTACAAAATTTATTTTCTCCAAAATCTTCTTTCAAACAATTCTTCCAAATTATACTAAATATTTGTATTAGAAAATACTTATAAACCAAATCATTATATTTCATAAATCCCTTGAAAACAAATTTTCAAAATCCCGGACTTAAGTTCTAAAATTTCCAATTTGATTCATTGTAATTTCAACTTAGCTTCAATTATTATGAATATTTTTATTACCTAACATCCAATCTATAGCAACCAAATATATATTTTTATAAAAATATTTTTATATATAGAAAATATAATAGGAAAAATTATTTCATTCACCTATATTAAAACAAATATTATGTCGGTCCGTCCTATTAAGTGTTTAGAAACCCCTATTGATGTCACAGCGTCCCATGCATCAACCAGAATTTATAAATACAAAACGGAACAAAGCAACACAATATCAAAACCTTTTTATAACACTAACAAGTACGCTCTCTCATATATATACACTCAGCGACTCCCATAGGGTATTACTACCCTATTAACAAAGAGTCAAACCCCACAAAACCAAGGTTTATCGCTAAACCAAAGCTCTGATACCAACTGTAACATCCCGCCTTTTCGCACACTTTAAACCGACACACGTGCCAATTGAAAGCATACGCAAGGGCGGATTGTTATGGGGTAAATAAGAAAAACAGAGAAGAAATAAAAACAAAACAGAATCTCACAGCGGAAGGATAAAATATAATAATAAATATACAGTTCAAAACAGTTTACAAACACTTGATTTGCTTTATACAATAAATATCAGAGTTACACATACCAATACAATCAATGCAGCGGAACAGTATGAGTGTGGTGCAATACTATAGATAATAATAATACGACTCCTTCGTCTTCGTCCTTCAAAGCTAAAGTCTTCGATCCTGAAACGCTCGGACTGACCCGAGCGAATTTGAAAAGACAAAAACACTCGAGTCAGACTAAAAGATCTTATGTGAGTTAAATTAACAGAAATAAATATGAGTACAGTAACTCAAGAGATGTTCGGGATTTACATCTCCTAAGGATCCGTTAAACTATTTACTATGTAGTATATTGCGCTATTATAATAGTGTCTATTCATAAAATAAACTTACTTTTAAATAGCGTTAAGGCTTTACATTTTCCACCTTAACACGTAAAATGCCAATAGTCTATACAGTACCGTAATACCTCCTGATCGGGAGGCTACCAGAGGATACTCCATAGGTACGACACAAATAGAAACTCGTAGTAAAGGCTCGGTATGGTAGGTGACACGGCACAACTAGGCAATGCCAGGGTAGATATACCAATTGCTATCCAGGCTGGTGGAAACGCGTAGCCGCAGTTACCGCCCACCTCGGACTAACTCCCCAAAATCAAAATATAGAAGTGGCCACTGAATCAATCCAAAATCAAAGTATAATATCGAAGAGGAGGGTCCGATCAGAGGAATGACCTCATTGGCCTGAGAATCGCTCATGTTTTAGCCACCTTATGCCAACTCACGGGAGTCGGGTCCACGTATTTACCTTATAGGAAACGTCGCCACCACCTACTTCATTCTGGAATCTCCACCGCGTACACGGTTAGTCAAAGTGGTTTTCGGTATCGACAGAGAGTATGTCCATATCCGATCCCGGTCTCTTTGCCAACCCATCGTTATTATAACACCGCGGTCATTTAAAAATAGGTTATACTTTAAAAATCAGAATAAACATTCCATTTCATAACCATGAATACGATATCATTTCAAAACCCAAAACCATATTTTATCACTTATCCCAAATATAATTCTTTTCCAAAATCATAATGCTTTAACTTCATAACGTCTGAAAATCAAATATTTTCAAAGCATAATATTTTGAAAATCATAATTTAAAACCATAACTTCTAAAAAAAACTTGAATGGTTTGGACATTCAACGGTATATGAATTAAATGGTTTAACTTAAATGTTACTTTGTAAAGAAAATAGTTCTCATGGCTTTACAAATACATTTCTTTATTAAAGTCTAAACCAAAATTTATATTATCTCTCTCAAGTTCCAAAACCACTTCAATTTATATATATATATATACACGTATATACATTTGGAGTATTAATATTTCAAACTAAAGTTGGATTTTATTCTTTCAACAAATCGAATGTTCTATTAACTAGTCTTGAATATTCACATAAAATCCATAATAAATAAAAACTCCAATTCCTAGTAATAAATTATAGATTTTTTTTCAATTCAAATTATACTAGAATATTCATTTCAATTTATCTTGGGAAAAATCCAATTATAAACATCATATCTTAACATTTAAACATATGATATAAATTATTAAACTCCATTTTCTAAATTTTCTTCCATTTTTAATAAAGATTTTTATACACCTTTTAATTTCAAAATTTTCAACTTCATATGTATATATATATATGGAAGAAAACTATTTATACAATATAAAATTTAAGATTATTATAAACCGTATTCCATCCAAACCATAGAAATCACATTTAAATAGTTATATATATACCGCGGTGCCTGTATATAATTTTCTATCCTATGGTCAAGTGATACGGATATTTATCATTTCAATCCGCAATTTAAAAGATATACAATTTTGCGGTTATATATCATTTCAAACCACAATCCCGAATGAAAGGAAATATGCATGATAATTTGCAATTTAATGATATACAATAAAACATCCATCAACATCACCCATCATCCAATCACAATCATCAAGCAATATCAATCAATAACAATTTATATTCGATAATATATAATAGGTAATAACTGGCAATTTTATTCAGATTAAATTTAACAACTATTAATCTAACAGTTTATATTCAGTAATAATCTATATAACTGTTAACTAGCAGTTTATAGGCAAACAAATAAATTCTAACTATCAATTAATACGCAATAAATAAATTAAATTAACAGTTAAATTTAATAAATGCAATTCAACAAATATGAGTGAAATAAACATGCCAAATACTCATAAATAAATTTCTATTCATTTCTAAAATTAATTTAACAAACATAAAAGCTTCTAGTAGTTGTGAGTGGGTTTAAACACTCACCTTTTGAATTTAAATCGAATTTAAACCCGATTTAAACCCAAAAATTCGCCCGTCTCAGAATTCGTCCAAACCAGCGTCATCAGATCCGAAATTAAATTTCGATCCTAACAAAAAAAATCTCGTGTCAATCGGATAACGTATGCGAAAGTTATGCGATTAAATGCAGGTTGAAATCAATTAAAATAAATAATCAAAATGACACACATTCCACCTACCTAATAATTTCATCCACGTAAGCACGTTAACTCCTCTCCTTCCCCACAGTGAAACGCGCTTGACCGAGCTCCCAGGCAACCCGTTCGCACGCAATAGTTTGACCCCCATCTTTGACCACGCCCCAGCGCCGCCTCAGGCCGCCATCGCCACGCCGACCACCACCGTTGACATCCCCTTGCCGAGCCGCACCTACACCCTTTGACCGGCCTCCCCAGGTGACGTGCGCCGCCGCCTTGCAACCATAGCCAAAAACCCTAATCCAATTAAAGCCGTCGATCCAACCATCGAAACGCCAAACAAAATACATAGATGCGCTCCCCATCGTTCATACTACAATACCCAGAAACAGAATTTCGATCAGACGAAGTTTGCGACGATGATGGTGAAAGGCCACGGACTGTTTGAATTTATTCTGGGTAAACGATAACTCCAATTGAAAAACGAATCACACCAGCACATTACGGACATCGAGAACTATGATATATATTTTTTTCGGGATTTTTAGGAGGACTTTAATTTTTCACTTTGTTTTTGAACTGACTTGATCTAGGGTTAGCCCCATTGAAGAAGAAGAGAAGCTTGAAGAAGATGAATGTACAGCAAATAGACAATAGGGTGAAGCTAGGGTTTATGATCGCATATATAGACAAATAGAAGAAGGCTAGGTTGGTACGGATAACGAACGCGCTAAACGGTAGTTGTCCCAAAAAGCCCGTTCTGACCCCGGAACGAAATTTATTAAACCCATATATCCAAATAGGTATTTTAAAATATTCTGAACGCGATGGAAAAAGTTTCACGTCCAAATTTGATCGTATGAAGAAGTTATGCTGAAAACAAAATTTCCAAATTGATTTCAAATTGATTTTATTAAAATTGATTTCAAGGCGTTTCGCGTTCGTACGATCAAACGACAAGTCCGATCGTTACGAAACTTGAAACCCTACAATAATTCACCGATACGGATCCGATGAAACTGGTTTCGTCGAAATCCGAGTCCGTGGCCAAAATGGCTATTTTTATATTCATCAAATAAATTGAAATAAATTATAAAAATCCAATTTTATATTTAACTTCTAAAATTGACCAAATTTTCTCCCTTTAAATTTTCTTAATTATTTACTCAAATTCTAAACAATTTAAGTGTCAATACATAGTTGTTCTATTCATCAATTTAAATGTTAATCCTTAACTTAAAGGTTAAATTCCAATTTTAATAAATTCAACATTATAAATTCGATTAAATCTATTAAATTCACTCCCTTCCTATTATTCAAATTTATTGATGCCAATTAAATGGAATTAATACTGGCTCAATATCTATACAATAAAAATCTCCGATTTAATCTTAGATCTCAATTTACACAAAATTTAATTAATTCCATCTAAATATATATCTTCCTAGTATCTAACTATTTAAAAATTTTCTTACCACCTTTTAAACTAAACATTTACTAGTCGATTTGTGTCATTTCTAACCCCTTAGATATTTAAAAGCAACTAGCAGCACATTTACTTATAAATTCATTGTCAATTATTTCAGTAAATAAATTTCCAAAGGTTACTGCAAATAAATCCAAATTAATTGCCATAAATTCTAATAAATTTGATTTTTATTGGATTTCAAACTTAACACTAAATCAATTATTACTCAGCTACAGTTAACGTTCCTTTTATATTTCATTACAGTAATAATTCCCAATTTCCATCTTTTATTTGCATAAATTACTGGATTTCAATTAAATTGAAATCTTGTTAACTTACATATAAATAAAACTTAAAACCTCAATTAATTCATTCCACTTTGGTTGCATTCTTAAGATTACACTAATTATTATATTATAAAAATGAAATTTTCCCTTGGTTACATCTTATTTATTCACTTACCAATATTCTACACTAACTGCAATAATTTAGTGCATAAATTGAAATTGATTAAAATAAAACTTAACAAACAAATAGAATAAATACGTACAATAATTATTGTCATAAATCTATTTTATAAGTCTACACTTAATTATTACCTTACAATACGTTTTACGTTACCATAAATTTATATTCACTCTTCCGTTACTTTATTAATAATCACTAAAGTAACGTTTTTCTTAATTAAAACTTTCTCCACAATTGAATGAACTTTATATTCAATACATACTACCGAATTACAATCACTTATGTTCTATCCAACATACATTAAAAATTCACTTTCATTTATTTATCAAATGTTTACATCCACAAATTAACAAATAAATTTCATTATACAATTTCAATTCATATCTTATAAATAAATTTTCCAATTTTGTTTCTTTCAGCATTAATTAAACAAACATATTTGATTAAGAAATTATAATGCTTTTAACTATTTCCAATTACACTACATAAAACCCAAACAGACGTTTCAATCACACTTGAATTTGCATATAATTGATTGTCTATCAACTGCCATTTATTTTACTACCTTAATTCACATACGGTTACAGTTTTATCAATATATATTAATACATAAGTGATTTAAATTCCTGTCTTTAATTCCTTATTTATATTTTATTCAAGTGCAACAATTTACACAAATTCTTTATTTACTTCACTTAAATTTCAACAATTTGGTTAAATAACTGTTTCTAAAATTCATTATAAATTATAAATTTAAATCTCCTTTATTTATTCAACTTACACAAGGGTATAAATCTTACATATTCTCAATCATTAGATTTCTATAAATTTAACAATTAATTAAGATTTTTAATTACCGTTGCTATAAATTTTCATTTAGCGTTCATCTAGTATTAATCTATCTCCTTTATATATATATATACATTTCCCTTTTCTACAAAATTTAAATTTCAAAATCCTTTTTAATTAATAATTTAATTGTCGAAATTTACGGGTCTTTACAGTTACAATCTTCCCCCCTTAAAAGAATTTCGTCCTCGAAATTAACAAGTAAGAAAAGTTACAGAATTTATTAACTTTCTATAATTCATAATCACACTTCTTACAAAACTTACTAAGTTTTCAAATCATGCTTAGTTATCTTTTTAAAAACAATTACTATTGTTTAACTTTCCATTCCAAATCAAAGTTATAGTTTTCAAAAAAATTCAATTTTCTCAAATTTTTTCTAACGCCTTAAATTTCCGGAAAAATTCGCCATAGTCTCCTTTGCGCGGCTCGATCCGAAAAAAAAATGACAATATATATATCACAAATATACATCTCATCAAGTAATGAGGCATCCCGAAGGGAAAAAAAGTATAAAAGTACGGTATGTAATCCGAGATATGTACCTTATATTTTATTAGCAAGCATATACGGCTAATATAGCGCGAAAGCGAGCTCCAAATGCGAAGCAAACGCGATCCGCACCTACTAATCACTCAACAAACAACATGAGAATCATGCATGTAGACAATAGTATCAATATACAACATATAGCAACATAATAACTATATATGTCAATATAGCAAATGCAAACAAACAACAAATGCAATATATATTCAACCATCAACCAACTATAATCCATAACCAATAAATATTCATTTATATTCTCATTAATATTTAATGAAATAGGTTTTCAATTTAATCACATTTGATTCATTAACAGTGGATGTTCTTACTAACATTCATTTTCAATTAGTTTATATTCACTAATTCATATTCAAGTTGGTTCACTTCCAAATCAAATTCAATTCTATTCAAGATTCACTTAACTTTCAATTGAATTTCAATTACTTTAGCTTCCAATTTCATTGACTCAATTTCATTAACACTTAATGAATTATATACAATCAATCAACTAACAACCATATAACAATCAAGGTATATTAATTGCAACCAAATTCTTTTGCTTATCAATTGGTTTAAATTAAATTGATTTTCATTCAACTATTCAACTTCTAATAACATTAGATTTTAATGAATTACACTTACATTCATTATTTCATATCAATTATTCACATTTAATTGATTAACATTCAATCCAATTATAAAAGTTGAATTTCATTTATATAACTTAAGTTCATATTTATAAATCAATTCAGATTCCAATTCTAAGTAAATTTTCCATTTTTTTTATTTACAACTCATATTCATAAATATATTCATATAGTTTCACTTCTATATATATAAGTTTATTTCACAATCGTAATCACATTAATTATAATTCAATTCTTATAATTCTTTACTTATACAATTATTCTTCAATTTAGATTATTCAAACAACTAAACAATCAATTTATATACACTTTAATAATTCTGAAAAATTATTTCTTTATATATAAAATATATTTAGGTAAAATTATTTCATTTACCAAATTTAAAAACAATATTGTGTCGAATTGTTCTATTCAAGTGTTTAGAGATCCCTATCAACAACGTTAATTACTCGTATTAACCAGAATCCATATACCACTCAACAAACCAATCATCACAATATAAAATAATTTTATATTCACTAACAAATACGCTCTTATAGCTATTATTACACTCAAACTCATTCTAGAGTATTACTGACTCTATCTCTAATGAGTAATACCCAACAGAACCATGGTTGTCGCTTAACCATAAGCTCTGATACCAGATGTCAGGACCCGATTCTTCGTCTTCCGAAAATTCAACATCGATACTCACTTTATCGACTGCCGAGTAATCGAACGACGGAAAACCGAACACTGAGGGTTTTAAGAAAAAGAAAAGAAAAAGAAAGAAGAAGAGATAAGAAGGTAGAAAATAGAGAGAAAAGAAAGATAGAAGATAGAACAGAAAGAAAATAGATCATTTTAAAATAGAAAGAAAAGAGAATAGAACGGAATAGAAAACAACAGAATCACATCAGAATCTCACAATTCGCAGCAGAACAACATATAATAATAAATGAATAATCTTTAAACAAAGAACTATATCAATTATTACATTTCATACATTTCATTTCATTACATCATATCATCGGAGTGTACAACAATAACAACAACAAACAGTGCAGTGGAAAAAGAAATACTATATAAACTAGTAATACGCCATGCCATCCAGCTTGCCTCCAGCAACTCCAGAATATACAGAATATCCTGATAAACCTTAACTCTTGACTGCCCGTGTGGAAATTGGTGGGCACCCAGAGTTTAGGAAGGAAAACAATAAACTCCAAGTCAGTCATGTGACTGGTGTGAGAACTCAAAATAGTTTATTTATCTTTAAAATCAAAATAGAGGAATATTTTTAAAGTCAATTCGCAATGCTTTTAAAAATGAGACAAGCATAAGGCCTCCCGCACACACACACAATGCAAACGCAGAATCGGAGGAGATTTCTCCTTATGATAGTCAAAGATGCTTGATACGGATTTAAAAGAACATTTCATATTATTATTAGTGCATAGTGTAGGAAATATTTCGAAAGTAGAATATAAATCTTAGCCAACATAGACATTCCGAACTATGCCTACTATAGCTAACTATGTTCAATAGCAGGTTACCGCCATATTCCATAGCAGGTTATACAACTAAAACCGTACAAGTCTCGTATTGTTTCTTTGGATTTCCAACGAATGATCAGGCCAAGTAACTTCCCATTGCCACATGAGAATGCCTCTGGATGGACATCCCCGAGAACCAAACCGGATCTCTACCAACACAAGGTCGGGTTACCCCTAACTGAGTAACAACTGACCGAATATGCCATCCCCTGGTCCTTTGGGACCTTTTAACCGAGCGCTCGCAATCAATTCACACAATCATAACAAAGTGTTTTCAACATGAGTAAGTATCTGGGCTCCATACCATGACACCACCCTTTTCTAGAAGGAAATGCACACATCCTAAAGGGCGCTACCCCTCATAACCTTGCCGCCTCTTTCCTGTTTTGACCATTCACGGGGTGTGAGGCTCGACGAAGTCACGTCCACAAAAACATACTTTATACAAAAGCCATGCTTTGGGTCAACAAATGATCACAAAGATAGATGATCAAATAAACGATCCTATCACAAATAATCAACACAATGATCATTTACAGCAACACTCAACATGTCACATTACCAAAATGGGAATATATTGCTGATAACATTCGACTACATAACCTCTGAGCTCGTACGTCTCAGAGAAGGGTGTTAAGCTAAAAGAATAAATTCTTCGCCACCAATAGAAATATATTTGAAAGAAATCGGCTTTATATCTCAATTTGTAATGTCAGACATACAATCCATACAAGTCTGTTCCGGGCTCGAACAAAACCGAAGGCACTTCTTACGAAGCCCTTGCAATCCGGGTATTCACAATCCCGATCGAATTTCCCATCACTTAAGGAATCTCTATACCAGGAGCTACCCAGTGCAGAGACAATCGATAGGTCATCCTATCGCTTTCACAAATACTCGGTCTTCAACACCGATCTTCAATGCAATTCACAACGACGTATCACATATTCGGAATGGGTTATACGACCCCATGGTCCTTTCCCGGTTAACCCGAATAGTGAGCGCTTATTCAAAAATAAGTGTGGCATTCAAATTCAAACAAATCACATCAATTACCCATTCAAAGGGAAATATTGATAGTCGGTTATTGAACTATCACTGGATATGCACAACATCACTAGATTCCAAATAATTTTCCAAATTATTTATTTTCCAAAATATCTTCACAAGATATATTATTTTCACACTTTAAAAATAAATCAACATTTATTTTTAAACCCAATTTCCAATTTCATTTATAAATTCCATATTGAATTTATATTTCAAAATATCTATGAATATATGATTTCAATTATTCATTTTCAATTTATCTTCAAAAAGATAAATTCTCAAAATATTCACTTTATATTGGAAAACATTTCCATACTTACTTATTCATAAGTAATTCACAGATTTTATTTATTTTCAACACTTGGAAAATATTCAATATACTTAAATCGAAATTAAGTACATATTTCATTCTTTAAGGAAATCATTCTCTTAAACATATTTATTTGGGCCAAAACGAATGTTGCGTAGAACATCGTTACGACAACCCAAAATCACTAGTATAGGGATTCGAAATTAAAATAGATATATAAATCCCAATACTATACAAAACATTTCCTTTCGGAAATCATTTACTATAACAACAGTGTTATAGTCCACCATTTCCTTTTATTTCTCGAAAACGTCTATTTCAACAATGAATGTTGAAATCTATGGTTTCGAATCTCAACACATTTTAAAACATCGTTAGATCGTTTTAATTCTGTTCAAAATATCAAATCTAAACATTTTCTTTTAACATAATATTCACTATTCAAAAACGTGAATATACTACGTTAACAGATTTCATCCTTTTATTCATTTTATTTTAAAGGATCATTCACAGTCAAAAATGTGAATATAACTCCATTAATAGGTTTCAACAATTAACTTATCAAAATAAGTTGTTTGCGAATTTATAAAACAACGTTTATAAATTCCATTTCTATTTATTTTATAACAACTTCCTTTATAAATCTCCTTTATTAACCTATTCGATTTATATCCCAATTATGAACTAAAAGTCCATATTATAAGTTAAATGCTTATAAAACGATTATTTTACAAAATCGTTCTTTTAAACTTCATAATTATAAATCTTATAACTTATAAGATTCATTGATTTAGTCAAAATTATTCTTTTAATAACTTCACAATTTATAAATCTTACTATTTATAAATCTCATTTATAACTTCTCCATTTATAATTCTATAAATTTCATTCATTTATGAAATTCATTTACACTTCATTCAAACACTTATAAAAACTCGTTTTATAATGTCTATATTTCAATTTATAAATATCCATTTATAAATCTCTTAATATAAATCAATTTATATTATTCTTTAAAACTTCTTTAATCTCCTTTATTATTTCACCATTTTGATTCATAAAATAATTAAATTTTATAAATCCTATATTTAAACTTTTCACAATAATTCTAAAATCCTGATTAAACTATTTTATAAAATCGTTAGCATCATATTCTCAAAAATCAGTTTTTAACTATTTTTCTCAAAAATCATAATTTTTATAACATTAAAAATTATGACGTTTATTTATTTTAAAATGAATCAATTCCAAAAATATTTTATAACGTATACTTTCAAAAATCACTTTGAAATCATTTTAAAATTCCAAATTTGGTCCAATGATGCTACACACCAAATAGTCAATCACGACAACAACGATATCATATATCGATATGATAATCCATCAAATATCTAAATATCTGAAATCAAATAAATACTGTTGAGGAATCCAGTTGGATCCCTCCAACCTGTTTCCTGCATCCACAAACATTAGCACAATACCAATTTCGCTCCAGTACGAAATTATCGCGGTATATGGGATTTAAAATATTATCCGCTTAATAGACGGCGCAATAGGGTCTCATCCGCTAAACAAATAAATGCGGGAAATCAATAACTCCAATATATACATATGCCAATATATATATATTGCTATTATATATAATACCAATTTCACTGTTTATGAAATATTCGCGGTATATGTTTTTAATAAATAACATCCGCTTACTAACGGCGCATAATGTCTATTTTAACAATCAATAGATAACAATCATCATTCAAACATGCACTCAAATATTTTAAATCTAACTATTTAAAATAAAATCGAAACTAATTCGATTGAGTGAGAAGTTCTCACCTTGGTTTTAAATTCCATTTTAGCGATTTATTTCGAATAAAATTAAACGGACGTTTAATTTTACCCGAAATTCTCACTAACTCCAAACGACTCCAATCCAATTCCATCGCGTAGTGCTCGTCCATACGATTCCAACGCAACTGGATTCGCGCGTTTTTGACCTCGTATGAAAAAGTTATGCATTTATGAAGTTTGTACACGATTTTTATAAACTAATTACAACATTAACTTTAAAAATTAACAAACCCACTCCATCACAGCCCTTAGATCCAACCTCCATCCATCATGACCATGCATACCCCTCCCCCTTCTCCTTCGTTCTCCCTACAGGCCGCACAAACCCATGAATCACATAATTAGGGTTTAACTTTACAACTCCATCGCTCAACAATACTTCATCACGTCGGCACCAAATCGAAGCCACCTGAAGGCTCCACCCTCGGCCAAGGTCCGGCCACGCGCGGCACCCCCCTTCATAGAAATGCGTGCACGAACGCAATGGCTTTGAACTCCATTTGCCGCTGATTCCCTTCGAATTTCCCGATCATGACCGTTCATCTTGAAGCTCTCATCGAGCTCTATAACTTTCTAGTTGAAAGTTTTCGATATTAATGAACGGATTTGGAGATTTGAGGGGAAGATGGTTGGCAATTTTCGGCCATTGAAGCTAAGGTGGCGGCTGCGTTATAATTAGGGTTTGGGTTTGTTTATTTTTTAAAAATTATGAAGGGTAGGGGGTATATTTATAGAAGAAAATCGAACACTATTCATCCGGAAATTCCGAACTCCGATTTACGCGCCGTAACCAGCGTTTCTAGGGTTTACCTCGCGTTTCGGACACAATGGAACAGGTTTCGGAAGCTAATTCGGACATCTGTGCGAGTTATGGCTGTAAACGTTCAATTTAAATTAAACCGATTTAAGCGATTTTCTAGGCGTTTTAATTCGTACAGGACAAACGGTAAATCCAATTGACACGAAATTTGAAACCTTACAATAATATCACATTACGGATCCGATGAAACTGGTTTCGTCGAAATCCGAGACTTTTTGAAAAATGGCTATTTTCACTCGTCAAATTTAAATTAAAAACAATTCGATGCGTTTCGAGCTGCCACGTTCAAACGATAACTCCGATTGACACGAAAATTGAAATTCGGTAATAACTAACCATTACGGATCCAATGGAACTGGTTTCGTTCAATTCTGAGACTGTTCAAAAATTGACTATTTTTACTAGTCGATTTAATATTAAAATATTCAATTTTCACAAATTAACTCTTAATTCAATTTTAAAAGTTCTAAAATATCATTCTAACTTCAATATGATAAAATAAAATTTTACAAATCATTTTCAATCATATTTAACCCAATTTTCAATTATTTCCATAATTTCACATATTAATTTATTGATTTAATTATTCAATTAAATCCAATAATTCAAATAAAAATTTATTTGACTTATAAATTCACTTATTAATATTTAAAATTAATTAAATATTCATATTTTAATTATCAAAAATTCTGGGTCGTTACATTGTTGTCATCAAAACCATCATATCAAGGATTAACAATGTGCCCCTTTTGATGATGACAACCTATGTTTATAAAATATACTTCTCCTTCACAATAATTCCCCTTAAAACTAATAACTCCCCCTTAATCCTAGCCAAACTTCTCTAACTACTCTATTTTATATCTCTCCCCCTTTGTCATCAACAAAAACCATTATAACTCCTCCTTAGTCTTATATTGGAGTACTTGTGACAAATTATGATAGAGTATATATAATAACATGAGTCAATAATAAAGGCATGATAAATATGAAAGTTTACACCCAATATATACTATGTTTCATGTAATGTTATACATATCATTCAAACCAAATTAATTTTAATCAAAGAAAATCAAATCTAATCAAATCAAACAATTCAAGCAATTCAAATCATAAGGAGATCAAATGTCTCTAGGAACTTCAACCCATCCTTCTTCTCTAAAGATAGGGTCCTTTTTAATATCTTCCCAATCATCAGTATCTTGAATCAAATTTAATTCAAGATTTTCATCGAGATCATCTTTGTTTAGGGCATAAAACATCCAACGAAGGGCTCAAAATGCTTCTCTTGTTCTTTTATCATCTGCATTTGACTTAGTTTTAAGTGCCTTTGATTGCAGAGAATAAAAGTATACTCTTGAATGAATTGATAGTTTCTTCAAGATTATCACTTAGAGTTTGAGAAGAGGAAGCCATTTTTGATTAGTAGTTAAAAGATGCAAATAGAGATAAGTAGAAATGAAGAGATTACCAATTTCTAGAAGAAATAGGCGTTTAAATAGGCAGAAATTTGTTTAAAATGAATAAACATGAGTTAGTTATTTTAATTTCAAAATTTTAAAAAATAACCAAATCAGACAGTTATATGTCGACATAGGGTGTTGGGGTATGTCGACATGGGTATGTTAATCTATGTGTCTTCTTTATTTTATGAATAAGTATGTATATATATAAGCTTATATGCTACATTAACATTTATTCTAAAGACATGATAGGTAGAAAAACATAAGATGGATAATTTTTTATAGATAGATGAGCTAATACATGAGATACTTCATAACATGATAAAAGAGCACACACGTTCATACAAAATATAATACATCACATCCTAGTTCTTAGAATGTGCCAGAGGATGAGGAGGATGGTGATAAGCCAAGTTTCCGACCAACTTTAGCAAAGAACTTGTTCATATTAGTGGTCACTTTATCCAATTTCTTACTAATGGATCATTTGAGAATCTGTTGATTTTCCATTATGATCTTTTGATTTTTAAGGAGTGTTTTGTTGGAAGGATTGTTAGTATTGATAGGATATTCAATAGTTTCCAAGGAGGTATCTTCATTTTCTTCTTCAATTTCTATTTCCTCCCCTTCATTTTCTTCCTCCTCATTTTCTTCCTCTATATCTTCATGTGCCAACCTTTCATCCTTTTTGGTAAGAGATTCATATTGTTGAAATATGAAAGGAATTTTCATAAGAGAAATATTGGCATGATTAAATACTTTTCTTGAAACAAATTCTTCCCTTTTGTAATCAACACCAAAATAATCAAAAATCTGAGTGAGATAGAACAAAGTATTCTCACCCATTTCCAAATTTTTAGGATGAAGTTCATCCATAATCACTTGCGCCCAATTAATGTCATAATGACCAAAATAACAAAAAGAGCTTTACAAAATTTTTGGGTCGAGTTATTGAAATTTCCCGATCTAGGAGTAATAGTATGTCGTAAAAGAAGATTGACAATATGTGCTTTCAGACGAAAGTTACGATTTTTAAATTCAAAGTTGTCATTTCCTTCAAAAATCTAATGAAATGTCTCATGGTCATGTTCATCAATATTAAAAGTAGAAAGATCCACTCCAGAATTCTTGCAATGGAGAATATTGCCTAAAATTTCACAATTTAAAACAATTTTAGTGCCTTTATCACTACTCCAAATTTCATTTTCATTTTGTAACGACCCAGAATTTTTAATAATTTAAATTTGAATATTTAATTTATTTTAAATATTTATAAGTGAATTTATAAGTCGAATAAATTTTTATTTGAATTTTTGGATTTAATTGAATAATTAAATCGATAATTTAATATGTTAAATTATGGAAATAATTAAAAATTGAGTTAAAAATGATTGAAAATAATTTGGGAAATTTTATTTAATCATACTGGAGTTATAGAAATATTTTAGAACTTTTAAAATCGAATTAAAAGTTAATTTGTGAAAATTGAATATTTTAATATTTAATTATCGACTGTAAAATAGCCAATTTTTGAACAGTCTCAGAATTGAACGAAACCAGTTCCATTGGATCTGTAATAGTTAGTTATTACCGGATTTCAATTTTCGTGTCAATCGGAGCTATCGTTTGATCGTGGCAGCTCGAAACGCATCGATTTATTTTTAATTTAAATTTGGCGAGTCAAAATAGCCATTTTTCAAAAAGTCTCGGATTTCGACGAAACCAGTTTCATCGGATCCGTAATGTGATATTATTGTAAGGTTTCAAATTTCAAGTCAATTGGATTTACCGTTTGTCCGGTACAAATTAAAACGCCTAGAAATCGATTTAAATCGGTTTAATTTAAATCGAACGTTTTCAGCCATAACTCGCACATACTTCCGAATTAGCTTCCGAAACCTGTTCCATTGTGTCCGGAACGCGGGATAAACCCTAGGTACGCTGGTTACGGCGTCTAAATCGGAGTTTGGAAATCCCGGATGAATAGTGTTCGTTTTATTTCCTATAAATAGACCCTAAATTTCACAAATTTAATAAAAAAAAAAAACCAAACCCTAAAACTTTGCAGCCGCCACTTCTATTTTTCAATGGCCGGTATTGATCGATGCTTTCCCTCTCAATCTCTCTCAATCTCTTCATCGTTTCGAAAATTCTCCAACATGAAGGTTATAGAGCGGAGTGAGATCTTCAGATCCATATGGAGTTGATCAAAAATAGTGCTATGAATCAATGGCTATTGGCATTCGAACGTTCACCGTTCGTTCGCATTTTTCAAGGCAGGGAGGCGACCGAGTGGGGCCGCGCTTGGGCCGGTGGTGGCTTGGGGAGGGGCGAGTTGAGTGGTGCAACTTGATCGAGTTCCGGTGGCTCGATGGTGGTTGCGTGATTATGGTTGGGAGGCGGCCGTGCGTTCAATGATACCTGGAGGGTATCGCGTTGGGGAAGAAAAGGGGGGAACGGCTTCGATCTGCTCAATAAAAAATGGACGGGCCAGATTAAAAGTGGGTTAAAAATTTAATTAAGGTTGTAATTTTAAGTTTAAAAATTCGTGCAATCTTTGAAAATCAATAACTTTTTCATACGAGGTCGAAAAAATGCAAACTCAGTTGCGTTGGAATCGTATGGACGAGCACTACGCGATGGAGTTGGTTTGGAGTCGTTTGGAGTTAGTGAGAATTTCGGGTAAAATTAAACGCGCGTTTAATTTTATTCGAAATAAAAGCTAAAACGGAAATTAAAATCAAGGTGAGAACTTCTCACTCAATCGAATCGGTTTCGATTTTATTTTAAATAGTTAGATTTAAAATATTTGAATGCATGTTTGAATGATGACTGTAAATTATTGATTGTTAAAATAGACATTATGCGCCGTTAGTAAACGGATGTTATTTATTAAAAACATATACCGCGAATATTTCATAAACAGTGAAATTGGTATTATATATAATATCAATATATATATATTGGCATATGTATATATTGCAGTTGTTGATTTCCCGCATTTTTTTGTTTAGCGGATGAGACCCTATTACGCCGTTATTAAGCGGATAATATTTAATAAGAACATGTACCGCGATAATTTCGTACTGGAGCGAAATTGGTATTGTGCTAATGTTTTTGGATGCAGGAAAACAGGTTGGAGGGATCCAACTGGATTCCTCAACAGTTTTTATTTGATTTCAGATATTTTGATATTTGATTGATTATCATATCGATATATGATATCGTTGTAGTCGTGATTGACTATTTGGTGTGTAGCATCATTGGACCCAGATTTTGGGATTTTAAAATGGTTTTAAAGTGATTTTTGAAAATATACTATATTTTTGGAATTGATCCATTATAAATAAATAAACGTTATAATTTTTAAAGTTATAAAATTATGGTTTTTGTGAAATATAGTTAAAAGCTGGTTTTTTGAGAAATATGAACCAATGATTTTATAAAATAGTTTAAACTGGATTTTTGAGTTTATTATTATTAAAAGTTATGAATATAAGATTTATAAAATTTGATTATTTTATAAATCAAGAGAACGGTGAAATTTTAAAGGAATTTAAAGACGTTTAAAAGAATAATATAAATTAATTTATATTAAGAGATTTATAAATGGATATTTATAAATTGAATTATGGACATTATAAAACGAGTTTTTATAAGTGTTTGAATGTAGTGAAAATGAATTTCCTAAATGAATGAAATTTGTGAAATTATAAACTGTGAAGTTATAAATGAAATTTTATAAGCAATAGGTTTATAAAATTTATAAAGTTATCGAAAGAATGAATTTTGGATAAATAAACAATCTTATGAGTTAAGATTAATAATTTGGGAAGTTAAATGAACGATTTTGTAAAATAATCGTTTATAAGTAATTAACTTATAATATGAACTTGTAGTTTATAATTGAGTTATAAACTGGAATAGGTTAATAAAGGAATTTATAAAAAGGAAGTTTTTATAAATAAATAGAAACGGAATTTATAAACGTTGTTTTATAAATCCGCAAATGACTTATTTTGATAAGTTAATTGTTATAACTTAGAGATAGAGTTATATTCACATTTTGAACAGTGAATAATCCTTTAAGTTAAAGTGAATAGAAATGATGAAATTTGTTAAGGTAGTATATTCACATTTTTGAATAGTGAATAATACGTTAAAGAAATTGTTTTAGATATGATGTTTTAAATAGAATTAAAACGATCTAACGATGCTTTAAAAGGTGTTGAGATTCGAAACCATAGATTTCAACATTCATTGTTGAAATAGATGTTTCGTGAAATAAAAGGAAATGGTGGACTATAACACTGTTGTTATAGTAAATGATTTCCGAAAGGAAATGTTTAGTATAGTATTGGGATTTATATATCTATTTTAATTTCGAATCCCTATACTAGTGATTTTGGGTTGTTGTAACGATGTTTTACGCAACATTCGTTTTGGCCCAAATAAATATGTTAAGTGAATGATTCCTTAAAGAATGAAATATATACTTAATTCGATTTAAGTATATTGAATATTTTCTAAGTGTTGAAAATAAAAAGATTTGCGAATTACTTATTTTAATAAGTATGGAAATGTTTTCCAATATGAAGTGAATAATTAGAATTTATCTTTTTTGAAGATAAATTGAAATGAATTATTGAAATCGCATATGCATGGATATCTTGAAATATAAATTCATTATGGAATTTATATGTGAAAGTGAAATTTGTTAAAAATAAATATTGATTTATTTTTGAAATGTGAAATTATATATCTTGTAAAGATATTTTGGAAAATTATTTGGAATCTGGTGATGTGTGCATATTCAGTGATAGTTCAATAACCGACTATCAATATTTCCCTTTGAATGGGTATTTGATGTGAATTGATTGAATTGGAATGCACACTTATTTTTGAATAAGCGCTCACTATTCGGGTTAACCGGGAAAGGACCATGGGGTCGTATAACCCATTCCGAATATGTGATACGTCGTTGTGAATTGCATTGAAGATCGGTGTTGAAGACCCGGTATTTGCGAAAGCGATAGGATGACCTATCGATTGTCTCTGCACTGAGTTGCAACGGTATAGAGACTCCCTAAGTGATGGGAAATCCGATCAGGATTGTGAATATCCGGATTGCAAGGACTTCTTGTAAGTGCCTTCGGTTCTGTTCGAGCCCGGAACAGACTTGTATGGATTGTATGCCTGACATTACAAGTTGAGATATAAAGCCTATTTCTTTCAAATATATTTCTGTTGGTGGCGGAGAATTTATTCTTTGCTTAACACCCTTCTTTGAGACGCATGTGCTCAAAGGTTATATAGTTGAAGTTATCAGCGATATATTCCCAATTTGGTAATGTGACATGCTGAGTGATGCTGAAATGATCATTGTGTTGATTATTTGTGATAGGATCATTTATTTGATCGTCTATCTTAGTGATCATTGTGTTGATCATTTGTTGACCCAAAGCATGGCTTTTGTATAAAGTATGTTTTTGTGGACGTGAATTCGTCGAGCCTCACATCCCGGAAATGGTCAAAACAGGAAAGATGCGGCAAGGTTATGAGGGGTAGCGCCCTTTAGGATATGTGCATTTCCTTCTGGAAAAGGGTGGTATCATGGTATGGAGCCCAGATACTTACTCATGTTGAAACACTTTGTTTTTATGATTGCGTGAATTGATTAGAGAGCGCTCTCGGATAAAGGTCCCAAAGGACCGGGGGATGGCATATTCGGTCAGTTGTTACTCAGTTAGGGGTAACCCGGCCTTGTGTTGGTAGAGATCCGGTTTGGTTCTCGGGGATGTCCATCCAGAGGCATTCTCATGTGGCAATGGGAAGTTCCTTGGCCTGACCATTTGTTGGAAATCCAATTCCCAATACGAAACTTGTACGGTATTAGTTGTAGAACCTGCTATTCACTTATGGTGGTCACCACTGTTTGGATAGTAGCTATAGTAGGCATACGATAATGGTCGTATGTTGGCTAAGATTTATATTCTACTTTCAAAATGAATTTTTCCTACACTATGCACTAGTAATAATATCAAATGTTATTTTAAATGCGTATCAAGCATCTTTGACTATCATAAGGAGAAATCTCCTCCGATTCTGCGTTTGCATTGTGTGTGTGTGCGGGAGGCCTTATGGTAGTCTCATTTTTAAAAAGCATTGCGAATTGATTAAAAATATTCCTCTATTTTGATTTTAAAGATAAATAAACTGTTTTGAGTTCTCACACCAGTCACATGACTGACTTGGAGTTTATTGTTTTCCTTCCTAAACTCTGGGTGCCCACCAATTTCCACACGGGCAGTTAAGAGTTAGGTTTATCAGGATATTCTGGATATTCTGGAGTTGCTGGAGGCAAGCTGGTTGGCATGGCGTATTACTAGTATATAGTATTTCTTTTTCCGCTGCACTGTTTGTTGTTGTATGATGTTGTACACTCTGATGATATGATGTAATGAAATGAATGTAATGTAATAACTGATATAGTTCTTTGTTTAAAGATTATTCATTTATTATTATATGTTGTTCCGCTGCGAATTGTGAGATTTTGATGTTGTTCTGTTGTTTCTTCTGTCCCGTTCTTATTTCCTTTCTGTTCTATTTTTAAAATTCTTCTATCTTCTATTTTCAAATTCTCAAATTTTCTATTTTTCTATCTTCCTCTCTCTCTATGTTTCTGTTCTGTTCTATGTTTTCTATCTTTTCTCTCTTCTACTTCTTTCTTCTTTTAAAACCCATAACATCTCGGTTTTCGGCCTTCGATTTCTCGGCAGTCGATAAAGTGAGTATCGATGTCGGATTTTCGGAAGTCGAAAATTTTCGGGGCATTACATTTGGTATCGGAGCTGATGGTTAAGCGACAACCATGGTTCTGTAGGGTATTACTCGTTAGAGATAGAGTCAGCAGTACTCTAGAATGAGTTTGAGAGTAATAATAGCTACGAGTGCGTATTTGTTAGTGAATATAAAATTGTTTTATATTGTGATGATTGGTTTATTGAGTGGCATATGAACTTTCGTCAGCGTGGTCCGCAAGACTATGCCGAAGGGGTTTCTAAACACTTGAATAGAACAATTCGACACAGTATTGTTTTAAATTGGGTAAATGCAATAATTTTACCTTGATTATATTTTTAAATATAAAGGAATAATTTTTCAAGAATTATTAAAGTGTATATAAGTGATTGTTTAGTTGTTTGAATAATCTAAGTAAAAGAATAATTGTATAAGCAAAAGAATTATAAGGATTGAATTATAATTAAAGTGTTTACAATTGTGAAATAAACTTACATATATAAGAAGTAAAATTATATGAATATGAGTTGTAAATAAAGGTGAATTTCAAGATTAAATGAAATATAACTTAAGTAATGTAAATGGAATTGATTTTGGGTATCAAAGTAAATTAATTAAGTTAAGTGATGGATATGAACTTGAGTTATATAAATAGAATTCAACTTTAGAAATTGAATTGAATGAATCAATTGAATATAATGTAAGTTGATATGAAATAATGAATGAAAGTGTTAATTCATTAAATCTAATGTTATTGGAAGTTAAACTAATTGAATTGAGAATGAATGTTAGTAAATCCAATGTAAATAAATCAAATGTGATTTGATATTGAAAACCAATTCATTATATATGAATGAGAATATGAATGAATATTATTGGTTATGAATGAAGTTGGTTGATGGTTGAATATATATTGCTATTGTTGCATTTGCTATGTGACATATATAGTTATTATGTTGCTATATGTTGTATATTGATACTATGGTTTATATGCATGGTTCTCATGTTGTTTGTTGAGTTTAGTAGGTGCGGATCGCGTTTGCTTCGCATTTGGAGTTCGCTTTAGCGCTATATTAGCCGTATATGCTTGCTAATAAAATATAAGGTACATATCTCGGATTAAATATCGTACTTTTACACTTTTTTCCCTTCGGGATGCCTCATTACTTGATGAGATGTATATTTGTGATATATATACTGTCATTTTTTTTTCGGATCGAGCCGCGCAAAGGAGACTATGGCGAATTTTTCCAAAAATTTAAGGCGTTAGAAAAATTTGAGAAAATTTGGAAAATTTTGAAAACTTTAACTTTGATTTTGAAGTTGAAAGTTAAACAATAGTAATTGTTTTTGAAAAGATAACTAAGTATGATTTTGAAAGCTTAGTAAAGTTATTGTAAGAAGTTTAACTATGAATTTTGGGAAAATTAATAGATTCTGTAACTTTTCTTACTTGTAATTTCGAGGACGAAATTCTTTTAAGTGGGGAAGATTGTAACGACCCAGAATTTTTAATAATTTAAATTTGAATATTTAATTTATTTTAAATATTTATAAGTGAATTTATAAGTCGAATAAATTTTTATTTGAATTTTTGGATTTAATTGAATAATTAAATCGATAATTTAATATGTTAAATTATGGAAATAATTAAAAATTGAGTTAAAAATGATTGAAAATAATTTGGGAAATTTTATTTAATCATACTGGAGTTATAGAAATATTTTAGAACTTTTAAAATCGAATTAAAAGTTAATTTGTGAAAATTGAATATTTTAATATTTAATTATCGACTGTAAAATAGCCAATTTTTGAACAGTCTCAGAATTGAACGAAACCAGTTCCATTGGATCCGTAATAGTTAGTTATTACCGGATTTCAATTTTCGTGTCAATCGGAGCTATCGTTTGATCGTGGCAGCTCGAAACGCATCGATTTATTTTTAATTTAAATTTGGCGAGTCAAAATAGCCATTTTTCAAAAAGTCTCGGATTTCGACGAAACCAGTTTCATCGGATCCGTAATGTGATATTATTGTAAGGTTTCAAATTTCATGTCAATTGGATTTACCGTTTGTCCGGTACAAATTAAAACGCCTAGAAATCGATTTAAATCGGTTTAATTTAAATCGAACGTTTTCAGCCATAACTCGCACATACTTCCGAATTAGCTTCCGAAACCTATTCCATTGTGTCCGGAACGCGGGATAAACCCTAGGTGCGCTGGTTACGGCGTCTAAATCGGAGTTTGGAAATCCCGGATGAATAGTGTTCGTTTTATTTCCTATAAATAGACCCTAAATTTCACAAATTTAATAAAAAAAAAAAACCAAACCCTAAAACTTTGCAGCCGCCACTTCTATTTTTCAATGGCCGGTATTGATCGATGCTTTCCCTCTCAATCTCTCTCAATCTCTTCATCGTTTCGAAAATTCTCCAACATGAAGGTTATAGAGCGGAGTGAGATCTTCAGATCCATATGGAGTTGATCAAAAATAGTGCTATGAATCAATGGCTATTGGCATTCGAACGTTCACCGTTCGTTCGCATTTTTCAAGGCAGGGAGGCGACCGAGTGGGGCCGCGCTTGGGCCGGTGGTGGCTTGGGGAGGGGCGAGTTGAGTGGTGCAACTTGATCGAGTTCCGGTGGCTCGATGGTGGTTGCGTGATTATGGTTGGGAGGCGGCCGTGCGTTCAATGATACCTGGAGGGTATCGCGTTGGGGAAGAAAAGGGGGGAACAGCTTCGATCTGCTCAATAAAAAATGGACGGGCCAGATTAAAAGTGGGTTAAAAATTTAATTAAGGTTGTAATTTTAAGTTTAAAAATTCGTGCAATCTTTGAAAATCAATAACTTTTTCATACGAGGTCGAAAAAATGCAAACTCAGTTGCGTTGGAATCGTATGGACGAGCACTACGCGATGGAGTTGGTTTGGAGTCGTTTGGAGTTAGTGAGAATTTCGGGTAAAATTAAACGCGCGTTTAATTTTATTCGAAATAAAAGCTAAAACGGAAATTAAAATCAAGGTGAGAACTTCTCACTCAATCGAATCGGTTTCGATTTTATTTTAAATAGTTAGATTTAAAATATTTGAATGCATGTTTGAATGATGACTGTAAATTATTGATTGTTAAAATAGACATTATGCGCCGTTAGTAAACGGATGTTATTTATTAAAAACATATACCGCGAATATTTCATAAACAGTGAAATTGGTATTATATATAATATCAATATATATATATTGGCATATGTATATATTGCAGTTGTTGATTTCCCGCATTTTTTTGTTTAGCGGATGAGACCCTATTACGCCGTTATTAAGCGGATAATATTTAATAAGAACATGTACCGCGATAATTTCGTACTGGAGCGAAATTGGTATTGTGCTAATGTTTTTGGATGCAGGAAAACAGGTTGGAGGGATCCAACTGGATTCCTCAACAGTTTTTATTTGATTTCAGATATTTTGATATTTGATTGATTATCATATCGATATATGATATCGTTGTAGTCGTGATTGACTATTTGGTGTGTAGCATCATTGGACCCAGATTTTGGGATTTTAAAATGGTTTTAAAGTGATTTTTGAAAATATACTATATTTTTGGAATTGATCCATTATAAATAAATAAACGTTATAATTTTTAAAGTTATAAAATTATGGTTTTTGTGAAATATAGTTAAAAGCTGGTTTTTTGAGAAATATGAACCAATGATTTTATAAAATAGTTTAAACTGGATTTTTGAGTTTATTATTATTAAAAGTTATGAATATAAGATTTATAAAATTTGATTATTTTATAAATCAAGAGAACGGTGAAATTTTAAAGGAATTTAAAGACGTTTAAAAGAATAATATAAATTAATTTATATTAAGAGATTTATAAATGGATATTTATAAATTGAATTATGGACATTATAAAACGAGTTTTTATAAGTGTTTGAATGTAGTGAAAATGAATTTCCTAAATGAATGAAATTTGTGAAATTATAAACTGTGAAGTTATAAATGAAATTTTATAAGCAATAGGTTTATAAAATTTATAAAGTTATCGAAAGAATGAATTTTGGATAAATAAACAATCTTATAAGTTAAGATTAATAATTTGGGAAGTTAAATGAACGATTTTGTAAAATAATCGTTTATAAGTAATTAACTTATAATATGAACTTGTAGTTTATAATTGAGTTATAAACTGGAATAGGTTAATAAAGGAATTTATAAAAAGGAAGTTTTTATAAATAAATAGAAACGGAATTTATAAACGTTGTTTTATAAATCCGCAAATGACTTATTTTGATAAGTTAATTGTTATAACTTAGAGATAGAGTTATATTCACATTTTGAACAGTGAATAATCCTTTAAGTTAAAGTGAATAGAAATGATGAAATTTGTTAAGGTAGTATATTCACGTTTTTGAATAGTGAATAATACGTTAAAGAAATTGTTTTAGATATGATGTTTTAAATAGAATTAAAACGATCTAACGATGCTTTAAAAGGTGTTGAGATTCGAAACCATAGATTTCAACATTCATTGTTGAAATAGATGTTTCGTGAAATAAAAGGAAATGGTGGACTATAACACTGTTGTTATAGTAAATGATTTCCGAAAGGAAATGTTTAGTATAGTATTGGGATTTATATATCTATTTTAATTTCGAATCCCTATACTAGTGATTTTGGGTTGTTGTAACGATGTTTTACGCAACATTCGTTTTGGCCCAAATAAATATGTTAAGTGAATGATTCCTTAAAGAATGAAATATATACTTAATTCGATTTAAGTATATTGAATATTTTCTAAGTGTTGAAAATAAAAAGATTTGCGAATTACTTATTTTAATAAGTATGGAAATGTTTTCCAATATGAAGTGAATAATTAGAATTTATCTTTTTTGAAGATAAATTGAAATGAATTATTGAAATCGCATATGCATGGATATCTTGAAATATAAATTCATTATGGAATTTATATGTGAAAGTGAAATTTGTTAAAAATAAATATTGATTTATTTTTGAAATGTGAAATTATATATCTTGTAAAGATATTTTGGAAAATTATTTGGAATCTGGTGATGTGTGCATATTCAGTGATAGTTCAATAACCGACTATCAATATTTCCCTTTGAATGGGTATTTGATGTGAATTGATTGAATTTGAATGCACACTTATTTTTGAATAAGCGCTCACTATTCGGGTTAACCGGGAAAGGACCATGGGGTCGTATAACCCATTCCGAATATGTGATACGTCGTTGTGAATTGCATTGAAGATCGGTGTTGAAGACCCGGTATTTGCGAAAGCGATAGGATGACCTATCGATTGTCTCTGCACTGAGTTGCAACGGTATAGAGACTCCCTAAGTGATGGGAAATCCGATCAGGATTGTGAATATCCGGATTGCAAGGACTTCTTGTAAGTGCCTTCGGTTCTGTTCGAGCCCGGAACAGACTTGTATGGATTGTATGCCTGACATTACAAGTTGAGATATAAAGCCGATTTCTTTCAAATATATTTCTGTTGGTGGCGGAGAATTTATTCTTTGCTTAACACCCTTCTTTGAGACGCATGTGCTCAAAGGTTATATAGTTGAAGTTATCAGCGATATATTCCCAATTTGGTAATGTGACATGCTGAGTGATGCTGAAATGATCATTGTGTTGATTATTTGTGATAGGATCATTTATTTGATCGTCTATCTTAGTGATCATTGTGTTGATCATTTGTTGACCCAAAGCATGGCTTTTGTATAAAGTATGTTTTTGTGGACGTGAATTCGTCGAGCCTCACATCCCGGAAATGGTCAAAACAGGAAAGATGCGGCAAGGTTATGAGGGGTAGCGCCCTTTAGGATATGTGCATTTCCTTCTGGAAAAGGGTGGTATCATGGTATGGAGCCCAGATACTTACTCATGTTGAAACACTTTGTTTTTATGATTGCGTGAATTGATTAGAGAGCGCTCTCGGATAAAGGTCCCAAAGGACCGGGGGATGGCATATTCGGTCAGTTGTTACTCAGTTAGGGGTAACCCGGCCTTGTGTTGGTAGAGATCCGGTTTGGTTCTCGGGGATGTCCATCCAGAGGCATTCTCATGTGGCAATGGGAAGTTCCTTGGCCTGACCATTTGTTGGAAATCCAATTCCCAATACGAAACTTGTACGGTATTAGTTGTAGAACCTGCTATTCACTTATGGTGGTCACCACTGTTTGGATAGTAGCTATAGTAGGCATACGATAATGGTCGTATGTTGGCTAAGATTTATATTCTACTTTCAAAATGAATTTTTCCTACACTATGCACTAGTAATAATATCAAATGTTATTTTAAATGCGTATCAAGCATCTTTGACTATCATAAGGAGAAATCTCCTCCGATTCTGCGTTTGCATTGTGTGTGTGTGCGGGAGGCCTTATGGTAGTCTCATTTTTAAAAAGCATTGCGAATTGATTAAAAATATTCCTCTATTTTGATTTTAAAGATAAATAAACTGTTTTGAGTTCTCACACCAGTCACATGACTGACTTGGAGTTTATTGTTTTCCTTCCTAAACTCTGGGTGCCCACCAATTTCCACACGGGCAGTTAAGAGTTAGGTTTATCAGGATATTCTGGATATTCTGGAGTTGCTGGAGGCAAGCTGGTTGGCATGGCGTATTACTAGTATATAGTATTTCTTTTTCCGCTGCACTGTTTGTTGTTGTATGATGTTGTACACTCTGATGATATGATGTAATGAAATGAATGTAATGTAATAACTGATATAGTTCTTTGTTTAAAGATTATTCATTTATTATTATATGTTGTTCCGCTGCGAATTGTGAGATTTTGATGTTGTTCTGTTGTTTCTTCTGTCCCGTTCTTATTTCCTTTCTGTTCTATTTTTAAAATTCTTCTATCTTCTATTTTCAAATTCTCAAATTTTCTATTTTTCTATCTTCCTCTCTCTCTATGTTTCTGTTCTGTTCTATGTTTTCTATCTTTTCTCTCTTCTACTTCTTTCTTCTTTTAAAAACCCATAACATCTCGGTTTTCGGCCTTCGATTTCTCGGCAGTCGATAAAGTGAGTATCGATGTCGGATTTTCGGAAGTCGAAAATTTTCGGGGCGTTACACATTTCCTTCATGAAAATCGCGATTCAAATTCGCATAAAACATTTTAACAAGATTTGGATAACAAACAAAATCATTTTCAGAATTGTCAAAAAGACTAAGAATATGGTTTTCTTCAAGAAGAGTATTGATTTCATATGTACAGAAATCACTAAAGATAGCAAACTTTCCCGTATGAACTTTCCATAATTAGCATAGCTTAATAAGCCTTAATTGCTTTCGGATCATTATGGAGATACTCTTTAATGGTTTTTGACAGCCTCATTATGGATGGAGTGCTTAAAGAAGCCATTTTTGAAGCGAGTAGAAAGTTTGAAAGAGTAAAAGAGAGTTTGAATTTTGAAATGAAAGTGAAAAGATATGATAGGACAAGGGAAACAAATAGATATTCAATAGTCCTGCTCTCTGGTCAAGAGGTACCTTTCCAGAATATTGGAGTTGGTGAAAAGGTGGAGAAAAGTTCAAAGATTTGAATTTAAATTTGAATTTCAAATTTCTAACAGGCATGTCGACATCATGGGTAGAGCCATGTCGACATGGATCGGAGAATTCATGTGACCTATCTATTCTTAAATTCTTTAATATCTACACACACACACACATATATATATATATTATTTTTAAAGTCTATATATTTTCTGAAGTAATTATTAAATATAATAATACTCTTTTAATAAAAAACATTATATTATTTAAAAAAATATAATAATAAAAAAATTAAAATTCAAACAACACATAATTTCAAAAACAACCAAACAATCAAACAATTTTAAGCAAAACAATTTCAACCAAACGTATAACTTTTTCTAGATTTGTATCTCCGAGATCAACGGAATCATGAATAGCTATAAAGCATATATTTGAATTTTCTATCTTCTGATCGTCATCGCTTGAAGGTGAGTCTGAGTTTGAGTCGTCTAGTGTAGCGGTATATGCTCTTTTCCTTTTCTTTTTATATCATTGATTGCAGGAAAATGTTGCTTATCAGGATGCAGACAGTTCCTTTTGAGATGGCCTTGTTCATCATAGTTGAAACATTTGACAAGATTTAGTACTTCAATATGATTTCTAGAGTTCCTATGATCATTCTTTTTAAGTTGTTCATCTTTCTGTATTTCACAAACTTTCGAAAGTTCCTTGCCATGAAAGCAATTTCTTCATCATTATCACTTCCCGAGTCTGATCCATCAGTTAATGCATTAAATACAATTAACTTCTTTTCGAATGCCTTACTATCTCTTCTCCCTTGCATTTGTACTTCAAACGACATTAGATTTCCAATCAATTCTTCAATCTCTAAAGTATAATATCATTTGCTTTTTGGATTGCAAGAGTTTTCCGATTCCATTTCGGAGTAAGAGAATTTAGTATTTTTCTAACTTGATCTTCTTTGGAAATTTTTTTTCCCAATGATATTAGAGAATGCACAATATCCTGAAATCTACTATACATATCTGAAATGGACTCATTAGAATTCATTTTGAATAATTGAAACTGATATGTGAGTATGGATATTTTGGTCTGTTTGACTTTGTCTGTTCCTTCATGAGTAACTTGTAAGTTTTCCAGATACCATATGCAGACTTATAAACAGATACTCTATTAAATCCATTCCTATCATGAGAACAAAATAAAATATTCATGGCTTTGAAATTATTTTGTGCAACAGGCTTTTGCTCGGCAGTCCACTGTGCAAAACTAGTTGTGGGTTTAAAATATTCAGTTCGCGTGATATTCCAAGAGTCTAATCCTATGGACTGTAAATATATTTTCATTCTACATGCCCAATATGCATAGTTACCGCCATTAAAAAGTGGTGGTCTGGCAGTAGACTGACCCTCTACAAATGAACTAGTGATAGTGTTAACAGAACCATTGTTGGTAGCCATTTTTTTCAAAAAACTTTTCAAAATTCAGATTATGAAAACTTTGAAAACATTGCTCTGATACCAAATGTGAGAAATGAAAATTACGGATCTTATGGCTGGAATAATACTAGAGGGGGGCTAATAATGTTTTATGGATTTTCTATATCTTTTTGAAACTTATGTAATTTAATCACCAACAAATGCAATTCACAAACACAAATATAATCACAGAATCAAACATAGATGCAAATACTAAATAAAAACAGTAGAGAAAAGAACACACTAGGATTTTATACTGGTTCGGAGTTACCCTACATCCAGTCCCACAAAATTGTACGGATTTCTTTTCAAAATAATCTTCCAGATTACACCCTCGGTTTCAAGGCTACAAAGTACATCATCCTGTATTCGAGTCTGGGGCAAACTCTCTTGAATTAACTAGGCTACAAGATCACCTAATTGATTTCCGGGGCTACAATCACACCCAATTGATTTCAAGCTCAACCACAACTTTTACTCAACAGTTTGATTTACAAAAGATCCTGTTACTGTGAATAGCACTGAGATCTTACGTAGAAAGGGGCAAAGAATCAAACAAGAGATAGTCAAGTTTGATTCACTTGGTATTTTGGAAGAATATAGTTTTGGATTCTTTAGAATAAAAGAGGAAGATGAAGAGGAGAGAAAAGAAGTGTAATCTGGTCAAAAATTCGTTTAGAACTACTGGTATTTATAGAAGATCAACAACCATATCTATTCATGAAAGGATAGACTAGTAGACACTTCTTTTGAAAATTTGAATTTTGAATTTAAAGGGAACCATGTCGACATGGGAGGTTTAAGGATGTTGACATGCTCTAGGAAAAATTGGTGATTTTGATTTTCTTATTCAAATTGGTTTCTATAAATTTTTAAAACAATTTCTAAACTTTGTAAATATATTTGAATACAGTTTAAACATATAAAAGTAATTTTATTATATATAATCTTAATCTATAAAGTGATTTGAAATCCGAGTATATAAATATTTAAAACAAGAGATAGTTTAAAATCAAGGACAATTTTGAAATCAAAATATTAAATATGATAAAGATAATTTTGAGGCTAAAATATTTCAAATAAAAGAGATGTCTTTTTGAAAAGAAGGTTTTGAAAACATTTAAAATAAGAGATGTTTTGAAAATCATTTTCATAAAATTAGTGGATATCAAAATAGGACCACTATATATTCCACTAGATATCGTCGTGGGTTCCATCCCACTAGGGTTTCATCCCTTTAACAGGCTCGAAGTGGATTCCATTCCACGAATAAATTTCGAATAAAGTTGTAAGTGCTTTTAAGAAGTTTTAACCTAATTCTAGTCTCAATACTTATCTTGTACTTCGAAATCTTGATACTCATGAGTCTTTAATCTTGATGTCTCCAATCTTAAATCTCTATACTGTACAGTCTTCATTCTTGTACTTGCGTGGTTAAATCCAGCATATACATATATATCTAAACTATAATGTTAGTATTTATATTTTATAACAAGTTCTAAGTTTGTTGTAATCAAAACCATCATCTCAAGGACTAACAATTATTGCCTCTCCGGGATCTTGCTAGATCACATCTTGTCACTCTCCAGCAAAGGGGAAACTACAACTAGCGAGCCGATTTTATCGCTCTCCGACGACATGGCGTCGCTCCCGCACTCCGGTTCAGTGTCCTTGAACATAAAGCAATTAACTTCTAGCTGACTTCCAATATCCATCCGGTAACTCTCCGATTAGGGATTTATTTCATAAATCCAAATCCATTTATTAAATCCAAGTTCTAAATTCCAATAAGAAAAACAGAAAAAACTAAATGCAGCCTCTCCGGAAAAAGCGGCCTATTACCATCTCAGAGCATGCCTGAGAATCGCTCTGGTTCCCTTATATATGTAAGCGGCATAGTAGCTATTTATTTTTTTAAACAAAATTAAAAAAGATTATTCAATGACCGGAGTCCAACTCCTGAATTCGGCCCCTGTCATCACGATCAGCGGGTGACGAGTCATGACCCCAATCCAGGGTCGTTTCTATTTAATCCAAGTGGTAGTTGTTCGTGTTCTACCGCTCTCGTCTGGTTCCTCACATACTATGAAAGTCTACCACTTCTAACTTGCTCTTCCACCACGTCCTTCAAGTGGCGGCATTCGTTTGTGGTATACCCTTTTAGCTCATGGAACAGGCAGCACTTCCCGCTCTTGCATTCCCATTCTATGGGATTCCTCTTGGGTGGTTTCCGATAGGGAAGCTGCCTCCGAGTGTCTAGCTAAATCTGTTCTAGATTATCTATCATGTCTGCATACGTCCCGAATTTGGGTTCCCGGCATCTCCTCCATTTTTCTAAACCACCATATCCATCGTCTAGCTTGCGCTTTCCTTTGTCCATTCCTCGTCCTTTATCAGACGTTCCTTCGCCTTGCATGGCATTTATCTCCTGGCTTTCGGTATGTGAATGCTCTAACCGAATTAATCTTCCCGCCTTACGATAGAACTCTCTAGGATCTTATAGTGGATCCCGTACCAATGAATCCTTGAGCTTCTTACCTTCAACAAACCCTGCTACCACCGCATCAAAATCATTGACGGATCCGGAAGATCTACCGGAGCCACAGTTGCATTTAATCGCATTAGTAAACCTCTTACGGACACTCCTTGTCTTCTGATTTATCGATGCCGGTGTCATTACGTTCTTGGGTCACGTCATATGGACCCTGAACTGTCTCATGAAGTGCTCCACTAGCTCGCCCCATGTCCTGATCGATCCATTCTCCAGCTGCCTGAACAAAATTACAGCCAAATCCATCAAGTATAAAGGAAACATCTTTCCATCACCTCCTTAGATGCCCCCAGCACTTCCATATGTCTGATGTGCCTAGTTACATGCATAGTTGGATCTGATTTTCCATCATAGGCGTCTAGTGTTGGAAGTTTGAATTCTAGAAGGTTCCTTGCATTTTTGATATTTGGAGTGAATAGATTCCGATTGACTTCCTCTAAGCCTCTACTCGACAGTCCTCCTCTCATAATACTTCTTATTAATCCAGCCATATGCTCGTCTCCATCTAGGGGTGGTCTCCTGTTTGCATGTCTACCTTGCCTCCGATGTTGGTCATTCATGTTCACGTTGGACCCTGCTTGTTCAAGTTGGTCCCTGCTTGTTGAGCTTCATTCAAAGCTCTTCCAGTATTCAATCCCGAGTGTCTACCCCCAGGCCTTAGCTGATTTCCTTCAATCTCTCCATTCTGATTCTAATTTTTCCCTGTAGAGACTTCTACAACTTCGGTTCCTTGTTCTGCATTACCAGCAGCTACGGTTGGTCCATTCCCTTAACTTTATTCTCCAATTTGTCCAGCATGCTGGAGTAGGTTCTGTATCATGTCCTCTTTCCCTTCTAGCATTGTTTCCATCTCATCCCTAGTGATATAGATTAAGGCTTGATTAGCTCTAGAGGAAGCTTCCTGACTTCCCTCTTGCTGACTCCTCTCCGTCCTCTGTCTCCTTGTTGATTGCTTTGTCATAATCTTTAGAATTAGAGTCCCTAAGTCTTTAAATCAAAAATCCAAGCTTTAGAATCCCTGAGTGCAAGCTTTCTTAGTGAAAGCGCCAAAATGTTAGTGCCAAAATTGGTTACTAACACCCTATCGTCGATGAAAGCACCAACTAATAATCACTAATCACAAAGAAAGTGTATATAGAGAGTATAAATATGAAGAACAATCAAAATTTAAAAGAAAGCAGTAATAACATAGGATTTATAGTGGTTTGGCGGACTCTGGCCTAAGTTCACTCCAGAAATTTCCTTTCTATGATATGAGAATCACTTACATTTACAATCTAGAGTTTTCAAAACAGTAATGGAAGAGTAGCCTTAATGAAGAAGACAAAGGAAAATAAAATGAAGATCCCTTTTGTAAATCCCTGCCTGTTGTATTTATAGGCAAAACCCGAGTTATTGGGCTTCCTGAGTGATCCAGGCCTATCAAGACCTTTGGCGACCTTGAATCCATCATTACGACCGACCCTGAGTTCTGCATATGCCGATCTTAGTTTTCCTAAGCAATGAGCCGAAGCAGTCTTAATGCTTGAATCGATGTAAACTAGGTTGGAACTTGAAGCAATATATACACTGACCCCTAAGCTTTGTGCTGATCCCATTCATCATTCATAGTCGACCACTACTTAAAACCTAAGCATCGACCCGAAGCATTCGGCAAGTTGACCTGGAGCTAACATAAAAACCAACCCCCTAATACGCCGACCTGACTCCAACATGCCGACCCGAGTATTTTTAAGCATCGACCCAAAGCCTGTCTCCAATGCTGATCCCTGCTTCATGCCAATCCTATCCATGTGCCAACCCGGAGTCTTGAGGATGCCGATCCGGAGTTTGGAGAATACCGACCCGATCTAGTTCCTTCCTAGCACCGACCAAAGTTATTTTCCTATGCCAATCCCATGGCTTACCGATCCAAGAACGAAAGGCCGACCTTTGACTCGAAGTTGCAAGTGTGCCGATCCGGAGTAGACCAAAGATGCCGATCCCAGAAAACTGCCGATCCCAAGCACTCGGTGCCGACCCGAGTAAAAGCCCTTGTCGACCCGGAGTTACACGGACCCCCCCTAAAATCCTGCCAATCCCAAGTGACTCGGAGCGTAGCTCTTCCCGACCCGAGGCAATATGCTTGAAAACCCAAAGCAAACTCAAGTATGACTCGAAGAAAACTCCAGGAAACATGCGTCAACTCAACTTTTGTCGAAACTTGTAGTTCAAGTATCCCGTGCCTTTTTTCCATTGAATATGCCAAATCCTGACTTCATAATCATGTTTATCATCCATGGCTGATCATCTATCCTTCCTGCCGAGCCGAACCCATAGTATTCCAACCTTGACAACCGTAAAGTCTATTGGTTAAATTCGCCGGTACGATGCCTTGCCAAAAGGTGGGTTAACAAGTCCCAAATCAATTTAGGCACTCATATTGGTGATAATCTTTTGGCTTACCTCACCCTTTTGGGCTAAGCTAGTAGCGAGATAGGATAAAGTGCATGATTACCCAAGCCTAATTTTAGGTACAACTTTTCTAGACACCTTACTAAATGCGAATTCTTTAATAAGTTAATCCAATAACTGTTAATTTAGACCACATAATCTTTTAGGTTGTGATACCATTGTTAGAGCTAAGTCAGCATGCAATAGGTTAAATGAGTGAATTTCAACCTTTTTATATCATTTTGATTCTTATTGGGTTTATGAAGTCTAAACTGATTTAAAAATGGTCTAAAATTTTAAATAAAAACATCATTTTATTTAACTTATTAATAAAAGGATCATATTTGATATTATTTATTATGTGTACATGGGTATCATATACACATGTACCTATATGTGATGACCCGGAATTTTAAAGCAATATCAATTTAATAATCTGAAATAAAAATTAAATTGATTTGATAATCTTTGTAATGAGATTTGAATTAATTTAATAATCTAATAAAATAAATAGTTAATTGATAGATTTTATCTTTTTAAATCTAATAATTGTTTTATATTTATAATATAAATAGAATATTGTATATATTGTAAATAAGTATTGTTTTAAATTTAATTAATAAATAAATCCTGTTTCTATAAAGTATGTATCTTTAGTAAATTGTGAATTATGATTTTATTTGAAGGTTAAACTTTTAAAAGGTTATTTAATAAATAAAAATGGTTTTAAATACATATGATAAATATTGAACTGATTTAAAATATGTTTAACTCAAGTTTAAATTTAAATAAATAATAATGAGGTTATTTTGATTTCTTTTAAATATAATGTGATAAAATAAATAATTTATTAATAAGAAGACAATTTCTTTTATAAATTATTTATGGTTATCAAATGTTGATATTTTAATATAATAATACATTGTTTCAACAAATAAATTTTTAATAAAAATAATTGTTTTTCAAATTTAAATTGTGTAGTTATATTTGAATAAACTTGATTTCAAAATTTAATTTGAACTTGAATTCAAAGCTTTTAAAGTTTAAAGTATAAATGTTTTAATTTGTTTTGATTTTGAAATATTTGTATAAATTTATAAATAAAATTTGATTTATTCATTTTAAAATTTATCAACATGTTAACTAATTTATTTAAACATGGATTTTCATATATCTTATATTAAACATCTAATTAAAATATAAGTTAACATAATTATAACAAATTAACATTTAAAAACAAATGTAAACACTTTACTTGTTAAAAGAACAAGTGTTAATCCATAAACTTGATATAGTGACAAATGTTAACTTCTTTATAAGTGGCAATATTTGTTTTATTTTCTTCAAATTTTAATTAATTTTTTTTTTATTCCATATAAAAACACTTCCACACTCTTCATTTCTTTCCATTCTCAAAATCAAAGGCCAAACATAAATCTTCAAACCCAAAATGCTAAACAAATCTGAAAACTATTTTTCAGATCCAAATCTGTAATCAAAACTCTGTTAAACACTTTCCAAAACAAAATCATCTTCAAAAGCCTCCACATCTACAAGTTTAAAAGCATATCTGTCACCATTTTGAAATCTGAAACCTGCAATTTCAAATTTTGAAGCCTGCATTTCATATGCAAGCAATCCTGCATATATTTTTTCAAATGTAAAAGCTCCTGCATCTCTGGAATTCAAGCCTGCCTGCATTGTTTGTCAAAAATCTGGAGTTTTATAAAGTATGCATGCAAGAACTCAGTGGTAAGCCTCCAGTTTTTTTTTACTCAAGCAATCCAAACAACTCAAAGTTTTTAAAAGCACAAGTTTTTCAAATGCATTTCTCTGCCCATCAGGTTAAGGTGAGTAACATTCTTTTCAATGAAATTTAAGTATTTAAAAATGTTGCTTGTTGATTTCCATGTTTAAATATGAATGATATATATGTTTATATCAGTTGTTTTCTGTAAAAATGAATGTGTAATTTGAACAGGCAATGTCCTCTGTATTTTATTTCCAGGATCAAAAATCTGTTCAACCTCCATCATGTCATAATATAATATGTGTTAATATTTCAGATTCATACAAATGTGTTTGTTGAGTCAGGAATTAAAGTTAAAATAATAATTTCAAAGTTAAATAAAAAAAATTGAATTTTCTCTGAAAACTCAGAATAAAAGGGCAAATTGTATAAATATGAAGAACCAAACATATTGATTCATTGTTTCAGGAATAAGATCAAAAACATTATTCAAAATTATGATTTTTAAAACTAAAGTCACAATTTTTAAAGCTAGGTTTAACATGTAGACTTAGATTGAACTTAAAAGGGGGAATTTGGGTTTTTGGGTGATCTAAGCAAATTGAGGTGTCGGGGTTCATCTGGTAGGAGGAGTAGTCACTAATGCCAGGAAAAATATTGGGTGGTGTTGCAGTTCAACGTGGTGGTTGCGGTGATGAAATTTCTGATAGAACCCTAGTTTAAGATAGGTGGGTTGCTTGGGTCAGTTCTTTATGAAGAAGTGATCGAGTGGACAAAAGGTGGAGGATGAGGGTATTACAGGTTTGGGGGATGAGACCTGTATCTTCTGTTCCAGGTTTATGTTTTTGAACTCGAATCCAATTCGAGGTGGATAAGAGCAAGGAGGTGGTCGTATTGGACTGCGGGTTTGAGCGTTGATGTGTTGAAGTCACCGGAGGAGGAGGTTGATGGCTGGAGGCACGGTGCAGGTGCACCGTGCACTACTGAGATTCTGGTGAAATCTGGGTATAGTGGTGCTTTTGAACTCGAAGTTGTACTCGACTGTTTGCGGAGTTTGCTCGAAGATATGGACTAGATGACTCGAAGCATTATTGTGTTAGCTCAGGTGTATGTAGTATTACAATTTTGTAAAAACTGTCTGTAGTTTTGTTTTTAAATCAAAATTTAAATGAGTAAGTTGTTATGATAAGATTTAAACAAAATTTAAATCTGCAGTATGAATTATATTTCAAAGAATATGAAATTTTATAAGTTTTAAAATTTTAAAATGGGTTTTCAGTTTTTTTTTTTTTAAAAAAAAAGAAGATGGAAACCTGGCAGTTTTTCTAAAAAATTAATTTCATTTTAAATCTGAAGCTAATTTTAAACTAGCAGTTTGAATTTAAATTTAAGTCTAGTTTTCTTAAGGGTTTTGAATCTTCAGTTTCTTTTTAAAATGGAATTTGAATTTTGAATAAAGAGTTTTAGAATCAAGGTTTAAATCAAAGGTTTAATGCAAGTTTAAGTTAAAATAATTTTAAATAAGGAATGGTTCAAATGTTTAGAATTTAAAAATCCGGATATTTGAATAAATTTTAAAATTTGAATGTTTTCAAACAAGTTTAAATTTAAATTGTTTATTAGAAGTAAATTTGTTTTCAAACAAATATTTTAAATTTGACTTGCCCTTTTGAATGAAGTCATTTATAAAGGTTTATAAAAGAAGTCAAATAATTTGTTAACTTGAATTTATAATTTAAATAGTAATGTATTTAAAACTTAATTTTTAAATTAAATTAAGTAAATTAAGACTCATCTTATATAAGTTTTAATTATAAGTAATAAATGTTATTTACATTTATTCTAAAAAGGAATATAAATGAATTTAAATTGGATAATGCTTTAATAAATATTATTTTGAATTTTAGATTCAAAATGAAATTTGAATTTTATTTTAAAAAAATGAAATGTTCTAAGTACACTTTAATATTATTGAAATTATTAATAAGGAATGGATTATCTTAGAAATGATCAAGATATTAAAATAATTAAATAAATAAGATAATTAAGGAGTGACTTATTTTGTTTAATTTATAATTAATAATTTGGATTAATTTAATTCGAAATTAATTAAGAAGTAATTAAAGAAAAGTAAATAAAGAATTAATAATAGTTAATGATGGTCATTAACTAAGGTTTATTTAGTAATTAATTAATATGATTAATTTTTAATAATTAATTAGATTAATTAATTAATGATAATAAATTGAGAAATTTATTTTAAGTTTAATAAGACATTAATTACTTAATGTAATTAATGGGGTTTATTGAGATTGGTTTAAATTAATTAATTAAGTTTAATTAATTTTAAACATTGGATTTGATAATAATTACCTGATGGAATTAATTAATTAATTTAGATTAAATTATTTTGTATAATTAATCAAGGGATTAATTAAAGAAATTAATTTAAGGAGTAATTAATTTGATAAGTAATTAAGGGTAGTAATTACAGAATGTGGTTAATCAAAGATGATTAATAATTATGGTTTAAGTAGGATTAATTACTGAAAGTAATTAATCTAATTTAATAATTAATTAAATAAAATTAAGGATCATTAATTAATATAATTAAGGAAGTAACTAAGATTGATTAATCAAAATTAATTAATCATTAATAAATGATTAGGAGTAATTAATTAATTGTAATTAATTAAAGATGATGTAATTATTTATAGTTAACTAATTAATGAAGTAATTAAAGGTTAATTACTGTATTTGGTTTAGGATAACTAATTTTGTGAAATTAATTAAAGTAAAATTAATCAAGGGTGATTAATTAAGATAATAATTAGAGGTTAGTTAATTAATTAATTTGTAATTAATTAATGATGATGTAAGCAAGATTTATATTGTGAAAGTAATTAATTTAATTCATTTTAATTTCATTAGAGATGTATAATTAATTTAATTCATTTTAAATTAATTATAGATTGTATGATTATAGATCATTGCTTATAAATGGATGATATAGTTTGCCATGAATGGATTGAATCTCAGTTATGAGATTAATAATGATGAGTGATATGGATGCATTGGTTGCATTGTGATGATTGTGGATATCTTTTGATAGTGATAATGTGAATTATCTATGGTTATGATAATAGCAATTATCTATTGTGAATTTATGAATTATCTATCTGTGTGTATATAGATAATGTTATTGAATTGTTTTAAAACTCTTAAACAACTTGGACCTAAAAGACACGCTTTGGATTTCGATGAGACCAAGATCGGGTTTCCATATTTGGATATCCGAAAACCACATCGATCCAAATTAACGATAGGTCGTGAATCTTATGTGAAGATTTAAGACTCGAGGTGTAAGGACTATTAGTCAGTATAACTCTAGGGGTGATTCCGTGATGAGTTGACGGAAATAGTACTTATAGGCTCGAGATGGAGATTCAGAGTGCAAGTGTTATCGTCGTTAACTCTAAGGGTGATTCCAAAACGAGTGTAACGAGATAATGCCTTTGGTTTCGTTCGAACCCGGAACGAACTTGTATGAATTGAATGCTTTTAGCACATCGTCAGGTGGACGATGAGCATTCTAAGATAATGTGTCCTAAAGGTAATCGTAGCCTCAAGCCTCATCAACCGGGAATGGATAAAACAGGGGAGGTGGAACAAGGCTTTGTGGGTAGCTCTCACTGGAGAGCAAGATTTTCCCCTTTCTAGAAGTCCCTTTTTATTCGACTGCGTGGGCAGTTGGAATCGCGCGCCAACTGCGGGGTTGTCTTGTTCAAAACTGTTCAGTAAGGAATGGGTCCGGCCTTGTGTTGCAGGGGAGCGGGCGTACTCCTCGGTACGTTGATCTAGGCCACATACTGTGACGGGCGGTACCCCAGTAGCCCTGCCATTGATACAATCCAAAATCCAATAAGTGCCGTACGTATTAGTTGTGCCCAACTATGTTGGAACGTGAGATGTAAGCATTCCGGCTATTTCTGTATTTTATTTGAAAACCCTAAACACTATTATAATATCACTGGATTTTCTATCAAATGTTTTGGTTAGCGTAAGGTAAAAACTTTTCCATGTTTATGTGTGGGAAGTCTTACGTGATACCTTTCTTTTCAAGGGTTTTTGAAAGTTAAGCAACTTTAACCTGTTACTCGCACCAGACCCATGTCTGACCCGGAGTTTATTTTTGGTTTTCATAAACTCTTGGGTACTCAAATTTTTACGAGTAGCCAAGGGATTCAGGTTAGCTTTGAAGAATATTGGAGGAGCAATGGAGCAGGAGGCTTCTGAGTTAGAATATATAGTATTCCGCTGTGTGTTCTTTGTTGTCTCTGAGTTGTATTATGTTGTAAATACTAGACAGGTGTTTATAACTATCTAATATGTGTTGTACTATCTGTGTACTCTGATAGTGGTTGCAAACTATGTAATATTTCATGTTATTAATATAATTTATTCGTTCCGCTGTTTAGATTCTAATGTGTTGTTTCTTCTTTCTTCTCTTTCTTTCTCTTTTCTATCCCTTTCTTTTCTTATTAGCGATGCAACTTTCTTGTGTTTTGGAAGTTGGATCGTTATAATGGTATCAGAGCATTAGGTTGAGTGAATACCTAGGCTCTGGAGTGGTGTCTTTCTTGAGCGAGCGTATTTGTAGTTTTAAATATTTATATATATTTATCTATTTCTATCTATCTGTTGGGTTACCTATTCAGGTTTTCCAATATAGGTTATAAAGGTAGATAAGGTAGTAGTGTTTGTAACACGATTACTATCGTTGGTTGGAGTCTGATGTTTGAGGTTGGAAGTGTATTTGTCGAGACAGTAGACCTAATACCGTCTCGAGTAAGCTTTGTTGTGATGAAGTATATCATCAATCTCTAAAGGAAACCTGTTAAGGTTCGGGAACATCTTTGATGTGCAGAGTTTGGTAAGAAGAGTTTGATCTGTTCGGTTGAGCTGGAGTGAGTGATGGTATTTTGATACCTCAGGAAGTTGTAAATGCGTGATGAGATGCAGTGACTGTGGATTGTTTCCGAGGATGTTTTCTTTGGAACAAGTTTTGGAAGTATTCTGTTTTGATGTTGTGGTTGAAGTCTGTAGGATGTTGTGGTTAGCTTTGAAGTCCGAGTTTCTCAAAGAACTTTGGATTAGGAAGTTTTGGCTTTGGTGTCAGCAGTGTAGCTCGAAGTGTTCTGTGAGCTGACAGAGAGGTCTTAGCGAGTAGTTTTTCTGGAGATGGAGTTCAGAAGCTGCAGAGTGAATCCGTTTCTTCAATGGATTGACTAGAACAGTGTAAGCTATTCTGTTTAGTAAAGAGAGGACAGTTTTCTTTGGAAATTGTTCTGGGTTGATTGCAAAAGTGACTTGCGATTGTTTGAGTGTTCATTTGGATGGTTGGAGATTTTCTAGATGTCTTCTGGGAAGACAGAGATTTGTTCGCATTAGGAGATTGAGTTTTCTAATCGACTAGAATTCTAGGAGTGGAACCGGTGGTTCAGTTTAGTTGAAGAATGATTCCTAGAGACGGAGTTTGACGAAGCAACTCAGTTTTGAAGGAATTTCTGAGTTTTCTTTATGGATCTGTAGAACCATATTTCTGAAAAGTGATGTCCAGTTTGTGCTTGCGTTTTTCATCAGCATTTTCTTATCTACTTCGGATCAGAGTGGTGCAGCGGAAGCTGTTTGGAGGTGTTTCTGATTTTCTTTTCCGGATTAGGAGAAGTTTGTAGTTTTCTGCTGTTATGGAGTAGAGTTGTGTTTTGATTTTGGATTGATCTTGAGGAGATCACTATGTTGGGTTGTTTTTGGTTTTGATTGTTCTAAAGTAATCGGCAAGGGTTAAGCTGATCAGTTTGGATGTTGGCAGCCCTGGATTTGTTTGAAAACTTTTGTGGATAAGGGACGGAGAAATTTGGAATTCGGAATTGGAGACTTCGTTATTGTTGGAGTTTTCTCTGCTTCAGGAGTTATAAGTTTTGAGTAAGTCTGGAAAGCTGACTCAAAGCTGTTTGGATCTTTTCTCTATGTTTTGGTTGGATCAGTGTTTGGCTTTCAGGATTGAATTGCCAGTTTGGACAACTGGGATTCGATGAGTTTCACGTATCCCTGAGGAAGTACATGAATGGTCTATCTCTGGTTTTGGAACCAGCAATTATAGAGGTTGGTGTTGAGTCAGATTCGTCCGTAGTCTGATATGCTGTTTAGTTTTGCAGATCTAGATGAGTAGGAGCTTTATAGCTTAATAGTATTGATTGTTTGGAATCTATAGAGCGAGTATCCCGATATTTATACCGGGAAACTCGTGGAAGTTCTACCCAGAATTTTTCTAGATAATTAGATTTGTTTGATTGGGTGAATTGATTGCTATGGTTGTTAGCATATCATTAGTATATGCTTGTGTTTTAAAATTAAAATCTTTTATATAGATTATTAAATTACCTTTGTCTTAAATTCGGGGACGAAATTCTTTTAAGGGGGGAGGAATGTGATGACCCGGAATTTTAAAGCAATATCAATTTAATAATTTGAAATAAAAATTAAATTGATTTGATAATCTTTGTAATGAGATTTGAATTAATTTGATAATCTAATAAAATAAATAGTTAATTGGTGGATTTTATCTTTTTCAATCTAATAATTGTTTTATATTTATAATATAAATAGAATATTGTACATATTGTAAATAGGTATTGTTTTAAATTTAATTAATAAATAAATCCTGTTTCTATAAAATATGTATCTTTAGTAAATTGTGAATAATGATTTTATTTGATGGTTAAACTTTTAAAAGGTTATTTAATAAATAAATATGGTTTTAAATACATAAGATAAATATTGAACTGCTTTAAATATGTTTAACTCAAGTTTAAATTGAAATAAATAACAATGAGGTTGTTTTGATTTTCTTTTAAATATAATGTGATAAAATAAATAATTTATTAATAAGAAGACAATTTCTTTTATAAATTATTTATGGTTATCAAATGTTGATATTTTAATATAATAATACATTATTTTAACAAATAAATTTTTAATAAAAATAATTGTTTTTCAAATTTAAATTGTGTAGTTATATTTGAATAAACTTGATTTCAAAATTTAATTTGAACTTGAATTAAAAGCTTTTAAAGTTTAAAGTATAAATGTTTTAATTTGTTTTGATTTTGAAATATTTGTATAAATTTATAAATAAAATTTGATTTATTCATTTTAAAATTTATCTACATGTTAACTAATTTATTTAAACATGGATTTTCATATATCTTATATTAAACATCTAATTAAAATATAAGTTAACATAATTTTAACAAATTAACATTTAAAAACAAATGTAAACACTTTACTTGTTAAAAGAACAAGTGTTAATCCATAAACTTGACATAGTGACAAATGTTAACTTCTTTACAAGTGGCAATATTTGTTTTATTTTCTTCAAATTTTAATCAAACAAAATTTTATTCCATATAAAAACACTTCCACACTCTTCATTTCTTTCCTTTCTCAAAGTCAAAGGCCAAACATAAATCTTCAAACCCAAAATGCTAAACAAACCTAAAAACTATTTTTCAGATCCAAATCTATAATCAAAACTCTGTTAAACACTTTCCAAAACAAAATCATCTTCAAAAGCCTCCACATCTTCAAGTTTAAAAGCATATTTGTCACCATTTTGAAATCTGAAACCTGCAATTTCAAATTTTGAAGCCTACATTTCATATGCAAGCAATCCTGCATATTTTTTTTTTCAAATGTAAAAGCTCCTGCATCTCTGGAATTCTTGCCTGCATTGTTTGTCAAAAATCTGGAGTTTTATAAAGTATGCATGCAAGAACTCAGTGATAAGCTTCTAGTTTTTTTTACTCAAGCAATCCAAACAACTCAAAGTTTTTAAAAGCACAAGTTTTTCAAATGCATTGCTCTGCCCATCAGGTTAAGGTGAGTAACATTCTTTTTAATGAAATTTAAGTATTTAAAAATGTTGCTTGTTGATTTCCATGTTTAAATATGAGTGATATATATGTTTATATCGGTTGTTTTCTGTAAAAATGAATGTGTAATTTGAACAGGCAATGTCCTCTGTATTTTATTTCCAGGATCAAAAATCTGTTCAACCTCCATCATCTCATAATATAATATGTGTTAGTGTTTTAGATTCATACAAATGTGTTTGTTGAGTCATGGATTAAAATTTAAAATTTTGTTCAAAGTTAAATAAAAAATATATAATATTTGAATTTTCTCTGAAAACTCAGAATAACAGGGCTAATTGTATAAATATGAAGAACCAAACATATTGATTCATTGTTTCAGGAATAAGATCAAAAACAATATTCAAAATTATGATTTTTAAAACTAAATTCATAATTTTTAAATCTAGGTTTAACATGTTGACATAGATTGAACTTAAAAGGGGGAATTTTGGTTTTTGGGCGATCTAGGCAAATTGAGGTGTCGGGGTTCATCTGGTAGGTGGAGGAGTAGTCACTAATGCCAGGAAAAATATTGGGTGGTGTTGCAGTTCAATGTGGTGGTTGCGGTGATGAAATTTCTGATAGAACCCTAGTTTAAGATAGGTGGGTTGCTTGGGTCAGTTCTTCATGAAGAAGTGATCTAGTGGACTAAGATTTTGGGAAATGTTAGTAAATTGGTTGATGAAGTCGTAGCCGGAATCGTTGCCACTTCGGTGGTCAGAAGGTGAAGGATGAGGGTATTACAGGTTTGGGGGTGAAACCTGTATCTTCTGTTCCAGGTTTATGTTTTTGAACTCGAATTCAAATTCGAGGTGGATAAGAGCAAGGAGGTGGTCGTATTGGACTACGGGATTGAGCGTTGATGTGTTGAAGTCACCGAAGCAGGAGGTTGATGGCTGGAGGCACGGTGCAGGTGCACCGTGCACTACTGAGATTCTGGTGAAATCTGGGTATAGTGGTGCGTTTGAACTCGAAGTAATACTCGAGTGTTTGCTGAGTTTGCCCGAAGATATGGACTAGACGACTCGAAGCATTATTGTGTTAGCTCGGGTGTATATAGTATTACAATTTTGTAAAAACTGTCTGTAGTTTTGTTTTTAAATCAAAATTTAAATGAGTAAGTTGTTATGATAAGATTTAAACAAAATTTAAATCTGCAGTGTGAATTATAGTTTCAAAGAATATGAAATTTTATAAGTTTTAAAATTTTAAACGGGGGTTTTCAGTTTTAAAATAATAAAAATAAAAAAAAGATGGAAACCTGGCAATTTTTTTAAAAATTTAATTTCATTTTAAATCTGAAGCTAATTTTAAACTAGCAGTTTGAATTTAAATTTAAGTCTAGTTTTCTTAAGGGTTTTGAATCTTCAGTTTCTTTTTAAAATGGAATTTGAATTTTGAATAAAGAGTTTTAGAATCATGGTTTAAATCAATGGTTTAATGCAAGTTTAAATTCAAATAATTTTAAATAAGGAATGGTTCAAATGTTTTGAATTTAAAAATCTGGATATTTGAATAAGTTTTAAAATTTGAATGTTTCCAAACAAGTTTAAATTTAAATTGTTTATTAGAAGTAAATTTGTTTTCAAACAAATATTTTAAATTTGACTTGCCCTTTTGAATGAAGTCATTTATAAAGGTTTATAAAAGAAGTCAAATAATTTGTTAACTTGAATTTATAATTTATATAGTAATGTATTTAAAACTTAATTTTTAAATTAAATTAAGTAAATTAAGACTCATCATATATAAGTTTTAATTATAAGTAATAAATGTTATTTACATTTATTCTAAAAAGGAATATAAATGAATTTAAATTGGATAATGCTTTAATAAATATTATTTTGAATTTTAGATTCAAAATGAAACTTGAATTTTATTTTAAAAAAATGAAATGTTCTAAGTACACTTTAATATTAATGAAATTATTAATAAGGATGGATTATCTTAGAAATGATCAAGATATTAAAATAATTAAATAAATAAGATTATTAAGAGTGACTTATTTATTTAATTTACAATTAATAATTTGGACTAATTTAATTTGAACTTAATTAAGAAGTAATTAAAGAAAAGTAATTAAAGAATTAATAATAGTTAATGATGGTCATTAACTAAGGTTTATTTAGTAATTAATTAATATGATTAATTTTTAATAATCAATTAGATTAATTAATTAATGATAACAAATTGAGAAATTTATTTAAGTTTAATAAGGCATTAATTACTTAATTTAATTAATGAGGTTTATTGAGATTGGTTTAAATTAATTAATTAAGTTTAATTAATTTTAAACATTGGATTTGATAATAATTACCTGATGGAATTAATTAATTAATTTAGATTAAATTATTTTGTATAATCAATCAAGGGATTAATTAAAAAAATTAATTTAAGGAGTAATTAATTTGATAAGTAATTAAGGGTAGTAATTACAGAATGTGGTTAATCAAAGATGATTAATAATTATGGTTTAAGTAAGATTAATTACTGAAAGTAATTAATTTAATTTACTAATTAATTAAATAAAATTAAGGATCGTTAATTAATATAATTAAGGAAGTAACTAAGATTGATTAATCAAGATTAATTAATCATTAATAAATGATTAGAAGTAATTAATTAATTAACTGTAATTAATTAGAGATTATGTAATTAATTATAGTTAACTAATTAATGAAGTAATTAAAGGTTAATTACTGTATTTGGTTTAGGATAACTAATTTTGTGGAATTAATTAAAGTAAAATTAATCAGGGGTGATTAATTAAGATAATAATTAGAGGTTAGTTAATTAATTAATTTGTAATTAATTGATGATGATGTAAGCAAGGTTTATATTGTGAAAGTAATTGATTTAATTCATTTTAATTTCATTAGAGATGATATAATTAATTTAATTCATTTTAAATTAATTATAGATGGTATGATTATAGATCATTGCTTATAAATGGATGATATAGTTTGCCATGAATGGATTAAATCTCAGTTATGAGACTAATAATGATGAGTGATATGGATGCATTGGTTGCATTGTGATGATTGTGGATATCTTTTGATAGTGATAATGTGAATTATCTATGGTTATGATAATAGTAATTATCCGTTGTGAATCTATGAATTATCTATCTGTGTGTATATAGATAATGTTATTGAATTGTTTTAAAACTCTAAAACAACTTGGACCTAAAAGACACGCTTTGGATTTCGATGAGAACGGGATTGGGTTTCCATATTTGGATATCTGAAAACCACATCGATCCAAATTAACGATAGGTCGTGAATCTTATGTGAAGAGTGAAGATTCAAGGTGTAAGGATTATTAGTCAGTATAACTCTGGTGGTGATTCCGTGATGAGTTGACGGAAATAGTACTTATAGGCTCGAGATGGAGATTCAGAGTGCAAGGGTTATCGTCGTTAACTCTGAGGGTGATTCCAAAACGAGTGTAACGAGATAATGCCTTCGGTTTCATTCGAACCCGGAACGAACTTGTATGGATTGAATGCTTTCAGCACATCGTTAGGTAGACGATGAGCATTCTAAGATAGTGTGTCCTAAAGGTAATCGTAGCCTCAAGCCTCATCAACCGGGAATGGCTAAAACAGAGGAGGTGCAGCAAGGCTTCGTTGGTAGCTCCCACTATAGAGCAAGATTTTCCCCTGTCTAGAAGTCCCTTTTTATTCGGCTGTGTGGGCAGTTGGAATCGCGCGCCAACTGCGGGGTTGTCTTGTTCGGAACTGTTCAGTTAGGAATGGGTCTGGCCTTGTGTTGCATGGGAGCGAGAGTACTCCTCGGTACGTTGATCTAGGCCACGTACTGTGACGGGCAGTACCCCAGTAGCCCTGCCATTGATGGAATCCAAAATCCAATAAGTGCCGTACGTATTAGTTGTGCCCAACTATGTTGGAACGTGAGATGTAAGCATTCCGGCTATTTTTGTATTTTATTTGAAAACCCTAGACACTATTATAATATCACTGGATTTCCTATCAAATGTTTTGGTTAGCGTAAGGTAAAAACTTTTCCATGTTTATGTGTGGGAAGTCTTACGTGATACCTTTCTTTTCAAGGGTTTTTGAAAGTTAAGCAACTTTAACCTGTTACTCACACCAGACCCATGTCTGACCCGGAGTTTATTTTTGTTTTTCATAAACTCTTGGGTACTCAAATTTTTACGAGTAGCCAAGGGATTCAGGTTAGCTTTGACGAATATTGGAGGAGCAATGGTGCAGTAGGCTTCTGCGTTAGATATATATAGTACTCCGTTGTGTGTTCTTTGTTGTCTCTAAGTTGTATTATGTTGTAAATACTAGACAGGTGTTTATAACTGTCTAGTATGTGTTGTATTATCTGTGTACTCTGATAGTGGTTGTAAACTATGTAATATTTTATGTTATTAATATAATTTATTCGTTTCGCTGTTTAGATTCTGATGTGTTGTTTGTTCTTTCTTCTCTTTCTTTCTCTTTTCTATCCCTTTCTTTTCTTATTAGCGATGCGACTTTCTAGTGTTTTGGAAGTTGGGTCGTTACACAATACGTCCTTATGTAGAATATACAGTGTGCATGGTCTAACATGTCCGTATCTAAGTGCTAGGATTTACACTGCAACAGACATGTTAGCCCCTCCATATAAGTATTTTATGTCTAATATATAATATTAATACGATATAAAATATATTTAATTTATTTTACGAAGAAAAATTGGTCACTGCTTGATCCCCTCCATTCACTCCTCCCTATCTCTTCCCCACTCCGTCTTCTCTCCTCTTACGCTTAGTCTACCATTTCTCCAACTAGCATCAGTGGCGTGCCAGAAAAAGAGCCTTAATTTAGGCTTACATCTAAGCAAACCCTCCTCGATAAGTAGATCTGGCATCGACTTCAAACGTTAAGCCGAATTAAGCATGCTCCTACTACAACCAAGTGATTTTCCGCCTTTGTTGTCAGACCCTCCGTCAAAGACGACTCCTGGTAATGCTTGTATCCGACCGCAATTTGCTTTTGACCTTGCTGGTGTTGATAATATTTTTATTGATCACAACCTAGTGGCGACTGATGTTTCTCCTTACATGTTTGATTATGGTTCTATTGCATGCCACCTAGTGGCCTCATGCGATACTTTTCCCGAAGTTGATAATGGGATGGAAAGGAATGAAAGAAGATATAATGAGTATACTGGCATTGCAAAAGTAGGAATTGGAAACATGGTCAGTGTTTATCGTGGTCAAGTAGTATGTCTCGAAGATATTACAATAGAAGGACATAGAGTTATATCTAGTAAGGTAGGCAGTAAAATCCACGCACATGTGAAATGTTGCTTTAAACAAGATATTGTAACCGATCCAAATCTTCCTAAATCTAATGTTATTCCCCCTCAACCGATAAGAAACCACTCAATTAGTCTCCTTTTTCACCAAATGTCCCCAAAATGTGGACGATTATACCCCAAGAAAGTTGAAATTATCGAAGCAAATGGGGTGATAATCCTTTCGCAAGAAGTTATAGATGTTGGTTTTGATTTTTGGAAAGATTATTTAGTAGCTTCCTTTCAGCTCCAACCTCCTCTATGATCTAGTGCATGAACGTTATAGTCAAGAGCGGAAGATTATTTAGTAGCTTGTATTTTCACTTTACTTTGATATAAGAGAGGTTGAGTACCCTAGAATCTAAACCCATATTTATTAAAGGTAAACCCTTATCATTACTTATTTAAGGCTATCTATCGACTTTGCTATGGATCTAGTTCTCTTGATTCCCGTGTGGGAACAATTCTCTAATATTCCTTATGTTTTTAACTTATGATAGGTCTGAATTGGTTAGCAAATTTAGTTAGTGATCTACAATATTCTGCTGCCAACACTGTAGCAAGGCATAGACTATTTATGCCAGAGCTTTGATTGAGATCAGGCCAGATCGACCACTTCCTTTCAAGATGCATGCAAGAATGGCTCAGAATTAGGTAATACTATTGTGAATGTGGGTTATAGTTGGAAGCCTGATAATTACACTACTTGTTGCCTTTTTATACGTGCTGCTTATACCTTCAAGCAATCCCCTTCATTTACCATGCTAGTAATCGAGCAACCCCCGTTACCTATTTCGACCAAAATCCCCTCCCTGCCAACTTGTAAGGTAATGAGTACCTAAGCCTACTCCTGCCACATATGATACAGTTCCTTCACTTGATCTTTTAGTCAGTACTACGACTATCCTATCTAATATTTCTCATTGGGAGTAGGATACACATGTACCGCTGGAAACAAATAGGACAGATGCCACTATATGAACCCCTCTTCCTATCATTTAGATACCCAACGAGTAGTCATCAGAATATACAGCTTCTGAGATGTGATACAACCCTTTAAGGCATAAATATTTTAGATTCGTCTCTAATCATTTTTGGCAAGGATTGTTGATTATACAACCATGTTATAGGAGTTTCCCTTATTTCTACAACCGAAAGTGAGCTTGGTAAGAGAGACTGATTATTATTTGAGGATAGTTCCTAGGACAGAAGCTATATCAAGATTCATAGATGTAATTAGACCCAATTAGTCTTATTTAGGTAGTAACACCTCCTCTGATGAGGCAGGATAACCATTTGATTATTTCTAGTAGCTAGAGTAGTTCAACTCTACTCCTATACTTTAAAGTTTATGTTTCAAACAAAAAAGCGGATGGGCCGCTATAAAAACCAACTGGCTTTGCGAAAGATAACAATAATATTTTAATTAAATTAAAGGGGATTTTAGGCTCAAGGAAAAAGTTGTAGAACAATTTAGTTTTAAGGACAAAAAGTTTGTTTTTTAGGCTGAAGGACACTTTTTAGTGTAAATCACAGAATGATAGTTGTAACTATCATTTTTGTTTACATTAACAAATGTCCTTCAGACTAAAAAGCAAACTTGCTGTCCTTGAGATCAAATTTTTTCGCAACTTCTTCCCTACGCCTATTTTCCTGTAAATTAAATATATTCACATATAGTAAGTAGATATAATATTATATATATGCACAGATATACATATAAATATAAATATAAATATAAAACGGTTTTAATTTTCAAATTCAAATTTTAAATTTCAAATTAGATCTAGATTTGAAAATATCTTTTACATTCAAATTATGAAAATAATTTTTACAAATAAATTATAAAATATATTTTATTAAATATATATATATACGAAAAAAATTCTTTTTAAATACACAATATACATAATAAAATTAATATTTTAAAATCAATTATAATATTAGATGGTGTTGAATAATTAAATATGTACATTTATAATAATATATATATTCCATTTTATTTTGGCCATATTTTGATTTTGACAAATTCAATTTTTTTATTAAATATATCCATATAGATTGACTGCAATTTTCCATTTAAAAATAAATTTAATACGAAAAAAAATTCTTTTTTATTAACATGCAAAAAATATTTTATAATGTTCGCAAACTGTGAGAAATGCGGATTATGGATCTTAAGGCTAGAATTAACACTAGAGGGGGGGTGAATAGTGTTTATAAAGAATTACTAAATCTTTTTGAGTTTATGTTAATTTAAACACAGATGTGTGCAATATACAGACACAGATTGACCACCGAAAGAAACATAGATGCAGAAATAAAATAAAAAGCAGTAAAGGAAAGAACATACCGGATTTTATACTAGTTCGGAGTTACCCTACATCTAGTCCCGCAACACAAGTACGGATTTCCTTTCAAAAGCAATCTTTACAATTACACCCTCGATTTCAAGGCTACGAGGTACACCCTGCAGAATCACAATCCTCTAGGTAGAGATACTTGATTTTCTAGGCTACAAGTTCACCCACTTGATTTTACGGGCAATAAGTTCACCCAATTGAATTCCCAAGGCTACAATCACACCTTATCTCGCTTGATTGATTTTCAAGGCTACAATCACACCTTTCCTCACTAAGTTGATTACAAAAAGCCTATAACTCTGAATAGCACTGAGGATCTTGTTGAGATAGTGACAGAGAATCAAATTACGAATGATCGAGTTCAATTCAATGTAGATTTCGACAGAGTAATGATAAGAATTTTTATTAAGAAAAGTGGAAGAAGAAGAGGAGTGAAAAACCAAAATATCTGATGTAAAATTAGTTGAAACTGACCCTTATTTATAGTAGAGCAACAGTCATGTCCATTCGTGAAGAGTTATGGCGAATAGATACTTCTTTTGAAATTGAAATTTTGAACTCAATTGACACCATGTCGACATGGTCACCATGTGTATGTCGACATCCCAAAGCATTTTTTGATGATTTGATTTTCTTTGAAAATAACCTTTATCTTATATTAAAACTATTTTAAACTTAATAATGTACTTGACTATAGTTAAAATTCATAAGTAAATATAGATAATAATATATATAATTTAAATATAATTTTATATTTAAATCTAAGTATAAATATTTAAAAGTTAAATATATTATATTAAAAGATAGTTTAAAATCAGGAGTAATTTGACTTTGAAATTAAAGATGATTTTGAGGCAAAAATTATTTAAAATCAGGATAGATGTTTTGATGCCTTTAAAAGGAAGGTTTTGAAATCATTTTGACAACAAGATATAATTTTGAAAAAAATTATTTTGAATAAAAGGTTAGCGGACACAAAACAATGTTTTACTATTTCTACTATTTGATTTATTTTAGTATTAATTATTTATTATAATAGATAATTATATTTTATATTTGAGTTATTGAACAAATACCTAATTCTCTTCTTAATTTAGTAAATATTGACTCATTTAAGGTTTTGTTAAGATATCAGCAATATGATTCTCAGAATTGATATAATCGAGAGTAACTACTTCCTTACTTATATTATCTCTTAAACAATGATGTCTGATATCAATATGTTTAGTTCGAGCATGATGAGTAGTATTTTTGGATAAATTTATTGCACTGGTATTATCACAATAAATTGGTGATTTCGAGATATTTAAAACATAATCTTTTAAAGTTTGTTGCATATATATTACTTGAGAACAAGCCAAAGCAGGAGAAATATACTCTGCTTCAGTTGTTGATAAAAAAATTGTGTTTTGCTTTTTACTAAACCAGGAAACCAGAGAATGCCCTAAAAAGTGACAAGTCCCACTTGTACTTTTTCGGTCTGATTTACAACCAGCATAATCAGCATCACAGTAAGATATTAAGTCAAAAGAATCATTTTTAGGGTAAAATAAACCATAATTAGATGTGTGTTTAACATATCTTATGATTCGTTTTACGGCTTTTAAGTGGGTTTCTTTAGGTTGGGATTGATATCTGGCACAGAGACAAACAATATGCATGATATCAGGTCTACTAGCAGTAATATAGAGTAGTGATCCAATCATTCTTCTATATAATTTTTGATCTACATCTTTCGAGAGATATTCTTTACTAAGGTACACATTAGTCGCCATGGGAGTGGGTTTTCCACTTGCAATAGTCAAACCAAATTTACTAATTAGGTCTTTAGCATATTTTTCTTGACTAATAAAGATACCATTGTCTAATTGTTTTATTTGTTATCCTAAAAAGAAATTTAATTCACCCATATGACTCATCTCAAACTCTTTTGTCATTATTTTATAAAATTCTTTATTCATTTCAAAATTAGTTGATCCAAAAATGATATCATCTATGTAAACTTGTACTAGTTGAATATCATTTTTATTTCTTTTAATAAATTGAGTATTATCTACTTTACCAATTTCAAAATTTGATTGTGATAAATAAGATCTTAGTCTATCATACAGGCTCTAGGAGCTTGTTTTAGACCATATAAAGCTTTCTTAAGTTTGTAAACATGATTTGGTAACTTATCATTTTCAAAAACTGATGGTTGTTCAACATATACTTCTTCTTTTACAAATCCATTTGAAAAGGCACTTTTAACATCCATTTGAAATACTTTGAAATTATTATGATTTGCGAAAGCAAGTAGAATCCTAATGGCTTCTACTCTTGCTACGAGAGCAAAGGTTTCATCAAAATCTTTCCTTCTTCTTGACAATAACCTTGGGCGACTAATCGAGCTTTATTTCTACCTACCTCTCCTTGTTCATTCATTTTATTTTTATAAACCCATGTAGTTCCAATTATAGTTTTATTTTCAGGTCTAGGAACAAGTTCCCAAACACCATTTCTAGTAAATTGATTTAATTCTTCCTACATAGCCAAAATCCATGAATCATCAGTTGATGCTTATTTTGGATTTTTGGGTTCAATAGTTGATACAAAAGCTACATTACTCATTTGACTTAGTTGATTTCTAGTTTTAACAATAGAGTGCATATCTCCTAGTATATTTTCTATAGGATGATCTTTTAAAAGTTTAGTCCTTTTATTAGGATGATTAATTTCAATATTAGTTTCAATTGATTCTTGATTTTGAGTGATTAAATCCTCTTCATCATTTGTATCTTCAAAAATTTTGAAATTTTCATCAAATGAAACATGCATTGTTTCTTCGATGGGGGTTAGTTTTTAAATTAAACACTATGTATGCTTTACTTCTATTAGAGTATCCGATAAAGATTCCTTTGTCCGATTTAGGATCAAATTTATCTAAATTATCTTTTGTATTTAAAATAAAACATTTACTTCCAAAAATTCTGAAAAAAGATACCTCAGGTTTCTTTGAATAAAGAAGTTCATAAGTTGTCTTATCAGATAAAGGTCTAACTAAAATTCTATTTAAAATATAACAGGCGGTAGCAACTGCTTCTGCCCAAAAATTCTTTGGTAAATTACTATCTAAAAGCATAGTTCTCGCACGTTGTTGAATCGACCTATTTTTACGTTCTACTACTCCGTTTTGTTGTGGAGTTCTTGAAAATGAAAAATTGTGATATTCCCTTTTTATTGCAGAATTCGTCAAACTTTCCGTTTTCAAATGCACTACCGTGATCACTTCGAATAGTTATAATTTTTAAAGAAAATTGATTTTGAATTCTTTTTGAAAAGGTCTTAAAACATTCAAAAGTATCACTTTTATGTTTCAAAAATATTGTCCATGTAAATCTAGAATAATCGTCTACAATCACAAAAACATATTTACTATGATTTGTTGACAGAATCTGAGATGGACCAAATAGGTCAAGATGAAGTAATTCAAGAGGTTTTGAAGTTGGAATCATATCTTTTAATTTAAAAGAACTTTTTCTAAGTTTTCCTGATTGACAAGCATCACATAGACTATCTATTTTAAAATTCATTTTAGGAAGCCCTCTTACTAGATCATGTTTTGACAATCTAGATAAGAGTTTGAAAGTCAAATGCCCAAATCTCTTATGCCGAATCCAAGGGTCACTTGTATTTGCCAACAGACACAGGTTATCATTTGAAACTTTCATACTAAGAATATAAATATTATTTTTCCTGACTCCCTCAAATATAATGGTTGAATTATTATCTTCAATGTGACATTTATCAATTTAAAATTTAATTTTATATCCTTTATCGCATAGTTGACTTATACTTAGCAGATTATGTTTCAGATTCTTAACTAGCAAAACATTAGTAATTGTAGGAGTTTTAGAATTACCGACTTTGCCGATGCCATTCACATATCCTTTTGAATTGTCTCCAAAATTAACCAGTCCTCCATCTTTGTATATAATATCATTCAGTATATCTGGATTTCCAGCCATGTGTCTAGAACATCCACTATCAAGTATCCATTTGTTCTTTCTGATCTGCACAATTTGTCTGTTGTGAATTGATTCCTCAACAGCCATAAAGCATGACTCCTGCACATCAAATAATTTTGGTAGATAACTTGAATTTGAATATTGATTATATGCAGACTCATGAAGCAATGATGATTTGATTATTTCTAAACAAGTACTAACAAATATAGCCATTTTGAAAATTTTTCAAAAATCAGATTATGAAACTTTGAAAACCTTGCTCTGATACCCATTGTGAGAAATGCGGATTACGGATCTTAAGGCTAGAATTAATACTAGTGGGGGTGAATAGTGTTTATAAAGAATTACTAAATCTTTTTGAGTTTATGTTAATTAAACATAGATGTGTGCAATATACTGACACAAATATGATCATAGAAACAAACACAGTAAAATAAAAAGCAGTAAAGGAAAGAACACACCGGATTTTATACTGGTTTGGAGCTACCATACATCCAGTCCCGCAACAAGTACGGATTTGAAATGACCCTGACTCGACCTTCAAAAATCAGCACCGAATACGACACTCGTATTCAAATGCCGTAGATCCAAACGTCGAATTTGGTTCGCCGGAGCTTATAACACATCAAGTATAACAACACAGCGGAAGAAAAAGAAATGAATATCATATACAGTTCCAAATGAAAACAATATTCAAATATGGAATAACACAGATACAATATGATACAAGAATATCAGAGACAATAAACAGCAGCGGAAAACAAATAGCCAAGAGATAACTCCAATCCAATGCTCCAAAGTAAAACTCCAAACCACAAGCTCGAACCACCATCAAGTTTCACCAAGCTAAGCAAGTCTCGTCTGCCAAAGATTTCAATATCCAAGATCTCCAAAGAATACCAACGAGAAGCCGAAAGCTAAAGAATCGATTCTATATCTACTATCTGAAAAACCCAACTCTAGACTGCCCGTGTGAAAAATTGTGGGACCTAGAGTTTAGGAACGGAATAATAAACTCCGGGTCAGTCATGGGACTGGTATGAGCAAACAAAAACAGTTTTGACTTTAAAACAAACAAAATAATTTAAATTTGAAATCCGCAATGCTTTTTGAAAATGAAATTTCCATAAGGCCTCCCGCCACGCACACAGTGCAAATGCAGAATTGGAGGAGATTTCTCCTTATGATAGTAAAAAATGCTTGATACGCGAAAACCATTTTGGTATTATTATTAATGCATGGTGGAAAATATTTCGAAAGTATAATATTAATCTTAGCCAGCATACAACATCTCATCGTATGCCTACTATAGCTATCATGTTCAATAGTAGGTTACTACCACATTCCATGGCAGGTTATACAACTAAAACCGTATTGGACACGTATTGTTTCTTTGGATTTTCCAACAAATGGTTAGGCTAAGGAACTTTCCATTGCCACATGGGTACGCCTCTGGAGGGACGCCCCGAGAACCTAACCGGATCTTTGCCAACAGAAGGCCGGGTTACCTCTGTATCTAGGTAACTACTACACGAGTATGCCATCCCCCGGTCGTAACCGAGCTTTATCCGAACGCTCGATACCAACAACCACAAAGTAATGTATTTGCAGTAACTACATAGGTTAAATATCTGGGCTCCATACTATGATATCACCTCTATCCAGAAGGAAATGAACATACCCTCAGGGGGCACTACCCCCAAATAACCTTGCCGTATTCTTCCTGTTTCGACCATTTCGGGTTGTGAAGTTCGACGAAGTCTCATCTATAAAGCTACGCTTTTTACAAAAGCCATGCTTTGATCAACAAATGATCAGCACCACTTCGTATGCCACATTACCAAATTGGGAATGTATCACTAGTAACCATCAATTACATAACCTCTGAGCTCGTGGGTCGCAGAGAAGGGTGTTAAGCTAAGAGAATAAATCTCCACCACCAAACAGAAATGTATTTGATAGAAACCAGTTTTACATCTCAAAGTGTAATGTCAGATACACATCCATACAAGTCTGTTGTAGGTTCGAACAGAACCGAAGGCACTTCCGAAGAAGCCCTTGCAATCTGGGAATCCACAATCCCGATCGGACTTCCCATCACTATGGGAATCTCTATACCGTAGCTACTCGGTGCAGAGACAATCAATAGATCATCCTATCGTTCTCGCAAATACCCGGTCTTCACCACCAGTCTTCAATTGCTATCCATTACATCATATCACTATTCGGAATGGGTAATATGACACAAGGTCCTCTGCCGGCTAAACCGAATAATGAGCGCAATATTTAAAAACATATGGATAATGGATTTCAGTTAAGTCACAACTTTAAAATCCAAAACTTTTATTCAAATGGTTAAAACAAATTACCATTCCCAATCCTTTAAACAAAAAGATTTATTTCAAAAACCTTCAATGGGTTAAACAATCTCCACATTTAAATCTTTTAAACAAAAAATTCACTTTTAAGACACCTTTCAATTTAAAACAAGGTTCACAAATCTTTTAAGCAAAGATTCATTCATAGCCTTTCAAAACAATTCCATTTCAAATTGGATTAACTCATTCGGTCTTTAAATCAAAGACTTATTTCGTAGCTTTCAAAACAATTTCCCAAAGATTCAATTATAGCTTTCCAAAACCATTCAGTTTCAAATTTGAAATCTTTTCATCATAATTTTGGAAATTCTTTACTTATATAAAAGATATTATTATTTGAAAACAACTTGTTTCCATATCGGAAAACTCGATTATAATTGTACGAGTTAAGGCCTTTCAAATATAAAGTTGGGTTCAATTCATATTCTCAAAACCATACTTCTAAAATGGTTTTAAAAATCCATATAAATCCATTTATAGTTGAATAACCTTTATAAACCCTAGTTCCCAAATCATAGAATTCAATTTCAAATATTGAATTCAAATTTACATCAAATTATTTAAATTTCAAAAGTTCAATCAAGTTATTCAAAATAACTTTTATTTTTAAAACACCTTTCCAAAAGTTTTTCACTTTAAACCCAATCCATTTCCAAAACCATTTGGATTAAACATTCAAATTCAAAACTATTTTTAAAATCTACGACTTAACCAATTTCCACGTGCAATCCATATTTTTGTGTGTGTAATTGTGGTCCAGGGGTTTAACCCAATAGTGCAACATTTTTCAATCATCACGGATCAAACACAGAAATATCGATAAGCGGTATAATCTGTAACGCTTTTCTTCATTTACAGATTCACAGATAAATGTATCACAGATGAATAAATAAATTACACACAGCTCAATTCACAGAATAGAAAATCACAGATCAATCGATTCAAGGAAATTCATACAAGGCAAATATTCATAAGTAAGGTCAAGCATTCAATAATCATTTACAGGTAGTATTAATTAATTGTTTAATCCTAATTTAAATCAATTTAATTTTCAATTAAATTAATTACTTATAAATTAATTGCTTAATCTTGATTCATTAATTACAAATCATTTAATATTAATTAATTAATCCTTAATTAATTACATTTAATCAATAAATTAGTTCTTAATCAATCACATTAATTAAATTAACTTTTAAGTTAATTACATAATTAATTAACCCTTAATTAATTATCATTTAACTAATTAGCTTCAATTAATTGCAATAAGTGATCATCTCTAATCACTTTCATTAATTAACTTTAATTACTTAATCACAATAAATGATCATCCCTAATTAATCACATAAATAAATTAACTTAAATTAATCACATTGATTAATCATTCTTTAAGTAATTAAGTAACAAATTATTTAATTAATTACATTGAGTAATTACTATATTTCTTCATTTGATTAATCAACATTAGTTATTAATTAATTACTTTTAATCAACACTTAATTGACCTTAATTATGTAATTAATTATCCTTAATCATGAAATTAATTATCCGTAATTATTCAAACACTCATAAATAACCATCTTTTCCTTAATCACTTACTTATCATTAAAAATCTTTAATTAACTATCTTTAAAATTAATTATCATTAACACAAAATTTAACTTAAGAAATTTAAGTAAATTAATGATTCCCTTCCGTTTGATTAACTCTTTAACTTCATTATTGATTTAAAATAATTCAGGAATTATTTATAAATAGTGATAACATAACTGAACAAAATTTAATTACTTCTTTATTAACTTTTAAGCTTAAGTCAAAATAATTATTTGAAATCTATTAATTATAAACATAATTTAAAACTTTATTAAATATGAATTTGTGAAAATTAATTTTTTTCCAAATCTTCCAAACTGGGAAACATTTGTAAAATCTTCTCGAGCCAACCTCAAGCTTGACTTCGACTATCACACATCCCTCCTTCTTCGAGTCACCAACGCAAGAAACTCGAGCACTAACCCGAGTTAACCCAATCCTAGAACTGCTTCGAGCCAAACTCTCTTCTGCACGCACACGAGCCCGAGTAGCCATTGTCTTCTTCACCTACCATGCTTCCAGGTGCATCGAGTTCACGTGTGCATATGCACAGTTCATCGGAGCGATTTCGATCATCGAGACAATCTCTGGCCATCACCTACGACCACCTCAACTCCATTAACTACCCAGATCAACGATTCAAACAAAAAACAAAAAAATTGAGCTACTCGACTTGCCTCTGAACAAAACAGTTCATCAGAAACTCCCTTCGACCCATCGCTTCAGGTCACCGGAGACCTCGCAACCCCGCCCCTAGCTCCGCCACACCACCACGCTCTGCTTCCTTCCGATCCCATCCAGTCCGATACACGCATGCCTGCACAATCACCTCGCAAACTTTGTCAACTCAAACCGGGCTTTAAACCCTAATTCACCAACGTTCCGCCGCCTCGATCATCAATAAATACTTCCAATATTTTTCTTAGGACCACCCATCCACAACCTTCCTCCAGCAATGATCTCGAGATCCCAGACTTCTTTGTTTACCAGCACATGCCCAAATTACAAACCATATTCAACTCCCAATTACTCGATGATTATACCCTAAAAAATTATGAAATGAATTCCTAAATTCATATTTTCGAAATACGAATAAGTTCTTATGATCAAAGCTTGAAAATATCAGAATCAAATCTTCGACTTAAATTTATTTTTTACCGTTATTCATATTTTCCAGCAATTCTACTTACTATTTATCCTTAAATGTATTTTTAAAATTAAGTTTACACCCTTACCATCATCTTTTATTTACAATCCAAGGTTTAGAATTGATTGTACATAGAGAAATTGATTTTTATTTTGAGTGTGCTTGAGCCTGTGAATAAAATAGAACAGCCTGTTCATATATATACATACACACAGATGCATACACATTTAAACAGAGGATTTTCAAGCATATGCATATAAAATCAACATGCAAACCAGATTCTATATATATGAAGGTTGAAGAGTTTGCTCACATTGTTGTTTGACAGAGGACTTGAATTTGTTTTGAATTTTGTTGCCTGATCTTTGCACTACTTGGTCCTGTTTTGAATCCTACTTCTTCTTTTAATAAAATGAGAAAGATGCATAAGTATATACTCTTGTTTTAATTCATATAGATACTTTTATTAAATAAATTGCCACTTGTTTGATAGGTTTATACTTGTCTTATTATCTTTAACACTTATTGAATTATAAACATTTTATGCTTAAATCCTTTGCTAAAAATTAATTTACAAATTGTGTTTTAAACCTTGCATAATTTTAATTTATAAAACATATTTTTTTTTAAAGGGAAATGATTTGAAAGTAAATTATACACTTATAATTACAATGATAATTTAAGTAACACATGACTTCTCACATTATAAAATTTAGTTTTTAAACAACATTCAAAATCTTTACTATATTTTAAACATTTCAAATACTATTTTGAATATAACTTTATATTATATTTCTTATTTAAATAAATACATATCTTTATGTTTTATAACTTAACATATGTTTATATGTTCCAATGTTTTTATTATTTCCAAATCAAATTCTATTTATAATCCATTTAATTTCGAATCAATTAACTTTATTTGCAATTTTTTGATATATTTATTCATTTAAATTTGCAAATTAATTAAATTTTCAAGATATTAACATTTTAATTTCAAATTCACATTTTCAAATTATATTAAAAATTAACATCTATAAAGAACTAATACATCTATTTTGAAAAACTCTATTAAATTCACAAATTAATTTCAAAAAATTAATTCAATTATAAAATTAGACTGGGCTAAAATCCGGGGATGTTACAGGATTTCCTTTCAAAAGCAATTTTTACAATTACACCCTCGATTTCAAGGCTACGAGGTACACCCTGCAAAATCACAATCCTCTGGGTAGAGATACTTGATTTTCCGGGCTACAAGTTCACCCACTTGATTTTACGGGCAACAAGTTCACCCAATTGATTTCCCAAGGCTACAATCACACCTTATCTCGCTTGATTGATTTTCAAGGCTACAATCACACCTTTTCTCGCTAAGTTGATTACAAAAATCCTATAACTCTGAATAGCACTGAGGATCTTGTTGAGATAGTTATAGAGAATCAAACTACGAATGATCGAGTTCAATTCAATGTAGATTTCGGCAGAGTAATGATAAGAATTTTAATTAAGAAAAGTGGAAGAAGAAGAGGAGTGAAAAACCAGAAAATCTAATGTAAAATTCATTGAAACTGACCTCTGTTTATAGTAGAACAACAGTCATGTCCATTCATGAAGAGTTATGGCGAATAGACACTTCTTTTGAAATTGAAATTTTGAACTCAACCGACACCATATCGACACGGTCACCATGAGTATGTCGACATCCCAAAGCATTTTTTGATGATTTGATTTTCTTTGAAAATAACATTTATCTTATACTAAAACTATTTTAAACTTTATAAATATACTTGACTATAGTTAAAATTCATAAGTAAATGCAGAGAATAATATATACAGAATTTAACTATAATTTTATATTTAAATCTAAGTATAAATATTTAAAAGTTAAATATATTATATTAAAAGATAGTTTAGAATCAGAAGTAATTTGACTTTGAAATTAAAGATGATTTTGAGGCTAAAATTATTTAAAATCAGGATAGATGTTTTTGATGCTTTTAAAAGAAAGGTTTTGAAATCATTTTGAAAACTAGATATAATTTTGAAAAAAAAAATTATTTTGAATAAAAGGTTAGCGGATACAAAACAATGTTCCACTAGATTTTTCGTAGGTTCTATCCTACTTAGGGTTCCATCCCTTTAACAGGCTCGAAGTGGATATCATTCCACGAATAAATTGGATTTTAAGATGTCAGTGCTTTTCTAGGAGTTTTAACAAAATTTTCTAATTAAAGAATATTACTTGAATTCTTGAACTCTTGATAATCTTGATACTCATGAGTCTTCAGTCTTGATATCTTGAATCTCTATACTGTACAGTCTTCATTCTTGGTACCTGCATGGTTAATTCCTGCATATACATATATATCTAAACTTATAATGTTAGTGTTTATATTTATAATCTATTCTAAGGTTGTTTTCATTAAAACCATCATCTCATGGACTAACACAAACTTTTTTATATTTGTGTGTGTATATATAAGTATGTATGTACGTATTTATAAATTATGAAATTAAATTTGATACCTTAAATTAGAATTTGCGTGCACGCACACACACATATTGAATCTAATAAATGTATATATATGTATATATGTGTGTATATAAATTATAACTTGAATGTTTGGAATTTGATAATATAATTTCAAATATTTATATGTATATTTATTTAATTTTAAAATTCAACTTTAATTTTAAACACTTTTAAAATAAATTTTTAATTAAAAAATTATATATCTTTGGTTTAGAACGGACCGAAAGTAAAATACATACATACATCAAATTTTTTTTTGCAACAATACATATATATACACACACATACATACATATATACATATATATATTATTTCTAAATCGACGGCATGTACATATATGGATATGTGATATAAATCAAATTTAGTTGGAAATAATAGCACCATAATTGACATAGGTGTGTGTGTTTATATTGACATGTAAGTGTTATCTCAATTGTAGCTTAGCAATAGCACCATGAATGTTGAATCGTTGGAACTCCTAGAATCCAATCTGGTCTCTTCTAGAAACTGCTACAAGTAACAACCTGCATTTTTAAAGATTAGATATTTAAATATTGAATCATTAACTAATTGAAGGTCCAAAATCTTATTTTCGCATATGGTAAAATTAGAACTCGAGACAACTTTTGTTAAGTCCGGATCAACGTTGCAAATCAGAATAAGTGCAAATATTATAGTATTTGGAGTTAAGGCATTTTTTTAATTTACGTATTGTCATACGTATTCTAGAAAAATATGTGCGTAGTCGAGTCCAGGGGTATTTCGATGAACAACTTGTGTTTTTAAGATGAGGACTTCATATTGAGATGTAAATCGAAGAATTTTTGGAATCAGGCACCCGATGGCAAAAACGACGTAGAAATGCATGGAATTATCATCTTGAAGCGCCTTCTTGAATGATGATGAAATTTATACCACTAAGAGTAAAAAAAATGAAAAGATGTGCATTAATGAGATTCGTGGCAATCCATGTGTAATGTGATCTTATGAGCTTGAAATGTTTGGTGTTTTTATTTAAAGAATTAAATAAAATGTATATATTGTATACACACACCCTCCTTTCTCACATGCATAATAATATTCCTCCACCTTTAAATATCTTCCCGACATCTCCTTTTATATCAATAGCACTCAACCTCGAGAAACGCATTCACTCCTTAACAATTGTCTGCTCTCCCCATTATTCAAGCAGAAGCCAGAGTGAGATAGAGGTGGTGTCGGTATTGGGTTGTAGTGGAAAAGGAAAAAAATTTGCTTGACATTAGATTTCATGGATGTGAATAGAAGAGGAGGGGGAATGTGGACATGTGCAGCATGACCAAAGGATAAGAGCGAAGGGGGTAATAATGGCTAGAGTTGGTTGTAGCATGGTGGAGAGGTGGTCAATAATCGGTCAAGTGCTACAGTGTTATGTGCCACAATTCGAGTTGGGAGTCGACCTTGATGTGGTGAGGTGAATTGGAATTGTGGCGGTGAGAGGAGCACGTTAGAGGTGGTTAGTGATGGCCCAGTGGTCAGAGGCGGCATCAAAGATGAGGCGTCATGGGTTAAAATGGAGTAAGAGCGGGATTTGAAACTTTAAGGGAGAAAATAATTTTGATTAATTAGGGTAGTTAATGGTAATAATTATTTTAATTATTCATGTTTAATTCGTATCTTTTGCATACGAGGTCTGATCGAGACGTGGTTTTTTCCAATGCACTCGTAGGGAGATTACCTACGCTGTGGTATAGGATTAGAATTGATTCTAATAATTAAGAAATTATAGCTTAGGTGAGTGGAATTATGACTCTGGATTTATGGTATGAATCCATGTAATTATATATATATATATATATATATATATATATATTGAAAAATATAACCTAAAAGAGGTACAATAATATATATAAGTAATTATTTTTCCCATTTGATTGGATTGGTTTGAGTAGGTATTTAAAAGAATTTGTAACAACTAGCACTTTAGTTGGTTCAAATTTTAACAAAAATCGAAGCCCAAGTCCGTTAGAGTATGGATTATGGGTTTCGATGATCTGTAATAAACATAAATATATCAGAGATCGATAAAACTAAACTCACAGTAGAATAGAAAAATATAATTGGATATAAATAGTGACTGAGGCCACTACCTCAAAATCAATGGTATTTCTTGGACATCCAATCGTCGTGCCTATACCGAGCATGAATAAGAAGACTTTTCCATCAACTGTGCCATTTTACTCCAATAACTTGTTCCTCTAAATCTATCATGTAGGTTGTAATGAGAAGGGGTCAGAACAATGTTCTTTTGATTGAAAAATTGTATACTTTATCCATAACATAAATTTACACCGTTCGGTTTCATTTAAATGTTATGTCTTCTATTAACGGCTAACCCGTATAATTTAATATATGTGCCTACGATATATCTACCCTAACCTTCTCTAAGGTATATTATACATGCATATATAAACACACACACTTATGTATATGTATACATTCTAACCATTCTCTAGCAAAATCCCAGCCACTTCACACTTCTTAATTATGAAGCGGGCCTTGTGCATCGTCATCGCTGGCATATCAATCCTAATTATAGAATCGATGACTTCTATATATGGCTTTACTAATAATATATACTGTATTTGTCGCACTTCTAATGCAACACAGAGAATTATCCAAGGGTTAACCAGCCCACCTCCACTAAACTAATTTTCCACTATCCCTATCATGAGGTCCATGCGTATCCCATAAAGATTCTACACCAGTAGAAAGCAAAATCCATCCGGGCGTAACCCAAGTCTTTACTACCACTCATTTGGATCGCTAAGCATCCAAGCCTATATGTCAGACATGCTATTAAATATTTTTACCAAATGTCTCACATAGCCTACCGAGGCCTCACTACCGACATCCCTATTTAGACTAATCTAAGTAGTCAAGGAAAATATCCTCTTTAGGTACTTACTACCTCCTATTAGATAGGAAGCAGATCCCATTTCTCAAAAGTTACCAGGCCATTTAATAATTCAAATCAGAGGCGAACGCCAGAGCATACTTTCCCCTAACGTATCTGCAACGCAAATGCCTTTTACCATGGGTCCTAAGGCTGGAGAAGTCCCACATTAGTAGTAAGTGTACACGACTGCTATAGCCTTTGGGTGAAGGGCAGACTTCTATTGTGTAAGTCTACTGACCACGCATCCCTACCTACTAAGTCAAATTAATTGCTCTAAACTTAAATATTGGGAAAAAGCAAGCTAATTTCTATTTGAATATTTAAGGATGTATAAATTTGCTATAACAATAATTATACCGCCTTAAAATATTCAATTACTACCAAACATGTTTATTTACTTTTCTATAAATGTCAACTTTGTTCGAAATAAATGATTATTATCTCAATGGATGTTTTCTAAAGACATTTATTCACTTATTCAAAATTTTCCTTGTATTACTTCTTTACCTCTCCATATTTATTATTTTAACAACTATTTAATCAGTCGCATTACTCCATTTATACCCTATTTAAACTCTTGTAACTTCCAAATTTATTCCACATTTATTACTTATTTATTTGGAGGTACAATATTTCCATCTCAATTTCCTAATTCTATTATTCAAGGCACGATTTATTCTAACATTCTATTTATATCTAACGTGAATATTATACGTAAATCATCGTATTAGTTATGTTTTCATTTTAATTGATTGGTGTAGTTAAATATGTACATATTTTACTAATTTTATTTCTAATTATAAATCCCTAACTGAAATATTGTTTTCCGTATTTTAATTTGTTGAAACCACATTTCTAAAAAGTTTTTCCATCATAATTTCCATAAGTTAGCCCAAATTAATAGATTTGCTACGTTTGAAATTACAAGGAATGATTTATCTTCTTTTTGTTGAAATAGACAGTGTAAACCATGGAAGATAAATCCATACTTTACACATCTCTTTCCTTTGTTTACGCAGATTCCATGACGAATCAAATGCTACATTTTTTGTGTAATTAAGAATATTAGGCAAATTTATAAAAAAATTAAACGGATAACATTCGAAGTAATTAAAATACAGAAGGTCCATATTTCAACCAAATTAGGAATAAATTTGGATTATACAAACATCTTTACAACCTGATTGTGGATTTGGAATAAATTTTACATCTCATCAACATTCAACTATTAATAACTTAGAGACTGGGTTCCAGATTCAGATGTAGATGATATTTCTTATCAAATTTCCAAAGTTGCGAGCAATGCTTTATATTCTTAGTTCGAGTCTGCAACTCCTAGATCTTTATTTAGGCATAACAATCAAATAAAAATCCAATGAAATAAATTTCAATGTTATAAACAAATTACATAATTTCTCACTGACCTTTTGGAGCATTCCAAATCTCCATATCTTAACCTGATTCTTTACTTCCATTTCAACTATTTTTTAGTCCAAGAAATATGTATAAAAAGGTTATATGCATACATTACAATTTCAGATCTGAGAAGAGATGTGGGGTTGAAGGGGAATATGAATTTACGATATTGAAATATACCTTGTTATTTGTGCAACCTAACCTGCCCTCTTCTTCTATTTATTTTTTGCTCTTCTCTAATTTGTATAAATACGAGCTATTTTAAAATTAGCGGTAATAGTGGAGAAGAGGAGATGGTAGGGCTTCACTACTCTAGATCAGAAAATATAGGAAGAGAAGGGAGGATTTAGGCTTATATTTATAGACTCTTGAATTAGTCATAATCGTTAGATTAAACTATTAAATCTGAGCCATTGGTCAAGGTTCAGATCGTGCTAAAACCCTCGGTTGGTCGACCGCAAACTATGAGTTGTCGACGACCACTGCTGGTCGTCCGACCCATAGAGGGGGTCGACTGGTGGGTCCCGGTTGACTTCTTATAAATTTTAATTGATTGTTTTTTAATTAGTTCGTTCTGCATTCTTTAAACATTTGTAGCTTCTTTGTTTGAACTTCGATCGCGAAAATCCAAATATGAAAGTTGCTCAAAAAATTGCCAATGCAATGGTGCAAGTTTTATGGCCAAACGCCATCATTCTCTCAAATTTTATTTTTGGAGCCTAATTAATTATTAAATTATTAACCTAAATTGGGTGTTACATTCTTCTCCTCTTAAAAGAATTTTGTCCTCGAAATTACTCTAATGATTAAATCATAGAATAATGCATTAACCATCCTAAACTAATCGACCAATTAATGCATAACCAATTTTACAGCCATACATGCACAAGTGCGTAGTGTATCACAGCATAGAAAACATATATGCAAAATGATTCTAAATCAGACCATCCTATATCAATGTATTCTTTTAAAAGCATTTTTGAAATATGATGCAAACAGCCTACATATTCTGGTATTTCTATATGTATTCAAGTTTTGAAAAATCCTTTTCACACAAAAATTCCAAACTCCTGTGAATAGAAGCATGGTTCAACCAATTTTGCGTCTAATTTCTACCATCCAAAAATCTAATGCATCAAATTATCACTTCCTAAATGTCCACTCCTATGCCAGGAAAATGAATTTAGGTAGAGAATTTTACATTCTTACCGGTCTATGTGCTACCAATCCTGCTGTAAATTGGAAATTTCCTCGCTGTCCCGGATTTTCTAAATTTTTCTATGTACAATACATATAAAGAGGCTTGTTTTAAAGCTCTAGAATGAAATTCTATCCAAAATGGACTCTTGTACGTCGCTGACAAGGTATGAAAATAGAAACTTTAAGGCTAAAACAACTTTTCCCTTCCTATCGTCTGTGCCTCATCCAAACGTCATCATTAATACACCACTAAATTCATGTTTTTTAACTCATCCATCTTTCCTATGATTAGTATATGGAATTTTAAAATCAAAATTTTCCACAAAAATCTTTTACATTTTTCAATCAAATTTGCACATGATATGAAATGTCAACTCCCAAATAAAAGCCAGTTCCTAGAATTTGAGCAAAAATTTCAAAATTATTTGAATGTCAATTTTTTTTCAAACGTAAAATTTTTCCAAACATTCGCCTTTTTTGTTTTTCTTAAATCAAACCATATTTCAACGTAATCAGAATTTAGTTATGAGCTAATGCATATCAATTCTAGCATTCTATAATTAATCTTAGAACTTTAAATTTACTTCCTTACCTTAATTAAAATGACGACGAACTAACATATTTGAAAATTTTAGCTTTTTAAGAAAAATGAATAATGACCCATGATTTCACAACAACCTTAGCATGTCCTTCACTTGTTAAAAACTTACTATTTATAAACTTCCAGTCTTATATTGCATTTACTATTGGTAAAATGTTTTTACGAGATTACCATATTTATACTGTTTCTTCCAAATACACATAAAAGAGTGGTCTACATATCCAGAAACAATAGCACAATAAACAAACAGGAATATTTTTATAATATCATACATGCCTTTTTATATAAGAGACAACCAATGGTTACAACTCAAATAACCTAAAGAAAAGAAAAGAACAAATATTAGAAGAGAAATGACAACAACAACGCTACTAGACCTAAGATACTAACTATAGACTATGACATGGTCCCAATCCTTTGCGGGAGCTCGAGCCATTGCCCATCCTCAAAATGGGTGTAGCATAGCGGCTGTGCACCCAATATCTTGGCTCTAGCTGTGCTACTCAGCTCGAATATCTTGGATCTCTACATGGACCTAATGAGAGCTTGGGGCTCTGGTATCCTCCAGCACCATGTCCTTGCTTTGGTTTTGGCTGTGGCTGCTTTCCTGCTATTGTTGGCTCTGGTATTCCCATCTTCTTGAGAGAGGCTCTGCTAAATGTAGAAAGGACCTTCACTTGGAATGGCTCTCTAGAGAGGTTCACTCCGTACGGCCTAAAGATACGGGTGAAGAGATAGCAACACAAAATGTAGTTCCAGGAAGTACTAACTCTACGACTAATGTAGTTGCTCATAATAGGACTAGCCTAATTGATAGTAATACCACATATGATGGCATAGGTGGCCTTCTGAACTAGTGGATAAATCAGATCAATGCTCCCCGTTTCGGAATGATGTTCTATTGAACTATGCACACGACGAGGCAGGTTGTTCGTCACAAATTGTCTGACCTCCAAACATCGATAGCTCTATAAAAGATCCACCGTAAAATCTACGGACCAGTCATCTCCACTTCATCTAAATTCGCTCCCTCTGCGGCAATCCCAAAATGCCACTGAAATCGTCGTTAGATAGATCAATCTCGACTCCATTTACTTCCGACCAAAGTTTGATGATGCCTTCATCAAGGTTGTGTGGTAGATTTGCGTCAAATAGACGAATGCATTGTGGGTAGCATTCACACTCAAAAGTGTCATAGCGGATATTTGGTGCTAATCCTACCATCGTGAACAATTCTTTGAGTTCAAAAGCGGTGAAATCTCCAAATTTGACTAGCCATCCCTGAAGAAAGGTAAAATTTGCTGAGGCCAAGTGGATGGAGATTTTCGTATCACTCTAATTGAGCTAAGAGATCTTCTAAGAGGTGGGACCTAGATGGCATAAGGATAAACTGGAGGTTCGAGGTGGTGCCATGGACCGAGTAGAGGTCAGATAGGGGTGATTAAGTTCAGATTTGGAGTGGTGGCGGGGATAGATCTGAGGCACTAAAATTGTTGTGTAGGTGGGGAAGCTGCTGCTGCTGCTAAGATGAGAGGCGGTGTCGCCTATTGTAAAGGAGAGGAGGAGGCGTCGACAGCTCGTTTAGAGGGAGGGGAGGGAGATTTGGCTTTCGACACTTGAGAGAGGAGGGGAGAAAGAGGAAAATAAGGCAGCTAGAGCTTAGACGTGATTATATGTGGAGTTCATGGTTTGAGTCACATCTCAACCCATTAACCGGTTGATTGCTTTAGGGAAAACGGTCGACCGCTACCGTTCGATCATTTATGGCATACGGTCGACCGCTACTGGCCATTCTCTTAGGGAAAACGATTGACCGCTATCGGTTCATCGCTCGAGGTTGACCGGTCATCGAATTTAGGCCCTGGTTGAACCTGGACCCTATTCGGACCAGGTTAATTAATAATAATAACAATAATAATCATTTCGTTCCATCTTTTTCGATCTGACATGATCCAAAAAATCCTATCCTCTTCGGATACCTTCTAGCTCTTTGAACCATTTCCTTAATTTTTTGCAGTACACCTAACTTACATTGTTTTTACCATCAACGGTTTTGTTACCTGAAAATATTCTAGCCACAATTCTTCGATTATTTTTATGCAGGAATATTCCTCATATTTGATGGAGGGCATTCAGCACACTTCCATACTACACACCCTAACTAATTAAAGTGTCATTTCTATTTTATTCGCCCCTCCAAAAGAGAGAAATATTAAAACTTCTAATTTTGTAAATAGGAAAAATCATCGAGTTATACATATGCTCATTTCAGATTGTTTTAAAAATGAGAAACTCGTTTCCATCCAAAAACCTTTTGAAACCAAAATCAAGCATTTGTTTAACTATATATTTTTGAGAACCTCAAGACTTGGGCATAGCCTAAAAAATTCCAAAACCTTTTTTATTTTTCAAAACAACAGTTTCCAAATAGACTATGAAAAACCCATTCAAACATTTCAAGTCACTTTTTGAAATATTTTTCAAATTCTCTATTTTGGGGTTAGACTAAGAAATGGACTTTATTCTTCTTAAATATAAATTTGATTTGTCAATTTTGATGCGTGATGAACATTCTCTTCGAGAACTTGCTCTTAGGTGTTTGCGATATACAAACTCTTATTTCCTACTTGCCTGGATAAAATGTGCATCTTCGATTGGCGATCCATCAAAATCCATAATCATACGATAGCTATGTCTTAACAATCAAGTTAAAGAACATATGGCCATGGGGTCCTTTTATATGTCATGTTCATGCTTTCCTTGGTTAACACTTGACGCAAACCAATGCTCCATCAGGTAATCAGAGTAGCTATGAAAATTTTAAACTCTATAAAAAATTCCTTACTTACAGTTGCCTCGTCCATTCTTTCAGAATATGGTCCCAATTATTCCATAGTTGCAATTTATAGAGTTCGGCGTATAATATATATTCATAGCTAGAAAAATAAAAATATGTACTCAGTAACATGACCCCTATGATCGACAAAACATAAGCTCTAATAACAAATGGAACAACGCACACATTAATGGACCCTAATTTCGACAAAAATCAAAACCGAAGTCCATTAAATTATGGATCATTGGTTTTTGGAAATCAGTAATAAAAATAGTTATATCAGAGATCGATTAAACTAAACTCATAGTGGAATAGAAATATATAATAGGATATAAATACTGATTGCGGCCACTATCCTGGAATCAATGGTATTTCTTGGATGTCCAATCACCTTGTCTGTACCAAGAATGAATAAGAAAACTTCTCCATCAACTATTCCATCTTGCTTCAGTGACCTGTTCCTCTAAATCAATCTCATGGATTGTAATGAGGAAGGGGTTAGAATAAAGTTCTAGTGATTGGAAATTTGTATACTTTATCCATAACATAAATTTACAGAGTTTGGGTTCCATTAAACGTTATCTACTATTAATGGCTAACCCGTTTAATTTAATATATGTGCGTACACGATATTTATCCTAACCTTCTCCAAGGTATACTGTACATACACACGCGCACGTACACACACACAATTATGTGTATATATATACATTCTGACCATCATCCTTCCAAAATCTTGGTCATTGTAAACTTCTTAATTATGAAGCAGACCTTGCTTATTGTCCTCGCTAGTCTATCAGTCCTAGCTATAGAGACCGATGGCCGATATATATGGCTTTACAAATGATACATAATTTATGCTACTACCACAATTGAAAGAGATTTGCTTCGTTTGAAATTACAAAGAATGATTTATTTTCTTTTTATTGATATAGATATTATAAACTACGAAAGATAAATCAATACTTTATGCATATCTTTCCTCTCTGTTTACACATATTCCTTGTTAAATCCAATGCTGCACTTTTCTTTGTAACTAAGATATTTGGCAAATTTATTAAAAAAATTTAATGGATAATATTCCCAACAATTAAAATACAAAAGGACCGTATTCCAACAAATTTAGGGTAAAAATCTAGATTATGCTAACATCTTTACAATCCAATTGTAGATCTAAAACAAATTCTATATCTTATTAACATTCAACAATTAATATCTTGGGGACTAATTTTCAGATCAGGGTGTAAATGATATATCTAATTAAATTTCCTACGTTATAGAATATATAGGCAATGTTTTATATGCTTAATTCGAGAGTACAACTCTTAGATATTTATTTAGGCATAATAATTAAGTAATAATCCAACGAAATAAATTCCAATGCTATAATTAAATTTAATAATTTCCCACCCACCTTTTAGAGCATCCCAAATCTCCAGTTTTGAGTATGATTCTTTAATTCCACTTCATCACTTTTTTAGTTCGAGAAATATGTATAAAAAGGGTATATGCATACATTAGAATTTTAGAATTGTGAAGAGACATGGGGTTGAAGGGGAATATAAATTTACAATATTGAAATTTACCTTGTTGTTTGTGCAACACTGATCTGCTCATTCTCTTCTTTTATTATTTCTACTCTTCTCTAATTTCTATAAATACGAACTATTTTAAAGTTAGGAGGAATAGTAGAGAAAAGGAAATAATAAAAGTCGACGTCTTTGATCAGAAATATGAGAAGTGAAGGGAGGGGTTAGTTCTGTATTTATAGGCTCTCAAATTAGTCATAACCGTTATATTGGAAATGTCAAATCTGTGCCATTGGCCAAGGTTCAGATCATGCTGAAAACCCTCGACCGGTTGATCGCACCCTTATGAGTGGTCGACCACTACTGGTCTGTCGACCCATAGAGAGTGGTCAACCGTGTGGATCCTCGTTAATTTATCACAAATTTTAATTAATTGTTGTTAATTATTTTCAATATGTACTCTTTAAACATTCGTAACTTCTACGTTTGAAATTCGATCGCGAGACTCCATATATGAAAGTTACTTAGAAAATTTCCATGAACATAATGGTGCAAGTTTCACGACCAAATTCCATTGCTTGCTCAAATTTTGTTTTTATATTTTAACTACTTATCAACCTAAATTTATAGGGTGTTACAGAATTGATTAAGCTCTTTTATATATATTGTGTTTAATTTGTATTGAATAAAGTTAAATGGAGTTGATATTAATTTATAGCTTGGTTGTAAATTATTTTAACTCATATTTATTGTCATATTAGTGATAGGAATATTTTATATATTTTACTATTGATCAGAAGTTAAAAGTATAATCTTTAGAATAAGCTGTAAGGGGTAACTAGTGATTTTTTATAAAGGTTATCTGAAAAGTTAGAAATTATGAAAGAATTATTGTATTATTTAATAGGGTTTGATTAAGGTTATAAAATGATTTTAGTCCCTAAGAAATAGTTTGTGATATATATGTATGCATACATGCATACATACATACATACACACACACACGCATAGATATATATGTATACATACATATACATATATTATATGAGCTATATAATAGTGTGAGGCTTTATTTATGGCTAAAATTAATTTTAATAGATGAATTAAGTGATATTAATCTATAATTGGATTGATTACTTAAGTAAAACACATTTTTATTATATTGTCGTATGTGCAAAATATTATTGAGATGATAGATATGTAACTCTTGTTGTGTATTTCCTTTGTGTACGTAAATGTGCACGATATGTGTTTATTACATCCATATAGCCGATTACTCGTTAGACACACATACACACCAACTTATAATTTATGCGATTTATATATGCCTATATGTATTAAATATAATTGTGGTACATCTGAATTAGGGCTATAGGGAGATGCATGGAATACTATATGTATTTATTAATATGCGATTTAAAGCATTTATGTATAATTTCGATATGTCCGACTTAGGGCAACCAATTGGTGCATGGAATCCATTATATTGTTTAGGTGAATGACATATAGACATCGTCCTGTAGTAAGGGCGAAGAAAGATTGGGAAGCCAGTCTAGAGAAGATCATATACTATTCTATAGTACAACTAGGTGTTATGAAAGTACCTTCAGACCAACTTCTTTTAAGGTGTTGGTTTTCATAGGAGTGCATAATAATTATGGTTCTCGATAGATCTCTTTAGTAGCCAAAGGCAATTCAAAATGATTTCTTGATGCATAATTTAAGCCAATGTGTAGTTCGGTCTACTCGAATTGGGGTCACCAAATAGTGGATGAAATATATTATACAGATATACAAATATGTGGTTCAAGTGATATATATATATATATATATATATATATATATATATATATATATATAAATTATAGATGCATAGTTTAGGCGATTTATATACATATTTATTTGGTATGCTGACTTATGGCAACTGTGTAATGTGAGGCACTTCAAGAACGAATCACGATCCACTTGGAAACGATAATACTTTGATGCTGTTAATTTCTGAGACGATGGTTTTGACGACGACAACCTTAAACTTGGTATGAAATATAAATACTAATATCTTTGTCTAAGTATATGTATATGTATATGTACATGTATATGCAGGATATGTATATATGCAGGTGTTGAGAATGAAGACTGTACAATATAAAGATTCAAGACTGACGAAATCAAGATTGAAGAAATCAAAACTAAAGACTCATGAGTATCAAGAGTTCAAGAGTTCAAGATATCAAGATAAGTAATTGAGTCTAGATTTATGTTAATGTAACGACCCGGAATTTGAGGCAACGTCAATTTAATAATCTGCATTAATAATTTAATTGGTTTGATAATTTTTCTTTGTAATTTTAATTTAAATTGGTAAATTTAATTTTTTTTAAAGGTTAATAAATATTTAATCTGATAATTGTGATCAATATCTTTTTAACAATTTAAAATGGATAAGATTTATTTTTCAAAGCTAATCAAATTTTATTCTATTTATAATATATACATTTGATATATATTGTGAATAGAAGATCTTTCGTTTTAAATAAAGGATGAATTTTCAAATTTGTAATATATATATGTATATGTTATAATTTGGATTTGTCTGAAATTTAATTTTAATCAATTGGTAATTCATAATTATAATTTAAAACTTTGTTTTAATTAATATTTTTCAAAAGTTAATTTAATTCAATTGTTTTCAAATATAAGGTAAATGTTTATTTTAAATATGATAGTTAAAAAGAAATTTAATCAATGTTTTATTTTTGTTTTCTTTAAAATATTTAAAACAAAATGGTTATAGATGTATACTTATATTATAACTAGTTTCATAATAATTTTCTTTATAGATTTAACTTGTATATTCATACATAAGTATTCATTTATAAAGTAACTTAAATAATTAAGCTTATATTACATTTTAATTTAATAAAAATTTATAAAAAAATGCTTAAATACAAATGTAACCATGTTAATCATCTTTGGAACATTCGTAAAGAAATTAAACAAGATGAATGACACTTGTTTAATTTATTAACAAGTGGCCTTCATTTTATTTATTTGAAATTTAAAACATAAGAGAAAATTGTTTTTCCTCTTTCATTTTCCAAAACTTTCTTTCTTCATTCTTTCATGTATTAATGGCAACAAGAAAATCTTTCTCAAACCTGAAATTTTAAAATCCAAAAGCAAATCTGAAAACTCCAATCTGCGAAGCAAAATTAAAGCTGCAATTCAAAACAAAACCTGTAACTTCAAGCTTTAACTTCAACTCTACTGCAATTCAAATGAAGATCAATCTGCATCTTCAACCTACATTTTCAACCTGCATTTCATATAAGGGCAACTGCATGTTTAAAAGCATCAGATTGAGGCATGCAGAGGATCTTCTTCAGCAAACATTAAAGCAATTTTCAGATTTTATTCAAGAGCCTGAAAAAAAAATAAACTGCTCTGCAAATAAACTAGTGAGAAAATGTTTTTTTTTTAAAACAGTTGTTCTGGATTCTTACTTCCTTGCATGTGTTAATCTATACTGATGTTGCATGGAACATTTTTAGTTTTTACATTTTTGGATTGTTAGATTTATATGCATATGTGTGATGGTTTGTATATATGTACAGCCGCTTCATTTATCTGCTACTTCCCTAATCTGGATTTCATTGTATAATTTAAATCTTCCTCTAACAATCATCATTTTGACATTGATAATTTGATAAAGTTGTTTGTCATTGATGTTAGTAATACTAAAATTGGTTTCTGAAAATTTAAATTTACAAATAATTTTAAAAATAGAAGACACAGTAAACTTAAATTTTGGTTAAAAATTAACGGCTTTAAATTCAAATTTGGATTGCATACATGTAATTGTGTTGAAAAATCATGATTTTAGATGTTACTATCATAATTTTTAATTGTGTAATTATGATGAATTTCTGATTATCTACATTAATTTGGTTTGAAATTTGAATCAAAGCTTGTGTATAGATTGCTGGTTATAGGAAAAATACCAGAGAATTTTTCTATTGGGTGAACCGTTCGAATTTGTTCGAACTAGGGTTTATTGTGGTTCTCGGCTGAGTTTGAATGTTGAAGCTTTTGCGACTTGAATTCTTGACCGAGTTCAATCGCATTTGGGGAGGTTGACGACATTGGTTGTGGTATCACAATGGAGTGGTCGGTATGGTTCATCAAAGTTGGGATGGTCGGCATTGGGTTTGGATTTGAGGCGTTGTTTCTACAGTTTTCGGTATGAATGCTCGAATTTTGGAACGCGTATCAATTGTTGAATCTGGGTTTGGATTTAGGATCGCGAGCGACTTTGTGACCGTCGGCAAGAATCGCGACGATCTGGAATGGACGGACGTGTTGGGGTACGTGCACGCGTGGGTCGTGTACACTGGGTATTTTGAACTTTGGGGAAGACGAGGTTGTCTCGAAGAAGCTATTGTGATTTTTTCACGTTCGACTCGAAGGAGACGGTGTTTGGTTGGCTTCGGGGTAGGCACGCGAGTTTCCTGGGTTCGTGCACGAGTTTGAGTGATGCTTCACTGTTTAGTATTGTAATGTTATAAGTTGCTAATTTATAACCTGTAATTGATATTAGTTGCATATTATGACCTGTAGTTTGAAATAGATTGAGATCGAGTTTAAAATTATAAACAAGTTTTCTAGAATAAACAAATTTTAAAGTTAAAAGTTGTTGTTTTAAAACAAATGTAAATTAAGTTTTTTTTAGTGATAATTGAATTGAATTTTCGAATTTTAAATGTTTAAGATGTTTGCTTAGAAAATAATTATCTAATTAAATCTTGAATTTCGAATTAAAGAGTGTTATGAAATTAAATATGGAATCAAAATTTTAAGTTAAATTTTTAAAGTAATGTTTCGATAACAAAGTTTCCAAATTTATTTTGAAAATAAATAAATTTAAAATAGATAATTTATAATGTTTTAGATTTGAAATTGTTTTTTTCTAAATGATTATTTCCAAATAAAGTTATTATTATGATTTTGAAAACCAAATAAAATAATTTGTTTAAGCTATTAAAATTTGATTTATTCAAATAATTTAATTATGAAGATAAATAGGGTTAATTTATCTTTGTTAATAACTTGAGAATACTTGATTGAATATGATTTGTAATTAAGTAAAGAATTAATTAAAATAAATGTTTCTTAATTAATTAAGGATTTTGTAATATAAGATGTTAATTAATTAATTGTTTAATTAATTTTAAATAATTAGTTAAATTGTTTATTAAATTTTAAATATCACTTAATTATAGATTAATTAAGTGTGATTACTTAATGAAGTAATCAATGGTTAATATTTGAATATAATGAAGAATGGAAGTAATTAATTTTGAAAGTAATTAATGGTGATTACTCATGGAATATTTTAATAGAAGTGACTATTGGTTAATTACTTGATGTTATCAATTAAAGAATTGATTAATATAATTGTTGAAGTTAATTAATTATGAAGTAATTAATTAATAAAAGAATTAAGGATTGGTTAATGATGGAAGTAATTACTTGTAAGGTAATTAATTAAGAGAGTAATCAAGATTTATTAATAAAGTAATTAGAGATAATTACTTGTTAAGTAATTAAGAGTTAGTTACTCAATTATTTAGTTAATTAATTAATATGATTAATTAATAAATGAATGTGTTTAATTTAAGATTAATTACTAAGTGTAATTAACTAAAGAGTAATTAATTAATAAAGTAATTAATTAATTAAGGATTATTTATTAATTTAAATTGATAATAATTACTTAATGAAGTAATTAAAGATTAATTAAATAGATTAATTAATCAAAGAATTTATATAATTAATTAAAATGTTAATTAAATTAAGATAAGTAATTACAAATTGTTAATTACTGTTTATGAATTAATGAGATGATTAATTACAAATTAATTGTTTAATTAATTAAGGAATTATTAATTAATAAGGTTCATTAGTTCATAAATATTATTAATCAAGGTTGATTAATACAAGTAATTTAATTTAAGTGTGATTAATTAATTGTAATTAATTGAGGTTTAATGCAATTAATTATAGTTAATTAATGGAAGTAAATGTATGATCATTAATTATTATAATTAATGATAATAATTAAAGGTTAATTACTGAATATGGTTAAGGTTGATTACTTGAATGTAATTAAATAATAATTAATCAAGGAAGTTTAATTTGGGGAAGATCGTTAGAGATGATTTATTTATTTGGAATAAATAAATGAAAGAGGATTTTAGGTAATCAAATTGATTAAGAATTAATCAATTCTGCTTGGTTGATTGGTTATTATTGGTTGATTGATTGATATTGGATGATCAATATTGAGTGGTTGAAATTGGTTGATACTGGATGATTTGGATATTTATGATATGTGATATGTTGCTGTATGAGATGAATGTTGTTATGAATTATCTGTTGTGATAATGTGATTCATCTATATCATCTTGAATATGAGTTTAAAATGTTTAACCCCTTAAGTACAACTTGGACATTAAAATGGCATTTGGTTTCGATGAGACCGGGATTGGGTTTCCATATTTGGATAATCCGAAAACCAACATCGATTCCAATTAAACGTTAGGTCGTGAATCCAAGTGAAGCTAGTGAAGACTCGAGGTGTAAGGACTATACGTCGGTATAACTCTGTGGGTGATTCCGTAATGAATTTACGGAATAGTACTTACAGATTCGAGATGGTGATTTGGAGTGCAAGGGCTATGGTCATTGACTCTGAGGGTGATTCCAATATGAGTGCAACGAGATAGTGCCTTCGGTTTCGTTCGAACCAAGAACGAACTTGTATGGATTGAACATTCTAAGATAGATGTGTTCTATAAAGGTAATCGCAGCCTCAAGCCTCATCAACCAGGAATGGCTAAAACAGGGGAGGTGCAGCAAGGCTTCGTGGGTAGCTCCCACTGGAGAGCAAGATTTTCTCCTGTCTAGAAGTCCCTTTTATTTCGGCCGTGTGGGCAGTTGGGTCGCGGCCAACTGCGGGGTTGTCTTTTTCGGGACTGTCCAGTAAGGGATGGTTCCGGCCTTGTGCTGCAGGGGAGAGGGCGTACTCCTCGGTACGTTGATATAGGCCACGTACTGTGACGGGCGGTACCCCAGTAGCCCTGCCATTGATGGAATCCAAAATCCAATAAGTACCTGTACGGTTTTGATTGTGCCCAACTATGTTGGAACTTGAGATGTAAGCATTCCAGCTATTTCTACATTTTATTTTGAAAACCCTAGACCCTATTATAATATCACTGGATTTCCTATCAAATGTTTTGGTTAGCGTAAGGTAAATACTTTTTCATGTTTATGTGTGGGAAGTCTTACGTTATACCTTTTCTTTTCAAAGGTTTTTCTAAAGTTAAGCAATTTTAACCCGTTTACTCACACCAGACCCCTGTCTGACCCGAGTGTTTATTTTCTGTTTTATTAAACTCTTGGGTACTCATATTATGTATGAATAGTCAAGTGGTTCAGGTTTCTTGACGAATTCTGAAGGAGTTATGGAGCAGGAGGCTTCCACGTGTAGATATATTATAGTTCCGCTGTGTTTGTTTGGTATCTGTTTCTGTTGTACTTGAGATGTTTAGTTAGACAGATGCTTATAACTGTCTAATATGTATTGTTTAAGTTGTGTACTCTGATGTAACATGGTACTATGTAATATTTTATGTGATATATTATATTTCATTCGTTCCGCTGTGAGTTATCTAGTGTTGTTGTGTTTCTTCTTTCTCTTTCTTTTCTTCTTCTATCCCTTTCTTTCTTCAAGGTGATGCGATTTCCTGGAGATAGGAAGTCGGGTCGTCTCAGTTAAAACTTCATAATAGCACTAAAATCTTCATTCAGATTTTAATTGTGGAACAGAATCCATGTTCTCGCTTGAATAGTGGGATGGAACCTATGACCTCTTTAGTGGGATGGAACCCATGACATCCTCTAGTGGAATGGAATCCAAGAAAGGTCAAAATGACTTATTTTTAACTTTTTTTAAAACTAAATTTCTCAAAAATACATCTCTCTCTCGGTTTAAATTTTAGCCTTAATTAAACAACTATTTTCAATCACATTAATTTCAATATCATTTCATCTTTTTAAACTATCTCTCGATTTCATATTTTAGCTTTAAATCTCAAAAATATACTTTAAGATAAGTCTATACTTAGTTTTTAATATTACTTTTATATTATAGATTACATATTTTAAGATTACTTTCGAAAACTCTTTTATAAGTTTAAACTATATTCAAAATGGTTTACAAAGTTTAGAAATTGTTTTGACAAGTTTTAGAATAGAAATCATATTATAGAAAAATCAATTTTCAAAAATAACATAGGCACAGCGACATCCGTATACCCCCCCATGTCGCATGGTAGCTGTAGATTTCAATTTTCAAATTTTCAAATTTTCAAAAGAAGTGTCTATTCGTCATAACCTTTCGCGAATGGACATGATCGTTGTTCTCCTATATATACCATTTATTTTCAACGACTTTTAAATTAGTTTTTCTTCATTTCTTCACTCCTTCTTCTCCACTCAAATATCCTTTTATATTTCAAATGTTTTAACAAAACTCTGCCAAGATCCTAAGTGAATCAAACTTAATCGTCTCTAATTTGATTCTCTACCACTCTCTCGAAGATTTCAGTGCTATTCAGAGTTATAGGATCATTCGTAATCAAAGATCGAAAGATCGAAGTGTATGGAGTCTCTCTGTATCAAAATGTGATTGGAAACGGTGTGATTGTGGCCCGTAAATCAATTGGGTGAGATTATAGCTCGTAAATCAATTAGGTCATCTAGTAGCCTTATTAAATCAAGAGAGATTGCCCTAGACTCAGAGACAGCAGGGTGTATCTCGTGGCCTTGAAATCGAGGTTGTAAAATCAACAATATATTTGAAAAGAAATCTGCACAAGAAAGGAGTGGATGTAAGGTAACACCAAACCATTAAAAAATTCCGGTGTGTACTTTCCTTTATTACTTTTATTTACTATTTGTATCTAAGCCTAGTTCTGTGATTTTTTCTGTGTTTGTGAATTGCATCTGTTTGTGTTTAATTTGAAAAGATTTCAAAAGGATTCATTAAATTAATTAAACACTATTCACCCCTCTCTAATGTTAATCCAGCATTAAGATCCGTAATCCGCATTTGTAACAATTGTGTACCCTTGTGAGTAGGGTATACATGGGGTTTAGCCTTTACAAATGGTTCAACTTGTTGGTATGGACAACCAGAAGGAAAGGACGCTAGAGAGAGAATCCATTTTACCATTGAGGTGCACGACTTGCAAATTGGGTCCCATAATAGGGTCGGAGAGAGGTTGGAATGCCGGTCTAGAACCGATCATATAATATTCTGTAGCACAATTGGGTTCTACAATAGGTTCTACAGGCCTACTTCTTTTAAGGTGTTGATTTTTAGGGGAGTCCAAAAGTTGGTTGGGGCACTCAATAGGTTTTTTTGGTAGCCAATGGCATTTCGACATGGATAATGGCTATAGGTATTCGTATTTAGGTTTTGGGTATGGAGTTGCTATGTTAGTAGCATAGTTATATCATTATATTTTTTTGCATTTCAAATGCCTCAATAGGGATTGAGAGATCTATGGAACCATTGTTTATGAAGTGCATCATTACCCATACACTAGTTTTTTATATTCAATAAAATTGCTTGTCATAGCAGGCACTGTTTTAATAAGAGAACCACTATTATGTATCATCTCGAGTTGTTGGTGTATGGATAAAATAGGGCATAGTATGATTAGTACTACTCATTGATCCTTAGTCACCTTCACTAGACGTAAATAGGTTGCATGTATATACAGTACTTAGAGATAGTTTCCCTCCACTAGGCTTTATATCTAGCCCATATTTTTTCTTTGTCTGTTTATATCATGACAACTCCCGGGTACTTGATTGATAGTTTAGGAGGCATTTTCTTTTAGGGTCGGGACAACCAGAGCATTTTAGAGGCATGAAGTCGATATACCTGATATGTATACTTATTACCGATCTAGTACATAGAAGATATGCTATTTTGTACATGAGACTAGTGATATCAGATACTATATTTAATTCTATAAGAATTGGAGTTAATGCATTTGACCTTCTATATTGATATTTATTTATCAGTTGCTTCCGCTAGTGAAGTTGTTTATCTTATTTTGTTTACGTATATTCAATATATTATATGTTATCTTTCCATTGTGATATTATATCGATGTACCTTGCTATGGTTTTTTGCTTTAATTTTACCCCGACAGACTATCTTTTGTAGTATTCAAGAGTCACACATTGTCATTCAACATTGATTAAGGAAATTATAAAGAGTGGCTCATTACAATTGGTATTAGGGCTCAAGCTCAACACTCAGGGTCAAGTAGACTAGTTTGAGTAAGGAAACCTGGTAGAGTAGTAGATGTTGAGGGAGCGTTCTTGTATTTTTTTTGATATATATACTAAGTACATCACTTACTCATGAACTTTGATTTATTCATTAAAGGGTAGGGTGTCTTCATTTAAGTTCATAAACTGATGTGGTGCATGAGTGACTGCAGATAGACAATTTGAGATACTTGATTGGTTTGGAGACTATTGGAATATTGTAAGGGATGTTTTGGCATCAGCAAACATTCTAGCAGCTACGGTAGGTGTTAGAGGTGGTGCAGCTCTTAAGGTATAGTAGTAGAAGAGGTTAATGAGAAGGCCATTACTTGGATTGATTCTAGAGATTTCTTTGAGTCTCGATTTACTTCTGAGATCGAAAGTGATATGCAACTCGAGCATTTCATCCATTTGTAGCATGGAGTTGTCGATGAAGAGGAGTGATAGCCAATTTGTCCTTTTGGCCAAATGTAGAGTGGAGATGGTTACTACTCCTTTGAAGTACGCAAGGAAGCTTGTCTAGGGCCTTTATGCATGGATTTAGGTTTTATTTCTCAGTCATATCTCATTCTTAACCCCTCGTATTAGGTAAATTTTTTTGCATTGATTAATATTGTGTGAGCAACCAAAGCTATTAAGCTAAGATACAATGACAGAGAGTGTGACCATTTGAATTGGATGCACGAGATTTCAAGTAAAGTGGTGTTATTTAATGAAGCGTAACTTGGACTTTATCCAAGTGAAATTTAAAGTTTGCCTAAAAATGGGCAATGATCGAGCAGTTGACTTATACGCTTTCATCGAGTCATTCATGTTAGAAGAATTTAACCTTATGTTTGCACGCATCAAGGGATATGATTAATCCTATAAAGTGCGTTGGTGTTTTTAGGATCAATCCATTCATGTACTAGTTCTTAATCCATAGTTTGAGCGTGGAGTTTCTAGGTGATTTGCACGGTTAGGAAAGGCTTTTTCGCTCGATTCTTGAATCCAAGCACTTGAGTTGGATTCTTGGGGTGACTACGATATTTTTGAAGCGCGACTCTAGTCATGCAAGAAAACTCAATAGTCGAACAAAGGAACCAAATTGGAATTCGCATAAGAGGGATCGAGTGGCAGACCCTAGTTTAACAAGGAAACCTTGCAAGCAAGCAAAGGATTGGAACATGCATCATATATTATTCTGGACGATCTTCATTTTTCGTAAAATTATTTGTTGTATAGTATAGTTAACTTAGGATAGTTCGGAGAAGGGCACCTTGACTAGTTTTATGAAAATATGGATAATCTTTTAAGTGATAATATGATTCTTGTCCGGGTGAGTGTCATAGTATACTTAGTAAATTATCTTTATTATCATTATGCGGTTGAGGTGAGTTTGAACTCGAGTAAGCCTAAACATTTGTAGATTTTCATTTAATAATGATTTAATTAGTGAAGTTTTCTTCTTTGGAGAATGAGTTTTGTTCCGAAGGAAAGGGAAGTTGAGACTTTGATTACTGAGGTTATTTGAGATATTTAAGGATCGGTGATCCAGCATACCATATAAGTTATTTTCTTATGAAAGTTAGCTACACCACTTAAACAATTTTTTCATCTTGGATGTCGAATAGACTAATGGTTGTTTTTAGCTTGGTATGCATGCTATCACTATTATTGGTTATTGTGCATGTTGTTATGGACTCCTTTAGTATAATGGGTTATTTGTAAGGCAATTGGTTTTGCTTGATTTTTGTTGCTTATTATTGCTTACTGAGTGCTTACTGTTGCTTGATTATCGATTGATTGTTTGTTTTTGCTAATTGATTTTTGATACTTCTTGATTGCTTGTGGTTTTTTGATTATTGATTGATTGTATGTTTTTTGATTGAATTTTTTCTTCTCGTTTGCTTGTTTCTTGATTATTGATTGATCGTTTATTTTGTTGATTGATTTTTTTGTTGCTTACTGGTTGCTCATTGTTGATTATTATTGCTAGAATATTATGTTAATTTTCCTTTTTCATAGAAGGAGTGCAGGATGTATTTTGTGAATTCTGTTTGTATAAGTGTAAAATTCTAGTGACATCGTCATGATTAGTCGACTAGAGAAAGTTGATGCGAATAGGATGTTGTATTAGACCTCGAAGGCCTATTCATATTTTTCAGATTAAAGCTACATGGCTACCGACCGATGAGGTTAAGCATGTTTGTGTTCGATGGAGCTGTGTATTTATATTTTACACGTGTGCTTATTGTTTTAAAAGGTAACGTGTATATTTGAGATGCCTGTTGTATTAAAGATGCCTGTTGCATAGTTTATTTGAGATGCTTGTTGCAATAAATGTGTTTGTTTCACAGTTAGTTGCAATATATTTATTTGAGATTCTTATTGTATGATTTGAAATATCATATTTATTTGAGATGATTTCTATACAAGATTCAACATGCTTAAATCCAAGTTTAGTGTTGCAATTGTGTTTAATCCACGTCATTGAGACATAATTAGGTATATCGAAGTACCTATGCTCTATTGGATTGCTTATTCATTTGTATTCACATATAAATGGCATGCTCTAGCTATAAAAGATATATGTAAGATATGTACTGTAGAAGTATGGATATATATGCTTGTATTTCCACGAAAATGAGATGTCTCAGATATGAGATGTACGTATATCTTGGTTTGAGAATTTTTTTCGGAGCTTGCTATGCAAAGGTGGTGCTATCGAATTTTTCCGAAACAAGAGAGGCTTAGCATCTTAAGGATCAGGAGTTACGTTATGTGCTTTATAATTTCCTGCTATGCTAACCATGCATGGGAAAATCTGTTAAAATTTTTAAAAGCATGTTCTTGGATAGTTTGGCCAAGTTGGTTGCATTATCATGCCCATAGGAATTTTCGAGGATAAAATTCTTTCAAGGAAGAGAGAATGCAACGATATGTATTTTTAATGACTAAATATTTAGATAATTAAATTAAATATTGAATCATTAATTAATTGAATGTCCAAAATCTTATTTTCCGTCTATGGTTGAATTAGGATTCGAAACTACTTTCATTGAGTTTGGATCCACCTTGCTAACAATGCTAAGTATAACTATCGTTATACTTGGAGTAATGATATTTTTACAATTTACAAATTATTATGTGTATTTTGTAAACATATGTGCATAGTCGAGTTAGTGGGATCTTCACCTATAACTCATTTTTTTAGTTTGAGGTGTTCATTATAAGATGTACGGTCAAAGAAAGTTTGGAATTGGGTGATCCAACGGCCAAAACGACCTTAAAATGTGTGAAATTATCATCTTGGAATGACATCATAGATAACGATGAAATTTATACCATCAGGATAAAAAAATGAAGAGATGCGGCCGACAAGTTTCAGAACAATCTGATGTGTTGTGTGATCTTTCATGTTCGAAATGTATGGCGGTTTTATTTAAAGAACTAAATAAAATGTATATTATACATACATATATATATATATTTGTGTATGTATGTATATATTTATGTATACACACACAAAAACCCATTTTCTCTCCTACTTGATTAAATCTTTATACTACTTTAAATATCTTCCCAACACCTCTATTTTTAACAACGACATTCAACCTCAAGAAAAATGTTGACGTCCACTCCTCAAAAATTATTTGTTCTCCTCATCGTTCAACTAGAAGACGAAGTGAACACTTGATTCAGATCCTCAATATGATACTGAGGTTTTCCATCATTATATATGAATCAGTAAGGAAAATAGAGATTTCTACTTAAGGAACCTGATCGAAGTCTACACTAGAGAGGTCGAGTTAACAGTAATAGTTTGGAAGTGAACTCTATGTATCCGACAAGTGGTCGGATCAGATATTGCGTACAGATGATTTACGTACATCATATGAGCTTAAGTTTATTTGTATAAATTGTTATGTGGCTTAGAAAATTTGTGGAGTGACTTTCAATTTTATTCGAGGGAGCTTAGATAATCTTCTAAGTAATAACCAAAGGCTGGGGAGTGTAATGGTACGCTTAGATAATTTTCTATATCCTTGGACGACCGAGAAAGCTGTAAACATGAGAATTTTTTTTAAGTATTTTATATTAGTCATTTGAATTTTTTAATAATGTTAAGTGTTAGCTTATTCCTTTATGCAAGTTGATTTGATTGATAGTGCGTGTTATCCGAGTTTTTAACCCAGCAGTATCGAACATCAGACAGAACAATCTCACGTTATCAGAATGGTTTAGAACGTAACCATAAAGGCTAAGGCAAGGACTGAACGTTAGCCAAACTATATTACTAAGGCAATGAATAGGATCGACTAAACCAAGGTGCTATCATTCTTTCAGCCCAATCAGCAGCCGAGCACAAACAGCAAGTGAATTACCATTAAAACGAAGCAACTATGATAAAAGACTATCAAAGCATATCCAATTCTAGACTCCAGAAAATCCTAAGTGCTTGGATCATCACCGACCCGTGCCTCGCCTCAAACCTTCAAAATAGACAACCAAAGAATACTCTGTAAGAGGCCAAGACATTGGCTCATAAACAAGCCAAGTCTATGGGTCGTCAGCGACCCATTGTTCTGCCTTGTATTGTGTGCCAAGTCCTCTATGGTTCCTACCTACCGCAAGCAGTAGATAAACAGGCCCATCTTAGAAGATATTTGAACTCTATAAATACCACTCTACCTGAAACATAAAGAGGATCTTCTTCGGACTAGATGTTGAAGCTCTACTGGAAACATTCTTCACTCTCTATCTTCCCCACAAAAGTCTCTAGAGGAATTCACTATGATTCTCCAGTGAATTCCAACCCTAGGGACTCGATCTACCTAAGGATAATCAAAGCCTTGTAATCAAACACTTCATGTAACAGCAATCAGTCTATAGTAAAACTATAAAATGGACGTAGGCTCCATTAACAGCTAAACCACAATAAAAGTTCTATCTCCTTTCTTTTACTGTTCTATTTTTATACCTATTATCTGTGATATTGCCCTGTCAGAACATTGCTAGTGCTTTTAAATTCAAACCAGGATGTTGGTCCATTTTTTTGGTCAACATTTTGGTGCTTTCACTAAGAATTGAACTCGGAATCCAGATCTAGTTACCTACTTTGGATTGCATAGATCCAGAAGTTAGATCTCCACTTTCAACCTAGAATCCAGATCTAGCAATCTACATTGGATAGCATAATTCTAGAATTTAGATCCTTATTCTCTGCTTACAAAGTTTGCTGTTGAGAACAGATGAACCAACCAAGAAAGATCGGGGAAAAAGAAAGCGCACACACTAATGTGATGGAGAGCATCGGCATGAGATAGTAGACGCGATCCTAAAGGAAAAAACTCCAAAATCAACTAAGCATATGGGTCGCTTGCGATCCATGCACTATAGGTCGCTAGCGATCCATACCTTTTACCAGATCGCCACAAATTTCAAAAGACAAAGTACTAAAATCAGCCAACCAAATGGGTCGCTTGCGATTCATGTATTATGGATCGCCAGTTTGATCCATACTATTTTTTCCAGGTCGCCATCAAGCTAGAAGCTACGAATCGCTAGTGATCCATAGCCTAGCGACCCATAGCCTAACCATCCATAGCCCAGAGGCTACTACTCAAATGTCGCTCAAACATTTCTCCCACAGGCTGGAGAACCAAGACAATACACCAAGAAATAGATTTGGTTAATATATCATGCTTCTAGGCGGATTGCAACTTCCCTTAATTGACCGGCTGTCAAATGCCTCTGTTGATAACTATGGTACGATGGCTAATGTGATAACTGCCCTACTCTGACTACCCTGCCAACTGAAATCATAGCTAGTCACCACCTAACCATCTTCAAATGCCTGCATTTTGATCATGTCGTCTTCATATGACTAGAAGCATGGCATACAACCTTAAGAGGACGTCCCTACTGCCCTATATGGGTCTCTTGCTTAGATGAAAGTTTGGGACAATCATTAATCTATGAGCCCATCTTAACCAACTCACCATCCAATCGGTGTTACCAACCACTCAAATGTTGGAAAATCATGCATACATCATTCACTAGTATTACAAGACCACGTAGTTAGAAAATGGACCTGATAATGACGATTGGAGTATCTTTCCCAGCCGAGACCTATTCAATGAAACCATCCTACATGCAAAATTTCCAGTGAAGATTCAACATGCTGACCATGTCGGTGTACTATGGAAATACAACCCCTGACACTACCTCATGAAGTGAGAATGGCACGCGGATTCTTCCAAAAGCGATGAATGCCATCAAATGCAAATGTCATCCCCCATTCCTCAAAGTAGACTGTCAATCATGGTTAGACATACCAGTTCCACTTCTCATAGTGCTGAAGGGAATAAAGAAGTTGGGAGCCAACGAGTTGATCAAAAGCCATAGCCAGTTGCTTCTAATACTCATAATGAATTCATCACAAGAGCTTATTTCTAGACTTTGATAAGAGAAACGGTGGATAGCCGCCAACAACTACATCTACATATCAAGGCCAATATTGAGTTGATGAACCAAATGAAGGATCAACATGGCGAGATAAGGAGGGAACCTACTCCATACTCTTGATAGAAAAACTCCCCTTCTTTAGATGGCAACCATGGATGCCAGTGCCATAAAGCTGATTTGGAAATTAAAGCTTCAATAGTATGTGCAATCACAACAGGATGGCGAGCAAGGAACATCCAACGCCTATCAATAAAGAACTTTGATTATAAATTGGACCATCAGGGGTCGCCACCCGCTAAAAGGAACTATGGGCAAAGTGGAATAGCGAACACATGATGCTGCTTCACTTATCAATGAGATTTATTTCGATCTTCTTTGAGTTATTTTATTCTAATTTCAATTTCAGTTATGTTGTGAACTACGACCAAGTCGAACTAAAGTACTTCGAAAACGATGTAGGTGACGAAGTATTTAGAGTTGGCCCTCAGCTAATCTCCACAGGTTGTGATCGAACCTATGGAATTTCATCAAGACGAACATGATTCGATCGTTCATCGACAACCATATCCCCCTAATTTGGAATGCTGTGGCATAGAATAAAGAACCCGACAAGTTTAGAATCCAATATAAAGTAGACATGATAGACTGTCCACTCAGCAACCTACATATTAGATTCAAAGTAGTTGCGACTGGATGCCTGATGATCAACCCTAGATTTCAAAAAATGTACATGATTGCAGCCTGAGACATACGCAACTTAATTTCCCACTCAATAACTCATTATCTCTACTTGCTATAAAGAATATGAAGAGAATTGTGCAATACTCGATCATCCGACCCCGGCATGGATGTGATCAAGTCATTTATTACCTGCTTTTTTCCCGACTTAATGGAAAGAGACGCAACTATCAAGTGGACGTTAATCGATCATCTAGTTGCCGAGTTTCATCCTAAATGCTGAGGGAAGAACCGTCAGAGCACAATAAGTGAACAAATCAGATGGGTGGAAATACCACTGCTCTCAATAAAAATCCCTAGGTCCCTAGAGCGCTGACTAGATAACTCTAAGTCCCCAGAGAGCGGATTAGAGTATAAATGATTCACAAAAATCTCCCAGTCCTCCACTAATGACTGGAGTACAAACAGTTTGGCGAAAGTGCAATCACTCATAGAACGACTCTAAGTTCCCAGAATGTTGACTAGAATGCAAACACCATGAACTGATGAGTGGATTTCAATCGTTCCCTCTTTCGGTAATTCCAACCCAAAATCGGCAAAATAAGTACAAATCGGTTCTAAAGACTAGATATAATGCAATTAGAAGAAGAAAAACTCAACAATGTGTCATAGAACATATCAAACAGCAAAGGAGCTACAGGACCTCAGGGACCTTCTGCCGAAGCAAGACTACTATGTCCCAGCAGAAAAAGCGCCCCAACTAACTGAGGAAATCAAATAACACTCTAGCTAGCTAGCAACTAATAAATGGGACATCAACCTAAAGCGATGTCTTCTCATCCATCCTTTTCCAAATGAGCCATATGGGAGCACTAGGGGCATTGCAGATAGTATGGTGAAAGAAATGCATTTATGGCCTCAATGAGTCATGTCAACCTCCCTCTGAGAACTGGTGTTGCTGGTGGTGCCGAGAAGTCTTGTCCAAAGGATCATCGAATAAATAGATCCAACGCCTTAGCCTATAGGAACTGGTAAAACTGTGTGCCCTTGAGCTAAATCTGAAGAATTCCTCTTAAAGTCGATGAATCATTACTTCAACACCGGCGGGCACACAACCTAAAACTCCTCTTGGAGTCGATAAATTATCATTCTAAGGCCGTCCGATCTCCATACATTCGACCGTAAAAAACCCTTCACGAACACGAAGGTCTTTAATGAACTAGAGCATCATGAAGGTGCATTGGTAGATCAACGGTCATCTAATAAAAAAAATCTTCGCGAATACGAAGGTCTTTCATGAACTAGAGCATTGTTAAGGTGCACTGGAAGATCAACGGTTATCTAATCCAAAAACCTTCACGAATGTGAAGGTTTTTCATGAAATAGAGCAGCATGAAGGTGCACCAGTAGATCAGAGGTCGCCTGATCCTAAAAAACCCTTCGTGAATACGAAGGCCTTTCATGAACTAGAGCATCGTGAAGGTGCACCGGTAGATAAACGGTCATCTGATCCAAAAAACCTTCATGAATGCGAAGGTTTTTTAAGAACTAGAGCATCGTGACGGTGCATCGAAAGATCAGCGGTCATCTGATCCAGAGCTCACCGAAGTCAACAAAGTCAAGCCATGCTCCGTGCCCACAAATCGACAGTTATACTAGTCACTCAGCAAAATTAATGGAATCACTTCCAATGACCAATGAGACAAGTAGTGCTAAATTCCAGAGCTTCAATGTCTCTCAAAGACACTTATCCAAAACAAAATTGACCTTGTGATCAATCAAAGACCAACTCAAATCAAGCCAAGGTTCGGCTTTTGGGAGAACTACATCCACTGGACTAAGGGCAATCGAACGGGCTGTGGAGAGACCGTGGATACAGTTCAAGATTACCAATAGCCTTGTGGAATAGGGGCACCGCACACACTTGACTAGAAATAAGAAAGGCCAAGACTAATTATACCACGGTTCTATTGTTCCCGATTGAAATTCTGCCATTTTGACAACCGTGGACTTAATGACCTAGCTAGTGCATCAAACAAAATACTAGCATAATACTTGCCTACTTCTTTCCAACTACTATATTATCGCTCTTAGTGACTAATTCTTCTTCTCTAAGACAATATGCCAGTAAAATACCCTTTCACTAAAGGGAGTTTGGACTAAGAGCTAAAAGTTGTGCCCTGAACTCCCATAGGCCTTTTCTTCAATCCATCTTCATGCGGTCGAATATAAATCTCTCCACCGTGATAGCTTAATCTATTTGGACGTGTACATCTTCCAAAAACACGGAAGGGCCATCCGAGCCATGGTTACGCGAACCAAAAATTGTTTAGCTTCTTGAACCAGTGGAAATGCATTCATGTAAGCAACCTGCTGAGTCAACACGATCAAATCAACTCAAACCGTTGGATAAGCGGAACCCGGTCCTTGCCTTCTAAAAACTGGTGTCGTTTCGGCAACATTGAGAAGGACCTAAACCCCAGAAGCAAGTTTCTCGCGTTGCTCAGAGATAGCCAATGCCGAGGAACCCTAGATTCAAATTCATCGCAATGCCCGGAGATAGGTGACGCCGTGGAACTCTCGACGCAAGCTTCCCGCGTTATCCGAAGATAGGCAACACCGAGGAGCCCCAAATTCAAGTTTCTCGCATCGTCCAGAAATAGGCAACGTCGAGGAACTCTTGACGCAAGCTTCTTACATAGCCTAGAGATAGGCAACGTCGAGGAGCCCCAGATTCAAATTTCTTGCATCTCTCAGAGATAAGAGACGCCGAGGAACTCTCGACGCAAGCTTCTCTCGTTGCTCGGAGATAGGCAATGCCGAGGAGCCCAAGGTTCAAGCTTCTCGCATCACCTGGAGAGAGGCGATGATGAGGAACTCCCTACTCAAGCTTCCCACATCTTGGAGATAGGCAACACCAAAGAGTCCAAGATTCAAGTTTCTCACATCATCCGGAGATAGGCGGCGTCAAGGAATTTTTGACGCAAGCTTCTCACATTGCTCGAAGATAGGCAACGTCGAGGAGCCCCAGATTCAAGTTTCTTGCATCGCCTGGAGATAAGCGATGCCCAGGACTCTCAGCGCAAGCTTCTTGCATTGCCCGGAGATAGGCAACGCCGAGGAGCCACATATTCAAGTTTCTCGCATCACCTGGAGATAGGCGACCCCAAGGAACTCTCGACACAAGCTTCTTATGTTTCCTGGAGATAGGCAACGCCGAGGAGCCCCAGATTCAAGTTTCTTGCATCACCTAGAGATAGGCGACACCGAGGAACACTTGACGCAAGCTTCTCGTGTTTCTTGGATAGGCAACGTCGAGGAGCCCTAAATTCAAGTTTCTCACATCGCCTGGAGAAAGGCAATGCCAAGGAACTCTTGATGCAAGCATCTCGTTTTGCTCGAAGATAGGCAACGCCGAGGAGCCCCAGATTCAAATTTCTCGCATCGCTTGGAGATAGGCGACGGTGTCAGGACACAAGTTTCTCACATTGCCCGGAGATAGGCAACACCGAGGAACTCTAAATTCAAGTTTCTCATGTTGCCGAGAGATAGGCAAGGTCGAGGAAGTCCAATTTCAAACTTCTCGCTTTACCTAGAGATTGGCCACACCGAGGAGCACCGAAAACAAATTCCTTGCAATTCGCCCGGAGATAGCAACGTCGACAACCATCAGAAATTAATTCCCCACTTTGCCCGGAGATAGGCAACGCCAATAAACATCAAAGACCAAATTCTCGTGTCGCTCGAAGATAAGAAACGGCGAGAAGCATGAGAAACCCAACATTTATAGTTAGCAATAATTGGTGCCAGAAGGAAGGAACTCAATGATTGGCAATAATCACTCATGCCGGAAACTGAGAGTACGTGCTGAAGTCGCAAAACTTCCTAAGAAGGAAAATCAGGTCATGATTTAACTAAATTTTCAATGGAGGTTATCTAAACTCTAAGCTACCGGATACATGAAAATTGTTTAAAGTAAGCAACCTTGTAAACTGAGGGCCTACACATGTACTGAGATAGTATCACACAAACACAATAAGTTCACAGGTTCTATCACTCCAAACAACGATGAGTTCATAAGTTCTATCCTAAAGGTGTATGAATTTCTAAATAAGAATTTGAATGAAATGTGGGGGGCCGTACCCACACAATAATGGCCAACAAAGAGAAAATACAGACTCTACAATCAGGTCACAAAGTGTAGACTTCACTTTTAAACAAAATGACTCAAAAAGAACAAAAGTCAAATCGGTCTCCACACAAGCTCCTCACCGCTTCTTTCCATTGCTCCCCATTTTACTCTTTGTTTGTCGTTTCTGCCTTATTTTGGAGGTGGTGTCGCAGCCGCTAATGGCAGCAAACTTTGCAATGGCAACGTCAGGAAGTTCCAAACTGTCTCGGGTCAACGGATCATATCAAATTCATGAGCCGTGCATTCTCAAAAGCCATGCATTTCTTAAGCCACGCACTCTCAAAAGCAGCACACTTCGATTAATAGGGATCGACTCCCACTACCCAAAAGGACAGGCATTGCTTCAGTAGTGTCGCAAAGCTCACAAACCAAGAAAGTGGCAAAGAATTTTGGTCTTTGACCAAAGTTAATGCATAAAAATGTGAAAATTCAAGACACCCAAGTCACGATTTCCCAAAGATAGTAGCTGCGATGTACCTTTGACCAGGGGCATCCGGGGAGCCACTGAGAACATCAAGTTTCACATCAATTGTTCTAAATAATCAGCCCCATGGACTGAGGAGCACATGACACATTAACATTTGGTTAGGATAAAAGATAGCTCCAACTTGCAATAGGAATTTACAGTCGTGCAGAGGTAGACGACGGCGAAAAGAATTTCCAGAATAAAATCATCAATACACTTGCTTCCAAAGATAGAAGCAGGTGCTCAAATGAGGTCTCAAACCTTAACTCATAAAAAACCAGCTGTAATCCGTGAAAGTAAACGGGTAGGAGAGAAAACTCAAAATCGAGCAACTAAACCATTGATTCCCGACGATTGGGACAAACAACTAAGGTTAATATTCACAACAATACATATGGCCTAAAACAAGTAAGGTTAATTATCACGAATTCATGGCAAATATTACCGAACCCTGCCGATCCATGATCGGGAATGAACACGATCGTACAAGGAGTAATGTGATGACTTACCCCCATAATTTCAAGTATATGCTATAAGAAACTGGAATTTCACACCTAGAATTGAAGGGTTCCACTAATAATCGTCAGATCATAACGAAGACTGATTAGAGGAAGTTCGTTTTTCATGAATAAGAATAATTACGAAATCGGTCGAGCAACATCATTGCATCTCTAAGGGCAATACTCGATGGTTAGAAACAAAGCTATGCAACAAAAACACCAAGGACCCTTACCCTTCCATAATGTGGTGTATCCCAAATTTAAGCAACATTGAAAAAATAGCAACATTGGGTTAAAGGGAATCTACTCAACTCTACAGGATCGGATGAATGATTCAATCCTCGACAATGTGACTTTAATACTGCCCGAAGATAGGCAACACTAAGAAAATACTTCCACAATACAATCATCAAAGTGCTAGTTTCTGAAGACCAAAATTAGTACCCAACTAGATTAAGAGCATCACCTAATCGATGGGGAAAATTGTTCCTAACCTCTTAAGTGTCGGTGTTGCCTCAGCACCACCAAGGCCATTCTATTAAGTACTGGTGTTGCCATAGCAACACCTGAAATTTTTTCTATTTCCTAAGTACTGATGTTGCCTTGGCAATCTGAGAAACATTCTACTTACAAAGTACTGGTATTGCCACGAAAATGCCAGGAAAACTTTAATCTATAGGACTGATGAGGAACACTCATCATAGTGAAAATTCGATGCACTAGCTAATGGAGATAAAAGCTGGTCCTCAACTGAGTTTCCACCTTCTCTTTAGAAAACTACTGTTACCTAATGATAGGCAATGTTCGAAAGACATATCCTTTCATAGGTCAGTCGGATGGTTCGACCTTTTGTCACAGAAATCAGCCACTGCATAGAAATAAAGCAGCGTGAAAAGATAATCCCAGGATTGAATTGCCCTTATACTAATTTCTGGGAAGAAAGCTAGAGTACAACCAAATTTCCTAAATTCAACTAAGAACGAATTTTAGACGCAGTGAAAAGGTAGGCGGCCTCAAGGAAATGTTGGTTGGAACGAAACGATTAGGTTATCAATTCTCAAAGACGGGAATTGGCATATGGACAAAACTTCTGTGATAACACCAGGAACCAAGAATAGCATGCATAGCCAAGGAAAAGCAGGAGCAATCATGAAAGGAAGGAAAAAAATTCCTGGACTTCCTCAATTTTAGAAGGGGATTGAGAGCCAGACTGGGGGCAATTAAGCAATTCGCCCACAAATCTCCATCTTTTACAATCGCCCAAATATAGATGTTTAAAATAGCTTGTCCCGTAAGAAAGATGAATCATAGATACTTGATCAAAAGAATAGTTTCAAAAATTCAAACACAAATAACCGCGAGATTGGTTAGATAACGGTTCTGTATCACAAAACAGAATGTTCTGGAAAAAATTGCCAACAAAGGAAATAAAGGGTTTAGTGTTCAAAAATCAAACCGTTGCTCATAATCTGGCAATGACGAGAGGGATCGATGACCTAATTATGGTCTAACAAGATCATTTGGTTTTAACCGGCAGGAATATGCCATTACCCGAAGTTTGGTGATGCTGAGAAGAAAGCCCAATATGAAACCATAGATACATTGGCTTTTAGAAACAGGAGTAAGAGTTTGATTGAATCTTCAGCCCTACCTTCTTGCATCTCGTGCTATCTGAAAATTCACAACATCAAGGAAATTTTCACAGAGTTGAGTCATCCGTTTATGAGTTTCCGAGGATAGAAACAAACACATTGTTAGGATCTCAACATCAGACTCAAAAGAATTTGCTTTAGCAAAATGTGCTAGAAACGCATCTCTCTAATACATACTGACATCATTACATAACTCAGGTCTTGGTATCAAGCAATAAAGTCCCTAATTCCCAAAGATAGGAGTTACCGCATCAATCAAACTATGGCAATCGAACTTATTTCTTAAGAGACCTAGTCTCCCAAAATATGTTGGTTCAGTAGTCAAGGTAATCAGCCCTAAGGACTAAGACATTCACGCCAAAACATTATTAAAACGAACTAAATTGAGTATAAGTACAGATTAGCTATAGAGCTAGCTAAACCAAGCTACCTCATAAGTCGATAAAAAGCAATTCTCAAAGCTAAGGAAATAAGCCAATATCCCTCTATGATAGATGCTAACGTGCAGATCGAATTCCAAAAATTAGAAAGGAAGGTATTTACGATCGAATAACTCATGCACTATTTTTCGAAGACTGAAGTTGTGCCTGATCGAAATTCAACTACAACTCTGCAAGAGCAACGGTGCCTATAATTTATCTATAATCAATCTTTCGAATATGATAGGGATAATAAGCAAAGCCTAGATTGCGAAGGATCCAGCTTCTAGAGAAGTGGGAGAACCTCTGATATACTAAAGATTAGATGACCAAAAAGTCATTTTCAACGAAAAAACCTGGCATTCAACCTTGTCAAGTATGTTTCACATTAAATAATGTTCTCATATAACCAACGCTCGAAATCCAAGGGAAGTCGACGTATGTTGACCATTTGGGTCCTGAGCATTAACCGGGGCAGATTTAGTGCGTTATCTACATGAGAGGAGTCCAGTATCCTGAATGCTGCAAAAAAAAAAAAACAATCCAGTGTAGCTAGCTTGCTTGCATTTAAAAAACAATCGATATCTTCCTTCTAAATTATCTCTTCCACACTTACCCGTTATCGATCAACAATCGATAACGGAGCCGCTGTTCGAAGCAACGCAGCAAGCTTTTCTTTTAAGGATCACTAGAATATAGAATAGGGAAGAGCGATATGATTGGATTATCTCCTATATCTGATGTGAAATAAATCGTCGCATTGAAATTCAAAAACATCGACAGGATCTTAACCAAGTTCTTGAACGGAAGAATTTAAAGGCCAAGAGCAAGAATTTGCTCTAGAACACCGTACAATCTTTTGGGACAAAACTTAGCTTCACTGCCTGTCAAATCAAAACTATATAGGAAAACTCCAAACCTACATCATGCACCCACTTATAACCTAAACCTTTGCGTAAATTATGGGGCAGTGATTACATCATCAATGCCAGGAGTCGAAAGTAAGATTAAAGCCAAAAAACGAACGGCCGTCTGAAGTCAGTCAATTGAGAACAACATCTTAAGGTGGACTCTGATGATCCACATCGAAAATTCAACCATCAAAGTCTAATTTGCATGGTAACCTCGACACGATTAACTAGAATTCAGGAAATAAAGACTCAAAAAAATGCTGGCCCCTTGGTTTAGTCGATCCTAGTTGTTGCCCCAGTAATATAGCTTGGCTAACATTCACTCCTTGCCTTAGCCTTTTTGGTTAAGTTCTAAACCATTTTGAAAGTTTATTTAATATAATAAATGGTTCACATAAATAACAAGGAAATCAGTTGCTAATAAACGACTTAATTTTTAATGATTTATTTTTAAATGGATTTATCTAATTTTTTCATAAATAATTAAATCATAATTTGATGTATTTTTGGGTAAATGATGATATTTTTGAGATATAACAAAACAAAATAATCTTTGTATTTTATTGTTCATTTGTGATCGTGTCGCATTTTGGTGCACGGTGATATTTTTATTTTTTTTCATTAGTTGTTCGTATGCAAATGTAATATTGTTTAGCATGATACCAAAAATCCCTCTTTTCAAAAAAAATTCCAAACCAAATCGAATTCAAAATTTTTAACTAAAATTTATTGGCGATATGATATGTTGCTTGGAAAGTTCGGGTTAATTGAAAATATTGATAAGCTTGTTCATGTGCATGTAAATGTCCATATTTTTACCACCATATTTAATGTAATTAAATTAAATAAATGATCATATTGGGTATTTTAACATGTTTAAACCAAAATTCAAATTGTTTTCAAATCTTCATAAATTCATGTTTATATAGGGGCAAAATGGTCATTTATGTGCATATATTAATTTGAGAAAATTTAATTAGAAATTTCTATATTATTTTGTAGGAATTTGGCTTCACATACAAGTGGTTTCACGAAGATATATGCATGCTCAAGAGTGAATACAAAGGAATGGAGATGGAAATACTTCATTTCGTTAATCATGGAGGACCTTACTCACCCATCTACCATAATATACAAATTAAAGGCTAATGCACATGCTAATAGAGTTTAAAGCTTCTTGCACAATTAAATGATGATTATTTGATGCTAATGACTACTGGCCTCCGCACTTCTGGGTAGTCCTCAAAAAATTAAATTAGGGTTTCATACATGTATAAATACCCCTTATGGTTCATGTAATTAGTCTCTCTTCCATTAGGTTCTCTCTTCTTTTTAGTCTTTCTTCTTCTTTAGTTTAGCTTAGGATCAAAAATAAAATGAGAGCTCTCTTTCTTTGCATGGTTACTTATCCGTTTCTTATTTCATGTAATTTCTTTTTTATGCAATTTAATACATGCTCTTGTCTTTTCTTGTTTATTTCATTTCATGTTAGTAGTGTAGATTTACTTATTTATGCAAGTAGAATAGATTCTATTTCATGCAATTAGAATATCTCTTCTTTCATTTAGCCCTTTTTTTCCTCTTCATTTTGTTTCATGTTGCAAGCTATATTTGCTGACTTGATAACAAATATGAGAGGCTAAACCCCTTCAATTTAGGGGTAATGAAGCTCTCTAATTATATAGCTTCAAAATTTTGATAATTATTGCTCTCTTTTTGTGCTTAGTGGAAACATTGGATGTTGTTTAATGTTGTTGTTTAGCTTTGAATTTGATAGTCTATGTTTTTCATAACAAATAGGCTATGCTCAAACAAACAAAACACAAATTGCCACTTCATCTAAATATGATTATGGCAAAGTAGTGAATGTTGAAATTAAAATTTGATGGCATATGTTTCTAAACAATAGTTAATAGGCCATGCTTAAAATAGATTTCATTTTCAACTTGTTGCCATTTTTCATGCTAGATAAAAGCAATTTAAAGGTTGTGTTACAGTTTTGATGGCTTATGTTGCGCTAATTAATAGCACAATATATGTCATACTTACGATAAACACATCAACGAAATTTACTGATAACCAAAAAAGAGAGATCATAATTTCATAATTTGTTGAACTATGTGATCTAGAGAGTGTAAATTACTTCTAAATTGCCTTCATACTCTCATATTTTTATCTATTTTCTTTTTCTTGTTTGTTACTTTATTTATATTTTTAGCTTCACACTCTTCAAATTCTTGGTTTAATTTGATTTAATGGAGATTTAAATTCTAACAATTTCCCATGGAACGACCCTTACTCATCACGTACTAGAAATGTACACTGTGCGCTTGAGATTAATTTTAATTTCAATCCGCTCGATGGATTTCTGAACCGATAGAATTTCCGTCGACAAACACTTGTGTGGGAGGTAATGTGATAGCTTTAGGGTTATAAGATATTTCAATACTTAGATTTTATTTCTCTCCCTTTCCCACATTCGCTTCTTTTTATTTCTTCATTTCACTTTTCCACATTCGCTACTTTTCTTTTTTTCCCTCATTTTTTCCTCTATTCACTTTTACAATAAAGGAAAACAAGCTTTTCCATCCAAAAATTCAAATCAAATAAAATACTCAACTAAATTATGAAAATGGATTTGTTGAGTTCCTACCGACAAGAGCTTTGAGTTCGTATGCAATTTGGTTGGTACGATTGGGTTTAGTGGAGATCGACCTTTAATGGACAAATTAGGATTTGACGGCCGCGACGTTAGAATAGATGTTAGGAAATTTGAAGGATGTGGATGGACTTGGGACGAAGACGAGTTCGTTGGAAGTGGTGGCGTAGACTCTGGCGTTGGGATACGAACCGCGATTTTCATTTGTCATGTATAGGCGTGTTGAGTAGTGAATTAGGGTTTGCAACTATAGGTGGTGGAGGAGGTCTTAGGCCAAAGTGATGGAGGATTTGGGTTTGTTTGAGGAAGAAGCATCCGAGAGTGGAGTTTGGTGAGGTGCGGCTCCTCCTTGCGATTCGTGTCCTGGCACGATACCGGCAACTAGGGGCTCGATCGTATTTTTATTTGATTGTTTGAGTTTCTATCAGTAGTGACCGGAGAGAAGAGGATGCGGAGTGTTATTCGTTGATGTTGATAGATTTTGGTTATGTCGAGAGATGGGGAAGAACAAGCGTGCATGCATGGGAGGAGTCACCGTGCGCACATGTACAACAATTTGATTTTGGGGAAGAAGATGAGTGGGGAGATTATTTGGTAATTAGTCTAATTAAGTCGATTAGTTATATAATTTAATTCCAAAATCTTATAAACCCAATAACTATTTCATACGACTTCAAATTTGGACGTAGTCAATTGAGTTACACTCGTACGAATGTCATCTACGTATGGGAGTTAGATTCGTCGAACTTGGAGCTAGTAGAATTTCGAGATAAAATCGAACACTGTTCTTTTTTATCTCGAACTGAAACACGAATGTGTCAATTGGAATTTTGGTGAGTTTACTCACCTTTAATAGACCATATAATATCTGTGTCACTATAGCTTACTATTGAATGCTTGGATGATAGTTTATTGTGGGTTGTTTGAATTATTCAGATTCTCGCTTTGGAAAGTAGATGATAAATTGTATGATTTATTGGGAACCCATATGACTATATATTGTTGTTTGATCCTGATTGGTTGCGGGTGACATGAATAACCATTTTGTTAAAGGGGATAAAAAGAAGAAGTCGGAGTGTTCTCCAGCTAATAGGTTACTAAGGGACATTTCAAAGTGTGTGTATATATATATATATAAAAGATTCACAAGGGACTTTTGTAGACAGATCTTAAAAGTTTTCTCGCCATTATTGATTTATTTATATTTTGATATTGCTTATATTGATATTTTGTTCAGATTCTTGTATATTATTTGAATTGTCTAAGTGTCGTTATAGCGATCTTCGGTATACCGTCACTTAGGAAATATCGTCTCCTTAAACCCTTATGTGTGTTAAACTTGTGCTCGTATTTCTACAGAATAATTACTTGGTCGCATTTTTGCACTTTGAAAGTTGTTTAACTATATTTTCAAATATTTTGGGAATTTTAAAAATAAAAGATAAGTAATGATTAAAATTTATAAAAGAAGTTATAATTTGATTAATTATCTTTGGGGATAATTAACGTTGTTTTAAATTTATTAAAAGATTATAAATTTGATTTATTATCTTTCAGGATAGTTAATATTGTTTTAATTTTAAAAATTATTATAATTTTATTGATTACCTTTCGGGATAGTTAACGTTGTTTAAAATTTATGAAAGATTATAAATTTTATTAATTGTCTTTGGGGATAATAGACGTTGTTTAAAATATATAAAAAGTTAATAATTTGATTTATGGTCTTTTTGAAAAATTAATATGGTGTTAGAATTTATAAAAGAATAATATCAATTATCTTTCAGGATGATTAACATTGTTTAAAATTAATAAAAATATTCAAATTGATTAATTATCTTCTGGGAGAACAAATGTTGTTCTAAATTTATAAATGATAGTTTATAAATGTGAAAATCTTTAAAAAGGATTGTTTAAAAATAAATCTAAGTATAATTGTTTTGAGGTTTACAATAAACAATGTTTTTGATGATATTTCTTTTGATCCTTCTTTTGATGCACTTACAAATATAATTTTCCCTTTTAAAATAATATTTTTAAAAGAGTGTTTTTAAAGTGTTTTACAAATATTTGTGATGTGAAAATCAAGCATAAATGAGAATCAAATGTTCTAAAAGCTTGATCCATTTATTGGTGGAAAATGTATGCGATTTAGTTCCCATATACAATCATTCATTTTATTCTGATAGTTGATTTCTTAACTATCAATTACGATATCATTCTTTGTGTTTCGTCGATTCATAGATGGTTTGTTTGCTCATTTGGAGCATTTAAACTCTTACTATTCTAAAAGTAAAGAATTATGTCGTGGCAATATATATAGCAACAATATCCTGACTTATCTAGCTTCATTATATTCCTCTGGGTAGTATTAATTCGTTTCCGATAATTGAATTCATCGACTATCGATTTTGATATCTATCTTTATATTTCATCAATCTAAGATGATTTGTTACTGGTTTTGAGTGTTGGCATCCAACACTGTAGATAACTAAAACCAAAAATCACGTGGGAGCCAAGCCAATTGAGTCTAAACCATTGGGGTATATTCACATTTATCTAGAGATTTGATGATCGCATTGCGGTGACGTGAAATATTCAGATGTTCTTGTGAAGCGGGTTCCAGCTTGGAAGTTCTCGAGAGTGATGCATGTTTTGCATGGGCACTCAAGTATATTTTGTCCAGAAGTATACTTTCGCTCTACGGGTGCACCCTTCCAGCCATGTTCGATAAATTCTTCTCCATATTTGATTCGAACCTTGTAGTTAATCTTTTCTTAATTGCATCGAGAAGTGTACTAAGCCCTTCTCTATGTTTAATTATTTTTGTCCATTCTTTACGTTTGGATTTTAATCATATATGTATCTATTCTTTCTCATTTGGATTGTTTTTCTAATTTGTTTTCCATTTCTTCATGTATGAATGTTGTTCTTATAAGATAAAAACCAATTCCATGTTTAATGGCTTTACCATATCCCATGAGTTTTCTCACACTAGCTTTCTAGACTAACTCAGATGTTGTTTTATCATAATGCTTAAGTCAAGCTGAGTATTTTCCAGGTTGGTAGTGGTGTTATGGAGCTCTTGGAAAAAAGCTGAATGTTCACCTATTGTAGCATTTTTATTTTTCATTGTATTATTATATATACCAATCGACAATTGTAAGATCAAAATTTTATAGCTATCCAATGATGAGGTTTATTTTTAACTCTGATGTACCTTATATCTTGGAGTGACGGTTTATACTATCTTTATTATATTATATGTTATCATTTCCGCTGTGAATTTCTTTTTTCTCCTGTTTTTCCTTTTATTTTACCCTAACAATATGCTTTTCCAATGTTTGATGTTCGGCATTGGAATACTGTGGATGTATTTGATGGCGACTTTTGATGGTCGAAAAGGCGATCGTTACAATTAATGTTGCTAAAGAAGGTGCTAAAAACCCTTGATTTATCGGGTGTAGTGGAAACTAGCAAGGCTTAAGGTGGATCTACTATTTAATAGCGCTAAATTGAAAAAAAAATGATCCTCTCCTAAGCTTCATGGGTATTATCTTCAACTTGAACTTCCTCAAGGACATAGTTATAGCAAGCTAAGTCTACATGAGACCTCAACTTTGCTGTTATATTAATATAGTCGTATGCGGGAAATCTAGTCTCCCTAAAGTTAACTCATAAGCCCAAATTAGTATACGGTCAAGTGAATTAGCATCCCCCTTCTCTTCATTACCAAGAGTGTTATATGCTATAACAAGGATTTTGCAGAGCTTTAGTGGGGCTTTAACTGCACAGGTCTAAAACACCTGTCGATCGACCGTTATAAACTAGGCGGGCGGCCGCTTGCTGTCGACCACTTTGAGTAATGCGGCCGACCGGTCATGGTATAAAATTTAAGGCGAATTTCAATTTTTTTATCTTATTGGATATTTATTGGGCCAATGATGTCTAATTTATTTTGAACATTTCTAAATTTAATTTAAGAAAAATCATATATTTCATTTAAATTCGTAAATTATTGATAGAAATTTATTTGATTTATTTTTAATTTATATATAAGTATACGTATGTGTCATATACATACGTGTATATGTGTGCATGTATAACATGATATTCCACGCAAGGTATAACATGCCCATATATAGATGCTGGGATTTACATCACAACGGATAGGTTGGTTCATTCTATACGTATTGTATGTTGTCCAAATATTTGTATATATTTATACTTAGCATTTATAGAAACCCAAGTGTGTGTCTATATATATGTTTATACGTACATTATGAGAAAATATTATAAATATATTTACCAACTAAATATTATAGTTTTAAATATTAAACACACACACATATGAAAAATATAATTTAATTTCTATTTTTTTAATATCTGTGTATGTATATATGTATGTATTAAAGTAACATAATTTCATATATATATGTAACAGTATGTATATGTATATAATAATTAACGTAAATACGAGTTAGAATAGTTTATGTAAATATATATAAATTATAAAATCTAACAATTATATATATATATATATATATTCATTCCAGATCAAATATATAGTAACTCCAAGCTTATTTATAATTTAATTATATTAATAAATATATATTATGAATTATTTAGTTAAATAACAATAAAGAAGTGATATAAAATATTTAAATAATAAATAGTCTAAATTTTAAATTTTCAAAAAAGTTAGGAATTTTATTTTATAGCTTACAAAAAAGTTTCAAAATTTTCTAAATCAATATTTTATTTTTTATCAATTAAATACTTTCAGTCGAATTTAAAAACGATTTTTCAAAAATATAAAAATTAATTTAAATGGTCTTATTTTTTGACCAAGAGCTTCTATGATGATAAAATAATTTTAGAACTTTTAAAATTGAATTTTTGAAACATAATTTATTTTGTATAAATTTTTTAATGTGGAAATTAACCGCAAGGGCCTCTTTAGCAAGTGCAATTAGTTTCTAGGATACACAACTGAAATAATTACTTTTAAGGATGAAATGCAAAATAATTAGTTTCTAAGGCCTAAAAACCTATGAAATTATGTCCTTGAAAGTATTTGGACCGCCGACTTTCTCCTTAAAAGTAATTATTCTGTTGACTTTGACCTTGAAATTAATTTCTGTGGATGTGTGTCCTACAAACTAGTTGGACTGCAAAGTTTGTCCTTCTAGTGAAATGTCCCTTTTTTAATTCGCACAGTGAATAAATAATGATTAAAAATATTAAATAATTACCAAAAAAATATTTTCCGTCATTAAAAATCATAATCATTGTAAAAATACAATTGAAATATATTAATTTAGTGATTTATATGAAATAGGTAAATAGTTTAATACAAATCATATTGCTTACTTAGAACTAATATCTATAAATCTACCTTGTAATGATGAGTTCTCTTCTTTCGAAAACTTCATGATTCTACATGTTACTAGTCCTGAATCGTAGACACTTTTACTATCAAATAACATTTAATTAGAATTGATTTGAGTTTTGTTGGAGCTTTTGGAAGGTGTAATTCGGCCAAGATGAAGGAGTTGTGAGGAAGCAAAAAGAACTTCTAATGTTAGGGTTAAGGTTCCTTTTATAATGGTTGAATCAGAGTGAAAAGTGAATCACATCACATACTTTTATCACCAAATATCTACCATCTATCACACACCTTGTTAACCCATTTTGGCCTCCCTCTATATCTTATGTTTGGCGCCAAACTTTTACCTCCAACTTCATGGACTAATAGCCCAAGCCCAAGTTACTATATTGAATTAAATTCGATTTAACTTATCGATGTCTCATATCGATCGATATATTTATAACTATTATAAATATATATAAAATAATATCTATTTCTCAAATAAAATTCAAATTTTATAATTAAAATTTCATAAATATTCATTAATTTAATTAATTTACAACAATTATAAAGTAATTAAATCGTTTGGTCTAAAGAGAATTCATCATTTTGGTTATGTGAATTGAGGGTATAAATTCGGTCAGCGATTAACATCAAATTATTCGAAAGTCATCGTTCGCACGTCACTTAGCACGTGGTGTGACATTTTGACCAAATTTATGGCTTACTTAGTTTTAGTATCCAAGTTCACTTTATCAAGAGTTACCAGCTATGACATTTATTTATACCAATTCTCTTTATCAAAACTATATCACTTTGGACTTATTGAATTTGTAATGGTCAAAATTCCAACATCATCCATATTCATATTTATAGTCCAAACACAAAGTCCTTGGTTCAATAATAACTATTATTATTAACTAAAATGCTCTGTCCTGAGACTTTGACTTTGAGTTGACTGTGATACTAACCCCAAATAACCGAGGAGATGAATTCTCTCTTGAATAGTGCTTCACTTCCAATACTTCCACTCTACCCAACTACAGTCACTAGATGGAATGTCATGCCATAATTTAACTGTAATCAAAGCAGAGCTTTCATATTGAAGATCCATAGTATTATCAAGTCGAAAGAACTGTGTAAATCAGTCACATCGATATTTTCTATTTGACCTTAGTTATATTAACCAATGGAAAAATATTAAGTGAGTCATTCCATAGTTATCTAATATAAATATGTAACCCCTAGGTTCCTTCAGTAGTAACGAGTAATAAACTATCCAACATCTGGAGAGTGTTACATACTCTACTATCTATGGATACATCGATATCCAGTCTCGATGCATCTTGACAAGGAATATTTAAAATAGCATATTTGTTTTCATTGTGATAAATTGTCCCTGGTTACAATATTTTGCAACTACCATTAAAAATATACTATTTATGGATTTTCTATTAAATAAACTTTTAATTAAATCAATTAATTAATATAACCACATTATATCAAGTATATAATAGAAAGAAAATACCTTTAATTTTGAACAAGATTGGTTATAGAGATGTATGTAACAAATTACATAATTGTCTCTAGGGCATACCCTAACTATATCCATCTCTCATTTGCACTTAGAGTGAATTATGTAAACTTATTCTAACTCTCCAATAGGTTTCCTCAAACTAATCAGATCAGTCCCTTAGTGACTGGGTATGCTACTTGTTTCAATTATCTACATTGTCAATCAACTCCTCTCCAACACTGATAAACTACCTTTATCTTGTGGAGCAATTAGAGTATGTCTCTCAACTTCCTGTGAGCTTTAAGTTCTGTTTGAATTAAATTGTGACATTGTTATCATATATCAATTTGTGGGATTCTCAACATTTGGAATCACCCTCAGCAAAGTTATAAACTTGTACGTTTATATTTATATACATTACTTTATTGCTGCCCTATTCAAGGTGGTACTTAGCCTTTTCCGTTAAATCGACTACAGCCTTTCATTTGGAAAATTTCCAACTAAAATATTCTTATCTTTAATTTATTATTCACGTATCATACTCTATATCACTTACGAAACTTTGAGTCTAAATAGTCTTGACAAGGAATTCGTTGTTTCTGTAAACAATTCTCTAGTATTTCATAAATACACGAAAACACTCTAAATGTAATTCAGTTGTATCAATTTGGATTTAATATTTGTTTTATGTATCAAATACATGAACAAATAAATATCGTAGACAACATAACATGTATGATAATTCCTATTAGTATGCATAAAGAATCCATCCAACATATTCCTCATTAAAAAATTTAATAGGATGACCTTGTATAACGTATGGGACATTCCCTATATCTATTATAATTACTATAAAAGACATAATTTACAAATCTAACATCAAGTAAAAAAGCAACTAAGGCTAATTTTAGTACAGATTCATTGTTAAAATCAGCATCGTGTTGTTTACTTACAGTTTAGAAATATCAAGGTACTTTTTACGTTCATTCTTATGAGCACATGCTTACTTAAACTATATGATATTCCCAAAACACTTGTTTAATTTTTATTGTAACATTCCCTACTTAGAAGGCCAAAACTAATCGCTATAGATGCTACAGTCATCTATTGTATTAGCTTCCGGCAACTAAATACGGCTATGTTAATGGTATTAGTAATATCAGAAGCACTTGATATGAAACAAACACATATTTTAAAACAAATTTTAGTCCATTACATTTCAAAACCAAATGTTTCACGTTCCTAACACATAATCCCAAATTCATTTCCAGGTATAGATAAAATATACTTATTACAAATGCGCCAAGAGCGGTAAACGAAGATACCATATTGGATGATCAGAGTCGTAGAGTCATAATAGACTTAATACAAAACATGGTGGAAATACGTCAAAACATAACACAAGAACTGCAACTCCTAAATAGCTATCTGTTTGCCTCCTACAATCCTCCGGTAGCCTTATTCGTCATCCGACTAAACCTAAAAAGCCTTAACCCCTTAGCCTATCCAAATTAATTTTTAGCACCCGAGAGTTTAAGAGGAAAACATAAACTTCGAGTTAGACATAAAGCCTGGTATAAATAATACTATACATCCTGGAATATATATATATGTTAAGTGAGACCATGCCGCTTAGCAGAACGGATTTCTCCTCACCAACATCCTTTTAAAACATATCTTTGCAAAACCTTATCCTCCAATCAAAATTGATTAAACACTGTAAAGCATCAATATGTAAATATACATGAACATCAGGTAATAATGAATTATCTGTTCAAACACATAAGTTTTGTTTGGATAACTTTTAACCTTTGGCTGACTCGGGCCTACTAGACAATGTAATCAAAATTAATCTAATATATAAAAATTAATATAATACATGTTAGTTATTTTTCTTCTGGATTACATACCCTTAACTATCTGTTAAATACTTCACTTCTGGACGGTTTATCCATAACTATCTTTTAAATACTTCTCTTTTGGATGGTCTGTCCCTAAGTTAATCATCTCCCAGGTCTTGCTTATCCTAATGGTTTTTTGGGCTCACCAATAACCTATCTATATACAAACATATATTTCTTTTAGTGTGCAATCATAATTTTAGTCTACCTGTGACAAATCCCTACACACTGGAATTTTGGACAACAATTAGCTGAGGCTAATAGCTAATATATAGGACGCGACCTATATATTTCTTTTAGTGTCCTATTTTTTATTCTAATATCCGAGTCATTTTTACTTAAGGATCCCCTTCCATAATTTTCCTTGAAAACATTTTCAAAATGATTTAAAACCTTTAAATCAAACTTACACAAGGAAAAGTATATAAGCTATACGCTTTACTCAAAATCATATCACCATGTTATATGTATCTTCTTTACCCAAATCTTAGTTGATGGAAACATTTAGACACTTGAAAGAACCTCTTTCCAAAACCAAGTGAAAACCATTTAATTATCTAGACCAATAGGCCAAAGCCTTACCTTTCGAAACCATTCATCAAACCTTTCGAAACCATTGAAAAGTAAACCTTTCGAAAGCAATGAAACTTTGGACATCCTTCTTTAAAAATTTCTTTAAAATATTACCTTAGAAAAACCTTCCATCTCAAACTTTCTAAACCATTGAATAAATAACTTTCGAAATCATTCATCGAACCTTTCGAAACTAATGGAATAAAACCTTTCGAAACCATTTATTAAACCTTTCGAAATCATTCAACTAAACCCTTTCGAAATCAATCACCTAAAACCTTTCGAAGTCATTGAATTTAAACCTTTTGAAATCATTTAGAACAACTGATAACCTTCCTTTAAAACCTTTTGACTTCATTGGAAGCAACCCTTCGACTTTGTCGGAAGGTTTGCTTCGAAAGCTTTAAAACATTTTATTTAAAATAAAAGGCCACTACCTTTAAAAGAACTCCTTTAAAAGCTTTGGCTTATACTTAAGTTTATAAAACAAGGGTAATTCACCTAAGTCGAAAGATTCCTTTCAAAAGGATGGAGAAGCGGCTAGTTTTAAAACAAGCACACCTTTCATCGTTGTCGAAAGGTTCAAACAGAATATTTATAAAGCGGCATTAACCCTTCGATTGTGTCGAAAGATTTGAAAAGAAAACAAATAAAGTGGCAATAACCTTTCGACTATTCGAAAGGTTTAAAACCTTTAATTTAATCATTTGACCTAGTCGAAAGCAACAAAGCCGAAAGCTTTTGTTCAAAAGCAAAGCAGACTATCTTCAGTTTATAACACACTTCAACCTTTTTGGCAACCAACCTTTCGGCTTAGAAACCTTTGGCCTCGTCCAATTCATTATGTACCAAGTAACTTGATACCATATGCATTGGTTTGACCTTGTCAAAAGCTATGAACCTCTCAACCTTGTCGAAAGATCTAGGTCGGAAGGTTTAATACCAGAATTGGCTGAAACATAGCAAAAGTATATTTCTTTATTTTTAACTTAAAAAGGATAATTTTCAACTAACCTGCCTTTTTTGTCAAATTCTCATTGGTTAACAAATACTTTTCAGAAAAGTGCTGCTACTATTTTTCAGAATTAAATAATCATTTTTTATAAAATGCCCCTTCTCCTTAATCAAATATATAAAACATTTAAGTCTCATACGTTAAATAATTTTATACATTCATCACACAATTTTGGAAAATTCTGGAAAAATCCTAGAAACTCTATTTCAATATGTTTTCCAACATATAAAAATTCAAACCCAAATAATTAATGTTTTAGTCGTAAATAACTTATGATCCAATAAATCATTTTCTTCACTAGAAAATTTATATAAAATACACATTAATTCAGAAAATTATAAAAATTTAAAATCATATCTAAAATATCATTTCTGACCGTTATTTAAATTTTTAAGGCATTTAGATGTAACGTAATATGGTTTCCATGTATAACATATCATAAAAACTAATATGAACATATATAATTCATCAACAAGAATATATATAACTTTAATCATCAAAATATGGCATATACTTGCAAAAACATTTCGAATCCAACCAAAATCGAAAACTATATGAAAATGGGATGTAGTAATCATTCACCTTAACTTTGAGATTATAAGATGTGAGATCTGACGTTGATTATGTTGATTGTCTTCCTTTAGTGAATCATAGCTTTAATCTTCTTTTGAGAAGAACAATGGTGGCCGACCTCGGTATAGTTTTAGTTTGAGTGAAAATGAAATAAACGTGTGTTTCATTCCTAAGGGTTTAGGGTATAGGCCTTTCTCCTATTTCCCATATCGCCCTTCTCATATCCTAACACATTAGCTTATGTTACTTCATTTTAGTCTATACACTAACATCGGTTGGCTACCCTTAGTTAATAAATTCTAAACTTATTAATCTCTACATTATTTTATTTAATTTTGTTAGTTAAACATTTCAAATATTGTTACAAAAATATGGGGTGTTACAGACTCCCCACCTTAAAGAACTTCATCCTCGAAAATTATGATAAGGTACACAATCAAGACCATCAATGGTAAAACATACCATGAAACACCTCTGGATAAGCATCTCTAATCCTACTCTCTGTCTCCCTAGTACAATCTCTAACATTATCACTCCACTAAACCTGTACTGACCTGAATGTCTTGTTTCTTAACTTCTTCTCATTTTTGGCTACAAACTGAATCCGCTTTCTAAGTATAGTCAAGTCATGCTCTACTACTAAATCCTTCTAAGATAAGAAATATGGAATACATCATGGATTCCAGTCAAACAACTTGGTAACTCTACCCTATAAGCGAGTTTCCCGATCCTCTCAACAATACAGAAATGTTCAACGAATCTAGATGCTGACCTCCTTGACTTTCCAAAACTAATCACACCCTTCATCAGTGAAACCTTAACAAACACATAGTCTCCTACCGAAAATTACAAATCTTTCCTTCTTCTATCAGCATAACTTTTCTACCTAGACTAAGCTTCCTTCATCCTAGCTCGGTTCAACTCAATCTTCTCTGCAGCCTCTTTCACCAAATATAGACCAAGAACCAGTCTATCCCTGGTCTCCAACCAACATACAGGAGATTTGCATGGTCTTCCGTACAAAGCTTCAAATGGTGCCATCCCAATACTAGTCTGATAACTATTGTCATACGAGAACTCGACTAAATGGAGATGGCCTTCCCATGATCCCCCGAAATCCAATACACAAGCTCTTAACAAATTCTCTAAGACTTTGTTAACTCTTTCCGTTTTCCCATCAGTCTATGGATGGTAAGTGGCACTCATGTTGATCTTAGTTCCTAAGACTTCCTACAGACTCTTCGAGAAATCACTAGTAAAAAAATAATCTCTATCACTAATGATACTACTAGGAATTCTATGCAGTCTTACTACATTTTTCATAAATAACTTCGCCAAAATAGGTGTCGTCCTAATTGACTTCACCAGAATGACGTGGGAACTCTTTGTCAGTCTATCCATTATGACCTATATGCTTTCATTTCCTCTTCAAAATCATGGCAACCCATCAATGAAATCCATTAAGATAGAATCCTACTTCCACAATTGAACTTCTAATGGTTGAAGCAATCCACTGGGCTTCTGGTGTTCAGTCTTTGCTTGTTGGCAATTCAAGCAATGCTTAACGTATACACCAATGTCCCATTTCATACCTTCTTAGAAGAAATTTCTCTTCGTATCCTGATACATCTTCGTTCCTTCTGGATGGATAGTGAATTTCGAACGATAGAATTCATCCAAAACTTCCTTTCTCATGTCTCATACATTCGAAACATACAACCTTCCCTTCTTTCTCAACCATCCATTTTGGTCAAGACTGAAATCCTTTAAGTCATCGCCCTCTGTTTCTTTCCTTAACCTTTTGACCCGTTCAACCAAAACTAGATCCTCTTCATGTTTAGATGCTACATTTTCAATCATTACCAGTCGAACTTCTATACAAGACAATACAACACTTCCTGCACTAGAACCTGCCCCGGATCTAAACTATACACTACAAGATGATAATGCTTCTAAATCTTTCCACTTAGCAATCATTGCCAATACTGCATTCTGGTCTTTCCTGCTGAGTGCATCTGCCACCTTATTTCCTTTCCCAAGTTTGTACTCAATTCCAAAACCATAAACAGCAATAAACTCCAACCACCTCTGTTGTCTCATATTCAGTTCCTTCTAAGAGAACAAGTACTTTAATGACTTATGATCTGTATAAAGCTCAAATCGTTCTCTCAGCAGATAAAGCCTCTACACCTTTAAAGCAAATATAATGGCAACTAACTTCAAATCATGAGTTGGATACCTAACTTCATGTGGTCTGAGCTGTCTAGAAGAATAACAAATCTCTTTACCTCTTTGCATCAACACAGCTCCTAATCCAGTTCCACATGCATCAATATAAACAGCCAAATCTTGATGCCCTTTCAGAACCACTAACACCGGTGCATGGGTAATAAGTGTTTTAGGCACTGGAATGCTTCCTCACACTTATCATACCATACAAACTTCCCATATTTTCACTTAAGCTTAGTCATCGTGCAGCAATCCACGAAAAACCCTTTATAAATCTTTGATAATATCTGGCTAATCTAAGAAAATTCTTTACCTCGATCACCGTCTCGGGTCTATTCCAATTATTAACCATCTCAATCTTAGTCAGATCTATAGATAACACTTTTTCTAAGACTACATAACCAAGGAACATCACTTCCTTTTTTCAAAAATGACATATAGGAAACTTAGCCTTCGACTCATGTTTCCTCAATGTCTCAAGCACAACTCTAAGATGAATTTCATGCTCCTTCTCATCCTTAAAGCATATCACGATATCATATATGAAGACCAAAACAAATCTATCCAGATGCTCTCCAAAATTTGGGTTCATCACATCCACAAAGAATGCGAGCACATTATTTAGTCTGAATGGCATAACTAACTATTCATACGATCCATACCTTGTCCTGAATGCCGTTAAAGGAATACTATCCTCTGCCACTCTAAGCTGAAGAAATCCCACCACTAAATCCAACTGAGAGAATACCTTGGCTCCACTTAACTGATCGAACAAATCGTCGATTTTCGGTAATAAATATCGGTTCTTTATCATCTTCTGATTCAACTTATGGTAATCGATATATAGCCTTAAAGATCCGTTTAGCTTCTTAGCAAACACCATGGCAGCACCCCTTGGCGAACTACTTGGTCGAATAAAATACTTGGCTTTCAAATCTACTAACCGCACCTTCAACTCTCTCATCTTCGTAGGTGTCATCCTGCTTGGTGGCTTACTCACCAGTTCTACTCCAGGCACCAAATCAATCTGAAACTCAATGGCGCATTTCAGTAGTAATCCTACTACCATCTCAAACACATCAGCAAACTCTCTGATCACAAATACTCGATGCAACTCATCCTCCAACTCCATGATGCCCAGTAAAGCATTTACTTTGCAACTAGGGTTCTCCACAGTACAAACTATCTGATCACTACAATCCAGGTGACTAAGTGATATTTTCCTATCGTGGAAAATATTCTACCATTATATATTCTTAACCAATCCATCCCAAGGATAATACCAAATCCCAAAAAATCAAACACATGCAAACAACAATCAAAAGTATGACCTAGAAAACCAAAACTCTAAAGGTCACATCTCATCCGAAGTGTTGCATACCCTCCTATCATATTTGCATCCCTTAAGGAAGTAACTACGTACGAGGGTTCTAGGTTAAGCTTATTTACCAAACATCGAGATATAAAAGAATGAGATGCTCCAATATCAAACAGAACGCTAGCAAACAAACTGTGAATCTACACAAGGCTCCCAGAGCAACCTTCCCTTTTTCCTGCACAACTGGACTTGAAGTTGCATGCTCCAATGCACAAACTTTCCCCCTTCCTTCTTTTTCAAGCTCTTTGCATTGGTTCTTATAATGACCGATCTGATCACAACTAAAGCATCGGATGTTCATCCTCCCAATTATTTCCTTTCCTTTCTATTTTCCGTTTCCATTATGACATTCATTAGCATAGTGCCCTTTCATATCACATTAATAACAAACTACCTTAGCTTTTCCCTTCTTTTATGCTCCTCCCTTCTTAGCATTCTTCTTATGGAAAAGCTTTCTTTTTGGCCTTGTCCCACCTGGAACTCCCTCATATTCTTCCTCAAACAAGCTAACACCTCTTCCTGCCTTAGCTCCATTTCTACCACTACATCAATGGGATCTCTTAAGTGTGGCAAAGTAGAACTAATCAATTCCCGCCTTAAGCCTCATATAAACTTTTCATTCCTCCTTATCACTATACCAACCAAAGTATACCCATATTGGGACAACTCTTTAAATTTTTTTGCATACTCAAGAACAGACATCTCCCCTTGTTCTAGTTCTACAAACTTCCTCACCAATGCCTATTACGCCATCACTGACATAAAACTTTCTTAAAACCTTCTCTTAAACTCTGCCCAAGCCTTGGTTTCCTCATCAATACCAGCTACAATAGTATTCCACCAACATAGAGCAGCTCCTTGAAGCTGTCTTGAAGCTAGTCTCCTCTTTTTCTCGTCATTCAATCCTAAGTCAACAAAAATCCTCTCATAATGTAGCAGCCAGTTTTCCACCTCAATCGCATCCTCAGTTCCAATGAACGACTTCCCTCCAAGCCTGGTGTAATCTCTGCTCAAGTTTGCATACTGGTTGACCATCTGAGCTTCCTGAATTCCATCTCCAACAGCATTTCCTCCAAAAACTCTAGCTTCAATTCCATCTTACATCATGTTTATGAAAAACTGATACATGGCTCCCATGTCCACTTGGGGAACCCCAGCACAAACATTTTCAGCTTGAGCCTGACCTGGACCTCTTCTAGCATTTGGTCAATCATTTCCATTAGTGGTGGTGCTATCTCCTCCATGATTAACTCTGCCTCTTCTTTCTTCCATATCAGTATTAAAACTCATGAGATACAGATGAATAACCTAACTAAGATAGAGTCTAGAGATATAGCGTATACTTATATATATAGCAAATACAAGTACGTTACTGTAGCGTTATCACATACCCCGATCTTAACTCTAGTTACTAAGAATTATGTTTTTAAAACCATTTTTAGTTTAAGTATTTCATAAACCTCATTCTGATACCATGCTTTAATGTCCCCTATCTAAAGGACCAAAACTAAACGCTACAGATGTTGTAGTCATCTATAGTATTAGCTTCCAGCGACTAAATACGGCTATGTTAATGGTATCAAAAATATCAGAGGCACTTGAATATGAAACAAAATACAGATTTCGTAAATTTTACTTTAGTACATTTCAAAACCTAACGTTTCACATTCCCAACACATAATCCCAAATTTGTTCCTAGGCGTAGATAAAATATACTCATTACAAATACGCCTAGGGCGGTATATGAAGATACCCCCTAGGATGATCAAATTCATAGAGTTATAACAGACTCAATGCAAGACATAGTGGAAATGCATCAAAACATAAAAAAAGAATTGCAGCTCCTAAATAGCTACTTGTTTGCCTTCTGCAAGCCTCTGGTATTCATCATTCTACTAAACCTAAAAACACCCCTCAGCCTACCCTAACATGGCTTGGCTACCCTTAGCTAATCAATTCTCAACATATTAATCTCCACATTATTTTATTTAATTTTGTTAATTAAACATTTTAAATAATGTTATAAAAATACGGGGTGTTACATTTATGCTTGTCGAATGATACTTTGTATCAGTTCTTAGATCATATCCAAACACTCACAAATCCAAATATCGCTCTCACCGACTTCGAGACACCTAGGTTATTGTGTGTAGACAGTCTATTCTAAATCATTATTTAGAATTTTTCATTTTACCACATATGCATCAAATCACAAAGTCTTATAAAGCAATAATTTTATGAGTAAATCCAAAATAACTTGATCATATTGAATGATGAATCTATACAATAATTTCAACATCTGAAATTTATGAGACTATTCTTATCAACATTTCTCATTCAATTCTAACTCCGTTAGTCTGGCTCAAAAAGAGACAATCACAACTGATGGATCATTTCCCTTCGGTTACGACTATCAAAATCATATTACGATAATGTTCTTGGAATTCATTTTTGGATCTTCGCATCATACCATATTATAGAGTCAAAACTCTTAATAATTTATTTAAACAACTGAAGTTTATACGTTTTCGACATTGATAAGAAACTCGTAGTTTCTCTTCAATGTGCGAGAATACTTATTTGACACTCTAACGTGATGTGTTCATTTAGGTTAGTTGATTTCATTTCATCTTGTGTGATCGGTTTTATCATTGGACCGTATCCAATTCCATTTTGCTACCAATAATTCTTCAAAGAAATTCCTTTACTATAAAGTTGATATTTCTTGAAACAATAATTGTTTCATAATGTAATGGAACATGCATTCATAAACACTTTATGAATTGCATTTTATTTAAAACTGATTTAGATTTAGTTTACAAGTGTTCTAAACATAACTATTATTTAACGATATTTTTTTCAAAATCCTTTTAGGGAGATTCATAGAAGATCCTTCACGAACAACTATTATGTGCACACTTTCGACTCGCACAACCTACCAAGGCGCTGGATATGTTGGGTTTTCTTACAAATCCTTATCATGTATGATTTTGTAAACTATTATTTAGATGAAATAACATTAACCTTGTGTACTGTCCTTAAATACACAAATTTATAGAAAGAATTTTATCTCAACTACACTCACAATTAATCGTACTTTGTTCAGTGAAGTTCAGTTACTCCTTATTGATAGATCATTATGTATCAAATGCAGGAGTGACTTTTGAGATTGAATCTTTATTACTTTTTAGGTGCAGACGAAACTCTTTCCAATGTAGTCACTTTATTCGATCAAATCAAATTATTTCTACCGCTTGTTACATTATTTACTTTCATTTTATAATCTATGAATCTATCTTAGACATATTACATATGTATCAAATACACATGTCCATGTCAGTGTTAACTCATTTGTGAATACGATGAAGAACGTGGAACCATATTGGTATTAATAGACTTAATATTGCATACATTTATATGTATCAATCCAAAGAGTTCGTTGAATCTTATGATGCTTCCACTAAATGGGTGCATAACCCTTAATTGTTTTAGATATAATTAACTAGTATTATACGATTCAAAATCATATAATAAAAATTATTTCTCAAAACTACGACTTGGTCTATAATTATAAAATAATTGTAAATAATTTTGGGTACTTTTATATTTTCTAATGCATCACATTTTCATGAAAATAAATACCACATTATAGTTATATATCATAATGAATATTCATAATATTCGCATTAAAATATAATTATGTCTATTTTTCATTTAACGCCGAAAAATTGTCATTATTGTATAAATAATGTTCGGTATGTTTTACCAAAACAATTTTCATAATTTGATGCAATCAATAAAAGTTATATGGCATGCTCCCATTATTTCCACCATTACTATAATAGTGCACTAAATTCAAAGGTCCATCATTCACTTGATATATATTATTTATTCCATATACCGTAACTACATTACAACGGAGAGTTCTTTGTTCAAATATCTTGAACTTGAAGAAATAAATCTCATAGAAAACAATTTTCCCTATGAAAATACATTTCAGACTAGAATGATATTCCTTATTCCAATATTAAGTATTAATCATTATTGTAATTCTAATTTCCGATGTTTCTTTATGAAGTAAAAGTGACCATTCACTCTCTTCATCCCAATTTTACCTCAAATCACATTTTTCTCTTATACATTCGTTATTCTTTCTAAATGGTCAAACCATTCAAAAAAATGTCCTTACCATAACTTCATAATGAACTTTTTAGAAAAGTGCACTTGATTATCCTTAACATTTAAGGACATCAAATATGTTACACTTTGCGTAAAATGATCGGATCGGCGTTTCAATGATCGAGTTCTTTGATTTATATTGTAGTTTTCGTCTTGTGATATTTTTAACACAATATGTTCTTAATTGTAATCAATCAAAACGACTTACCTTGGACTATGGTTTATTTGGTTATTTTAGATGAATTAATTTCATCGAAGTATCGTACATTATGAACTACGATCATTCCATATATAACACTTAGATGTGATAGTATATGGATCAAATATCCATAGTATTGTATTGCATATATAGTTTAAAACTCGTAGAACACAATATATGGTCTTGATCGAACAAACACTTAAGTGATCAAATTACGAATATTTTTTTTTTTTGCAAAATTAGGTGCTTGCATGGGTATTGAATCATTAACATGCAAGAACCATTTATTAGTAAGTATATGTTATATTTCTATTTATCAACCTATGATTCAAATCATTTGTATATCTTAATCGATAAACAGGTTATCAATCATATTAAATGCACAAATTTATCATTATATATTATTACAATATTATATAACATATGTTATTATGATATTAGAAATGTTAAATGTTATCATTTTATTTTTCTAATAACGCTCCCACTTGTAATAATCCATCTTTTTAGAACCTCGTAACTACAAAATGAAGTCTTGAAATGGCGAGTTGTCAGGTGATGATACATATTATATACACCAAGAGAGCATAAGATTAAACTACACTAACTTAAAACTTTTAGAATCCCACAGCGAAATGGTCACATAAAATATCATATTACAAAAAAAAATATGTTTAATAACATAACTGATATCATAACATAAGTTTGTGCAATCTAAACCCAAATAACCCTACATTGTCACATCTTGTCTTTGATAAACACTTTATTTACTATATATATAGTGTAGACAAGTTTTGTCCCTTGATTTTTCATGCCTCCAAACTCCATCAACCTTCAGAATATAGATTAAAAAAATAAAGGAGTGTGTCAGACATATGTCTACGCGAGGGAAGCAAATCTAATACAACTATACTACCGTGACACTTATATAACATGATTTAAGTCTAAGTATAATATTTTCTGGACCCACCTACATTGCACTACAAAAAAAAAATTATACCATCTAAATAACCTTAAAAATAGTCCAATCTCCCTACTTGTGGAAAAGGATTACACATCAAAGACTATAAGGTCTCACCACGTGCGTTAAGGGACAATCATGCCTTAGACTTACGTCTAGTCCCACCTTTAGCTCTGCACGTCGACTGTTGTTCACATCAAAATCTTTCTGGATCGGCCTCAATGACCAACATGAGAACTTACCAATACTCTAAGATCAAGGACCTACCGTGTGTGCTATAAGATCTAGGTATTCGTCACTAATCATATATGGGTATTTATTTAAAACTCCAATGTCCAATTTATATAAACCATATTCATATTTATCATTTTCGTACGGGTCTTACATTATCGCATAATTTACAAACAATACTAGTTATACTCTAATCATATTATCATTGCCAAGATACACATATTCATTCGTCTATCCAGACCATCTGTGTAAACTATATCAAATGTGACAACTAAGGTCGTATGTACCATATATCATAATACATATCCCATATCACTTCAAAAAGGAACCAAAAACCATCTCATATACTCACTTATTCCTTATTACCTTCATTCATATGGTTACGTGTTAGATCACCCTCTATAATGTAAGGGAAAATGGGTCAAATTAGTTATTTTAAGTTTGTATGGGCCATAAGGCTAAGGTTCATCTGGTAGGAATACTGCCCACAGGTGGACCGGTTGTGTCCACTGGTGGATCGGTGTACGCGTTTCCTGGAAGGTTTTTGGATTTGTAAATTTTACCTTTTCACCACCGTCTCTCACCTCTAATCATCACCGCCTTGCGTAAGGTCGTCGGAGATGGTGTATATACCCTAGCCCTTGTCTCCTATGTACAATTCTATCCATTATTTACAAATTTTATTTATATTATTGCGAGGATTTTCAGATTTTAACTTAGTTTGATTTAAAATATTAAATCCCTTCCAAATACAAAATTAAATCCAAAAACTATTAACTATAAATGTTTGATTACTCTAATATAGGCTTCATATCACTATTATAACATCATAGTCATTCTATATTGTCAAAATATGGTATCTATAGGTTTAAACTTCAATTCATAACCTAAAGTGTCCTATGAAACATAGTACATAGTTTATATTTCTCAAGTTCAGATATCATAAATTAGACAAATTTTTACAATATAGTTGAATTCTAAAGTGTCCTGTGAAACGTAGTACGTATTTTAGAGTATTATACAAGATCGGAGAAGCCATACTCATAAATTTAACCAAAGGACCTTGAATTTCTCCTCTGTCCCAAAAATCTAGAAATTCCAACCTTCGAATTAGCCTATGATTTCCCTCCAGATGATAGAGATTTCCACCATGAGTCTATTCTAATTTATCTCGCCAAATTTCATTGAGATTTGTGGTTTTTATGTTTGATTGATTCAAAAAGGAAGAAGAAGAATTAGTGGTTTCAGAAAAATGAGAAGTTAAAAAACGAAAGGTAGAAAGATATGTACCCTTTTAAATGGTTTAGGAGGGAAATCTAAAATGGTATTTCTGTTCAAATTCAAATAACGGGCTTGGATCGATTCAGCACAAACCCACTAATTAAAATGTTGATATCTCATTCATACAGTATACAATTCAGGCAAATGAATACTCTATCTCAACCAAAAAAACAAGGGTCGCACAATGGTATGACTCCCATCTGCTAATTCAACCATTTGTAAAAATTACTATTCTATCATTTTATTAAAATTTACCAAAATACCCTCATATTCACTTTCAAATTTATTTAGTATTATTTACTATTATTAATAAAATTTAGTATAAATTTTTGGGATACTACATTCTCCTTCCTTAAAATAATTTCATCTTCGAAATTCCAAATGAACGGAAAATAAAATAAACATTCACTCCTCTTTCACACACCCATATCGTGTCGTCCTTGCACGTGCTCAATCATATAAATAAATCAACCATTCACCAAACCATCGCCCACATACCAATCAAACCAAGCATCCATAAATAGAAGTTATGAAACTAAAATCATCAGTGTACATATGTGTCTATCATCATGTACATACAGTGGTGCTTGTGCACTTTATGAAATATAACTAAAAACATAGCATCATGATATGTGTACAAATAACATATGACATTATATATGCAAATATCTAACATTTGGGCCCTCCTATATGAATGAGATAATATAACATATAAAGCATGATGCAAGCACCCTAAGGTGGTCATACAAATTCTATATGTGTGCACAACCAATAGCACTAGCATTTACATGGTGAACACATATATAGTAAATCATGAAATCATGACATATAATATTTAAAAAAAACAAATCCATAATGCAGATAATACAACAACGAGAATAAACAATCATTCATCCAAGCCCAAGATATTAACCAAAATAAGAACCAATCAAATGGAAATTTCTTTGACAAGAAATCAAATTGAGAAGATTGGATACTCCTCCACTTTCTAATCATCCCTAGAAAATCGTTCTCCTAACTAAATCTAGCAAGCTCTACTACTAGCATGAATCATCCAAAAATACTAATCTCAATGTACGTATATATACAACCACTGGATTCCTTACTACCATCTTAAATAATCAATGCCACAATGCATAACAATAGGTAGTTTTAGCAACAATGAGCCTAAAACAGTTTATTGTATCTCATATGATTCTTAAACTCACACGTTGGAATCTAAATCATCTAGTAGTAGTTTCAACAATCCGTCTTTCGGATTGCTGATGTAAGGAAACTCAAATGTGGATGGTGTCATGTGCGAACTAATTCAAAAGACGTAAATTAGCATACTATTCCTTCTACCACCTATGTATATTCAAAGTAATCGATATTGTAACTGATGAACATTACGCTTCTTCCATCCAAACCTCTTATCTAAATCATGTGGTATCATTACGCTTATTATATCACTTCCCCTAATATCCATAAAGCACAATACTCAAAGTATCACTTCTTCAATTATCCAAACATTCCATCCCAAATTCCATAACCAACAACTAAGCAAATAAAAAACCTAAATCTAAGTGAAAGAGCTAACCTAAGATAGTGATAAGATTAAAAATCGACTATATAATATATTGTTTATGTGCATCTTATATGTATTGTAAACACTGCATCTTCAAGTCGATAGTCCAAGATGTTTGCACAAAAAATGGACAAACACCTCCAAGTCGTATTATTTTAGTTGAGTATGTGTGATTTTCAATGATTTTAGATGAGTATGTAAATATGAGAAAAGTAAGGGCTGAAATGTAAAAGACACGCAGATTTATAGTGGTTCGGCCAGAATGTGCCTACGTCCACTTTATATGTTATTATCTTTCTTCTTCCAGATTACAAGTACAATGCTTTGTATACAAGTGTATGAAAGTAGTTTGAAAGTTCCTTCCTTGCTTGAGCTCTCAAACTTGTCTGCCATTGTTGTACCCCTGCCCCTCTATTTATAGAATGAGGTAGGGGGCAGGGGTCTTGGAAGTATATAACTGCTGGTGGGCCCGGGCTGAAGTGATCTGGACTGGCAACTGTGTGGTTCGGCGAGGCTCATTCGGTGTTGCATGGATATGGAGGCTTGGACCGGTGTTGGGTAGTTCGGCATGTAAGTGTTGTGGTGGTTCGGTAGAGATGTGATGGGAAGGTGGTTCGGCAATAGTGTGGTCCGGTGGTGGTATTCGGCGGGACTTGGACCGGCTATGCCGAATGGGTGCGTGATTGCTTCGCCGAATGGGAAGGGGCGGGTCATGCCGGATGGACTTGTGCTCGTACTGCCGAATGAAGCTTCCATGCCGAATGGACTTGGGCTCGTACTGCCGAATGAAGCTTCATGCGTGAGTGCCGAGTGTTCCTTGGCCTTGGTGAATGAACTGGAGGTTATTCATGTCGAATGAGCTATGGCTTGCATTGTCGAATGGGAAAGAGGCCGGTCATGCTGAATGAAGTGGTGATTGCGAACCCGGGTGAAACAGACGCTTCGTTGTCTCAAGATCTTCTGGGTGAGAATTCGCCCAACATTTGCCCCCCAAAGTGGGGCACGTGCTTGCACGTGTCGCGCTTTGTTTTGCCCCGTGGTAGGAAGACTAGCTTTATAACGCCAGGGATTGGACGTTCGTATTCTGTTGATGTCCTGCAAAGGAATTTACAGTTTTAGTGTGATTCCAAATAGCGATCGTTCATGATCGAAGTATTTGAGATGAAGTGAACTGTGTCGCTCGGGACGAGCAAGTGTGCCCCGAAGGGGCTTAGCATCGTCGATGCCAGGTTCACGTTAGAGTGGGTCCCTGGGTCGTTTGCCAAGGTGGTTTATCGCCAGCTCAGAGCATGCCTAGGGATCGTTCGCGACCGCGTACATGTGTAAGTGGCTTAGCCATTTCACAATTATCAAATATCCATTCGACCGATGGGCTTAAAAATACGTGTCAAAGTGTAAATTCCCACGATGGTAGGGTTAATAACCATTCAGAGCGTGCCTATGGACCATTCGAGGTCGCGTACACGTGTAAACGATTTAATCCACGTCGGTGAGGACTTTACGACTTATTCATCGTTATCATAATCTTATTTTATTAGTTAGTTCTGGAGTTCGGTACTTATCTGAGGGAGGCGCCTGCGTGCCCCCAGTTCCCGGTCTTGGACGGTAGAGAGAGGGTTCCATTCGGTTCTTGGTTGGTCCGGCTAATCTCATCCGGCTTCTGGTGGTCCGGTATTATTGGTCCGGTTGGGCAAAATGTTTGGTTCGGTGGTTGTGAATTCGCCTATATATAGAGGCCGCACCCCCTTGTTTTTCTTTACCGAACGAGTAGAGCCGAACCATATTGAGCACCGAACCAGTTAAGTACCGGATCAAACGAATACCGAATCAATCTAGCGCCGGACCAATCTAGTACCGAACCAGGTATGTTCCTCTTTGCCGAATACATACGAAAGTTTCCATTTTACCGAATGGGACTATGGCCTTGGGGCCGAACGAGATGGAAACCGAATGAGATGGTAACCGAATGAGATGGAAACCGAATGAACTGGAAACCGAATGAACTGGGAACCGAATGTATTGGGAACCGAATGAACTTGTGAACTTGAAAACTTTAGTTTGCGAATGAAATCCCACACTTGCACGCATTTGTTTGTTTACTTTTCTATGTTCCTTGTTCTAATGCCGTGCCTTCCTTGTGTTGCAGAAAATGTCTCGCAAAGCGGAAACACGATCGGACAGAAAGAAGTCTAGAGGCACAGGAGAGCCTTCCTCTTCCTTGCCCCCAGTCCAGCCAGGATCCGGGCAACATCGACCTATTCCGAGGTCTCTAGTGGACGGATATGGTCCACAGGAACTTTTGGTCTCTCCCCCGGATTGCTTTCCTAGCTCCCTAAAGGAGGAGCAACTTGACGTCATATCCCGTTCCTTCGGGATAGATAGGGCTCTTATGCTGCTGCCGGGAGATGGAGTGATGCCATATAATCCTCCCGAGGGCTACTTCGCTTTTAGCAGATACCATTGCATGTGCGGCGCTATCCCCCCTATCCACGCTTGGATAGTAAGCTTCACCGCATATTTGAAGGTGGCTCCCTTCCAGCTTCAGCCTAACTCATATGCTATCCTGGTGAGCCTCTTTGTCATCTTCCAGAGGAGGTACGGGCGTCCTCCTTCTAACCGGGAGATCCGATACTTGTACAACCTGAGAGGCTATAAGAAGGGGTCTCCGTATATTAGTCTGGAGGCGGCCGTACCCTTCAAACCAGTTCTGGACTTATATTCCAAGTTTACCATGTTCAAGAAAGAGTGGTTCTTCATCAAGGACGATGCTGTTTCTTTCCGCCTTTTCACTTCTGGCTGTAAGATGGATTTCATTTATATTTTCCATGTTTTGACTGTAGTGTTTTTTCTGACATGCTTCTATTTCTGGCTAGCGACAGGTGGTATTGCAGTTGTGGAGGATGATTCCTTGGTGCGAATGGCTGCTGAACTAAAGGCTATTCCGGCACGGGACCGGTCGGCCTCCTTCTTGATCAGGAACGCAACCCTCTTGGAGTATAATTTGATCTTACCGCACCAGTCCGTGGTTAAGCAAAGAGACACGGCTGAGGAGAAGGCTGCTAAAGCTAAGGAGGGGGATAAGGTAAAGAGCGGTAAGAGGGAGCCTTTCGCAGAGCGTCCCGTGGTCGGGGGGAAGAAACTGAGGAAGTCCGATGGCCCTTCTCCAAGTACTTGCCCGATTGTCCCGGAGGAGGAAGGTGTAGAAGAGGAGGAAGGAGGCGAAGTTGGAGAAGGGTCGGAGGGTGGAGGAGATGGCGAAGGTCAAGGTGGTAGTGGTGTTGCTGCTCTAACCTCTGAACAAGACCTCGAACTGGATGAGGCTCTCCGTCGGGCCTTCGGGGAGTCGGAGGGAGAGTCGGAAACGGAGAAGGGAACGGAGAAGGCAAAGGAAACCGGCAAAGCTGTGGCTGGCACTGACCCATCCTCTAAGGGTTCCTCAGCTAGGGTGATTCCGGCGATGCAAGGTGAACTTTTGTCTTCTGCCGATTCTATTTTCGATAAGGACTTAGAAATTTTTTACGGTTCACTTCCGTCCTGGAATGAGATCCAGGACTTATTGCAGTATCCCACTCCTCCGCCGGGTTTGTATAACAGATGTGTCTCCTCACTTTTCTTTCTTTTTAACTTAGCACATTTTTTGAATTGCGGATTATTGTATGTTCGTAACACTTGTTCTTTATTCCAGGGGCAGGCCAGGCGGGTAAAACGTCGGATGTTCGACACCGCCTTGAACAATTTAAGTCGAGGAGAGCTTCCGCGAAACCTTCTACTGATCGCACTGGGGACGTAGTCAAGTACCGCCCTCTTCTTGGGGTCATCGAAGAGGGCATTCAGAAAAGGAAGCGGAGCCGTTCCTTATTTGAGTCTTCTTCTGCTTCGCAGCTTCCTACTCTGTCTCCCCCTACTCAGCCTCCTCGTGATACTACGGAGGAGAGCACGGAGCCCTGCCCCCCTCCTCCTCCTTCCAAGAGTTCTACTGTCATTCATATAAGGCGTCCCGATGTGCCTCGCCCCGTGCCTCGTGACCCTTTTGCCGGCCATCCTGATTTAGACCCAAGTTTTCGGGACATTTCATTCGATGAGACCACGGGCGAGCACCTACTTCCCCGCAACCCCATGGTAAGAGTGCTGGACGAGGCCAAATCTTTAGATCTTGATTTACTTACTACACGGGTAGTCACCATGGGGGATGAGGCCAAGGCTAATATCGACCGGGTGGCCGCAGAGACCAAGAAGTTAATGGAGCATCATGCTAAGTTGGTCAAGGCCGGGGAAGAGATCGGGAGTGCTAACATTCGGTTGAGGTTAAAGGTTGCCGATCAGGCCAAGCAACTCGCCGACCAAGCCATCCAGATTTCCCAGCATGAGGAAGCCTCCAAGCGTCTGAAAGAGACCATGGAGAAGGCCAGTAGGGCGGAATTACGGAAGATGGAGGTCGCTTGCAGGGAACGGATTAACATAGCTATCGCAACGGTGGATGAGGTTCGAAATGCGGATCTCGAGCGGGTAGAGGAGTTGTCAGGGAGGCTCGAGGCTGCGGAGATGGCTCAGGCCGAGTTGAAGGAGGAGATGGAGGAGATGAGGAGGTCCCTCAAGTTGAAGGAAGAGGAAATGAGGAGGTCACTCCAGGCTGACTGCTTGAGATACCAATCAGAGAGGGACGTCGCCATCACCAAGTTGCAAGCTTCCGAGGCCCGGGTGAGGGAGTTTGAGGAAAACGAGGGGATGATGGATGAGATGTTGCAGGATATGTACTTCCACACTTGGAAGGAGGGCGGCTTGTCTTGGATGGACGATTACCCTCGGGTCATGGCCAAGGTGTATCTCCAGGCTTTAGAGGAGGCCAGGGTGAATGCGGGTAAGGAAGGCGGAGAGGCTTTCAACTTGAGTGCGGTTACTGCTCAGTTCTCAAAGGAGGAGCAAGCGGCGGTGAAGGAGGGGATGCGGCTACTCGCTGCAGAGGAAGCGGGCGTGCAGTTGGATGATGAGGATCAAGCGGCGGATGCTGGTGAGTTATTCGTTTCCCTTTCTTTTCTTTTCGTGTTTTCATAACTTGATCGTTCGTTTAATGAATTCCTCTTCTGATCTGGACAGGTGGGACTTCAGATCCACATGCTGGGGGCTCCGATCCTGCGGCTAAGTAGGCTGGGGGAGTTGGTGATGGAGTGTGGATGCATCTGCCATCTTTTTGTTTCTTTTTTATCACTGTTCATGTTAGTCTTTGATATGCAACTGTAATAAAATTATTTGCAAAGAATAACTTCGTGTGATCTTATAATATAAGCTGATTTTGTCATGTTCAAATGTTGTTGCTATCTTTATGTGCTGTGTGAGAAGTATAATTATGTATATGCCTGTGATTCCACTTGTGTTTGATGTTAAGTTTTTGCTTGAAATATAATTTCACGTTTTGCAATGTCAGTGTATGAATAAGTTATAGTTACGCATTTATGTACAAGAGAAGAGAGTACCGCCCTTTATGTTTTATTCGCAGGCGGTAGCTTTGAGTGTCTTGTGTAACTGTTCACGGGTATAGCAGAGCGCCCTGCTACCCAGCATGCAGGCTTAGAGCCTCATGAGTGAATGCTTCCTATTTGGTTTCCTGTACTTTAGAGTTTGTTATACAGGATAGGAGAAAAATATTTAAATGAAATGGAAATATAGTAAAAGTAAAACTTCCAGTCACGGAAGGCCGTCGATGTGCTTAAGTTCGTGGCAAACGGGTTTTGTAGTCACTTTCCCTAGCTGTGGGTCTTGGAGACATTTGTCACCCATCTTACGCCTCCGCGGGGAGTTTTCTTTTTTACCACAGCCGCACTTAAGACACATCGGAGCCGAGATCGCGCACGGTAACTACCCGAACCATTATGGTCCGTAATCGTGGGTATTATTCGATTTACCGTGGCCGGCTAGCGTGGGTGCCGTTGGCCGTGAACTACCCCTGGCTGGCCACACCTTATGTTGGGGCTTAAAGTAGGTTCACAGTTACCGGCGAGCCGAACGCCGTAATGAGCTGCCATCGGCTATAGTCGGCCTTTATGATGACTTATAATCGGCTCATTACAGTTGGCTTTGAGGGCAGGCGCACAATGAGTTAACCCGCAGCAGAGGGATGCTGGAGCAAAAGTGTCTCATTGGCGAGTGCATAGAATCGTAGCGTACCTGTTAGGCCTAGTCCAGATGAGGCCGCGGTGCATCTTGAGTGGAGATGCCATAGGATTTTGTTCAACAGAAAGGGATAAAGCTTAACAAGCAGCCAAGATATGAAGGCACAAGGTAACAAGAGATAAGATTTTTAAAGTGGTTCGGCACGATAATGCCTACGTCCACCGTGTTAATACGCTTCATATGGGCGGTACGTGTTAAGCAAAGTATCGACGGAGGTGTCGGATGTTCCAAGCCCTCTGGAACACCACTCCGTCCACTGTTGACAAAATATAAGCTCCGTTGTTGTGAAGATCTTGATGAATTTCATATGGTCCGTCTACTGGTGCTTTCATGGTTAGGTAGCATGACAGGCTCAGCTATATCCGACCCCTGCCTGGCACCTCCCCCGTTGGGTTTGGTTCCAAGTGTTTCCTCAGGTCGGAATTCGGGCTGAGTCCGGGCTCGGCTCCTACCATGACCATTTCTTTATTAACCTCTTCGAAGAAGAAAGGTCATTGTTGTCTCACAGATCCTCCAGATTGGGACTCGGTCCATGATTCGGTGTTGCGGGAGGATCCGCATGAGGATAAGATCTCCCTCTTGTAAGCTGCGATGCTTGATTTTGGAGTTGCATTGTGCTGCCACTTTTTGCTTGTGGGCTTCTGCTTTTAAGTGTTGCATCGTTTCTCCTCTCCTCAATCAGATCCAAAGACATGAGGAGGAGTTCTTCGTTTTCTTCTGGGTTGCAGTGGGTCCCATGGTGAGATGGCGCTACAGTTTCAACTGGGGGCATGGCCTCCAATCTGTATGCCAAAGAGAAAGGAGTATGCCCCGTTGATGTTCTATGAGAGGTGCGGCAGGCCCAGGGTGCCGTAGGAAGTTCGTCCACCCAAGCGCCTTTTGACTTTTCAAGCTTCTTCTTGGTTAGGGTTTTGAGAATTCTGTTGACAGCTTTGACTTGTCCGTTTGCCTGAGGATAAGCTACAGATGAGAAGCTTTTGTGAATTATGTGCTCTTGGCATCGGTTGGTAAACTCTTTGTTGTCAAACTGGAGTCCGTTGTTTGATATGATCTTGAGTGGGACTCCGTACCTGCATAGAATATTTTTTGATCAAGAAGTTGATAATTTATGTAAGAAGTTGATAATTTATGCCAAAGATATTTTATTTTAAAGGGTCCGCTTCCACCCATTTGGTGAAATGATTAAAAACATCCTTCTAGCCATCCAGGACAAAGTTTAAAGCAAGGGAGGGGGGCAAGAGTCAAATCTCTGTCCTGGTTGATATAAACGCTTTCCTCCCTTCTTGCCCCCAGCGTTATCTCTAGAGTCATTTCTTCAAACGTCCTTTGTTGCAGCGGGAGTGTCGCCATGGGTAGTCTTAGCCTGTTGTCCTGACTGTCTTTTAGCGGTAGCGTTTTCAAGCCTCATATACTTCCCAGCTTCATGGAAGAAGTCAGGTAACGTAGCTGGTTTATCTTTTGTTAACCTCCTAGCAAACTTGGTATCCGGATGCACGCCACTACAAAGGGCCGTTAGGATAAGTTTCTCATTGGCATCTTGAACTGTTGCTGCTGTGGCGTTGAACCGTGTTAGATATTGTTGCAGCGTCTCTCCGGATTTCTGTTTGATATTGGATAGAGAATAAGCATCCTTGGGTTGTTCCACATGGATGAGGAACTGGCTAATAAACCTTTCTTTCAACATCTCCCATGAGCTGATGGATCCTCGGGGTAGATGGCAGAACCAGGAGGTAGCTAGATCTGCTAGGAATAGCGGAAAGCATTTACATAATACTCCTTCTGTTGCTCCACTCATGAGCATATGCTGGGTGTATCTCTGTAAGTGTACGATGGGGTCGGAAGTTCCTTTGTAAGGTTCCATGGTTGGCATTTTCCATTCCCGGGGGGCGATGGTAGTTTCGATATTTCGGGTAAAGGGGCTGGTGACCCTAGCGCCTATCCCCCGGTCCCTTTGCTCTCGTTGGACACACTCTCTGAATAATCGTGCCATTCGTTCGTCAGAACTTGGAGCGGACAAAAATGAGCTTAGTTCTTCCCTGCGGGATCTATCTCGTCCAGATGACCTGTAGGGATGGTACAATCTATCACTTCTTGCATTATCCAGTGGTTGTCTCTGGCTGCTCGGATGCATGCTAGGACCAGCTACAGTTGCCCCCTGCCTTGATCTTACCCGGTGGGGTTCTGCTTCGAGCATTTCCATGGGGCCAACTTCGGGCTGGGTTCCAGCTTGGCTCCGTTCAGCGGGGTTTCTATGATTCCTGTCAATAGTTTCTTCGAAGAAGGAATACCTTTGCTGTCTCCGAGATCCTCCAGATTGAGACTCATCCCATGATTCAGTGTTGCGGTTGGATTCTTCAGCATCCCTTAAGCGTGACATAAGTTGGTCCACTAAAGCTTCTTGTTGGGATGTGAAGCGGTTGGTTACTTCAGCCACAACTCTGTCTAGATCTGCCCTAGTTATTGGTTGTTCGGTGGCAGGAGCTATCAGATTTGCCTGGTATCCATCTGGTGCTGCTGTTGAAATTGGATGATCCTCTTGATCTGGGGCTACTGGATCCGGAAGACTGCTAGTTGCGATGTTCTTTCCTTTGTTAACATCCTTCCGTTGCTTGGAAGGCATGATTTCTAAGCGACGAACGTCGTTATGAGGAAGAAGGTTGAGTGGGAGAAGCTGAAGCTTCGAGTTCAACTCTCAGTGAAAGCACCAAAAATGTTTGCACAAAAAATGGACAAACACCTCCAAGTCGTATTATTTTAGTTGAGTATGTGTGATTTTCAATGATTTTAGATGAGTATGTAAATATGAGAAAAGTAAGGGCTGAAATGTAAAAGACACGCAGATTTATAGTGGTTCGGCCAGAATGTGCCTACGTCCACTTTATATGTTATTATCTTTCTTCTTCCAGATTACAAGTACAATGCTTTGTATACAAGTGTATGAAAGTAGTTTGAAAGTTCCTTCCTTGCTTGAGCTCTCAAACTTGTCTGCCATTGTTGTACCCCTGCCCCTCTATTTATAGAATGAGGTAGGGGGCAGGGGTCTTGGAAGTATATAACTGCTGGTGGGCCCGGGCTGAAGTGATCTGGACTGGCAACTGTGTGGTTCGGCGAGGCTCATTCGGTGTTGCATGGATATGGAGGCTTGGACCGGTGTTGGGTAGTTCGGCATGTAAGTGTTGTGGTGGTTCGGTAGAGATGTGATGGGAAGGTGGTTCGGCAATAGTGTGGTCCGGTGGTGGTATTCGGCGGGACTTGGACCGGCTATGCCGAATGGGTGCGTGATTGCTTCGCCGAATGGGAAGGGGCGGGTCATGCCGGATGGACTTGTGCTCGTACTGCCGAATGAAGCTTCCATGCCGAATGGACTTGGGCTCGTACTGCCGAATGAAGCTTCATGCGTGAGTGCCGAGTGTTCCTTGGCCTTGGTGAATGAACTGGAGGTTATTCATGTCGAATGAGCTATGGCTTGCATTGTCGAATGGGAAAGAGGCCGGTCATGCTGAATGAAGTGGTGATTGCGAACCCGGGTGAAACAGACGCTTCGTTGTCTCAAGATCTTCTGGGTGAGAATTCGCCCAACACAAGAGAGCTTCTCTTAATAGATAGTTTCTCCTACATTCAAGGGTTGATTGAAAAGAATCTACCTACTCCTCAGTCAAAATCATATTCAAACCTCCAAACTCCATTATACATAAAATCTCCTCCGCATTTTCCATGTCTTCAAACCATACACCTTCTCTTTAGTTTTTATAATAAATTTTTCTTCTTTTATTGCATAACACCTGAATACACATCACTCTGTGGCACGTCTTTATTTTACTATAGCATCTGTTCATTCTAGTGCGTCTTTCCTTCACTTCCAAAAATTTAGTTCATCTCGTTAGCTTAAATCAATTATTAAAATCCTTTGTCTATACCAATCATAAATACTTCTCCTATAATCCTTACCATCAATCCAAGTTGGGATCTATTACTTATAATGGAAAGGAGAATCCACCCGCTTCTCTAATCAACACGTGGCAATTACTTAAATAGTAAAGTAGAAATCACGGTTTTGAAATGACGGACAGGCCAACACGTGTCCCATTAGTTGAAGGATCGATTTTACTTCGCTTCTTACCAAATTCCAAATTTTCGACATTATCAGTTTATTTGCCTGTTCTCTAACTTTACGGTTCTTCTAGAATTCAAATCAAACTATTTACTAACTACTGATTCGCTCTCTGTATGTTCGTTAATTGGTTCACTATTATAGATTTTGCGCCCTTCCGTTTCATCTATCAACATTGTGAATGATTTTCAATTCTAAGATCGTTGATGAAATAAATTTATGTGCTTCAAAAATTTTCCATTTTGATCCATAGTTATCGTGAAAACAATAGGCTTCCGTTCTATTTCTCATCCACCACTCAAAGATTTGAAGAATTATCATTGTTCTCCACGTAAGTCTTCTCCTGTTTTATTATTTCAGGATGGCGTACACTTCTTTTTTTGGTGTAATAATGTCAATTGTGGATGATTTGTTGCATACAATGCTATTTTGTTACATTCCATCATTATTCGGTCACTGCTATATTAGTTTATCAAAAAATGATGCTCTCTATATGTTTGTCAAAATGTTTAAGTGGTTTGTTCGATCAAATCAATGTTGCTGAATCAACATGATGATGGCATATATAAGAATATGGTTAGTTCACTTTATGCTTATAAAAAACTATTGTAGAATTTGGGGACGGGGAGCAAATAGTTTACCCGACTTAAATTATTTACTTTTACGTGGACATGTATAGTTGCATGAATTATGTGAATATACAAACCGAGAGGCATCGCATTAGTTTATATCCCAAGGCATTGCCGCAATTTGATACAAACCAACGCATTCCCTCTAATCCGAGGCATTGATTGACTCAGTTTGTGCTTCAACAGTTTCTACTTAATATCATATTGAGGAATGCCTTGGTTTGTACCTGAAGCATTGTGCATTCCCTCAGTTTTTGTCTGAAACAAATGGAAGCATGCTTCATTTTATATGTGAGGCAGCGCGTCACTTTAGCTTGGAAGACTTAAATTGAGGTTTTCCTCGGTCTTTGAAAGTGAAGTAAGAAATATGTCCACTTTTTCCACTATGTGAGGGTCATAAGATTGATGAAATTTGTTTAACCAATTTTTTTAATTCCCCAATTTAACACCTGCACTATAACCTTTGAATATTGATTTCGATTTTCCCCAAATTTTGGGTTGTTGATTATATTTTGACATGCTGACGCCAACTTATGTTTGCAGCGAAATTCTAATGACCTTGTGTTCCGATCAGTTGCAGATTTAACCTAATTCATGTAGCATCATATTTAGCATACAATGCTTTTCTTTTGGTACAAATATTTACATGACGTTTTGTTACCGCTGCCTTCACTGTTACATTACTGTCTTTCTATCTGCAACCTTTTCCAATTTTCACTGTTTTTCGGTACTACATTGTTCCTCCTATCAATTTAATTTTCAAACTACTTGTACTTTCTTCCTTCAACTAATCCATAATGCAATATTTGTTTAGCCAGGTCAAGTGGTACAGGGACACCGGTTCTATTATACACTGCAAAGAGAGGACTGCTGCTTCTTTGAAATGTTTAATACCTCCAACTAGGTATGTTGTTGTTTAGTCTAACAATTTTTGAAAGCTTATCAAACCATGTTACCATTTAATTGGATCTTTTCTTTTATCCTGTCACTGTATTTTTTTTCCACTTTGCACTTGCGAATCCATGGTGACGGTATCAATCCAATTTCTCCTGCAGTACATATATGCATAGTTTTGAAAACCGAACCGTAAGTCAAACCGTGTCGACTTAAGGTTCAAGGTTCCAAAGGTCCGATCGGTCGAACCGATAGAACCGTACACTTTTTTTTCCTTTATAATCACTTGTGCAACATAAAATGATGGTAGTTTGTTATTACACATGCATAAATTAATAAAAGCAATGACTTGAATGAATATAAATAATAAAGTATAACCATTAGCATTCATCCAGAGAATTATACCAGCGGCTCATTTTGTTAATATGGGATTAGCCGAGTACAATTACTATAGAGTACAATTAATGATAGAACTATAGAGTACAATTAATAATTACACTATAACCGTATCGTCTTAAAATTCAAATTATAGCTCAGTGAACCTATTTCACATTCATCCAACTTCAAAACAGTAAGCGTCAAACAAAAAGTCTAATTATTCATAAAAAATATTCAGAAAATTAAAATTTGATATCTGTAAGTAATGGCACACGAAGTTTTTTGATGGCAATGGTGCTTGCGAAGAAGTTTTTACCCATCAATTTGAAGGATTATTTTTTAGGGTTTCGAATTTTGGGACAAATAGGCTGCTGAGATGCAATTTTCTAGAGAAGAAGGAGGTTCAATGCGGTCCGACTCAAGGGTTCGATTCACGATTGAGAGGTCGAACCTCCGGTTGAAGCATGTGCGAGGTTGAAAGCACCTCCGAACCTCCATGACTCATGGTCCACGGTTAACCGTGGTTCGACCGTGGTCGGGTCCGGTCCTCAAAACAATGCATATATGCATGTTTTTTTTAATTATGATGCATGGTTTCTATTTTAAAATTTCTTTGGAATTGTAGTATGCAGTTTCATTGAACACATGTTCAACATTTTTGTTTTGCTATTCTGCTGCATCAATGTTGCATATGAGTCTGTTCTACTAAATCAATATTTTACTGAACTGGTGTTATTTCTTATTAGAGAACCACTATAAAATCGTTTATCACTATGCGTTCATGCAGGAAATACTTGCGTATACTATTGATAGTGTTGTCCACAATCACATTATTTCCGACCGCACATCGGTCATCTTTAATGCTAAAATTAGGATTGAACCAGGGACATGATTCAAGCACTTGCTCTGTGACGCATGACAGAAATGGGGTACTGTCCTTGCAATTTTACCGTCCTTTAAATAACAAATGCAATTGAATAACTGTTGAAGGACCAACAGAAGCTTGCTATTAAAGCATTGTGCTGGTTATGCTCTTTTAAATTCTTTTGCCACTACAAAGACAACTAATTACTTTGACAACTTTTGGTTAAATGGAGAAAAGATGGAAATATTACATACTGATGTTCATTGATATCCAACAATCTACCAACCACTAATTTACCATGTACATTTTGTTAGATAAAAATGATGTTGAATATTTTATACAATTTCAAATGTTTATAAATCCTGTCTTCATATGCATTTCTGGCACACTGAAATTACAGGTACTGATTGAAGCTAGGTTATAAAGTTCTATTCTCATGTTTACTGTGTACTTCAAATTTATTTGCAAAAGACATAGAGGGAGGATTATGTCACACTACATGCATGTCTACCCGAATTTTTGTATTCATTTATATACATCTAATAACGTCTGGTTTTTTCCACCTTTGTACTTACGTACACATTTTTATCTCGAACCATTGCACAAACGGTCATTACCGTGTTGTCGAATTTGCAAAACTCAGCTTTGCCGCTCTCATTCTATTCTAAATTTTCTCCACAGGTATCGGTCTTTATTGGATTGGATATGATTGCTGCTGTTTCTACATCAGTAGAGAGGAGCTATGATCTTTTGTTTATTTTCACGTAATCGCTATTATTACTTATTAGATTGGAAATACAATTGGTTCAATATAATGTGTAACAGATTTCTTAATATAACTTGGAGATATGTATGACATTTTTATTTGTGGTAGCTTATTTGACATGTTGCATTAAGATAATTTATGGCCATGATATCCAATTCTGTGAAATGTTTCGTATTCCCTTTGTGGTAAATGCTTGGATCAATTCATGTACCGTCAGTATTCCATCCTTTATTTGCTGTAAAAGCTTGACTTTTTGCCAACCAATTATCAGCCAAAAATGCTAAACTATTTGGAAATGCTATTTATTCACAAATTTTGTACCAAACCATATTAAAAATTGCATGTGCTAATATGTGTACACTTAGTGACAATTTGGCCCAAAATTGATTTAGTTCATTTTTCATAGCACGCAATTCACCTTTTATTTTTGGGTATTTGTCTGTTCTTTGTATATAAACCTACAGTAAAACTTGCATTGTGAACCAGAAGACAAATCTTCCAAAGTAACTTAACTCAAAGATGATAGAAAAGGAAAGCAGCAATAAGCAAAGGAGGCTGAAAACACTATTAGAATGACTTAATGTGGCGGACCGACGATGGATGTCAAGGTAGAAAATGAATATAAAATTATGGCTCCTCCTAATACTACAATTTAAGAAAAACATCAATTTTTCTTAAAATGTATGCAATTATTACTTACAAATGCAGAAAAGTGTACCTATATCATATAATTGCAGACTTTCTCTGCAATTCTTCATAATAACTGCATAGTTATCAGCAATTATTCTGAATAATTGCGTTTAATTCTGCAAATATTCAAAATAATTGCATTCTTATCAGCAATTATATAATTCATTTATCACAAGTAATTAAAATTTGAAAAACATCAATTTAAGACATAATTGTATGCTTGCACTTTTATGCAATTAAGTAGAATAAGCAGATTCTTTTGCAATTATTCCATATAATTGTGTGCTTTCTGCAATTATATCGAATAATTGTCGAAAAATATGCAATTATTCCAATAAATCGCACAACAGTGCAAATATATCATATAATTGCAAACTCATCTCGACGCCAGAATAAGCAAAATAATGCTATAGTACTATAATGATACAAATATACAGTTATAATCTATACACATTGTCAATAAAATAAAGGAGTAATAGGAAAAACTTAACGTACATTTTGCATTTAGATGTCCTAAAAAAGAGTATTTTATAATGGGTTGGTTTCCTCGACTGAGACTAATGCTAAGTGCATTTAAAAAAAGAATGAAATCGCCATGAGCATCTTTAATTTTGAGGTATTATAACGTAAATCATGATATACCCATCCTTACGAGTCTCACAAAGTCATATGAAAGGTAGCACAGTTCAACGCCATTAAAAAGTAAAAATATATACAGTCACAATCGCCAAACAGTAACTTCAAAACTTAAACTATCTTTATATCTCGACTGCCCGTGTGCGTAGCACGGGCCACGCACTAGTATCTATAATAAACAGGAGTTACAACTCTCCATAATTCTCTATTCTCCCAACCACATTTATCTATCTATATAAATTTCCAAATACCTCATTCCATTCATAGAAAATAAAAACTCATATAATCTTAATGACCATCCCTACATAGTTTCATACCAACTCTAATCCAGAATACCTTTTAAACCTAAGAACTTACACTTTATACCCTTCACTATTAAAATCCAAGCTCCATTCATTTCTTAATAATAACCAACCAATATTTCATTTCCATATATTATTTTACTGACTTATCATTCCTATATATTATGGACGAGACAAATCAATAGGGATGGTGCCTCGCCATATCCATCAAATCAACAAAGTACTTGTATTTTAACTTCTTACACTATAACCTATCTAGGAACATCGAAAAAAGAAACGAAGTCCTAACATAATGAACATGCTTTCAAACTCATGTCATATCCAATCCAATCCAATCCAAATCTTATACTGGCAATCATATTCATTAATAAAATACGGAGGATTGACTATCCCACAGAAACATAAATAGAATGACAACAATCACTTGCTTGGAGAACAACATCCACCCAAGCCATATAATACAAATGGTGTAACATTACCAGATGCATCAGGTCAACAATGCCCATCCACATATCAACTCAATCAGATTACCTTTTACAATGATATCAAAAAACAAAGTAATCTAAATATCATCTACTTCCATCTCTAACCATTGCCGCAATGATAGAGAGCAAAAGATTTGAATGTCGATCATTTCATTTATGCACTATGGATTGATCATCGAGTCAAATCACATAATAGCATTAAAAGGTCACTAGGACCTTACCTTGAATGAACTCTAAATTCTTCAACTAAAATCTTTATTCGTATTTCCAATATATTTTCAATCAATCAGTTAACGGGATCCAATCAATTGAGACTCCGATATCACTCACTTCTCTTTTATTGCCAAATTTTTTTGAGTCAACTTTACTTTAGATATATCTTCAAAATTTTATGAATACCAATTAAGTATGGATTAGGCCTAAATATTCTACATATGAATCTCAAGCCATTTAGTTTCTGTTATTGGGTAAACATCTCTTCTCTATAACACTTCAACACAATAATTTGGTTTACCTTTTCTCTTTCTAATTCCAACCACATTCTTTCTTTCTCTTTTCAATTCATAGCAACTATCTGGATCAGTCTTATGACAAAATCAAGCCTCATTAATCATTAACCAAACCACATTTCTATCAACATCTAATACCTTTCTATAATTAAACATTCGATCTAATCCAAAATCAATTGAATTACCCACTATATAAGAATTACTCTTGAAATATTTACCACCACGTTTCAAATCTAAAACACAACTCATTTCCAACTCAAGATCCATTCTATTTTCTTTATAGCCGACGATGACATATTTGTACCAAGGGTCATTTCCATAACCTTTCTCTTACTTATTCACTTTCTAATCCATCAAAAAACTTTAAATTTGACCGTTCAAATTTTTTGTTACTTTATAATTTTAATATTGTCAAGAGCTTATCGTATATCCAAGTCAAAACTTCCATTTTCTTTTTACAATACATAATCACTTTTTAAATTATTGCTTTGACCAAACATCTCACTCGCCTAGAAACCAACAAATAAAATATTTTTGTCAAAAAATTAGTTTGTCTTTGTAACTTAACTCCAACACCAATTACATCGTTACCTTCAGTGATTTAATAATAATCACTCAAAATATATTTAAACTTTTAATAGACTATAGATATCGTCAATTTTTTTCCAAACATCATTTTGAAACAATTTTTAATCATATTATTGTACAGATATCAGTATATATACAATTTATTTTGTAAAAATAATAAATCTTCAATGATTTTAAATAACACATCTTATATACGAAAATATACATTAAAATTTACTCAAGATACTCACCTTGTTTATATAAATTTAGAAAGCCATTTTAGCAACCTCTAATCATATTTACTTAAATATGTTCGAAAATTTCATCTCACAGTTCATTCAATTTCTGACTAAAAATGAATATAAATTCTACTTGCTTTGAACCAAAACTTGGAATCTTAAAAATAATCCAAATGCCCATTTTTTATATATAAAATTCAAAAAATTCATAAACTTCTTATAAAAGAAATTTATAATTTCAACTTTTGAAACAGCATTCCCTTTTAAACATTTTCTTTAAATTTCCTCACTTAAAAATATTTTACATTCGAAATTCAATCCTCTTTCCATCCTCAATAACTGACTATCAATATGTAATGGACCTGGCTTTTCGATCCATGAAAATTGACACTAATACATCCACTATATTACATGCCGAGTATTCAAGTGCCAAAAAAACACTAATCGTTAGGGGAGAGAAAGAAGAAGATGGAAGATAGAAGAACTAAGAACAAACACAGAATCTCACAACGCAACTGTTCGTCGACGAAGTTCTATCGGTTTAGAAAACCGTCGAACGAATTTAAATTAAAAATAACCGCAAACACACGGTGTACGAATGTAGCACGCGGCGAATACGGGTCGATCCACAGGGAATTGATGATTTTAAAATTCTATTCAATCAAATTATACCGAAGTCGAGAGTGAATAGCTAGAAATGTAAGAAACTAGCAAAAGAAAATGATAAAAATATGAGAGTTAAAAGAACAATTTAGAGATAAATCCACTCTCTAGATCATATAAATCAACAAAATGAAGTTATGATCTCTCTTTTCTTGTCATTAGTGAATTAGTTGATGTTCTTATCATAAGTATGGTATATTTGTGCTATTAATTAGCTCAATATAAACCATCAAACTATAACACAACCACTAATACACATCTAACTCTCATGAAATATGACAACAAAGTTGAAATAAAAATCTATTTTAAGCATAGCCTATTAACTATTGTTTAGAAATATAGGCTATCAAATTTCAATTTCATCATTCACTTCTTTGCCATAATCATATTTAGATGAAGAGGCAATTTGTGTTATGTTTGTTTAAGCATAGCCTATTTGTTATGAACAACATAGACTATCAAATTCAAAGCTAAACAACATCATTAAACCACTTCAAGAGTTTCCATTAAAGCACAAAAAGAGAGTATAAACATCAAAATGTTGCATCTACATACCAGAGAGCTTCATTACCCCTAAATTGTAGGGATTAAGCTCTCATGATTGTTATCAAATCAACAAATGTAGAAAGCAACATGAAAGCAAAAAGAAAGGAAAATGAAATCTAATGGAAAAGACAACTAATCTAATTGCATAAAGGTAAATCTACACTATTACATAAGAAGAGAAGAAGCATGTAAATAAAAGAGAATTAACATTGCATAAAAGAAAATTACATGAAATAAAATGGCTAAGTAGCCATGGAAAGAAAGAGAGCTTTGATTTATTTTCTAAACTAAAACTAACTCACTAAGAGGAAGATGGCTACATGAAACATAAGGGGTATTTATACAAGTTAGAAACCCTAATGCATATTTTTGGGGAGTACCCAAAATGCCCCTTAGGAAGTGTGGAGGCCAAGTAAACATTAACATGTCTTAATCCCCCATTAAATGTACATGAAACCATTAGCTCCATAAGCATGTGCATTAGCCTTTAATTTGTACATTAGGTAGTAGGTAGGTGGGGTCCTCCATGATCTTCACTTTGAATTATTTCCATCTTCATTCGTTTATATCCATTTTGTGCATGCATGTTTCTTCATGAACCCACTAATATGAGAAGCTAAATTCCTACAAAATATTATAGAAATTTCCAATTAAATTCTTTCAAATTAATATACGCGCACAAATGGCCATTTTGCCCTTATATGAAGATGAATATATGAAAATTTGGAATTAATATGAATTTTGGTTAAAACAAGTTAAAATACCCGATATGATCATTTATTTAATTCAAATAGATTAAATATGGTGGTAAAAATATGCATATTTACGTGCACATCAGCAACAAAATAACATATATTAATCATATAATACTTTACAAAGTCATTTGCAAAATGATAATCAGAGTCATACCCAAACAATTTCTTACTTAGAACAATTATAACAGCCTATCCTTATACATAGATATAGAGTACATAATATATAGTGGAACAAGATGATAACTATCTATCGATGAAGCCTACCGCTCCAAGCCCCTCTAAAAAAATGCATCCGTAGAAGACTGAACTTGGCCACTCATAAAAATTTGAGAATCCATGAGCTTTAAGGAAAGAAAATAAAACTACGAGTCAGACATGAGTCTGGTGTGAGTAAACTCAATACAACTGAATTATAACTTTTAAAACTCTTTCAAAATCAAAGGTATCTCGTAAGACCACGAAGCACATAAACACTGATGGGTTTTCACCTTACGATATACAAAAAAAACATTTATAGAAATTCAATGATATTATAGTAATGTCTAAGGGCTCAAAGTAAATTATTAAATAGCTGGAATGCTTGCATCTCATGTTCCAATATATTTAGTATACAAATAAAATTATGAATCTCGTATTGGAGAATGGATTCCAACTAATGACTAGGCTACTGGGTACCGCCCATCAAAGTACAAGTTTAGAAAATGTACCAAGATCATACCAAATGACCCCTGTCAACACAAGACTTGCCTACCCCTTACTGGATAGTATCAAATATGTCATCATCACGGTTGCTTTGCACCCCTTTTCATATCGAGCTCTAATGCACAACCAATCCATAAATACGTAGATGTAACGTATTTAGAAGGGTGATAACATACCCTAATGGGTGCGACCCACATAGCCTAACCGCATCTCCCTTGTTCTAGTCATTCTCAGTTGATGAGGCTAGAGGCTACGTTTTATCTTTCTGAATAGCAATCCTTCTTGGAATGTTAACACTTTCCTTCGGGTAGTAATGCAATGCCAGCATTCATCCACACAAGTTGTCCAAGATAAGGACAAATTGAATGCATTATTTTTACTACATCCATTTTGGAACCACCCTTAGAATTAGTAGCAAGCAGCCCTTGCACTTCAATGGCTCCGTCTTCGATCTCATGCTTCAAGATGTCTTCATTTCAAAATGCTTAAGTTGGATCGAAGTGGTTTTCAGATAGCTTATCTGATCCCGGTCTCTTCCAGAAAACATTCGATATTTCTGGTAAATTTAACCATGGTTCTTTAGGAAATAAATAGACAAACGACAAGAGCGGGGTTCACCTCCTAACCGTTTATGGATGGATTTCCTTATCATTCATCCTAGAAGAAAGAAATGAGTTTATAAGTACAGTATAGCACCTTCGACAGTATCTATACCATACAATTCTCATGTTTCTCCTAGATATTTTCAAAGTTACATTTTGTCTAGATTTGATAGTTGGTTATTTAACTATCAAATAAATAAACATCTAATCATGGTTTAATTTCCATATGGGATCCACTAAGCCTTTCTTAATTCTCCTTAATTAGTAAAACCATTTTATAAAACCTGATCACAAGATCTTTTCAAAACACTATTCTAAACCCTTTACATTTCCTTTTATACTTGGAAAACATTTATATACTTATCTCAATTTTATAAGTATATTACCGAAACATTTTACTTATTATACCTTAGATAAAGTCATATAATTATCCTATCAATATAAGTGCATTTACAAACTTTTTAAAGTTTTCTTCTTTCCAAATCCCGTATTACATAACCAAACATTTCTTCCAGATAAAACATTCTGCTTATCCTTTATCACAAATTTCCTTTTTAAAAGCTCAACTTATATTTTAATTAACTTATGAATTTCGAAATATAACCCACTTTTATAAACCTTTAAGTTAATTTATTTACCTCTTTCTAAATACCTGAAATGATTTATAAACCTTTTACCTATTTTCAAACCTCTTTATATAAAGCTTTCTATACTCCATTATAAATATCATTCATAAAACATCACTGGTAAAACACCTTAATAACCCTTTCTGATAGTAAAACCCCTTTCTATACACAAGTTATCATTTATAAATACCTTTATAAGAATTATATAACTTGAAAAAACATTTATAAACTCTTGGTCTCTAATTTATTAAAGAATTTAAGTTACCATTTTATTTCAGTTTAATTCCAAGGCACTTATCAATTATTTACATAGAGCAACATATATGTAAATCCAACCACTTATCAAATCAAGGAATAAACAGTCGATGCAACATAACTAGCATATACATTTCTAAACAATATAATAGCAGGATGGTGATTTGTCCTGCTAAATAGATATCCAAAATTGTTTAATCAATTAATAGCAGAACGGGAATTTATTCTGCAAAACACATGTCCAAATAATCCAAACAATTACCCTATAGCAGAACGGTGTTTTATTCTGCTAATGGATGTCCATACAATGCAAACAATCACATTCTAACTTATTCATGGTTGTTTGTTTATTTAATATCATGAACAAAAGATCCTTTGGTTAAAATCAAACCACTTAGAAAAGAACCCAACTTAAAGCATAAATGATAAAGTTTAAAATAACTTTTAATAATTAAATCATAATTTAATATAAATTAAAGCTTAATTAAATCTTAAATAATCAAAATCAAATCATTATTAAGCCTTAATTAATTAAAAGTAAATTATTACTTAAACTTTAAACGAATAAACATTTACTTAATAATAATCCCTAATTAAATAAAAATTAAGTAAATAATTAATATTTAATTAAATAATTCAAATTTAATTAAATAATAATTAAAATACCTAAACTTGATTAAATAAAAATAATTACCCTTTTTAGCTTACTTAATCGTTAATTAAAACTTCTTAATAACTTACTTAATTATCACTAATTAGTCACTAATTACCGATTAATTAATAAATAATTATCCTTAATTAGTAAATTAATTGATAATTAAACATACTTAATCAAGTTATAATTAACTTATGTGTTGCTAATTACGTTTGAAAATAGGTTTTCAAATCATTTAAAAAAACTTAAAGTTAGAAATCGATCTTTTCCAAACTGCATCCATAGTAACTGTCGCTATTGAAGCAATAACATATAATTTACTTCTCTAAGTTACCATCTAAAACTTTAACCTTCCACTTCGGATTATCTTTTAATACATAATAGAAAGAGGTTTGAAACCTTAACTCGAGTTAGAATTTAAACAAAAACATTTACTAACTCAAAACTAGTAAATGATTATATTTCCAAATGGATCTCAAGTCCTTTCAACATTCCAAACTACTAATCTTTCCATAACCATTCGACCAAAATCCACGATCTCACATACACAAGCATATCATTTGCATAACATATCAACTTCAAAGCTTTATATCCAAACATAGCACTTAAACTGTTGTTTTCATATCTAATGCTAACCATATATTGGCACATATATGTTTATCAAAACCAAGTCATAATCCATACAACAAACATCATCCATTTAGCTATAATGACAAACATATACATAGATAAAATATTTCCCAAAAATATTATAATTTAATTACCATAAAGCTTTCCTAATCTTGAAATGTTTTAGAACTTGAAAAGGCACACAACTCCAAAAAGTAATTCGAAAATGTGTCATCTAGCTCTCGGCTTTTCACAATTTTACTCTCGGTATTTCGAAAAGTAATCAATAGACAGGTTTAGGAAATTCTTTTCTCTATCATTTCAAAAAATAATCACTCGATTTGGATCATTTTTTAGAAAGTTACGGTCAAAAGAAGAGGTGGTATTTTCGGCCTTCAAAACGTAGGTCCGAAAATGGGTTTAAAAGACAAGCATTTTTGACATAGCTAGACTAAAAACATGAGGAAGTGGTCAACATGAAAGTTGTAGCCATTAGATTTATATATGGTTTGAGAAAATGAAAATCATGATTTGGAGCAGAAAGGTGGAAGTTATGGCCGAAGGAAGTAGGATGAAAATGGAAATGATTTTGGGTGAAATTTGAACAAGCTTTCTAAGGATTTTTTTTCTTCTCCTAAGGCTAAAGAAGAAGCCATGAAAAACATTAATAAGGAAGAAGAAGATGGAAATGAAATCAAGGGAGAAGAAAAAGAATATGTGGGGTGTGTGTGTGTGTGTATATGCAAAATGAATTAAATAATATAAATAGTCATAATTATATCTAGGCCATCACAAATCTTTTATAATATATATATATATATATATATATATAATTATGTTTAATCATATCACTCTTTTATTTATTTATATATATATATATATATAATTGTGTTTACTCACATCACTTTCTTTTATATGTATAATTATTATATTTAGTCGCATCACTTTCTTTATATATATATATATAATTAATTATTAATTCTAAGACGTGATAAGGGATAGTGATGGTTAATAATTACAATCTAAGATGTGACAATACTCAATATATATACATATATATATAACCTAAGATGTGATAATACATATATATATATATATATATAAGTTTATTATTTTTATAACTATGTCTTGTCACATCACTTACTAATCCAAATTAACATAAGATAATTTATTTCTAAATGTATTATTATTTAGTTAATAAACTCTTATATATGTGTATATATGGTGCACAAAGACAAACAATGTTCCTGAAAAAAATTACGGTATCGAAAGGTTGAAATTTCGAAAAACTTTCTTCGGTGACATTTTCTATTTTTCTACGAACTATTTAATTTGGTAAATAAATTTTGAAAATGGTTTTATAATCATTATTAATTTATTAAAATGAGTTTATTTTCATTATAAAACCTACATACTGAACTTCTAAAATTAAATAAATATTTACTAATCAAAGCAGTGAAATTCTGGGTCATTACACAATACATCCATCAAACCAAATCCAAGCAATCACTTATACTCTCACAAGTACTTAGCCACATTTCCCATGTTAATCAGGGTTCACTTCCAACATAATACTAAGAATTGCTCTTTATATATCAAATGTAGATACAATGGGGTTTACACTGGTTTGACTCATCATTTATGGATATTGGTGGAACTGAAAGTGGGTGTTCACACAACAATATCTTTTAAATTGACCATATTACCATTTCCGCTTTGGTCTTACTCCACTAACAATATCTTGATTCAACTCCTGTTCTTACCAACTTAATCAGCCATAGCTATCTGAAGTAAGGATTCCTTAGTAACTACCCAATAGACAGATAGCTTAACTGGAATAGCTACAAATATATTCGACTCATATACATATATTATATATTTTTATAAAATATACAAGTACGCTCTCCAATACATTCCCTAATTTAATAACGTATGCTTTGATAACAACCTACCTTTTCAGAACCTCATAACTAAAGAACAAAGTCCGAAAATGGTGAGTCACTAGGTGATGATACATATGAAATATATAAAGAGAACATAAGATTAAACAATACTAACTTAAAACTTTTAGATTCTCACAATGAAATAGTCACATAAAATATCATATTACACAAATGCATATGTTTAATAACATATTTGATATCATAACATAAGTCTTATAATCTAAATCCAAACAACCCTACATTATAACACTAAGTCTTTAATACACACTTTATTTACAATATATATATATATATATATATATAATATACAAGTTACGTCTCCAAAACCTCTATGCCTCCAGACACCATCAATTTGAAGAATATAGATGGAAAAATATAGGAGTGGGCCAGACACATATCTATGTGAATGAAGTAAATCTAATACAAGTATACTACTATGACATCAATTATAACATGATTTAAGTCTAAGAATAATATTTTCTACACTCGTCTGTGCCACGGTACAGAATAATATTATACTATCTAAATATTCTCAAACGTTGTTTGGTTTTGCCCCTTGCGGTAAAGGATTACACATCAATGACTATCTGGTCTCGCCACATGCGATAAAGAATAATCATGCCTTTGACTCACGTCTGGTCCCACATTTAGCACTACAGATCGACTGTAGTCTATCAAAACCTTCTTGGACCAGCCTCAATGCCCTATAGGAGAACTTCATGTCAATACTCAACGATCAAGGACCTGCTATGGCGCTACAAGATCAAGGATTTTCCATTAACCATACATTTGTATTTACATAAAACTCTAATATCCAAGTTATGTAAACCATATTCATATTTTATCATTTCCATACCGTTCTTGCATTATCATCCAATTTCCAAACTATACTCATTATACTCTTATCATATTATCATTGCCAAAATTCACATATTCGTTCACCTATCCAAACCATATACATATACTATATCAACTATGACGACTAAGTCGTATAAACCATATATTATAATACATATAACATATCACCTCGGATAACAACCAAAAACCATCTCATATATTCACTTATTCCTTATTACCTTCATTCTTATTGTTATGTGTTAGATCACCTTTCATAATGCCAGTGAAAACGGATCAAATCAGTTATTTCACATCTATATGGACTATATGGCCAAGGTTCAGTCCGGTAGAAATACTGCCTACAAATGGACCGGTTGTGCCTACCGGTGTATGTATTTCATGAAAGGTTTATGGATTTGTAAATTTTATGATTTAACCACCGTTTCTTGCCTCTAATCGTCACTGCCTTGCCTCAGGTCATCGAAGATGGTGTATATACCCTGGTTCTTGTCTCCTATGTCCAATTCTATCCATTGTTTATTGTGAGGGTTTTCATACTATAACTTAGTTTGATTTATAACATTGATTTCATCTGAATCCTTTCCCAAAACCAAATAAAACCTAAAATTATTATCTATAAATGTTTGATTACTCTAATATAGGCTTTAGATCACTATTATAACATCATAATCATTTTATACTGTCAGAATATGTCAAAATATGATTTCTTTAGGTTTAAACTTGAATCGATAGCCAACTTAGGGTTTTCTGAAGTGTCCTCTGAAATAAAGTATGTATTTTATATTTCTTAAGTCCATGTATAATAAATTAGATAATAGTTTAATTCTAAATATCCCTAAAGCATCCCATAACAATATTAGAGTATTATGACAAGATCGGAGAAGGCACATCAAGAAACCTGAATTCCTCCTCTATCTAAAAAATCCAGAAATTTCAAACTTCGAATTAGCCTTTTATTTTCACTCTAGATGATATTGATTTCTGCCATGAGTCTAATGCAATTTACCTCGTTAAATTTCATTAAATTTGTGCTTTTTATGTTTGAGTGCTTGAAAGAGGAAGAAGATGATTCAGTATCTTCAAAAAATGGGAAGTGAGAAATTGAGAAATGGAAAGATATGTACTCTTTTAACTTTTTTTAGGAGGGAAATATGAAATGGCCTTTCCGTTCAATTTTAAATTACAAGCTTGGCCCAAATCAGCCCAAACCCACTAGTTAAAATGCTAATATCTCATTCATACTTTGTCCGGTTCGGGAAAATGAATACTCTATCCCGACCAGAAAAATGAGACCCACGTAATGGTATAACTCCCATATGCTAATTCAATAGTTTGTAAAAATTACAGTTCTTCCTTCAATTAATATTAACAAAAATATTCTCCCATTCACTTTCAAGTTTATTTATCATTATTATTATTTAAATTAGAACGAATTTTTGGGGTATTACATCAGTAGTCTTTTATGTTTCACCTAATCCTAAGAGAAACTGAGAAGTCTTTCGACTTCACAAGTCGGTGTTAGGACTTGTATATCTTGGGATTTTGATCTTGAGTATAGCACAACAAATCATACTCTCATATATGATGGATAACTTCTTATCAGTTGTATCACATACAACTCTTAACCTGTTATTTCTTGTCCTTATCCCATCTTTACCTTAAGAAAAGCTCAACAAGTATAGTGGGACTTCAGACTTAACATTTCACGATGGCCTAAGTATAATGCATATGACTTGAGGAATGTGCAGTTATCTTACCTCATCTATTCAATATATTAATAGTACGAGACACAACGTCCCTAGCTTGAGAAAGCTTGACAACTAAAGAGTACGCAAGTAACCTATTAATATATAAATGATAGAGGACAACTTTATATTAAAGATTCATAATCTTCAATATATTATATCAAGTGATAATGACTTATGAAATAATGTATTTCTTATGAAATACCCTCCCGATTCAAGTGTTGGACGCATCAAAAATCATCGTATATGTACATATACGTATGTATTTATTCCTTAAGTCTATTTTGGCTTTCTTTGATGTACCACCTTTAGTTTATACATTCATATTGTATAATTTATATTATTATATAACTTTTATATTCGGGGCATTTCACTAAAAGGACAAACTTTGCAGTCCAATTAGTTTCTAGTACACACATTTACAGAAATTAATTTCAAGGCTAAAGTCAGCAGAATAATTACTTTTAAGGACAAAATCAGCAGTCCAATTACTTTCAAGGACATAATTTCATAGGTTTTTAGGCCTTAGAAACTAATTATTTTGCATTTTGGCCTTAAAAGTAATTATTTCAGTTATGTGTCCTAGAAACTAATTGCACTTGCTAAAGAGACCCTTGTGGCTAGTTTCCACTTTATATATATTTTATATTACTTATATAATAGTCTTATGTATAATATCTCACTTAATTAATTTTAATTAATTAACGTCTTAATTAATTTTAAATTAATTTAATATAACATTTATATTAAATATTTATTACATTCTATAACCTTGATAATATTATACATATAACTTTTATATATGTATATTCATTTAATTAATTTACCTTTAATTAATTAATTTAATTTAATTTCCAATTAAAAAATATTAATTTCAAAATTCAATTCATGTATATACATGTATGTATACTTATGTGATTTTAAACCTTTAAAAACAACATAACATATATCATAACATATAATGCATGTGTACATTTATTAATTTATTAAATTATTTTATTTATTTATTTTATTAATCTAATGAATAATTTATAAAAAATTGAAATTAATATATATACATATTTTTCAAAAATTCTGAATTACTATTATATTATAAGTTTTATAATATATTTACATCTTATTTTAAACTTGACATTTACATTTAAAATATTTTATTTTTTAATTTTCAAACAATTTTGAAAATTAGCCCAAGGCCTAATTCTGATTGAGCTCTTTTATTAGGAGCAATATTTTGGGCTCATATATCTGTTCGGACCGGGCTAGCAGCCAGGTTGGGCAAAGGACTTGATTACTCAGACCCAATCCTTCGGCACCACTTTTCTTAGACACCGTACTAACTGGGTTGCGAGCTTAATTGGTTATCGCTAACATAACTAGTTACACCACATAGGCTATTGGGGTCTGATATCATTGTTAAAACTAGGCCAGCCCACAACGTAAGTTATGTAAGAATTTCAAATGTATTTTTCATCCTATCGGATCTTTATTGGGCCTATAAAGTCAAATTTATTAGAACATTTCTAAATTTAATCTAATAAAATTATATATTTCATTTAAATTCTTAAATTGTTGACAGAAATTAATTTATTTTCAATTTAAATATAAGTATACATACGTATCATATACACGTAACGACCCGTAATTTTAGATAATTAAAAATATTCAATTTAATAAGGTTTTGTGATTTAATGTTGGAATTTAATAAGGTTTTGTGATTTAATGTCGGAAGAAATCAAAATTTGTGGTTTAATATTAAGAATATGACTGGAATGAAATGTAATATTATTAATTTAAGGTAATTGATAACTGCTTTAAATGTAACTTCGACTAATTAAAATGATTGAAAGTTAAAATTGGTTATAGATTGTAATTATTGTAATAATGCGTGTATAAATTGATAATTGGATTAAATGAGTAATTGATAAATTAAATGTTGTATTAACTAAATAAAATAATGTGCAGTAAATTGCAATTGGATAGATTAGTATTGTGCAAGTTTTTATAACATTTGTTTGTAAATAATAAACTTATAAATGAGACTAAAAGTTAATGGTGACAATTATTATATGTTGTCTATTTATTTAGTCTGTCAAATTAAATTGGAATCAATTGCAACAAAGTGTAATTAAATATTACGTTAATGGAAATTAAGTTGAAATTGAAGAATATCAATGTAATAAGATATAAACCAATGTTAACTACGCCTATAGAGTAATAATCTGTTAAAAAAATTGAAGTCAAATTAAATTAATTCGTTGGAATTAAATTCTAATTAATTGCATTTAACTACAGTTGAAATTGAACATTGTAATTAGTATAATATTAAACACAAGATTAAATTGTAAACAAATTTAAATTCTTGTAAATGTCTGAATAATCAAAAATGATAAAATATGCCAGTTATTAAAAGTGGAATTAAAAAAAGTGATTTAATCAATTTAACAATAATTTATTTAATTAATGTGAAAATAGCCATTTTGGCCACTGCCTCAGATTTCGACGAAACCAGTTTCATCGGATCTGTAATAGTGAATTATTATAGAATTTCAAGTTTCGTAGCGATCGCATCGTCGTTTGATCGTACGGACTCTAACATGTAGAAATCAATTTAATTAAATTCAATCGAAATCAATCTGGAATAAGCTGATTTTAAAGCTAACTTCTTCATATAATGGAATTAGACTTGAAAAACATTCCATTGAGTTTAAAAATATCGAAAACATCTATTTTGATATATGGAATGACCCATTTTTGTTTTAGAGGCAGAACGGGCTTTTTGGGTCGTTGTTTGTTGTATGTACCAATTCGATATGTGCTTATTTTCTTATCGAGCTTTGTTATTATAAATAGGCTCATTTTCCAAATGCTAGTAGTCATTTTTCTTATTTTGTACGTACAATTCCATCGGTCTGCTTCTTCTTCTCAAATGGCAAAAACCCAAAATTTCTGATTCAATTGCAAATCAAAATCAAATCGAAAATTTAAAACTCCCCAAACAATATTATATTATATATCGATTCGAAGCTCTCAATGAGCGCAATCTACTGCAATGATCCATTTTTTGAATCCGACCATCGTTTGTCCAGAAATCAATGAATTAATCTCGGTCGTTCATCGCGTTGTGACCAACTTCGACCGATTGTCGAATCGATGGTACGGATTTGTGGAGATCGATGAGCGGAGTCCATCGGTGCAGTTCGTTTGGCCTGGTGATGGTTCGATCGTCCTTGAAAATTCGATTAGGTCATGAAAAAGTGGTGGCGACTTCTCCTTTCGGTCACAATCAAGGACGAGGTTGATCACCAGGGGGGTCGCTTAGGCGTAGGGGAGGTCAGAGCGAGGTCAGTGGCCATGTCTGGCCAGCGGCAACATATCGTGAAGCCAAGGCACGAGGTTGAGATGGCGGCTCAGGCTTCTCGATCACGATATTAGGGTTTGCTTGGGGATGATCATGATGTGGCGCGATTTGTTTTTCTTGAGGTAGCGTGATTTCTTGTTTATTTTATATATATTTATAATTTGAATCGTATAACTTCTAATTATCATAACTTTTAAATACGAGGTCGGATTTATGTGCAGTTTGTTCCACTGCGATTGTATCGAAATTTCAGACTTTCTGGAACTAGTTTGGATGAATTATGAGACCGTTGAATTTTAAATCCACTTACAACTACTAAATCCTGTTTTACCGTAAAAATCAATTTGAAATCTAAGGTGACTGTTTTAACCCACTTACAACTACTAAATTTTCTTATTCTAGTTAAATTAAATGTTTGATGTGATTAGAAATTGATTGCTTGATGTTTGGAATATTTAAATTTTCATTCTAGTTAAATATGACTTTTATTGTATTTAACCATCATTTGATTTAAATTTGAATTTAATTGTCAATTAAATACATGGTAATGATATTCAATTGATTGATGTTATTTATTGGTCAATTTTATGGTGATTGTGATGTATGTTTGATTGTTGATATTGGATGAATGGATGTTATATTTTAGATTGTTATAACGTTGCAAGTTCCCTACGGGTTGAAATGATACGTACCCAAACGATTTGATGAATTAGAGAGAAATCATTATAGGTTGAAATGATAGACTCGAGCGATTTCATGTATTTGAAATTTAAGTTTAGGATTGCGGGTTGAAATGATATATACCTAGAAAATTTTAAATTGCGGATTAAAATGATAAATATCCGTATCACTTAACCATAGGGTAGAAAAATATATACGGACACCGGATTGGTTAAATTAAATGATTTTCTAAATCTTTAAATTTTTTGAATCTAGTTAAATGATATTTTGAAGAAAACTTGATTTATATAAACTGAATAATCATTTTCGAAAATCCGAGTTTTAAATGTTGAAATTGGAATTGGTTTAAATTGAAATGTTGAAGTTGAAATTAAAGTATAAATGACACTTATCAAAATTAAGTCATTTAAATGTTGGAATGAAAGAAATGGTTAAATATAATGTTAATTTCAAAATTTATTATCTCAATATAAACTGTAAATTTTCTTTTAAATTTTAATTTTAAGATTTTCAACTATTAAAAGTTAGTCTATTTTAAACCAACTTAATCAATTTAAAATATTAAATTTATTTTAAACTAGTTTAACCTATTTAAACTAATTAACCTATTTAACCTATCTTAATCTATTTTAATTTATTTAATCTGTTTTAATATATTTTAATTTATTTCAAAACCTTTTAAACTTTATTAAACTATTTTAATCTATTTAAACTATTTGAATTTATTTAAACTATTTAACCTGTTTTAGTTCTATTTAATCTATTTTAAATTCATTTAATCTAATTTAAATCAAATTAATCCGTAATAAACCTATTTAATCTTTTTTAAACCATTTAACTATTTTAAATCTAATTAAAATATTTTAATCTATTTTAAATTTATTTAATCTATTTTAAACTTATTTAACCTAATTTTATCTATTTAAAACTATGTTAAACTAATTACACTATTTATAACTATCTAAATTAATTTCTAAATTTTAGATGGTGTAAAGTGGAAAAATTTATAATTAAAGCCTTGATTTTTAGGCGAATAATGGTTAATGATGTTATAAAATAAGTAAGGATTTAAATGACATATTTGAGAAATATGATGATTTCAATTCAGGATTTAATCTATTTTGGAAATATGAATTCAAAAATGATAAGATTTCAAATGTGGTATAATTTCGGAAGTAAATGTGATTACGAAATAATATGGTTTTGAGAGTATGATATTTTGATATCAATTGTGAATTGACTGTTGAAATGTAAAAGATCCATCCGGTGTGAAATAAGTGCTTGGTTGTTAAAGAGACCGGGATCGGGTATTGTCATACTCTCTGTGTAACAACCCGCATATTTTACGATTGAGTATTTAAATATTTTATTTAAATATTTCATCGTTAGTCGGATTTTAATCCGAGAAGCTACTTTTTGCAAACGGTCGAATTAGGACTCGAGACCACCCCCATTGAGTTCAAAATGACATTTGCGATCTTTTTGAGTATAAACTTTGATATGTTTGGAGTTAGTGGAATTTTGCTACTTTTTCACTTAGGGCATTGGTTTTATTTCAGCCCATTAGACCCAAGCTTCACCCTCTTCTCTTCATTACTTCATTTCTATTTCCTAACATTCAAGCTTTAGCAACAATGGAGAGAGGAATGGAAAATTAAAACTCCAAGCCCTAGTTTTCATTTGCAAATCAAGTTCTAGCTCCAAATCCAAAGAGAAGCTATCGGTAAGCATCATCTTCTTCTTCTCCAACTCATTCTCTTTTCAATTTCAGAAATTCCTAAACCTGACTTTGGGAATGTTCTTCTTTTGAGCTTAGATTCAAGCTTATTTGGGTTTTGTTGAAGTGTGGTTGATTCTTCCTTTGCTTTCAAGCTTCTCCTTCCTTATTTTAGTGAAAAGGTGAGATTTTTATCTCACATCTAAGCCTATGATTATCTTTGATTGTTAGGTATGAATTCCTAACACTTATTCATGTGCTCTTGATTTTGACTTGGATTGGTTTTGTGAATATTCCAATTTTTGGTGTTTTGAGTTCAAATCTTCAAAAATCATAGCTTTGTTGTTTGAACATTCTTTTGGTGATGCATCGAAGAGCCTATTGGGCTAGGTAGCTGATTCGCATAAATCCTTAGTGTCGTTGCTCGACCGAATGCATTTTGGAAGAAATTTGCCTTCATTTAGATAGGCTTGGAAGTGAAGTAAACAAGTTCCAGTCGGTTGGATTCTGGTCCAGTCGACTGACCTGCTACCTGAGCACATCTCAGGTTCTGGTCCAGTCGACTGGCGTACTGAGTCCAGTCGACTGACCAACATCCCGCGAATATTCTGAGACTGAGTTCAGTCGACTGAACTCAGTAAGCCAGTCGACTGACCTGCTCTTAAATGCCTATTATGCCTATTTTTGTCTATTTCTCTTGTGTTTCCAAATTTAATCAATTCGGGTTTATTCCCACTTGTGTTATCAATTGTTATTCGACTTTGATGACTTCTAATTTGGGATTTTTGGAAATATCCATTTTGATGGATGTGATAGCGATTTCTTTGGAATTAATTCACGTCTTTGTATGTGCATTTTAGTGATTGATTTTTTCTACAATCATTTTTGTGATTTGTCACTTTAAAAATATAAAGGTTTTCTATACTAATAGTAAATATCAAAACTCTTTTATCAAAACGATTTCATCTCTATTTTAAATATCAAGCTCGCTTCTTGAACCATTTTCCATTCTATTTGTATATACAAACCTTTACCTCACTCGTATGAGAAATTTAATTAAATGGCTTAGTAAAAAAAGTGGTATGAAACGCTTGCGTGTACTTCGTCAGTTAATTCTTAGACTTGTTCGATTGAATCTCTTGTGACAATTTTCGAGTGGAGATCTACAATTTGTTCGTAAATATTTAAGTTAAGCTAGTAGTTATGGGACATGAAGTTAAGCTCATACATTTACTAGCTTAGTGTAATTGACACTTCTTGATGATCGATGATGATCATTTTTGTGATTTAGACTAGCAATGTGCGATGTCTCTTTGTCTGCGAGGGAGACTAAACCCTGTTTCTGTGGAGTTTCGGCTCAATATGGTGGGGTAGCGACCCATGGTCTTTGGGCCGTTTTGTGGAGCTTCAGCTCAAAATTAATGGTTACCAACCATGGAATAGCGTTCCATTTTATGATACACGTGTTGGTGAGTTTTCATACTCCCGTTTTGTGATAGGCCTCCCCCTTTTTGTGATTTCTGGATTTCCATTGATGATTTCTAGAATTTGTGTTTTCACCAATTTTCGTGTTACATTGATAAGCTTTATCATTATTTATGCATTGGTGAATTTGTATGTCATTAACTTTCGTGATTGGCATCGATATGATGTCAATATTTGTGACTTGGTGAATAAAATTAAAGAGTATGACAATCATTTTTATCTTTGAGAAGATTCTTGTGATATTGATTAATCTCTTATTGATTTTCAATTACATACTTATCATAGTATGGCTTTATGGTTATCTTACGTTTTTGTCAGATGTCTTATTCTATATCAATTTACCTAATATTTATAGATAGACTGATCCGTTTATTATTTTCTTATTAAATAATACTCGGGTCAGACCGAGATATTATAGGTGCTTCTGCTTGACTTCTCATCTGGGATTATTATCCTAACTTTTGGCTAACTACTTAGATTAGTAATTTTTGGTTGTATACATTTGAGATATAGACTCATTGATGTATACTTATTCTTTTGTGTAACACTTATAACTATTCTTTCATGATATTATGGATCTTGTTTGACCACTACTCTGATTTACACTTTCATGTGTAATATTCATATCTTTTTCCGCCTTTGTGATATGGATATCTGTGACTGATTTATGTTATGTTTATTTCTATATTTGTTTCCGAAGATATTATAGCCACTGTGTAGTAGCCTTGAGTTTGCATAGGTATGTCTGATTCCCTCTTAAGATGATAAGTTGTATTTTTATCTGGCATATCGGTACTCGCACAAAGCAATTATACAGATGGTCGCTCCTCAACGGCCTTATTCTCCGTGCTCGTTGATGGCATTACCGCGTAGTGTCCTTGGCTAGCATGGGTATAGAGGTGGGGCGTCACGGCTTGGTATCAGAGCCAAACTTCAGAACAATGTAGAATAGTTTAGCAAGGATCATCGTCCTAAGTCCATCTTAGGAGTCGTGCCTTAGGATTTTATTCGGGTCTTCGAACTGTCCTATCCTATTTTCTTTTTTAATTCCTTGTTTTATCAATCATTATTGCTTGATATTAATTTTGTGAATAACCTTTTTCTTCTTCTTTCTTTCTTTCTTAATGAAGAGAAATGGTTAGACATGGCCATCCCAGCGTCGGTCAATCTAGTGCTACTCCCCAAGATGGAGTATTTATGCCTGCCCAGCAGCTTCTTGATCTAGTAAAGAATGCTCAAGCAACCGGTTCTAATCCGGAGTCTACTCAACCTAAGTCTGGATTTGCACGTTTGTGCAACGATTATACCCATTTGGATGGGAAGCCATTCAAAAGTTCTGAAACCAATATTGAGGTCCAGGCTTGGCTAAGATCATGCGATCGAATCTTTTCTCGCATGAATCTTATTGATCTTCACCGAGTTCAGGTGGCCTCTAGTATGCCCCAAGAAAGAGCATTAGATCGGTATGAGCTTCTTTTTTCTGAAATTATTGAAGCGGATCGTACTTGGGAGAAATTCCGGGAACGATTCGAATTAAAGTTTGTGCCAGAAGCTGAGAAAATAACATTGGCTCGTCGTTCCATTGACCTTGTTCAAGGCAAATCCTCCATGGCAGATTATGTCGCATCCTTCGAGTCACTTTCTAAATACGGGGTCGAATACATAAACACCCCATTGAAGAAGAACCAAAGATTTGTCTATGGCTTGAACAGAAATCTCAAGAAGCCATTACATCTAAAAATTGGAAGTTTCTTTTGATCAACTCATTGATATCGCTCTTCGACTTGAAGAGGCTGATAGAGTAAGTAATGTTGAGGTTGGGAGTGCTAAACTGAACTTCACCAACAAGAAAAGGCCTAATAAGTTCAAAGGTCCTTATCCTGATAATAAGAAAGGGAAGCAAGCCTCTCTTGCAACTAAGACTTCTACGTCAAGTGGAGGGCAATGCTACAACTGTGGTTCTAAGGACCATTATGCGAATAAGTGTTCAAAGCTCTGTGCTTGTTGCTATTGCAAAATCCCGGACCATTATATATATTCGTGTCCCAAACTTCAAGGCAGGAAGGAGCGAAAGCTTAAAGTGGTGCAAACTCCTAGTAACACTTCTCGTGGTCAAGGTATTTCTCATCCTATCCTTGATGGCATTATTTTATTTCGTGATCAACCTCTTCGAGTTTTTTTTATATGGGTGCGTCCCATTCTTTTATATCAAAGGAACTTGTTGATACATTTTCTTTAAGTGTTGTTGCTTTAATAACTTCTTTGAGAATTGCGAATCTGGTTGGTGGATTCGCAACAATCAGTTTATTGTGTAAAGATGTCGAAATTATTTTGTGCGATACTCTTTCCGTGCCGATTTGCATGTTATGCGTTACCTTGGCTTCGAAATGATTTTGTAAATGGATTAGCTTAACCGTTATGAAGCTCAAATCCTATGTACTGAGCAGACTATTCATCTTCGACATCCTCAATCTGTTAAGAAGATTTCTATTGATCTTAAATATTCGGATTTCGGCTTGGCAGCATCTTTATATTCTTTAAATCCTCATGATGATGATGATGATGATGATGAGGAAGATGTCATTTCTCTTATTCACGTTGTTCGTGAATTTTTCGACATATTTGAGCCCGTTTTAGGATTACCACCTAAGCGAGCAATTGAGTTCAAAATTAATCTCATCCCTGGAGCTCAACCTATCACTCGTCCTCCTTACCGTATGTCCAATAAAGAAAATGAGGAGATGCACAAACAGTTATCTGAATTGGAGACGAAGCAATTTATTCGCTCTAGTTCCTCTCCTTGGGGAGCTTCGGCTAATTTTGTGAAGAAATCCGATGGTACACTTAGGCTTAGCGTTGACTACCGCAAGCTTAACGATCTCACCATCAAGAATAAATATCCTTTACCTCGGATTGATGATCTATTCGATCAACTTAGTGATGCTAGAGTCTTTTTGCAATTAGACTTAGGAACCGGTTTTCATCGGCTTCGTATTGCAGACGATAGTATTCATTTGACATCGTTTCATACTCGTTATGGATCTTATGAATGGCTTGTTATGCCATTTGGTTTAAAGAATGCTCCGGCTTATTTCGTTGACCTTATGAATAGAGTTTTCAAAGACTTCCTCGATCGATTTGTTCTCATCTTTATTGAGATATTCTTGTGTATTCTAAAATCGAGGAGGAACATGAAAAGCATCTTCAGGTTGTGTTGGAAACTCTTAGGAGCAATCAATTGATAGCAAAATTTTCTAAATGCCATTTTTGGCAATCTCGTGTGAAATTTCTCAGTCATATCAGTTTCGAATCCGGAATTTCCGTAGATCCTTCCAAGATTGAAGCGATTCAAAATTGGAGGAGACTGGAGAGTGTGACGGAAATTCGTAATTTTCTCGGATTGGCGGGTTATTACCGTTGTTTTATCAAAGACATTTCTAAAATTTCCGTGCCTCTTACTAGCTTGACAAAGAAGTAAGTTAAATACATTTGGTCGGAAAAATGTGAAGCTTCTTTTCAGAAATTAAAAGAACTCCTTTCCGATGCTCCTATTCTTGTTATTCCCGAGGGGAATCAAGATTTTATTGTTTATACCGATGCTAGTCGCGTTGGTTTGGGTGTCGTTCTTATGCAAAGGGAATGTGTTATTTCTTATGCTTCTAGGCAATTGAAGCCAGCCGAGACTATATATGCCACTCATGATTTAGAGCTCGCGGCTATTGTTTTCGCTCTTAAAATTTGGAGTCATTATCTTTTGGGAGAGAAATTTGTTCTCTATACCGATCATAAATCTTTGAGGTATTTATTTTCTCAAAAGGAACTTAATTTGCGTCAACAGCGTTGGCTCGAGTTCCTTGCATCTTATGATCATGATATTCTTTATACTTCCGAAAAGGGAAATCGTGTTGCCAATGCACTTAGTCGCAAGCAACAAGTGGTTGTTTTTATGATGATATCCGAATGGAATGATGTCGGGGTTTTATCCACTTGTGAGATTCGAGATTGTGTTTTCAATTTATGTTCATCTCTTGTTTTATGTAGCCTTGAGGCTCATCCTTCTCTTTTAGACCACATTCTTGAAGCTCAAAAGCTAGATCCCGAATTGGCTCTTCTTGGCCAAAATTTTAGGGATAAAATTGATATTGAAGGTTTAAAAGACTTTGATATTGATTTTCGTGGCGGCATTCGAAAATTTGGTAGACTTATCATGCCAAATAGTAGTGATCTTTGTAAAGACATTTTAGAAGATTCCCATCATTCTAAATTTACCATTCATCCCGGTAGTAGTAAAATGTACGCGGATATGAAACGACTTCATTATTGGGAGGGAATGAAATATGATATTGCTAACTTTTTTAAGTGTTGCATGACTTGCTAGCTTGTCAAGGCCGAGCATCAAAGGCCCGGTGGGTTACTGCAACCTTTAGATATTCCAATTTGGAAGTGGGACCAAATTTCCATGGATTTTATAGACGGCCTTCCCCATTCTCGTTCGGGTCATGATAGCTTATGAGTGATAGTTGATAGACTTAATAAATCCGTCCATTTTATTCCTGTTCGGTCTAACCGGACCGTTCCTCTTTTGCCAAACTCTTTATTAAAGAAATTGTAAAATTGCATGGAGTTCCTACTTCTACTGTTAGCGATCATGATCCATTGTTTACTAGTGGATTTTGGAAGAGTCTTCAAAAAATTTAGGAACGAAGCTTAATTTTAGCACCGGTTATCCTCCTCAGTCCGATGGACAAACCGACCGTGGGAATCAAACTCTTGAAGACTTCTTCGTGCAAGTGTTCTTGATTTTGGTGGAAGTTGGGAAGATCATATTGCTCTCGTAGAGTTTTCCTATAATAATGGCTTCCAATCTAGTGTTTGTATGGAACCTTTTGAGGCACTCTATGGAAGGCCATGCTGATCTCCTTCTTGTTGGCTTGAGGCCGGTGAGAAGCTGGTTTTTGGTCCAGATTTAATTCTTGATTCCATAGAAAAGATTGACCTTATTCGTCATGGGTTGAAAGAAGCTCAAAGTAGGCAAAAATCCTATGTCGATAACCGAAGAAGGAAATTAGAATTTTTTGTGGGAGATTTTGTGTTTGTTCGTGTTTCACCTATGAAGGGTGTTGTGCGTTTCAGTCAATCGGGAAAGTTAGCACCATGATATATTGGTCCCTTTCCTATCACCGAACGTACTGGTTCCATGGCTTATCGCCTCTTATTACCGGCTCAATTTTCTGCTATTCATGACGTGTTTCACGTTTCTCAATTACGGAAATGCCTTCGAGATTCTGATTCTATTCTTGAGCCCGGTGTTGTGGAAGAAATTGAAGTTTTGCCTAATTTAACTATGAGCAACGTCCTATTCGTATTATTGCTTCGGAGGTCAAACGCCTTCGAAGTAAAGATGTTCCTCTTGTGAAAGATCAATGGTCCTCAAATCCTAAGGATTGTTCTTGAGAATCTAGAGAATTCATCGAGCGAACACATCCGGACTTACTTTCTCGTGCTCTCTGAGGTGAACTTTTTATTTCCAATTTCATTTGTGTTGAATATGCTTTTATGGTTGTTACTTTATATTTTCTTCTTAAATATTGCGAGGATACAATTTATTTAAGGAGGGGAGTCTGTAACAACCCGCATATTTTAAGATTGAGTATTTAAATATTTTATTTAAATATTTGATCGTTAGTCGGATTTTAGTCCGAGAAGCTACTTTTTGCAAACGGTCGAATTAGGACTCAAGACCACCCCAATTGAGTTCAAAATGACGTTTGCGATCTTTTTGAGTATAAACTTTGATATGTTTGGAGTTAGTGGAATTTTGCTACTTTTTCACTTAGGGCTTTGGTTTTGTTTCAGCCCATTAGACCCAAGTTTCACCCCTCTTCTCTTGATTACTTCATTTCTATTTCCTAACATTCAAGCTTTAGCAACAATGGAGAGAGGAATGGGAAATTAAAACTCCAAGCCCTAGTTTTCATTTGTAAATTAAGTTCTAGCTCCAAATCCAAAGAGAAGCTATCGGTAAGCAACATCTTCTTCTTCTCCAACTCATTCTCTTTTCAATTTCAGAAATTCCTAAACCTAACTTTGGAATGTTCTTCTTTTGAGCTTAGATTCAAGCTTATTTGGGTTGTGTTGAAGTGTCGTTGATTCTTCCTTTGCTTTCAAGCTTCTCCTTCCTTATTTTTGTGAAAAGGTGATATTTTTATCTCACATCTAAGCCTATGGTTATCTTTGATTGTTAGGTATGAATTCCTATCACTTATTCATGTGCTCTTGATTTTGACTTGGATTGGTTTTGTGAATATTCCAATTTTTGGTGTTTTGAGTTCAAATCTTCAAAAATCATAGCTTTGTTGTTTGAACATGCTTTTGGTGATGCATCGAAGAGCCTATTGGGCTAGGTTGCTGATTCGCGTAAATCCCTAGTGCCGTTGCTAGCCAAGGAATTTTGGAATTTCGAATGCATTCGGTCGAGCTGAACTTCGAATGAAGAATACAGAACTTTGAATGCATTTTGGAAGGAATTTGCCTTCATTTAGATAGGCTGGGAAGTGAAGTAAATAGGTTTCAGTCGACTGGATTTTTAATCCCGTCGACTGACCTGCTACCTGAGCACATCTCAGGTTCTGGTCCAGTCGACTGACCAACATCCCGCGAATATTCCGGGACTGAGTTCAGTCGACTGAACTCAGTGAGCCAGTCGACCGACCTGCTCTTAAATGCCTATTATGCCTATTTTTGTCTATTTCTCTTATGTTTCCAAATTTTGTCGATTCGGGTTTATTCCCACTTGTGGTATCAATTGTTATTCGACTTTGATGACTTCTATTTTGGGATTTTTGGAAATATCCATTTTGATGGATGTGATAGCAATTTCTTTGGAATTAATTAACGTCTTCGTATGTGAAATTTAGTGATTGATTGTTTCTACAATCATTTTTGTGATTTGTCACTTTAAAAATATAAAGGTTTTCTATACTAATAGTAAATATCAAAACTCTTTTATCAAAACGATTTCAACTCTATTTTAAATATCAAGCTCGCTTCTTAAACCGTTTTCCATTCTATTAGCATATATAAATCTTTACCTCACTCGTATGAGAAATTTAATTAAACGGCTTAGTAAAACAAGTGGTATGAAACGCTTGCGTTTACATCGTCGGCTAATTCTTGGACTTGTTCGATTGAATCTCTTGTGACAATTTTCGAGTGGAGATCTACAATTTGTTCGTAAATATTTAAGTTAAGCTAGTGGTTATGGGACATGAAGCTAAGCTCATATATTTACTAGCTTAGTGTAATTGACACTTCTTGATGATCGATGATGATCATTTTTGTGATTTAGACTAGCAATGTGCGATGTCTCTTTGTCTGCGAAGGAGACTGAACACCGTTTCTGTGGAGTTTCGGCTCAATTTGGTGGGGTAGCGACCCATGGTCTTCGGGCCATTTTGTGGAGCTTCGGCTCAAAAGTAATGGTTAGCAGCCATGGAATAGCGTTCCATTTTGTGATACACGTGTTGGTGAGTTTTCATGCTCCCGTTTTGTGAAAGGCCTCCCCCCTTTTTGTGATTTCTGGATTTCCATTGATGATTTCTAGAATTTGTGTTTTCACTTATTTTCGTGATTTACATTGATAAGCTTTATCATTATTTGTGCATTGGTGAATTTGTGTGTCATTAACTTTCGTGATTGGCATCGATATGATGTCAATATTTGAGGCTTGGTGAATAAAATTAAAGAGTATGACAATCATTTTTATCTTTGAGAAGATTCTTGTGATATTGATTAATCTCTTGTTGATTTTCAATTACATACTTATCATAGTATGGCTTTATGGTTATCTTACGTTTTTGTCATATCTCTTGTCTATATCAATTTACTTGATATTTATAGATAGACTGATCCGTTTATTATTTTCTTATTAAATAATACTCGGGACAGAACGAGATATTACAAGTGCTTCTGCTTGACTTTTCATCTGGGATTATTATCCTCACTTTTGGCTAACTACTTAGATTAGTAATTTTTGGTTGTATACATTTGAGATATATACTCATTGATGTATACTTATTCTTTTGTGTAGCACTTGTAACTATTCTTTTGTGATATTGTGGATCTTGTTTGACCACTACTCTGATTTACACTTTCATGTGTAATATTCATATATTTTTCCGCCTTTGTGGTATGGATATCTGTGACTGATTTATATTATGTTTATTTCTATATTTGTTCTCGAAGATATTATAGCCACTGTGTAGTAGCCTTGAGTTTGCATCGGTATGTCGGATTCCCTCTTCAGATGATAAGTTGTATTTTTATCTGGCATATCGGTACTCGCACAAAGCAATTATACAGATGGTCGCTCCTCAATAGCCTTATTCTCCGTGCTAGTTGATGGCATTACCCCGTAGTGTCCTTGGCTAGCATGGGTATAGAGGTGGGGCATCACACTCTGCCAGTACCGAAAACCACTTTAACAACTGTGTACATCGTGGAGATACCAGAAATGAAGTTGGGTGGTTTGGTGTATGATTCTGTATGAGGTATTTACATGTCCTTGATTCTCGTGAGTCAGCTTAGATGTGACTAAAACAGGAGCCATGTCGGGCCAAGTGAGGTCACACCTCCGATCGGGAACATTTCTTCGGTACCATATTATTACTTGGTGATGATTTGGTGGCCACCCCTCGATTTTGATTATGGGAGTGTGTTTTGAGGTGGGCGGTAGTAGCTGTTATGCATTACCACCAGTTCGGATCCGCAATCGGTATATCTACCCTAGCATTGTCTCGAGTGCCATGTTCACATGCCCTAGCATGCCTTTTATGAGTTTAGTTTGTACCATACCTATACCTATGGAGTGCCTCTGATAGCCCTCCAGTTTATAGAGGAATTACGATACTGTATATACTATGAGAATGTATAAAAATGTGTTTAGGGGGATAAGGGTAACACCTTAACGCTATTTTAATACTTTACTTTACTGTAGACACTATTATAATAGCTTATTGTACTACATAGTACATAGTTTAATGGATCCTTTGGAGATGGAATTCCTAAACATCTCTTAAGTTACTGCACTCACGTTAGACACTGTATAGGAGATGTCAAACCCCTTAAACATCATCAACGCTGTTACACTCATATTTATTTATTGTTGATTTAACTTATACAACATCTTTTAGTTCTGACTCAAATGTTTTGTTTTTTCAATTCGCTCGGGTCAGTCTGAGCCTTTTAGTTTATTGAAGATTGCTTGATTTTGTACTATTATTATTTATTATACTTATTCCGTTGCATTATATTGTTCCGCTGCATTTATTCATCATTTATTCTTGTTATATGTAACTCTGACTTGTAATATAATAGTATAATCAATGTTATTAGTAAACAGCTTCATGAACTGTTTATTTGATTATTATATTTTGTCATTCCGTCACGAGATTTTGTATTTGTTTTCTTTCTTTCTCTGATTTTCTTATTTGCCCCATAACAATCGGCCCTTTTGAATGGTTTGAGTCTGACATATGTGGTTTATCTTCAATTTAAACCGTCCAAAAAGGCACGTCGTTACAGTTGGTATCAGAGCTAAATATAGCGATAACCTTAGCTTTGTGGGGTCTGACTCTCTAGAAAAAGGGTAGCGATGCCTTAAAATGAGTCGTTAGGAGTGTGTGTGTGTGTGTGTGTGTATATATATGAGAGAGCATATTTGTTAGTGTTATAAAAGGTTTTCTATCGTGTTAATTTGTTCCGTTTTGTATTTATAAATCGATAGGGATTTCTAAGCACTTAATAGGGCAGACCGACCCAATATTTGTTTTGATATACAGGTGAATGATACAATTTTACTTAGCACATATTTTGTATATAAAAGAACAATTTTATAAATGATATAGTTGGTTAGAATATAATTTTTTGTTATATAGTTAAATTTATAAATATTGGTTGAAAAATGAGATTGTAAATAAAATAAATGTAAATTGAAAATTTTAGAACTTAAGTTCTGGGATTTTTGACATTTTCTTTCAAAAAGGTTTTGGAATATCATATTAGTAGTATTTAGAAGTATTTTCTGATATAAATATTTCAATATGTTTTGAAAGAAATATTTTAAAGGATTTTGGAAGGAAATAAATTCTGTACTCTCCTCTCTGTCGCAGCAAAATAATTTCGGTGATGAGTGCATGCATCATTGACGTCCATTTTCGAATTTCAAAGTGGAAAACCTGCTGTAGTAGTTCTACTGCACATCCGTTTTGATAAACAAATCTTAATTTTGATTTCTGAAGTTTGATTATATATATATATATATATATATATATATATAATTTATGAGTGTGTGTGTGTGTGTGTGTGTATATATAATTTTAAATGATTGAAATGGAACCCGGTTGTTTAGTTCTTAAGTTTCGATAAATTATAAATTGAAATCATTATAATGAATGGAATCTTGAATATATTAACAATTGGAGACTTCTAAAATGAAAATAAGGAATTTTAAAATGATTAAAGAAATAGATAAGAAATTGGAAATTTGTAACTTACCAGTTAAAGAATAATGAAATTTTAGAAGATGTGATTACTAAACATTTTGTTTACTAAAGTGAATGAGGTAACTTGTGTAACTTTCAATTGCATTCTAAAAAAACATATGTATAACTTACCAAAATATCGTAAGTAATAAACGTAATTTAATGGGAAATGAATTTTGTAAATGATGAATGAAAATTAAAGAAAAAAATCATTGTATGAATGAAAAATTATGAACATTAAATGATGTGAAATAAAATTAATAAGAACGAATTTGAATAATACTTGAAATCATTATTTATTTTGGCTTATGGCATGTTGGGGAGATGATACTTTAAATTGTTTAGGATGTCTGAATAATCTATTAAGTTTTATCTAAGACTATTGAGTGTATGGTTTACTTCATAGTTTATTTATCATTTTATATGATTAAAAGTTTCTGAACCCGAACACGCCATTTGTTATGGTTGCTATCGATGGATAATTGCTCTCTTTATTGAAATGATGTTTGTACTGTTTGTTTACAAATGATTATTGTTAGGTTGTGATGTTCCGTTTGTTATTTATGGAAACAACTTAAATATTTTCTTTTATACAATTGTTAACTTCTTTGGATTATATAAGTGAAATACAGTATATGTAGGCAATTGCTACTACTTTTGGTTTCATAAATAAGCGTTTGTTTGCTCGACAAATAGCTACGTTTTTGGATTACGGTTTTCGAGCGATATTATTTTTTTTCCCCTGGTTTGGGATATTTTATTTTGGAATGGAAATGTGTGATATATTGTTATTACCGATATTATTATTTCTCCCAGACCTCTCTGTAAAAAGGCGACTCTGTCGAAATTTTCTGTAAATTTTGGACTTATAAATTTTTTTGTAAAATGTTTTTCAAAACATTTATTAACTTGAATATAAAAGGATTTAATTGTTTTAAATTGACATATTTAATTTAAATTATTTAGTTATGTAAATTAATTGTTTATAAATTTAATATTTTGAACAAGATAGAGTAATTTCTTAATTGCTTCTTTCCCTTTTCGAGGAAGAAAAGTTTTGAGTGGAGGAGAGAGTAACGACCCGTAATTTTTGATAATTAAAAATAGTCAATTTAATAAGGTTTTGTGATTTAATATTGGGAGAAATAAAAATTTGTGGTTTAATAATTAGAATATAAGTGGAATGAAATGTAATAGTATTAATTTAAGGTAATTGATAACTACTTTCAATGTAACTCCAATTAATTGAAATGAATAAAAGTTATAATTGGTTATAGATTGTAAATTTATTGTAATAATGCGTGTATAAATTGATAATTGGATTAAACGAGTAATTAAATGTTGTATTAGTTAATGAAATAATGTGCAATAAATTGCAATTGGACAGAACTAGTATTGTGCAAGTTGTCATAACATTTGTTTATAAACAATAAACTTGTAAATGAGATTAAAAGTTAATGGTGACAATTAATATATGTTACCTATTTATTTAGTATGTTAAATTAAATTGTAATCAATTGCAGTTAAATGTAATTAAATATTACGTTAATGGAAATTAAGATGAAATTGAAGAACAATAATGTAATACGATATAAACCGAATATTAACTATGCCCATAGAGTAATAATTGATTGAGAAAAAGATTGAAATCAAATTAAATCAATTTATTGGAATTAAATTATAATTAATTGGATTTGATTACAGTTGAAATTGAACACTGTAATTAGTATAATATTAAACACTAGATCCATATGTAAATTTGTTTTAAATTTTTGTAAATGTCTAAGTAATAAAAAACGATAAAATTTGTTAGTTCTTAAAAGTGGAATTAAAAAAAGCGATTTAATCAATTTAATAATAATTTACTTAATTAACGTGAAAATAGCCATTTTGACCACTATCTCGGATTCGATGATTCATCGAATCCGTTGCAGTGAATTATTTTAGAATTTCTAGTTTCGTAGCGATCAGACTTATCGTTTGATCGTACGAACTCGAAACACGTAGAAATCAATTTAATTGAATTCAGTAAAATCAATTGAAATGAGCTAATTGTAAAGCTAACTTCTTCACGCAGTGAAATTAGGACATGAAAACTGTTCCATTGAGTTTAAAAATATCGAAAACTTCTATTTTGATATGTGGAGACCCACTTTCGTTTTGGAGGCTGAATGGGCTTATTGGGTCGCTATTTGTCGTTCGTACCAATTCGATATGTGTTTATTTTCTTATCGGGCTTTGTCATTATAAATAGTCTCATTTTCCAACCTAAGCAGTCATTTTTATTATTCTGTACGTACAATTTCTTCTGTCTGCTTCTTCTTCTCAAATGGAAAAAACCCAAAATTTCTAGATTCAATTGCAAATCAAATCGAAAATTTAAAACTCCTTAAACAATATCATATTATATATCGACTCGAAGCTCTCGACGAGCGCAATCTACTGTAACAGTTCATTTCTCGAATCGGACCATAGTTTGTCCAGAAATTAATGAATTAATATCGGCCATTCATCGTGTTGTGATCAACTTTGATCAATCGTTAAATCGATGGTATGGATTTGTCGAGATCGGTGAGCGGAGTCCATCAGCGTAGTTCGTTTGGCCTGGTGATGGTTCGATCATTATTGAAAATTCGATTAGGTCATGATATAGCGACGGTGGTTGCTCCTTCCGGTTGCAATCGAGGACGAGGTCGATCACTGGGAGGGTCGGCGTATGGGGTCGGAGCGAGGTCGGTGGCCACGTCTGCCTTGCGGTGAAGTATGGTGAAGCGCATGGCACGAGGTCAAGATTACAGCTCAAGCTTTTCGATCGCGATATTTAGGTTTGCTAGGGACCAATCATGATGTGGCACGAATTGTTTTTTTTTTTTTGAGGAAATGAGATTTGCTTGTTTATATTAGATATATTTATAATTTGAATCGTATAACTTCTAATTATCATAATTTTTAAGAACAAGATCGGATTTACGAGCGGTTTATTCCGCTGAGATCGTATTGAAATTTTGGACATTATGGAATAGCTTTGGATGAAATCTGAGACTGTTGAATCTTAGGCCTTATTTTGGATTTCAAGTCAACTTGAAATCAAAGGTGAGTGTCTTAACCCACTCATAACTAATAAATTTTATTATGCTAGTTAAATCAAATGTTTGATGTGATTAGAAATGTGTTGCTTGATGTTTGGTATATTTAAATATTCATTCCAGTTAAATATGAATTTTATTATATTTAACCGTGATTTAATTTAAATTTGAATTTGATTGTCCATTTAATACCTCTTAATGATATTCAGTTGACTGATGTTATTTATTAGTTGATTGTATGCTGATTGTGATGTATGTTTGATTATTGATATTGGATGACTGGATGTTATATTTTATATTTTTATAACACTGCAAGTTCCCTATGGGTTAGAATGATACATACCCTAACAATCTGATAGATTAGGGAGAAATCGTTATGGATTGAAATGACAGACTCGAGCGATTTCATGTATTTGAAATTAAATTTTGTGATTGCGGGTTGAAATGATATGTACCCGTAAAATTTTAAATTGCGGATTGAAATGTCAAATATCCATATCACTTGACCATAGGTCAGAAAATTATATATGGACATAGGATTTATTAAATTAAATGATTTTTTAAATCTTTCAAAATTTTGAATTTAGTTAAACGATATTTTGAAGAAAACTTGATTTATATAAACTGAATTATTTTTGGAAATCCGACTTTTAAATGTTGAAATTGGAATTGGTTTAAATTGAAATGTTGAAGTTGAAATTGAAGTATAAACGACATTTATTGAAATTAAGTTATTTAACTTGGAATGGAGGAAATGGTTACATATGATGTTAATTTCAAAATTTATTTTCTCAATATAAACTGTAAAGGTTCTTTTAAATTCTAATTTTAAGATTTTCTACTATTAAAATAAGTTTATCTATTTTAAACCAACTTAATCAATTTAAACTATTTAATTTATTTTAATCTAATTTAACCTATTTTAAACTAATTAATCTATTTAACCTATCTTAATCTATTTTAATCTATTTAATCTATTTTAGTTTATTTAATCTATGTAACGACCCCGGATTTTTATGAATTTAAATTGATAATTTAAATGAATTTTTGAATAAAAAATTGTAAAATTAATTATAAAGGGCAGCGAGTTTCCCCGATTCAAATAGAAATTATATTAAGTCGTATGGGTTTGAAAATTTGTATATATGAGAATATATATGTATATATTGGATTTTAAATAAATTCTTAAATAAATGGTTTTGAAAAATAAATAATATACTTTAGACACAAGTATAGAAATAAATAAATAAATTGATTTAAAAATTTATAAATGATGATAATTTGAGTTATATAAAATATATGTGTACAAAGAGAAATGTAAAACAATAATTAATTAAAGTAAAATTCAAGATAAATATTTAAACTAAAAATAGAAGTAAAATAAATATTTGAGTTATAAATAGAGATAAATAAAAGTTTTAGTATGCAAAGAAAAAATAAAATAAAATAAGAGCAAATGAAAGTATTCAAACAAAAGAAATAACATACAAAGAAGAAACCACATATTTATAAAATTATGTAAAATATAAAACAAAAGAAAGAAATAAAATAAAATATACGTTGTAAATTTAATACGTATGTTAGAAATATGATTAGAAGATAAATTATAAAACAAAAACAATAAGTATAAAACAAAACTAAAGCAAAGTACAATACTGCATAAACATAAACAAAGCAAAATATCCATAAAACAAGTAAATGACAAAGTACAAATATGCATGAACAAGTAAAGTAAGAACTGTACATAACATAACAAACAAGATAACATTAACTTGTACAAATAAAAATGTTATACATCAGCCACCATAACCTATCATCTCAGCTGAGATCTTGTTTCACTAAACAAATGAATAAACAAGTACAAGCAAGCATACCAAGCCATGCCTATTATACAAAGATATCACACTGAACAAGTTTTTCTTTGTATTGTACATTTTATCACCCTATAGTTTTCCTATAAATCAACTTCTCCTTCCCTTCAGCTCGTTCCTGCAAAGCTAAGAATAAACTGAAGTAAAAACCATTTCAAACATAAACAAATTTCAACTTAAATAATACAATCAACTCGAGCCAGAGATCAAAGAAGATGTGCTCTGTGCCCTGTTCATTTTTCTGAAAACCAAGGTGAGTAACTCAACCCAGTTTTCTATGTTTATTGAAATGCCTGGGAGTAAACTACTGTCTTGAAACTTTAGTTGATTTATATCTTGATATCTGTGATTATAACTTGAAGTAAAGTGGTTGCATGAATGAAAATCTGTTTGAATATATATATAAATATGTAAATGTTGAGTATGCATGTCTGTGTAAATGCATATACATCTCTGTTTGTATTCAGGCACCAATCTACCTAAAATAATTCTATCTCTCTTCATAGATTCAGTATTAGGCTAAGATGCCTGAAGATAAAATGCATATATGAAGGTCACATTGATTTTAAAACTAATTTTAAGTATATATGACAAGTAATTAATTCAAAAATGAGAAATTAACAGCAATGATCTACTAATGTCAGGAAATCTAGTATCCAAATATCAAGTTTTAATTTTATAAACTGAATCGAATCGGAGAATGATGATTTTTAATATATAAATCTAGATTTTTAAGTTTGTAGATGGTGTGAATTTTCGAGTTGACCAGAAAATGGGTTTTGGGAAAATTCTGGTGATCGGAGGGGAGAGGGTCGGCGCGATCATGTCTGGAGCTAGAGGAGTGATCGATGGTGTCGGGAAAAATATCAGGAAGGCGAACAAGTGGTGGCGGCAAGGGTGGTTGACCGTGGAAGATTTTAACCCTAGTTTTTGCTGCGTCTATTGAATTGATCACCGTGGTTTGTGTGATGGACCGAGTGTCACGAGCTTTTGAGGGAAGGTTGAGGAGAGGTGGACGAGGCTACGACCGGAGTTTGGTGGCCTCCGGTGGTGGGAGCATCGAGCGCGACGTGTTGACAGGTTTGAGTAGCACCTGTCCTTTTTGCTGTTCCAGGTTTCGAGCTCGCCTTCGATTTTGAATGGCGACATGAATCTTGGGTTTTTGGTGAACGAGATCAGGTTGGGGGAAGATTGATGACTTGCTCGACATTGAGGTGGTGGCTGGAAGCGATTAACTGGGTAGTACACGTGCACGCGGTGCACGTTGAAGTTGGAGGGCTGTAGTGTTTTGGGAAGGAGGTGTGAATGCTCGGGGAAGACTCGAAGCATTCGAGTGACAATCTCGGGGAAACGTAGGGCTGGCTCGAGTTTGAGCTCGGGTAGTTTTTAGTTGGATCCGGGTAAATTTTTAACACTTAAACAAAAATTTGAAATTTATAAAGCTCGGGTAAGTTTGGGGAAAAACTCGAAGTTGTCTTCGGGTAGAACGGGGTTTGACTCGAAGCAGGGCCCGGGTAGGTATAAAAACAGTTTTTGAAACTTTAAAACAAAATTCAAGTTTTAAACATTTTAACTCATTCTTTTAAATAATTGTTTTATTTAAGTATGGGATTGGTTTAAGGTTTAAAAGTAAATTATTTCAATTTAATTAAGTTTTACTTTAAGATTTAAATTAAAGGATTAATTAATTAAAGATTTAATTTATGTGATTGAATAAATTAATGTGATTAATTAAAGATTTATTATTTAACAATTTAAAGGTTAATTAATTACTGATTACAGATTAATTAATTTGTTAAGAGTTAATTTATTAATAATGAATAATTAAAGGATAACTACTTAAGCATATAATTACTTAGTGTAATTACATTAAAGGATAATTATTTAATAATTAAAGATCGATTGATTATTAATTAAGATTGATGAATTTATGTTTAAAAAGTTAATTCATTTAAAGGATAATTAATTAATGAGATTAATGTATTAAGATAAGTAAATTGAGGATAATTTAATAAATTTAAAGGTTAATTAATAAATGATGGTGATTAAGGAATAATTATTAATCAAAGTAATTAATTTAAAATAATTAATAAAATAGTGAATTAAATAATTAAAGCTTTATTATTTAATAATTAAAGGTTGGTAATTAAAGGTTAATTGATTTATTATTAATGGATAATTAATAAATGATTAAAGAATAATTAATCAAAATGATTTGTAAATTATTAATGTTAGTTAACCAGGATTAGTAATTCATAAGAAATAAATTCGATTTAAATTAATCAGATAATTTATTGATCTTACCTATGGATACTTGGATTCTATTGGATGACTTGATTGTTTGATATTCCTGATTTATGATGCTTTGTATATATCCTGATTTATGTTGTGATCTGCGATAAATTATCTGTGATGTAATTTACTAGCCGTGGTATATATATATTTGTGATCTGTATATGACAGATAAGCGTTATAGTTTATATCGCTTATCAATTATATTCATGTATTCTGATCTGTGATAATTGAATGATGTTGCACTACTGTGTATAACCCCTGGACCACACCATACACACATAAATATGGATTTCACGAGAAAATCGATTAAGTCACAGATTTTAAAATTATTTATAAAAATTGAATATTTGAATTCAAATGTTTTGGAAATGGAATCGGAATAAATGTGAAAAGCTTTTGGAATGAAATTTCAAGTTAAAATTTATTATAATTTACTTGATCAAGTTTTGAAATTAAATAATTCAATTTAAATTTGAATTCGATATTTGGAACTGAATTCGATAATTGGAAATTATGGTTAAAGATATTATAAACAGGTTTGTATGAATTTAAACCATTTTTAAAGGTATGGTTTTGGGAATTTGAATTTAACCCAAGGATTTCAACTCGTATAAATGAATCAGATTTCCAAAATGAAAACTGTTGTTTTCAAATGATAAACACTTTTCGATAAGAACTGAGATTCCAGTTAATTAGGGGAATTTCAAGATTGAGTTGAAAAATGATTTTCCTAAGTTATGAATGAATTCTTTTTGAAAGCTATGAATTAAATCTGTTTGTTTTAACAGATTTAAATTGATGATTTGTTTAAATCAAATTGAAATGAAATTGTTTTGAAGGCTATAAGTTAAATCTTTGATTTAAAGATTTAACGAGTTAATCAAATTAAAATGAAAATTGATTTGGAAAATCTGCGAATGAATCTTTTATTTAAAAGATTAAAATGTGAAAATTGTTTAAAACCGTTAAAGGTTGTGAAAATGAATCTTTTTGTTTAAAGATTGAAAATGGTAATTTGTTAAACCATTTGAAAGAAAGTTTGAATTATTAAGTTGTGACTTAATTGAAATCCCATTATCCATTTGTTTTTGAAATATCGTGCTCACTATTCGGTTTAGTCGGGAAAGGACCTTTGTGTCGTATAACCCATTCCGAATATGTGATACGTCGTTATGGATAGCATTTGAAGACCGGTGATGAAGACCGGGTATTTGCGAAAGCGATAGGATGACCTATCGATTGTTTCTGCACCGAGTCGCGTCGGTATAGAAACTCCCTAAGTGATGGGAAATCCGATCGGGATTGTGAATATCCGGATTGCAAGGACTTCTTTGTAAGTGCCTTCGGTTCTGTTCGAACCCAGAACAGACTTGTATGGATTGTATGCCTGACATTACAAGTTGAGATGTAAAGCCGATTTCTTTCAAATATATTACTGTTGGTGGCGGAGAATTTATTCTCTTAGCTTAACACCCTTCTCTGAGACGTACGAGCTCAGAGGTTATGTAGTTGAAGGTTATCAGCGATGTATTCCCAATTTGGTAATGTGACATACTGAGTGTTGCTGTGAAATGATCATTGTGTTGATTATTTGTGATAGGATCATTTATTTGATCGTCTATCTTTGTGATCATTTCTATGATCATTTGTTGACCCAAAGCATGGCTTTTGTATAAAGTATGTTTTTGTGGACGTGACTTCGTCGAGCCTCACACCTCGTGAATGGTCAAAACAGGAAAGAAGCAGCAAGGTTATGAGGGGTAGCGCCCTTTAGGATATGTGCATTTCCTTCTGGAAAAGGGTGGTATCATGGTATGGAGCCCAGATACTTACTCATGTTGAAAACACTTTGTTATGATTGTGTGAATTGATTACGAGCGCTCGGTTGAAAGGTCCCAAAGGACCGGGGGATGGCATATTCGGTCAGTTGTTACTCAGTTAGGGGTAACCCGGCCTTGTGTTGGTAGAGATCCGGTTTGGTTCTCGGGGATGTCCATCCAGAGGCATTCTCATGTGGCAATGGGAAGTTCCTTGGCCTGATCATTCGTTGGAAATCCAAAGAAACAATACGAGACTTGTACGGTTTTAGTTGTATAACCTGCTATGGAATGTGGCGGTAACCTGCTATTGAACATGGTAGCTATAGTAGGCATAAGTGCGAAATGTATATGTTGGCTAAGATTTATATCTTTATTTTCGAAATGAATTTTTCCTACACTATGCACTAGTAATAATATCAAATGTTTCTTTTAATGCGTATCAAGCATCTTTGACTATCATAAGGAGAAATCTCCTTCGATTCTGCGTTTGCATTGTGTGTGTGTGCGGGAGGCCTTATGGTAGTCTCATTTTAAAAAGCATTGCGAATCGACTTTGAAAATCTTTTATTGAATGTTTTTAAAGATAAACTGTTTTTATTGCTCACACCAGTCCCACGACTGATCCGGAGTTTATTGTTTCTTTCCTAAACTCTGGGTGCTCATTATTTTCTACACGAGCAGTCTAGAGTTGGGTTTTTTAGATAGTTATATATAGTGGATTATCTGGAGTTAGTTCAGTCTTTGGATCGCACCAGTCTTGCCTAGCTTGGTGCATTGTTATGGGGAGTTCGAGCTATTGCTGGATTGATTCTTGGAAATGGAGTTGCAGTTATTTTCGGAGTTCTTCCTTGAAGACTATCTCAGAGTTATTTTGTTCCGCTGCTAGATGTTATCTATTTTCCTTTTCCGCTGCTATTTTATTGTATCATATCTCTGATGTATATTGATATCTATTGGATCATCTGTTGTATCAGATATTGTATCAAAGCTGTATATCAATGTATTATTCTTTTATTCCGCTGTGTTATTTACTTAATGTTGTTATAAGCTCCGACGAATCGGATTTGAACGATCGGATCTATGGCATTCGAATACGATTTGAAGTATGGATGTCGATTTTCGAGCGGGCAAAATCCGTCTCGTTACATTTGGTATCAGAGCTAAGGGTTGAACTTTAGCTCAGGAGTGTAACACATTAAGTAGCTCATTAGAGATAGGGTGAAGTATCCCTAGAATGAGTAATCCCTAAGGTATCTGTTTGAATGCCTCAGTAAATTCTCTTACTATCTACTGATAGTAAGTATGAGTGCAAGAAGAAAACGAGATAGGGGACAGGGAAATACGACTATAATTAGTCAAAACTCTGTAACAACGGTGGAAATAACTTTCTCTATCAAAATTCTTTGATTCGTTTCTAAATTCTTTTGATTGCTTCGTGACAGCTATAGAAAGAAGTTTCGAGATGATGGTAGCTCTACGATTTGTTATGGAAAATCCTTATCTTTATCGATTCTTATCGGCTTTTCGATTTAAACTTTAATGAATATGAATTTGAAAATTGAAATTGGAAATAATAAATATGAATTAGAAATTTTAAATTGATTTAAATTGATTAATAAAATATGAAGGATAAATTGAATTGTATTGATAAAACGATTTCGTTTGAAACCAAATTTTGAAATTCTATTGCAATTTATTGTGAATACCAAGGTCCGAAGAGGGACAAATTGGTATGTATTCTGAGATATTCCGACTTGAGTTTGGAATCCATATCTTGTGTTTGATGAATTATAGGAGATCGAATCTGTCTATCTCCATGTTGTTTTCGTGCCTACGAATTTCGAGGACGAAATCCTTTTAAGGGGGGAAGTCTGTAACGACCCCGGATTTTTATGAATTTAAATTGATAATTTAAATGAATTTTTGAATAAAAAATTGTAAAATTAATTATAAAGGGCAGCGAGTTTCCCCGATTCAAATAGAAATTATATTAAGTCGTATGGGTTTGAAAATTTGTATATATGAGAATATATATGTATATATTGGATTTTAAATAAATTCTTAAATAAATGGTTTTGAAAAATAAATAATATACTTTAGACACAAGTATAGAAATAAATAAATAAATAATTTGATTTAAAAATTTATAAATGATGATAATTTGAGTTATATAAAATATATGTGTACAAAGAGAAATGTAAAACAATAATTAATTAAAGTAAAATTCATGATAAATATTTAAACTAAAAATAGAAGTAAAATAAATATTTGAGTTATAAATAGAGATAAATAAAAGTTTTAGTATGCAAAGAAAAAATAAAATAAAATAAGAGCAAATGAAAGTATTCAAACAAAAGAAATAACATACAAAGAAGAAACCACATATTTATAAAATTATGTAAAATATAAAACAAAAGAAAGAAATAAAATAAAATATACGTTGTAAATTTAATACGTATGTTATAAATATGATTAGAAGATAAATTATAAAACAAAAACAATAAGTATAAAACAAAACTAAAGCAAAGTACAATACTGCATAAACATAAACAAAGCAAAATATCCACAAAACAAGTAAATGACAAAGTAAAAATATGCATGAACAAGTAAAGTAAGAACTGTACATAACATAACAAACAAGATAACATTAACTTGTACAAATAAAAATGTTATACATCAGCCACCATAACCTATCATCTCAGCTGAGATCTTGTTTCACTAAACAAATGAATAAACAAGTACAAGCAAGCATACCAAGCCATGCCTATTATACAAAGATATCACACTGAACAAGTTTTTCTTTGTATTGTACATTTTATCACCCTGTAGTTTTCCTATAAATCAACTTCTCCTTCCCTTCAGCTCGTTCCTGCAAAGCTAAGAATAAACTGAAGTAAAAACCATTTCAAACATAAACAAATTTCAACTTAAATAATACAATCAACTCGAGCCAGAGATCAAAGAAGATGTGCTCTGTGCCCTGTTCATTTTTCTGAAAACCAAGGTGAGTAACTCAACCCAGTTTTCTATGTTTATTGAAATGCCTGGGAGTAAACTACTGTCTTGAAACTTTAGTTGATTTATATCTTGATATCTGTGATTATAACTTGAAGTAAAGTGGTTGCATGAATGAAAATCTGTTTGAATATATATATAAATATATAAATGTTGAGTATGCATGTCTGTGTAAATGCATATACATCTCTGTTTGTATTCAGGCACCAATCTACCTAAAATAATTCTATCTCTCTTCATAGATTCAGTATTAGGCTAAGATGCCTGAAGATAAAATGCATATATGAAGGTCACATTGATTTTAAAACTAATTTTAAGTATATATGATAAGTAATTAATTCAAAAATGAGAAATTAACAGCAATGATCTACTAATGTCAGGAAATCTAGTATCCAAATATCAAGTTTTAATTTTATAAACTGAATCGAATCGGAGAATGATGATTTTTGATATATAAATCTAGATTTTTAAGTTTGTAGATGGTGTGAATTTTCGAGTTGACCAGAAAATGGGTTTTGGGAAAATTCTGGTGATCGGAGGGGAGAGGGTCGGCGCGATCATGTCTGGAGCTAGAGGAGTGATCGATGGTGTCGGGAAAAATATCAGGAAGGCGAACAAGTGGTGGCGGCAAGGGTGGTTGACCGTGGAAGATTTTAACCCTAGTTTTTGCTGCGTCTATTGAATTGATCACCGTGGTTTGTGTGATGGACCGAGTGTCACGAGCTTTTGAGGGAAGGTTGAGGAGAGGTGGACGAGGCTACGGCCGGAGTTTGGTGGCCTCCGGTGGTGGGAGCATCGAGCGCGACGTGTTGACAGGTTTGAGTAGCACCTGTCCTTTTTGCTGTTCCAGGTTTCGAGCTCGCCTTCGATTTTGAATGGCGACATGAATCTTGGGTTTTTGGTGAACGAGATCAGGTTGGGGGAAGATTGATGACTTGCTCGACATTGAGGTGGTGGCTGGAAGCGATTAACTGGGTAGTACACGTGCATGCGGTGCACGTTGAAGTTGGAGGGGCTGTAGTGTTTTGGGAAGGAGGTGTGAATGCTCGGGGAAGACTCGAAGCATTCGAGTGACAATCTCGGGGAAACGTAGGGCTGGCTCGAGTTTGAGCTCGGGTAGTTTTTAGTTGGATCCGGGTAAATTTTTAACACTTAAACAAAAATTTGAAATTTATAAAGCTCGGGTAAGTTTGGGGAAAAACTCGAAGTTGTCTTCGGGTAGAACGGGGTTTGACTCGAAGCAGGGCCCGGGTAGGTATAAAAACAGTTTTTGAAACTTTAAAACAAAATTCAAGTCTTAAACATTTTAACTCATTCTTTTAAATAATTGTTTTATTTAAGTATGGGATTGGTTTAAGGTTTAAAAGTAAATTATTTCAATTTAATTAAGTTTTACTTTAAGATTTAAATTAAAGGATTAATTAATTAAAGATTTAATTTATGTGATTGAATAAATTAATGTGATTAATTAAAGATTTATTATTTAACAATTTAAAGGTTAATTAAGTACTGATTACGGATTAATTAATTTGTTAAGAGTTAATTTATTAATAATGAATAATTAAAGGATAACTACTTAAGCATATAATTACTTAGTGTAATTACATTAAAGGATAATTATTTAATAATTAAAGATCGATTGATTATTAATTAAGATTGATGAATTTATGTTTAAAAAGTTAATTCATTTAAAGGATAATTAATTAATGAGATTAATGTATTAAGATAAGTAAATTGAGGATAATTTAATAAATTTAAAGGTTAATTAATAAATGAAGGTGATTAAGGAATAATTATTAATCAAAGTGATTAATTAAAAATAATTAATAAAATAGTGAATTAAATAATTAAAGCTTTATTATTTAATAATTAAAGGTTGGTAATTAAAGGTTAATTGATTTATTATTAATGGATAATTAATAAATGATTAAAGAATAATTAATCAAAATGATTTGTAAATTATTAATGTTAGTTAACCAGGATTAGTAATTCATAAGAAATAAATTCGATTTAAATTAATCAGATAATTTATTGATCTTACCTATGGATACTTGGATTCTATTGGATGACTTGATTGTTTGATATTCCTGATTTATGATGCTTTGTATATATCCTGATTTATGTTGTGATCTGCGATAAATTATCTGTGATGTAATTTACTAGCCGTGGTATATATATATTTGTGATCTGTATATGACAGATAAGCGTTATAGTTTATATCGCTTATCAATTATATTCCTGTATTCTGATCTGTGATAATTGAATGATGTTGCACTACTGTGTATAACCCCTGGACCACACCATACACACACAAATATGGATTTCACGAGAAAATCGATTAAGTCACAGATTTTGAAATGATTTATAAAAATTGAATATTTGAATTCAAATGTTTTGGAAATGGAATCGGAATAAATGTGAAAAGCTTTTGGAATGAAATTTCAAGTTAAAATTTATTATAATTTACTTGATCAAGTTTTGAAATTAAATAATTCAATTTAAATTTGAATTCGATATTTGGAACTGAATTCGATAATTGGAAATTATGGTTAAAGATATTATAAATAGGTTTGTATGAATTTAAACCATTTTTAAAGGTATGGTTTTGGGAATTTGAATTTAACCCAAGGATTTCAACTCGTATAAATGAATCAGATTTCCAAAATGAAAACTGTTGTTTTCAAATGATAAACACTTTTCGATAAGAACTGAGATTCCAGTTAATTAGGGGAATTTCAAGATTGAGTTGAAAAATGATTTTCCTAAGTTATGAATGAATTCTTTTTGAAAGCTATGAATTAAATCTGTTTGTTTTAACAGATTTAAATTGATGATTTGTTTAAATCAAATTGAAATGAAATTGTTTTGAAGGCTATAAGTTAAATCTTTGATTTAAAGATTTAACGAGTTAATCAAATTAAAATGAAAATTGATTTGGAAAATCTGTGAATGAATCTTTTATTTAAAAGATTAAAATGTGAAAATTGTTTAAAACCGCTAAAGGTTGTGAAAATGAATCTTTTTGTTTAAAGATTGAAAATGGTAATTTGTTAAACCATTTGAAAGAAAGTTTGAATTATTAAGTTGTGACTTAATTGAAATCCCATTATCCATTTGTTTTTGAAATATCGTGCTCACTATTCGGTTTAGCCGGGAAAGGACCTTTGTGTCGTATAACCCATTCCGAATATGTGATACTTCGTTATGGATAGCATTTGAAGACCGGTGATGAAGACCGGGTATTTGCGAAAGCGATAGGATGACCTATCGATTGTTTCTGCACCGAGTCGCGCCGGTATAGAAACTCCCTAAGTGATGGGAAATCCGATCGGGATTGTGAATATCCGGATTGCAAGGACTTCTTTGTAAGTGCCTTCGGTTCTGTTCGAACCCAGAACAGACTTGTATGGATTGTATGCCTGACATTACAAGTTGAGATGTAAAGCCGATTTCTTTCAAATATATTTCTGTTGGTGGCGGAGAATTTATTCTCTTAGCTTAACACCCTTCTCTGAGACGTACGAGCTCAGAGGTTATGTAGTTGAAGGTTATCAGCGGTGTATTCCCAATTTGGTAATGTGACATACTGAGTGTTGCTGTGAAATGATCATTGTGTTGATTATTTGTGATAGGATCATTTATTTGATCGTCTATCTTTATGATCATTTCTATGATCATTTGTTGACCCAAAGCATGGCTTTTGTATAAAGTATGTTTTTGTGGACGTGACTTCGTCGAGCCTCACACCTCGTGAATGGTCAAAACAGGAAAGAAGCAGCAAGGTTATGAGGGGTAGCGCCCTTTAGGATATGTGCATTTCCTTCTGGAAAAGGGTGGTATCATGGTATGGAGCCCAGATACTTACTCATGTTGAAAACACTTTGTTATGATTGTGTGAATTGATTACGAGCGCTCGGTTGAAAGGTCCCAAAGGACCGGGGGATGACATATTCGGTCAGTTGTTACTCAGTTAGGGGTAACCCAGCCTTGTGTTGGTAGAGATCCGGTTTGGTTCTCGGGGATGTCCATCCAGAGGCATTCTCATGTGGCAATGGGAAGTTCCTTGGCCTGATCATTCGTTGGAAATCCAAAGAAACAATACGAGACTTGTACGGTTTTAGTTGTATAACCTGCTATGGAATGTGGCGGTAACCTGCTATTGAACATGGTAGCTATAGTAGGCATAGTGCGAAATGTCTATGCTGGCTAAGATTTATATCTTTATTTTCGAAATGAATTTTTCCTACACTATGCACTAGTAATAATATCAAATGTTTCTTTTAATGCGTATCAAGCATCTTTGACTATCATAAGGAGAAATCTCCTCCAATTCTGCGTTTGCATTGTGTGTGTGTGCGGGAGGCCTTATGGTAGTCTCATTTTAAAAAGCATTGCGAATCGACTTTGAAAATCTTTTATTGAATGTTTTTAAAGATAAACTGTTTTTGTTGCTCACACCAGTCCCACGACTGATCCGGAGTTTATTGTTTCTTTCCTAAACTCTGGATGCTCATTATTTTCTACACGAGCAGTCTAGAGTTGGGTTTTTCAGATAGTTAGATATAGTGGATTATCTGGAGTTAGTTCAGTCTTTGGATCGCACCAGTCTTGCCTAGCTTGGTGCATTGTTATGGGGAGTTCGAGCTATTGCTGGATTGATTCTTGGAAATGGAGTTGCAGTTATTTTCGGAGTTCTTCCTTGAAGACTATCTCAGAGTTATTTTGTTCCGCTGCTAGATGTTATCTATTTTCCTTTTCCGCTGCTATTTTATTGTATCATATCTCTGATGTATATTGATATCTATTGGATCATCTGTTGTATCAGATATTGTATCAAAGCTGTATATCAATGTATTATTCTTTTATTCCGCTGTGTTATTTACTTAATGTTGTTATAAGCTCCGGCGAATCGGATTTGAATGATCGGATCTATGGCATTCGAATACGATATGAAGTATGGATGTCGATTTTCGAGCGGGCAAAATCCGTCTCGGTACAATCTATTTAAATATATTTTTAATCTATTTTAAACTGTATAAACTTTATTAAACTATATTAAACTATTTAAACTTTTTTAATTGATTTTAAACTATTTAATCTGTTTTAATTCTATTTAATCTGTTTTAATTCTATTTAATCTAATTTAAATCAAATTAATCCACAATAAACCTATTTAATCTATTTTAAACAATTTATAATATTTTAAATCTAATTAAAGTATTTTTTATCTATTTTAAATTTGTTGAATCTATTTTGATCTTATTTAACCTTATTTATATCTATTTAAAATTATGTTAAACTATTTATAACTATCTAAATTATTTTCTAAATTTCAGATGGTGTAAAGTGTAAATGTTTATAGTTAAAGCCTTGATTTTTAAGCGAATAAGGTTTAACGATGTTATAACATAAGTAGGGATTTAAATGACATATTTGAGAAATATGATGATTCTAAATGAGGATTTAATCTATTTTGGAAATATGATTTGAAAAGTGTTAGGATTTCAAATGTGATATAATTTCGGAAGAATGTGATTTCAAAATGATATGGTTTTGAGAATATCATATTTTAATATCAATTGTGAATTGATATTTGAAATGTAAAAGAACCATCCGGTGCAAAATAAGCGTTTGGTTGTTAAAGAGACCGGGATCGGATATTGTCATTCTCTCTGCCAATACCATAACTACTTTAATAACTGTGTATGTGGCGGAGATTCCAAAAATGAAGTAGGTTGGTTTGGTGTACTCTGTGTGAGGTATTTATGTGACCCTGACTCTCGTAAGTCAGCTTAGATGTGACTAAAATAGGAGCCATGCATGTCCGATCGGAGGTGCAACCTCACTTGGTCGGCATGGATCCTTTTTTAGTCACGTCAAGCTAACTTGAAGGAGTTAGGGCTATGATAATAGCTCATAAAGAATCATTTTCCAAACCATCCTACTTCATTCTGGAATCTCCGCCACATGCACAGTTGTTAAAGTGGTTTTTGATATTGGTAGAGAGTATGATAATATCTGATCCTGGTCTCTGTAACAACCAAATGCTTATTTCACACCGGATGATTCTTTTACATTTTCAAAACTGATTCATAATTGATATAAAAATATCATATTCACTTAAAATCATATGACTTTTGAAATCATATTCATTTTTGAAATCATCATCACTTTCAAAATCATATTCACAAAATAGGTTAAACCTTCATTTCATAATCATCATATTAAGAAAGTAACAGATCAGAAAATAAAAGAGGCTCTTTTTAAATGAATACTAAGTCTCGCGGTGGCCCTGATGGGTTTAATGTGGTCTTCTTGAATTAAGGCTGGTTGGCATGTAATAGGTGATGATTTCCTAGTAGAAATCCATAACTTTTTCAACAAATTTAAGATACTGGGTGAAATAAATGCAACAAATCTAGTCCTCATTCCTAAAGTCAAACCTACCTTAATGCATCGTCCTTTAGATCATTTTCATGTTGTAATGAAGTCTATAGGTGTATCTCCAAGATTCTAGCCACAAGACTTGTATTGGTTCTACCTTCCATTATCTCTTCGAATCAGTCAGCTTTTATCCCAAAGAGAAATATAATTAACAATATTATGATGGCATATGAATTAATTAATGGGTATGGTAGATGTCAGACTTCCCCATAAGCAATTTAAAACTTGATCTCAATAAGCAATATGATAGCTTACATTGGTCCACTATTTTATGTCTCACGTCATTAATGGGGTTTCCTAAAGTCTTTGTAGCATGGTTTTATTTATGTATATCAACCCCCTCTTATTCTCTCTGTCATAATGGGACATCATCAGGGTATTTTAAAGGGAAGCAAGGGTTACGCCAGGGAGACACCATATCCTCCTATATTTTCATCATAGTTATGGAAGCTCTAATATGTATGTTGTCTAGTAAATTTGCAAACAAGGCTATCCTGTATCACCCGAAATGTCAACATCTTCAAATTTCCTCACTATTCTTTGCAGATGATATTATAATCTTCACAAAGCCAAATGATTAGTCCACTACTTGTACTATTGAGACACTGCATAATTTTTACCTTGCTAATGGCCTCAAGATTAATTCCTCCAAATCCCAGATCCTTTTTTCTGGAATTGACTTGAATTCCATGGAGAGGTTGGTTGCTCTTTCTGGTCTTCAACCTATAGAGAATAATATGAGTTATTTAGGCATTCATCTTCTACGTCCAAGGTCACCAAAGCTGACTGCCTCATACTTTGTGATAGAATAGCTAGCTCTATGAATGCATGGACAACCAGATTGCTGTCTATGGCAGGTTGACCGGTGCTCATTAAGGCTATATGCTTTTCCATGACTGTTTATTAGGATAGGACCTTCATTCTCCCCTCTAAACTTCTGTGCATGATCAGAGCTGCCATGCTCATATTTCTTTGGACCGGATCTATGCATAATAGGAAATTGATTCATGTTTCCTTAACTAGTTTGGAAAGGCCATTTAAGAAGGGTGGGCTTGGTATAATTAACGTCTCCATATGGAATAAAGGAGTTGTCAATTCCCTTGTCATGCCTTACTGCTTAGAAAGGACAGTCTGTAAGTGCAATGGAGTTGGAAATATCATATTAAGGATAGAGATTTCTGGTCCATGGATGTTTCACAAGGTTCCAGTTGGATATGGCGTAAAATATTGGGAATGAGAAGTATCATTCTTCCTTATATTAAATATTCTATATGCCCTGTCAGCACTGTGAGTTTTTGGAGGGAACCTTGGATTGGGGATGGCTGCGTGTTGGAACCTTTATTGACACATCAAGAAAAGGCATAATCTATGATAGGAAACAATGCTAGAGCTGCTGACTTCATTCACAATGGGAAGCTGCAGGTTCCATACTCCACTAACCAGGTTGTCAACTCTCTCTGGAGAAGTTTTTCTGATCCCGTAGTACATGTTAGACATGAGGAAACAATGTGTTGGAGGGGTAGGCCACATAAAATTTGTAATGTGTATGATCTCCTCAACCATTATGAGACATTGCCTTCTTATCTTTGGGCTAAGGTATATCGGATATCACATTCCACTGCTAAAGACAACCTGTTGTTCTATAGGATTTAAAATAAAGCCGTTCTGACTAGAGATAAACTAGTGATTGATGGTATGGATGTTGATAAACTTGTGTGTTTTTTGCAACTTGTTCCCTGAATCTGTCGATCATCTGTATTTTGATTATGCGTTCTTATGCAACATGATTTGTACCTTGATGCAGAAGGTAGGTATTTCTGGTTTCTTGGGTATCTTTGGTCATAATCGGAATGTGTTAAGAAAGGCAACGCGGTGGAGAGTTAATGAATGAGACATTATTTTCTTTATTCTCAAGATTTTTTCAGGGCAGTTTGGATGGAACGAAATTCTCGATGTTTTAGCAATGAGGTCACTTCAGTGTACTTTTTCAAGGTGAAATTAATGAAATAAAGAGTGCAAGGGATCTGACATTCAAGATATGACTTCTATCCTCATCATCTTGAGTTATGCAGCTGATTTATTGGGTATTTTCCTGGTTAGGTTAGCTGCGGTGTGCATGAGCTATGGCGTGCATGATCCTGTGCATGTCATGTTTCCATTCATTGGAGATATGCACCTAATTTTTTTATATTTCCTTCTGGTTTTTGTCTGATTGTTTACTCCGTGTGTGTTCGCCTTGTTTTTGTTGTTGTTTGTTTGTTTTTCTCCATTTTTTGCGATATAGAGCTTGTTTAATATCGAATTTTTTATTTCTTTCCATTGCAATAAATCTGGTATGGCCCAATCAACCTTGGTTGCTTTTCCAAAAAAAATGGTTTGAAAATCTAAATAAATTTGAATTTAAAAGAATATATTTCCAAAAAGTTTATATTAAAATAATTAATTTAAAAGTAATATCAAATTAAACTATTTCTTCTATTTCAACAAATCTGAACCATATTCAGCTTTCATATCAACAAAACTCAATTTTAGACTTTCAATTCAGATTTTCAAATAAACCATCAAAATCTATATCGATTTCAAATCCATGTTTGAACTATAAATTTAAAATACTTCAAATTCAATAGATTTCAAAATTTAAATATTCAAACATTTTCAATAACTTGATTTCCATAAATTTCTTTTATATTTTGAAATTCAACTTTGAAATTTCAATTTAAATTGTTTTAAACAATTCATTTGAATCGGTTTCAATTTCAACATTTAAAGCTTGGATTTTCGAAAATAATTTAGTTTATATAAATCAAACTTTATTTCAAAATAACATTTATCTAGATTCAAGGATTTAGGATTTAAAATCACTTAGTTTTACCAATCTGGTGTCCGTATATAATTTTCTACCTTATGGTCAAGTGATACGTAAATATATCATTTCAATCCACAATAAATTTCAGTTTACAGGTATATATCATTTCAACCTGCAATCCCGACTTAAAATTCAAAATCCATAAAATCGCTCGAGGTTATCATTTCCACTGATAATGATTTTTCTCTAATCTATAAGATCGTTCGGGTATGTATCATTTCAACCCAGAATGGATTTTCTAGCAATAACAAAGGGAACTTGAAGTGTGATATATAACATAACATCCAGTCATCCAATATCAACAGTTAACATCTATCATAATCACCATTCAAATCAAGTAATAAACACGACAATTAACTGATTATCATTCACAGGTCTTTAACAGGAAATTTAAACTTCAATACTAAATTAAATGGCGGTTAAATTCAATAAAAGTCAGATTAAGTGGAATGACAATTAAAATGTATCAAAGAACAACCAATCAACTTATAATCATAGTATAAATTTAATTTTACTAACAGAAGATAATTTAGTAATTGTGGGTGGGTTAGACACCCACCTTTGAATTTTCGACAATTTAAAATCCAAATAAAGGCCCAAAAGCTAATAGTCTTAGAATTCGCCCAAATGAGTTTCATAATGTCTGGAATTTCGATATGATCACAATGGAGAAAACTGCGTCCAATTCCGAGTTCGTATGTAAAAGCTACACATGTTAAAACATTTGAAATTCAATATGAAATTAATTAATTATTTAATTAATAAAATAAGTGAGACACATCACGTTTCTAATTCGTTTGTAACCCTAATATATGCACGCAACATGCCTGTAGTTTCCACATCCACTACCGTTAACTATCGAATGCACACCCAAAGCCTCGATCGATCCACGATCAACCCACGACGTTTGCTCTACTATCCAAAACTGCCCCATCCCCTACCTCGCGGCCTACTCCGACCTGCCGTGAGCGAGCCGCCACCGCCAATGTTTATCCCCATTTTCTAGCGATCCTATGACCATCCATGATGAACGAACCATAGATCCATGATCTATTCGACACCATCTTCCCAACGCCACCTTCCGATCGGCAATCGGATGAAAATCCACTGTTGGATCGCGAAAACCTGATTTTGATGGCTGAGGTTCATCCTCGATTTATGGTCAAACGATGCGTCTAGTTGAAAAACAAATTTCTACCATGGATTACGCTCATTGAGAGATTTCCAACGACATCTAATATGTCATAGTTTTGAGGAGTTTGATTTTCGATTGGAATTTGAAATTGAATTAGGGTTTGTAATTGGAATTTGGTTTCTACCAGTAGAAGAAGGAAGAATCTGATGATTGAAAACAGATAGAATTATACATACTGAATAACTGAATGGTTGGTAGGGTTTGAGAAACAAAAATCTATTTATATAGACAAGGTCAAATAAGAAAGAATGAACATATCGAATTGGTTCCAAACATTAATAACGACCCGAAAATCCCGTTCTGCTTCCGAAACGAAAATATGTCATTCCATATATCAAAATAGATGTTTTCGATATTTTTAAATTCAATGGAATAGGTTTCAAGTTCCGATTTGTATGAAGAAGTTAGCTTTTAAAATCAACTTATTCAAATTGAATTCATGGAATTGATTTCTACACGTTTCGAGCCTGCACGATCAAACCACAAGTTTGATCGCTGCAGAACTTGAAATCCTACAATAATTCACTGTTAAGGATCCGACGAAACTGGTTTCGTCGAAATCTGAGACAGTGACCAAAATGGCTAAAATAAATTATTATTAAATTGATTTAATCACTTTTCAAATTCAAATTTTATAACTAATAATTTTTTATCCTCTTTGATTACCTAGTAATTTATAATCTTTTAAAATAAATTTCCATGTCAAATCCAATGTTAAACATTGCACTAATTATAATGTTCAATTTTAGTTGCAATAAATTCATTAGGTAGAATTTAAATTCCAAATAAATTCATTTATTTTCATTTTTATCTTATTATTCACTCAACTATCATCTTATGGATATACTTAACATTGATTTACCATTTCATTACCTCAGTCTTCTATAATTACCATCTTAATTCATATTAACTACAACATTTAAGTTGATTAATTTCAATAAATTTTCAATTTAATTTCAATGGATTAAATAAACAAGTGATAAACAACAATTGTTACCTTTTACTTGATTTGATCACATTTATAAGTTTATTATCTACAAACAAATGTTATAACTACTTACATAGCACTAGTTATATTAAATTTCAATTAATTACATACTATTTCACCATTTAATGCAACATTTAACTATTTCCTCATTTTATAGTTTCTAACCAAATTACTTTGCAATTACTTCAGTTTCTTAAGATTACATTCAAATAGTCATTGATTACCTTAAATTAATATTATTAAATTTCATTCTAGTTGGTTTTCTCATTTGTAAATCATAAATTTTATTTTCTTTCAATATTAGATTAAAAAATCTTATTAGATTCAATATCTTAATTATCGAAAAACGCGGGTCGTTACAATCTCCGATACTCTGAACTTTTAGTCCTTGAAAGGAGAAAAAGGAAGAATTAAGGAGTTAATACATATATTAATCAAGGTATTCAATTTATAAACAATTAACTTACAAAGTTAAATAATCTAAATAAATCTATCGATTTATAAACAATTAAATCTTCATATTCGAGTTAAATAAAAGTTTGAAAATATTTCACTTTCACAAAAAAATTCTAGGTCTTAATTTCATGGAAAATTTCAGTAGATTCTCTTTTGTACCAAGGTCCGAAAAATAATAATATTCATAATAACAATATATATAATATTTAAAAAATAAAATATCCCAAACCATGGAAAAACAATATAATATCGCAATAAAACCGTAATACGAGAATGTGCCTATTTGTCGGGCAAACAACGCTTTATTTATGAAATCAGAAGCAGTAGCTATTGCTTTCATAAATCTATATTTCACTTATACAATCCAAGAGGTCAATAATTACGTAAAAAAGAGAAATATTTAAGTGGATTCGATTAATAGCAAAATAAACTAACACAACATAACAATAGTCACGAGCAAATATAACAACACGACTATCATAAGTAACGGGGGAATCAATCATCCATCCATAGCAACCAAAACAAATGGTTTGTTCAGGCTCAGAACTTTTTTATAATACAAGGGTGATAAATAAAATATTAAGTGTATCCTACGCTTAACATCCTTAGATAATTACTTAATATATCCTTATACAGTTAGAAGTATACTTTCTCAAACATCCATAAGCCAAAACAACCTTGAATTTCAAGTATTATTTAAGTTCATTCTTATAATTTCCTTTCATATCAGTTACTGTTCATCTGTTTCATTCGTTCATACAATGCTTAGTTTACATTCATTACATACAAAATTCATTTCTCATTCATACATACAATGTCATTTTCCATTAATTTACATTCATTTACTTACTTAAATTATTTCCCATTTACTTATATAAGTTATTTACATAGTATAATTCCCATTCAACGCTTGTAATCATCATTAAATACATTGTTAAAGTATTACATACATTTCATTTATTTCTAGTTTATTCATACAAGATTTTCTCTTATTAGTTTACATTCATTTATTCACATTTATTATTTACTTATATTACTTGATTTCCATGTAATATAAATATTCATTATGAACAAATTCCTACTTAAGTTTCTCAATAGTTTATTCACATTCATTTTTTATAGAATTTGACTTTAATTTAATGAATCACTCAACTTAATTGGTGTTCTCTTTTACTATTAGATCTAATTATTAACATCTTAAAACATTAAATTTTGCTTATAACATTTATTGTACATCTAATTTCTTATTTATAGAAATAATTCCATTGAACACTTCCATTACTTAAGTTATTTCTATTAACATTTCAACTTTTAACATTTTAGTAAGTTATATATATCTCTTTTAGAATGTAATTGAATTTTACACAAGTTTATCTTATTCATTTGAGTTAACAAAATGTTCAATAGTTTACATCTTCTAAATTTCATTACTCTTTTAATTTACTATCTAAAAATTTGAAGTTTCTTATCTATTTTAGTAATCGCTTAGCATCTAATTTCCTATTTTTCATTTTAGAAGTTTCCAATTATTATAATAGTTAAGATTTCATTTCATTACAATAATTGAAATTTCTAATTTACAAAAACGTAAGAACTAAATACCGGGTTTCTTTTCAAATCATTTTAAAATAATACATATACTCATATCTTATATATATATATATATATATATATATATATCAAATCATATTTAGAATTAAGATTTGTTACATCAGAACAAATGTGTAGTAAAACAACTATAGTGGCCTTCCCACTTTGAAACTTGAAAATGAATGTCGATGATGTATGCACTCATCGACGAAATTATTTTCCAACGACGGAGAGGGGAGTATAGAACTTATTTCCTTTTTAAAATTTCTTTTAAAACATTTCTTTCAAATCATTTTGGAAATATATATATTCTAAAATACTTCCAAATAATACTAATATTATATTCCAAAATTCTTTGAAAACAAATTTCAAAACCCGAAACTTGCGTTCTCAAAAATTCAGTTCTTATTTACTTTACTTGTAAATCCTATTTTACAATTCAATATTTATAAAATATCACTACCTAACAAAGAACATATCACATCCAATTATTTAATTTAAAAAATTATTCATTTATGTACAAAATACAATATTAGTTAAAATTATTTCATTTACCTATATTTCAAAAACAATATTGTGTCGGTCTATCCTATTTAGTGTTTAGAAATCCCTTTTGATGCCATAGCGTCCTACGTACCGACTAGAATTTATAAATACCAATAGAACAAATTAGCACAATATAAAACAATTGTATAACACTAACAAAAATAGTCTCTCATATATATACGCTCAAACAAACTCATTTCAGGGTATTACGACCCTATCTCTAATGAGTCAGACTCCACAAAGCTAAGGTTATCGTTAAACCAAACTTTGATACCAAATGCAATGACCCTCCTTTTGTACGGTTTAAATGACAATAAACCACACATGTCAGACTCAAACCATTTAAAATGGAGGATTGTTATGGGGTAAATAAGAAAAAGAAGAGAAAAGAAAGAAAAACAAAACATAGAATCTCACATCGAAATGACAAAATTTAAAAATCAAATAAACAGTTCATGAAGTTGTTTACAAATAACATTTGATTACACTTTTACAATATGGATTGGAGTTACATACAGCAGAATTAATAAATAATGCAGCGGAACGACATGATGTGGTAGTATAAATAATAATAAATAGCATACAAATCTTTGTCTCCATCCTCTAGAAATAAAGTTTTCAATACACTAAAAAACTCAGACTGACCCGAGCGTAATGAAAAGATAAAACACTCAAGCCATAACTAAAAGATCTTATGTAAGTTAAATCAAAAATAAATAAATATGAGTGCAACGGCTTTAGGGATGTTTATGGGATTGTACATCTCCTATTCGGTGTCTAACGTGCATGCACTAAGAGATGTTCGGGACTCTCCTAAGGATCCATTAAATTATTTACTATATAGTAATATACGCTATTATAATATGTCTATTAGTAAAGTAAAGTATAAAAATAGCGTTAAGATGTTACACATATCCCTCTTAATTTTTTTTATATAAATGCCATAGTCTATATAGTGCTGTAAACTCTCCCGTAAACTGGTAGGCTATAAGGGAGCACTCCATAGGTACACCATAATCCAAATTCGTAATGGGCTCAATAAGGCATGTAACAAGGCATGTGAGCCAATGCCCAGGGTAGGACAATATCGTTTTGCGGATCTGGACTAGTGGTAACGCATAGCAACTGTTTGCGCCAAAATTGGTCACAACCCCAGAAGTAGTGAAAGCACCAGTGTTTACACACAGATCCCCAATATCCAAACACGGATCTCAGATCTAGACGATTTAGAGAGCAAAAATAAAGAAGTAAGAAAATTAAAATGAGCAAGAAAACAAAGAACACTAGGTTTACAGTGGTTCGACTATCTCTGGCCTATTTCCACTTTGAATTAATCCTTTTATTTCTTTTATATTGTGATTATAGTTACAAGCCTTTGAAATCAAAACCCAAAATGGTAGAATCTCGCCTAGAAAAGCAGAAGAAGTTCCCCCTTTTAGTTGCCATGGAGTCGCTATTTATAGGAGTAGATCTAGAAAAATCTATCCTAAAATTCGAAATACCTTTTCTCATGCGTAGGTGGGACCACATGATCGATCCAAGGTGGTTTGGGATCGATCCCTGATCGATCCATAACAATTTCATATCGATCAGGAATCACTCCAATTAGACTGAAATCAATCATGTTGAAAGACAACAGTGCTGAGTCCTTGCTCTCCAAATTTCATGAAATTCCAATGTGTAATTTGTGAGATATGATCAATCTAAGTTTGAGATTGCAAGTGCAGAAATCGATCCCCGATCGATCCATATCAATTTCGTATCGATCAGGAATCGCTCTGATTAGACTATGATCGATCATGGTGAAAGAAAATAGTGCCAAGTCCTTGCTTTCCTAATTTCATGAAATTCCAATATGTAGTTTGTGAGATATGATCAATCTAATTTTGAGATTGCAAGTGCAGAGATTGATTCCCGATCGATCAGGAACCGCTCTGATTAGGCTAGGATCGATCATTGTGAAAGACAATAGTGCAAAGTCCTTGCTCTCCAAATTTCATGAAATTCTATTGTGTAGTTTATGAGATACGGTTGATCCAAGTTTGAGATGGCAAGTGTAGGCTGATGATTTCGTATCCATCAATTTATATCCATCATATGGTATCCATCATTTGGTATCCATCAGCTGGTATCCATCATTTGTATCCATCAGTTGTTATCCATCATTTCGTATCGATCACTTTGTATCCATCCGCTTGTATCCATTTTTTGGTATTCATCATCTGGTATCCATAGTGATGGGTACGAGAACATCGATACAAGCCATTTTTTCATGAATATTGATCCATCTATAACTTGTGCAAATGAACTCCGATTGACTTGAAATTCAAAGTCTAATCTCACTGAACCTTGTTTATCATTCCCGATCGATCCCACCTTATACTACCGATCATAAAATAGCTAACAGGTACAAACCTAGGAGCCCAGAGCATGAGTCTAGGAAAGGGAAAGGCAAAGGGACAGGAGCATCTTATTTTGAAAGCTGAATTTCCCATAAATTAAATAGAAGGGCTACTTCGCATTAGAGGGGGGGGGGGTCAGAAACAAGACATGTTAGATGAGGGAGTGCCAACAATCTATTTTCTATGTTAGTCGAGGCGGAGCCTTTTCCTGTAGCATTAATCACGGAGAAGAGACTGCCTAATGGACTAACTCGCTGCCAGTATATTAATATGGGCTTATGAGTTAACTAGCTTTGTTTCCAATCAATCATACGAATATTAATCCATCCATAACTTAAGCATATAAATTCTGATTGATCTGAATTCGAAGTATAGCTTTACCAAACCTTGTTTATCATTCCTGATCGATCCAACCTTGATTTGAGCTTGCTCAAATTTCGATGGAATCAATCATAACCTTGTTTCCAATCGATCATACGAACATAGATCCATGCATAATTCGAGCATATGAACTCCGACTGATCTGAAATTCGAAGTGTCACCTTATCGAACCTTGTTTATCATTCCCAATTGATCCCGCCTTTATTGGAGCTTGGTCTAATTTTGACGGTGTCGATCGTAGCCATGTTTCCAATCAATCACACGAATATTGATCTATCCATAACTCGAGCATATGAACTCCGATTGACTTGAAATTCAAAGCATAGCCTCACGAGCCTTGTTTATCATTCCTGGTCAATTCTACCTTGATTGAAGCTTGGTCCAATTTTGATGGTATCGATCATAGCTTTGTTACCAATCGATCTCCAATCTTGGTATCCATCCTTTTAGCCAGTTTATTGATATGTCGGCCTTGACTAAAAGGTTGCGTAACATTATCCCCCACACATGCCTTAAGGTAGAAAGGCGTGTTTTGAATAGTTTTAAATCCAACATCCAAAGTCCATATTCCATCCATAGCCATTCTATCCGAGTTCTATATCCTTATCCAAATCCACGACTGCTCTAAGTTGATATCCAATTCTGAATCCAGCAACCAAATCCTTAGCCAATTCCATACCCATCTGAACCCGACAACCGAGTTCTAATCCATCCATATCCAGTGACCAATAACCAAACCGATGACCTCTCCGAGTCGATATCCAAACACGGGACATCTCCAGGCCCTTAGGCAATTCCTTAGCAGTTCTTAGCCAATGTCTGAATACATAACCTCTTTGGGTTCTTGCCAAGCGCAACCCGCACTCGATGACCTATGTTAAGTAATGCCTTCGTGTTCCTGGTTTAGTATCCCTGAACGCTGAGTAATGCCGTGGCATAAGTCCTATGCCGAATCCTGTTCGCTCTAGACCCTTACCGGATATAGTCCTTACCCAACGATCTAAAATAGTAACCGATGGATAATATGGGTTCCTAAGTCCTAGGTTGGATCCCGGTCTCTCCGTACTCCTGCCGAGCATAGTCCATACCCGAAAACCTGAATAAGTCAACACGCCAAGCTCGGACGAAGCGACTTAGCTCTTGCCAGGCATAATCCATATCGGATGACCATTTACCAAAAGCCAGACAAAAATCCAGTCAAAATCCAATCTGAAATCCAGATTAAATCAAAAAACCAAAAATACATACCAGAAATCCAAATTAATATCCATACTAGAAAACAAGCATCCAAACCAAAGTCCAAACCAAAAACAAACAAAACTAGGAGTTCAAACCAAACTCCGAACCAAACTAGAAAAAAGCAAATGTTTGAACCAAAAAAGAAAAAGTAGATTTTCCAAACTAGATCATCGCGGTTTATTATCATCTCAGAGCATGCCAAGGGGCTATCTTCATCCCCGTGCATGAGTAAGTGACTTGGCCATTTGCCCAGAGTTTGCTACTTATTCAATATCATCCCTGTCAGTTGATAACCAATCGACCATCATTCTTGGCCCCCGTGCTATCATCATTTGAGGTAGATGATGGATGCTCCTATTCCATCGCCGCATTATGATCCCCAACATATTACCGCAGCTAACCACTCCTTACATGCTCCTCGATTATATCCTATAGGTTCTTGTAGATGTTGGTATCATGCCCATCCAAGTCATGAAAGAGACAATGCCTTCCAGATGCCCTCTCATGTTCCGAGGGTTCTCTCCTTGCCGGCCAATGGTAGGGAAGGCAATCCCCGGTTTCCATGTATATCCACTCCAAAATTTCGTTCAATCCTGTGTAAGCGGAGAATTTTTGTTCTCCCCGCCGTTTCCTTGCCCTACTAGAATCGTTATCCGACTTCCTCTTTTGTTTTCCTTATCCTTGTCCGAGCTCTCACCAGTTGGTCCTTCATCCTTAACCACGTTTACTTCCTTTGATTTCATATCTGAACTTGCATCCCTCTGCCGAAGGAATTTGTCGTCCTCGTGAATGAATTCCCTAAGATCCACCTGTGGATATCATATCAACAATACTTTAAAATTCGAATTGTCACTGACTCCTGATAGTCCCGCTAATAAAACCATCGATGGATCTGGCCAATCCACTTAAGCAACTGCTGCATTGAACCGAGTTAAGGATGTCCTGAGCGATTCCCCTGCCCTCTTCTTCGCCGATGTCAATGTCATCACATTTTTCGGCTTCTTGATATGAACGTGAAAATGCTTCAAAAACATATCCACCAATTCTACCATGTCCTAATAGATCCATTTTCCAACTGCCTGAACCACATAGCAGCTATATTCGTCAAGTACAAAGGAAAACACTGGGCCATAACTTCCTCCGATGCCCCCTGCACTTCTATGTGTCTCATGTACCTCATCAAATGATTGGTAGGATCAGCCCTGCCGTTGTACACCTCCAGAGTACGTAGCTTAAACTTTGGTGGATTTCAATCCATTCTGATGTCATGGGTAAACAAACTTATGTTTACTCCTTCCAGATCTTTGTTTGCTAAACCTCCATGCATAATTTGCCTAATAATCTCAGCTAATCCAGTGTTGTCCACCAAGGGTTGCCTCCCGAGTCCCCTAGGGAATTCTGGAACAAACCCTTCATCACATACTCTTGTGCTCCTGTCGGCATCCTATTGTATGGTGTCACCTGGAGTCCCTACATGAATTGGTCTATCATTGCATGGTGGTGTGCCTCCAGAGTCTGGATCCATCCAAATCGGTAACAATGTGTGCTGATTGGGGGATACGTCCTATTGAGCTGCTCCATCCGCTTGCCAATTGAGTCGTTCTATCCCACTCCATGGATCTGAACTCCAGCAGCTCCAGCTATTCTTGCCTGTCCAAACTTTCTGAGAAGGTTCTACATCATTTCCTCCTACCTTTTCGACAGTTCTTCATGCATGGCTCCCATCATCATCTCTATCTCATCTCTGGTGATGAAAACTGAGGCCTGGTTTGCTCATAAGGAAGCCTCCTAACTCCCTTTGTGCTGACTCCTTCCCGTTCTTTGTCTCCATATTGACTGCTTTATCATGGTTCTTTTTAGATCTGATCCTTTAGCTCTCCAAATATGAACTCTGAATCCCATATAGCGGATGCTAGTCCTCTTAGTGAAAGCACCAAAGTTTTTGCGCCAAAATTGGTCACAAACCCCAGAAGTAGTGAAAGCACCAGTGTTTACACACAAATCCTCAATATCCAAACACTGATCTTAGATCCAATTAATGTAGAGAGCAGAAATGAAGAAATAAGAAAATTAAAATGAGCAAGAAAACAAAGAACACAAGGTTTATAGTGGTTTGGATATCTCCGACCTACGTCCACTTTGAACTAATCCTTTTATTTCTTTTATACTGTGATTACAGTTACAAGCCTTTGAAATCAAAAACCAAAATGGCAGAGTCTCACCTAGAAAAGCGAAAGAAGATATGCCTTTTAGTTTCCATGGAGTCGCTATTTATAGGAGTAGATCTGAAAAATCTGCCCCAAAACTCGGAATACATTTTCTCATGCATGGGTGGGCCTACAAGATCGATCCAAGGTGGTTTGGGATCGATCCCCAATCGATCCATATCAATTTCGTATCGATCAAGAATCACCCCAATTAGATTGGGATGATCATGGCGAAAGGAAATAGTGTCAAGTCCTTTAGTCTCCAAATTTCATGAAATTCCTATGTGTAGTTTGTGAGATATAATCAATCCAAGTTTGAGATTGCAAGTGCAAAGATCAATCCATAACACTTTCGTATCGATCAGGAATCCTTCTGATTAGGGTGGGATCGATCATGGGAAAGAAAATAGTGCCAAGTCCTTGCTCTCCAAATTTAATGAAATTCCAATGTGTAGTTTGTGAGATACGATCGATCCAAGTTTGAGATTGCAAGTCCAAAGATCGATCCCCGATCGATCCATATCGGTTTCATATCAATTAGGAATCGCTTCGATTAGGCTGGGATCGATCATGGCGATCATAGTCAAAGACAATGGTGCCAAGTCCTTACTGTCCAAATTACATGAAATTCCAATGTGTAATTTGTGAGATATGATCGATCCAAGTTTGAGGTGGCAAGTGCAGGCTGATGATTTTGTATCCACCAATCCGTATCCATCATTTGGCATCCATCATTTGGTATCCATCAGCCGGTATCCATCACTTTGTATCCATCAGCTCGCACCCATCATTTCATATCCATCACTTCGTATCCATTAGTTGGTATCCATCATTTGGTATCCATCATCTGGTATCCATAGTTTTGGATACAAGAACATCGATACGGGCCAGTTTCTAATGAATATTAATCCATCCACAATTTGAGCATATGAACTCCGATTGACCAAAAATTCAAAGAGTAACCTCGTCGAACCTTGTTTGTCATTCCCAATCGATCACACCTTGATTGGGGCTTGGTCCTTGTTTGACAGTATCGATTATAGCTTTGTTTCCAGTCGATCATACGAATATTGATCCATCCATAACTCGAGCATATGAACTCCGATTGACCTGAAATTCGAAGTGTAGCCTTACCAAACCTTGTTTATCATTCCTAATCGATCCAACCTTGATTGGAGCTTGGTCCAATTTTGATGATGTTGATCATAGTCTTGTTTCCAATCGACTATACGAATATTGATCCATCCATAACTCGAGCATATGAACCTTAATTGACTTGAAATTCAAAGTGTATTCTCACCGAACCTTGTTTATCATTCCCGATCGATCCCACCATGATTGGAGCTTAGTCTACTTTTGACGGTATCGATCATAGCCTTGTTTCTAATCGATCATACGAATATTGGTCCGTCCATAACTCGAGCATATGAACTCCGATTGACTGAAATTCGACGTGCAGCCTTAACAAACCTTGTTTATCATTCTTGATCGATCCCACCTTGATTGGAGCTTGGTCCAATATGATGGTATCGATCATAGCCTTGTTTCCAATCGATCATATGATCGATAATCCATCCATAACTCGAGCAGATGAACTCCGATTGACTTGAACTTCGAAGTGTATCCTCACCGAGCCTTGTTTATCATTCTCGATCGATCCCACTTTGGTTAGAGCTTTGTCCAATTTTGATGGTATCAATCATAGCCTTGTTTTCAATCGATCTCCAACTTGGATATCCATCCATTTTAGGCAATTTGTTGATGTCCCGGCCTTGACTAAATGGTGGGGTAACAACAACTACTACCGCACACCTCAGAACACACTCCTAAATCAAATCGAGTGGTGGCCACCATATCAATCACAAAGTCATAATATGGTATCGGAGAAGCATGTCCATCGGAGGTGCAACCTCACTTGGTTGGCTGGCTCGTTTTTTAGTCACGTCAAGCTGACTCGAAGGAGTTAGGTCTACGATAATAGCTCATACAGAATCATTCACCAAACCATCCTATTTCATTCTGGAATCTCCACCACGTGCACAGTTGTTAAAGTGGTTTTCGGTATTAGCAGAGAGTATGAAAATATCCAATCCCGGTCTCTTTAACAACCATACGCTTATTTCACACCTGATTGTTCTTTTACTTTTCCAAAACAAATTCATAATTAATATCAAAATATCATATTCACTTGAAATCATATCACTTTCGAAATTATATTCATTTTCGAAATCACCATCACTTTCGAAATCATATTAACAAAATAGGTTAAACCCTTATTTCATAATCATCGTATTTACTCAAATATGTCATTTCACAAGAAAATATCATTTCAAATCCAACGTAAGTTGTAACATTCATTTAACCATTTTCGCTTTCAAATCAAGGATTTTAATATGATAGTCCAACCTTGCACCATTTTATTTTGAGAAAATAGTTTAGATAGTTTTAAAATAGTTTTAAAGTATTTTAAATAGTTTAAAATAGTTAAAATAGATTAAAATAGTTTAAAGATTAAAATATTATAAATAGATTAAAATAATGTAAATATATTAAAATAGTTTAAAATAGATTAAAATAGGTTAAAATAGTTAAACTAAATTAAATAGTTTAAAATAGTAAAATAGGTATAATATAATTTAAAGTTTAATATAAAAATGGTTAGCAAAAAATCTAAATAAATTTGAATTTAAAAGAATATATTTTAAATAGTTTATATTAAAATAATTAGTTTGAAAGTAATATCAAATTAAACTATTTATTCCATCTCAACAAATCTAAACTATATTCAGCTTTCAAATCAACAAAATTCAATTTCAAACTTTCAATTCAGATTCTGAAATAAACCATTTAAACCTATATCGATTTCAAATCCATGTTTGAACTATAAATTTAAACTTCTAATTCAGTAGATTTCAAGGTTTAAATATTCAAACATTTTCAATAACTGAATTTTGATAAATTTTATTTATATCTCAAAATTCAACTTTGAAATTTAAATTTAAATTCTTTTAAAAATTCATTTGATCCAGTTCCAATTTCAACATTTAAAGCTTGGATTTTCGAAAAAAAATTAGTTTACATAAATCAAACTTTATTTTAAAATATCACTTATCTAGATTCAAGGATATAGGATTTAAAAATCGTTTAATTTAACCAATCCGGTGTCCGTATATAATTTTCTACCCTATGGTCAAGTGATATGGAAATATGTCATTTCAATGCGCAATAAATTTAAATTTACAGGTACATATCATTCAACCTGCAATACCGAGTCAAAATTCAAAATCCATAATCGCTTGAGATTATCATTTCAAATCATAACGATTTTTGCCTAATCTCTAAGATCTTTTGGGTATATATCATTTTAACCCATAGTGATTTTTCCTAACAATAGCTGAGGGAACTTCCAGTGTGATATACAACATAATATTCAGTCATCGAATATCAACAGTTAACATCCACCACAATCACCATTCAAATCAACCAGTAAACACGACAATTATATGATTATCACTAACAGGCAATTTAAAATTCAATATTAAATTAAATGGCGGTTAAATTCAATAAAAGTCAGATTTAACAGAAATGACAATTTAAATATATCAAAAGCAATTAATCAACTTCTAATCATATTATAAATTTAATTTTACTAATATCCAAATAAAGGCCCAAAATCTAATAGTCTTGGAATTTTTCCAACCTAGTTCCACAATGTTCGGAATTTCGATACGATCGCAATGGAGAAAACCACGTCCAATTCCGAGTTCATATGTAAAAGTTATACATGTTAGAACATTTGAAATTCAATATGAAATTAATTAATTAATAAAATAAGTGAGACACGTCACCTTACTAATTTGTACGTAACCCTAATATACACACGTCACATGCCTATAGTTGCCACATCCACTATCATTGACCATCGAACACACGCCCAAAGCCTCGACTGACCCACGATCGACCCACGCCATTGGCTCCACCATCCAAAACTGCCCCATCCCCTGCCTTGTGGCCTGCTTCGGCCTGCCAAGGACGATCCCCCACCACCAATGTTTATCCCCATTTTCTGATGACCCTCTGACCATCTATGATGAATGAACCAAAGATCCATGACCTGCTCGACACCATCTCCCCAACGCCGCTTTCTGATCGTTGATCGGATGAAAATCCACCGCTGGATCACGAAAACCTAATTTCGACGGCCGAGGTTCACCCTTGATTTTTGGTCAAACAATGCCTCTAATTGAAGAAATGAATTGCTGTAGTGGATTACGCTCATCGAGGGCTTTTCAACGATATATAATATTACATAATTTGAGCAGGTTGATTTTCAATTTGAATTTGAAATTGAATTAGGGTTTGTAATTGGAATTTGATTTCTGCCATTAGAAGAAGGAAGAAGCCGATGATTGAATAGGCATATAGAATTGTATATACAAAATAATAAACGGTTGCTAGGGTTTGAGAAACAAAAATCGATTTATATAGACAAGGCCCGATAAGAAAGAATGAACATATCGAATTGGTTCAAAACGACAATAACGACTCGGAAAGCCGGTTCCACTTCCGAAATGAAAATAGGTCATCCCTTATATCAAAATAGATGTTTTCAATATTTTTAAATTTAATGGAATGGATTTCAAGTTCTAATTCCATTGTATGAAGAATTAAGCTTTTAAAATCAACTTATTCAAATTGAATTCATTAAACTGATTTCTATGCGTTTTAAGCCCGCACGACCAAATGACAAGTCCGATCGCTACGACACTTGAAATCCTACAAAAATTCACTATTACGGAACCGATGAAACTAGTTTCGTCGAAATCCGAGACAGTGGCCAGAATGGCCATTTTCACGTTAATTAAATAAATTATTATTAAATTGATTTAATCACTTTTCAAATTCAAATTTTATAACTAACAATTTCTTATCCTCTTTTTTTTGAGAGAAATGTGTGATCCTCTAATAAAAGAGGAGAGCATACATGAAGCTATATATAAAACACATAAAATGGTGCTGCCAACATGCCTGGCAGGTGACAAATTCATGTACCAGAAACAAATAAAGAAAAAGGTACCCCTAAAATGAGCTTCGGCAAAGCGACCGCCCATTACACCCTAATACTAAGCTCCGGCAAGGCCACCGCCCTGTAATAAGGTTTTGGAGGTACCTAGAAAACTAAACAATCAACAAAATCCGGAGAATCTGAAAGCCAGCACCATCAGAATAGAAACTCTAGGAAATCTGAAGACACGGAATAACTGAAAGAAATGCCTGATGCCATCAGAACTCCTGGGAATAGCTATCCTGCACACCAATATATAGATGCTAGCAATCCTGCAAACCTGAAAAGATAAACTAGCAACCTACCTAATCCAAACCTGAAACAAAACTAGGAAAAATAATTAATATGAAACACATATATGTATATAAATAGAATTTATACACATATATGCAAGAAAAATCTAATGAGAAAAATAAAGCAAATATAAACTGGAACCAAAAACTAACAATACTTAAAAGTAAAGGAAATATGAACCAAACGGAAAAAGGAAAACAATCAAAAAACTAATCATTACTAGAAACAACATTAAACCTATGATAGGAAGAAAATTAGTATGCATCATGTAAACATCATTTAAATTAGAAAAGGCATTAATATAATTATTACTAAAGTCAAAATTATTAATGTTATGTTTGAATATATTAATATTATTACTAACCTTGTTAATATTCCTTAAAACAAATATTTTTGGCTAATTTATAATTAGGATTTGAGACCCAATTTAAGCAAAAAGATGAAATTAAAAAAATAAAATTATTAAAGTGAATATAGTTATTATTAAAAGTTCTTTGATTTCTCTCAAGCCAAATATACCAACTAGATATGGTGAAAAGAGTATCAAGCAAGTATCTATTATCCTTATTAAACTTAAATCTAAAAGTATTCCAATAGAAAAAACAATCAAAAACTCTAGAACTAAAATTATACTAAAAAATATTGAGGGTATTCATAAGAATAAAATGAGTACCCATGCATTCGTAGTAAATATGATTAATATCTTCTAAATGAGTATTATAAAAATAACATTTATTATCAATGTGAATATTTCTTCTTTTTAAAAATTCTATTGTATTTAATTCACCATGAATAATAAGTCACATGTGAATTTTAGATTTTGGAGGAGCGTTAGTCTTCCAAATAAATTTAAAACAATTATCAGTTGCACCGAAAAGTTAATAAATTTGTAAAAGGAATTTTTGGAATATTTCTTGCTCTTATCCCACTCCCAACTAATATAACCATTCTCATTGTCCATATTATAAAGATTTAATCTAGCATAAAGCAAGTTAAGTTGTCTAAGGGTTGAACCTACTAAAATTCTGTTAAAACTGAACATCCAAGGAGGATCATTTTCAGAATTAAAAACTTTAGAAATAAAAGCATATTTAAAGTTGCAAATATCATACAAATCTTTGAACTCATTCCTAAGAGGAGTAGCTGAAATCCAACTATCATGCCAAAAAGATGTATTATTACTAGAGTGAAAAATAATATTAACTCCTAAGTTAAATATCTCACTACATTTTAAAATGGATTTCCAAAAGTACGATTGTTTACGAGTAATCGACGGACTAATATGATAAAAATTGTAACTACCATTGTAGTAATAATTAGAAATAATCTCCTTCCAAAAGGCGTTATCATTGGTATCTCTGAATTTCCATAACCATTTACCAAGAAGAGACAAGTTCATATTACGAAGATTAATGACTCCTAAACCACCATCTTTTTTGGACTTACAGACAGTTTCCCAATATACTAAACATTTGATGCTACTATTTGAATTTTCACCACTCCATAGGTAATCTCTTCTAATTTTTATCTATTTTATCAATTAGGAAAGAGATGCATAGACGTCCAATAGATAGGGAGAGCTGATAAAACAGGATTAATTAAAACCAGTCTACCTGCTCTAGATAATAATCTTCCATTCCCGTTTGTAATCCTATTTTTGATTTATCAATGATTATTAACCAATCATCGTGTTTAAGTTTTGTAGGTCTTATAACAAAGCCAAGATAGTCAAACGGAAAATTCATAGTTTTACAATTTAATGTATTTGCAACTAAATTTTCAACTTTGTCTAAATCGTTTAAAATTAAAACAGAACTTTTATCAAAATTTATTTTTAAACCCGATAAAAGTTCAAAACTATAGAGAATAAACTTAAGAGCAATTATGTGTCTAAGAAGATGAGAGGAAAAAAGCAAAGTATCATCTGCAAATGGAAGGACTGACAAACCAAAACTTGAACTATCGTTACCAATATTACCTAGAAGATTATTGTTAACAGCATTTTTAATAATCTAAGAAAAAGCGTCAGTTGCTAAAATAAGAAAAAGGGCGATAAAGGGTCCCCTTGCCTCAAACCTCTCTTAGATTGAATTTTATTACCTAAAATGCCATTAACCATAATACTAGAGTTACCAGTTTTAAGCAAGTTCATGATCCAGTTAATCCATCTATTACTAAAGCCTCTGGCATGAAAAATATCTATAGGAAAATCCCAATCAACCGAATCAAATGCCTTAGCAAAGTCTAATTTTAAAATAGCATAAGTAATATTATTCTTGCAACAAAGATTAATGTATTCTTGAACAAATGCTACACCATCTGTGATATTTCTTCCTTTAATGAAAGCTGATTGAGAACAGTCAATTAGATCATTCATTTTTAAAATAAGTCTATTAGCTAAAACTTTAGAAATAATTTTAACATAGCAATTAATCAATGAAATGGGTCTAAAGTCTTTAAAGTATTAACACCAACATTTTTATGTAATAAAATAACATTAGCAAAATTGAATCTACCTAATTGGAGATTTCCATTATAGAATTCATTAAACATACTAATTAAGTCTAATTTTAAAACTTCCCAAAAAGTTTTATAAAAAAAATTGAAAATCCGTCTGGACCCAGAGATTTATCACCTGTAAATCAAAAATGGCTTTTCGGATTTCATCTTCACTAAAAGGAATATCTAATTCAGAAAGTTTAATATTAGAGAAGACGGATAAAGATCATTCCATCTAACACTAATTCTATGCTTATTTTTATTGCCAAAAAATATCTTTATAATATTCAGTGAAAACCTTATTAAGATCACGTTGATCCACTAATTCCACATTATTAACTAAAATGGAATTAATTGTGTTAATACGTTTTCTACCATTGGCTATATTATGAAAAAATTAGGTATTATTATCACCTTCGTTGATCCAATGAATTTTTGATCTTTGTTTTCACATAATTTCCTGTTTTTCAAGTAAAGAATTAAGTTCCTTTTAAGTTATTAAGAACATTTCTCTCACCAAAACTTAAATGTCTAGTTTCTTCAATCTTATTTAGCTTAAGCATCTCATTAAGAATATTTTCTTTTTTAATTTTAATATTACCTAAAATATTTTTATTCCAATTTTTTAAAAAAAATCCTAAGTTTTCTAAGTTTGAGCACAAAAGATTTAGTAGAATTATCACTATATTTAAAGCTATAAAAACTCAAAGACAACCATGTATTGATGATTAAATTTGAAAAACATGGTTCTAGAAGCTATATTTTTTCAAATTTAAAAGATCTACTAATAATTCTATGATGGTCGCAAGTAAGGATAATGGGACAATGGTCTGAAAGGGTGTAAGATAAACCTAACACTCTATAGATAGGAAATTTATCCGCACTCTCATCGCTAACGAAAAATCTATCTAAGAGAGCCAAGGAGGGAGACTCCCAATTATTACTCCAAGTAAAACCTCTATTGAATAGAGGAATTTCAATCAAATTAGAATGAATAATAAATTGATCGAATTCCTCCATGGCTGAATAATCTCCTTCCCGAGGAGAACGCTCCCCAATAAAACGAGTAACATTAAAATCACCCCCCGATATCCAAGATCCGAGGGCAAAAGATCTAAACTCGGGGCATTCATTCCAAAGAATCTGCCTATCTATTTTAGAGTTAGGCCATAAACATTAGAAATATTTAAAAAAGAATTGTCAACTAGATTAATTAAAATAATGTGTAAAGAGTGCTGTTTGTGAATACACTGAAGAAATTTAAAGAGATTATCCCTCCAACCAATCATTAAACCCTCCGAAGAACCCACAGAAGGTTAAAAAACCCATTTTCTAAAATGAAAATCTCCTAATCTTCTAAAAAACGAAAATCGGGACACTCTACTTTAGTCTCTTGTAGGGGAGCAATGTCAATAGGATAGTCTTTAAAAAAGATTCTAACTTTATCGCAATTATTTAAATCATTTAAACCTCTTATGATCCAACTAATGATCCTCATAATCCCATAGAACTAGCCCTATCAAATTCCTTACTCCTAATAAACTCGCGATCTAACTCAATATCAGTGAAAATAAAAGCAGTGCCACTGGCAAACTGACCGAATTCAGAAGCTGACAAATTACCTGGAGCATAAGACGGATATGTGCTACCCAAATCAAAATGCATACCTGAGCCTGGTTCCGTAAAATCGCTCACGGTGTTCGAACCAGGAAACCCACCCAATGACTGAGAGTGATTGCCTCTAATCCTGACACTACAATGAACCGTCCCGCTAGAAGCTGAAAATTTTCTTCATCTACCTCTCTTCGAAGAAGAAAAAAAAGGCAGTGAATCACCACCAGCCTTCCTAATCTGACCTGACAAAAGAAGCCCAGATCTCCTATCGAAAGCACCAGTTTCAAAAGAATCAACAAGACCCAAAGATGCCACTGCCAGATTATCACTCCCACCCAAATGCTCAATAGTGGATACTACTTTATCTTTACCATTATCACAGACAACATTACCATTTAAAGTGTAAGGATCAACATTATCACTTTGAAAACTTTCCACAGATTGATTAATCAAACTCAAAGAAGAACTTGAAGAAGTTTTATCATCAAGAAAAACCTGATCCCGTGCATCATGCACAACTATGTCAGTGTGCATATCATCAAAAGAGGGATTGAGCAAATTTAAGAACTCATCCTCAACAATATTCTCTGGTTCAACAGATTTCACAACCTTGTTATGTTGCTCAGTTGAAAGGAACCAATCACGAAAGACATCAAAATCATAACAAACTGAAGAAGCAGAACCAACAGGTTCTATTGAAACTTCTAATTCATCCATCAACTCACTATTGCTTTTTAAAGACTCCGGTTGTGTGATCTGATCTAATTGATCGAAATCAAGAGGCAGAATAACTGCTGACATTGACGGCCACAAACCATTATCCAGAGTAGAAAACTGATCCACCTCCAAAAGAATATCCTTTTTAACATCGATCAAATTGTTCTGATAATCCAGATCGAGATCGAACAAGAAATCACTAAAAAATAACAATTCTTTAGCCTGTCACCTTGATTGTCGCAATCTTAACAACAGAGACTTCATTACCAACTGTCTCTGTCAAATGATTATCCAACAAGAAATTAGATAAGGATTAAACATACTTATCTCTATCAACTACTCCACCAACAAACTCACTAGAAGATGTCGAATCTAGAAACTCAAAACTATTTGCAGTAGGGATCATGAATTTATCCAATTTTCTATTTTGATTATTGCCTTTTTTGGACTTAACATGAGTAAAATTATCTTTCTCCTCAAGTCTAGATTTTGAAACAGGAGATTGATGAAGAGCAACAACCACTAGATTAATCAACATGGGTCGAACATGGAAAAATCTTCAACAGCGTTAGGAAAATCTATACCAGATACACCAACAAGATTTTCTTTTTTCGAAGCATTAAAACGAGAATCAAATTTTCCAAAATATAATTCAGGATCCCTAAATTTATTCGTATAACCTTTACCAATGTTTGGTTCATTTACAAAATTGAAATGATATAGAAAATCCTCTAAATACTTGATGCCTTCATCATGATTTTGCCAAAGATGATCAATAAGCATCCCCTTTAGCAACATACATTTTAAAACGAACTGGAAGTCGTGCTCAACCAATGAATCAGAAGAAACATAGTCGATTGATCTGGATGCACAAGCATTTTTTTTGTGCCCTGATTTGCCGCAGGCGAAATAGATGATAAGCCCACGACATTGAAAGGCCAAGTGATTATATCCACCACACCTAAAACAGAAGGCCTTACTTTTTCTTGAATCAATCCAGTTCTTTTTATAAAGAACATGCGATGAAGATCTAAGGAATCGGCAAGAAGGTTGACCATCTTTTACTACTTGCGCATAAGAGCGACGAAGGGGTGATTCACGATGGAAAAGGTCTGGAAAGAGGGACAAAGACGGGTGAAATAAGGAAAAAGAATCATGGTAGATTGATGCAGATGTCATTACAATTCATTTGACTCTTCTTAATTTTTTATCCTCTTTGATTACCTAGTAATTTATAATCTTTTAAAACAAATTTCCACGTCTAATCCAACGTTTAACATTGCACTAATTACAGTATTCAGTTTCAACTGTAACAATTTCACTAATTATAATTTAAATTCCAAATAAATTCATTTATTTTTATTTTCATCTTATAATTCACTCAACTATCATCTTATGGATATACTTAACATAGTTCACCATTTCATTACCTCAGTCTTCTACAATTACCATCTTAGCTCATATTAACTGCAACACATAAGTAGATTAATTTCAATTGACTTCCAATTTAATTTCAACGGATTAAATAAACAGGTGATAAACAACAATTGTTACCTTTTACTTGATTTGATCACATTTATAAATTTATTATCTACAAACAAATGTTATAACTACTCACGCAGCACTGATTATATCCAATTTCAATTAATTACATACTATTTCACCATTTAATATAACATTTAATTTATTTTCTTATTTATAGTTTCCAACCATATTACTGAGAAATTATTTCAATTTCTTGAGATTACATTCAAATAGTCATTGATTACCTTAAATTAACATTATTAAATTTCATTCTAGTTAGTTTTCTCATTAGCAAATCATAAATTCTACTTTCTTTCAATATTAGATTACAAAATGTTATTAAATTCATTATTTTAATTATCGAAAAAATACGGGTCATTACAGATCTTCGTATTTATTTCTCTGTTTAAATATTTAATATTGGATCAGTGGTGCTTTCACATTTTCTGGGTGTTGGCGGACATTTTCGATGTCAACATTTTGGTGCTTTCACTGAGAAGACTGGCATCCTCTGATTTGGAAAGGATTTGGAGCTTAGGTTTGGATCAATGCCTAGGCAATCAGTAAGAAGAGCACTTGCAGATAGGAGTCACCATGGAGGGAATCAAGAGGCTTCCTTAGGAGTTGGGGCAAATCACTCCTCCATCTACATCACAAGGAGCGAGATGGAGACGTTGATGGATGTTGTCTAGAAGAGGAAATTGAAGAGGCAAGAGGAGATGATTTAGAATTTCCTTAAACAAGTTGGATAGGCTAGAGCAGGAGAAAATGACAATCTGGATCTAGGAATTAGAGCAGTAGAAGTTGTAGAAAATCAAAACCAGGAACAGAGTAACGAAGCTAATAGGAAGAGGAATGGAATGGAGCAGCCAGGGCGGCCTCCAATAAGCATGGACCGATCGGAACCGAACCCCATGGGGATTAGCATCGATCGCTTGGGACTTAGGGACATGCTCCTGGGTCTTGTGGAACTAGTCAGCAACAGGCCAGTGGTTGATGCTGTACAGTTTGGTGCAGATCGAAATGTGGATGTACTCCTAGAAGAGCGAGTTCCAGGATTCCTTCATGGACTCAGGGGGTAGGTTGGAAAGTATGATTGAAGGCTACCTTTGGATGATAATTATAGGATTGCTGAGATAATCATACGAGCTATGAGAGGAGGATTGGTGAACAATGATCTGGGAAATGTAAATAGAAGTCCATTCACTCCTAACATCAAGCGTGCTAGGAATCCATCGGAGTTCAAACTACCAACATTGGGGGCATATGACAGCAAATCAGAACCTACCGTTCATCCGACGAGGTATTTGGAAGTGTTGGGGACATCGGAGAAAGTGATGGTATGATGTTTCCCCTTGTACCTAGCAAATATAGCTGCAATATGGTTTCGGCAATTGGCGAACAATTCTATTGGTACATGGACAGAGTTGGTCAATATATTCATGAGGCAGTTTCGGGTCCACATCATGAGACCCAAGAGCGTAATAACATTGGAAGCACTAAAGCAAATGATGAGAGAGTCCTTGAGGAATTTATTGACATGGTTTAATGTGGAAGTTGCTTTAGTTGATAAACTGGATCCATCAATGGTCTTAATAGCTGTGGTATTTAGGACTGCGGACGGCATGGACTTTAAGATTTCACTAGAACAGGTTCCACCAATGGATCTTGGAGAATTTTTCCATGATGCTGAGAGATTCCTATGACAGGAAGATGTTAAGACTAGTGGAGAAGAGGTTAATGCTGTGAGGGACGGAGGATCGTTTGGGGAAGGTTCAAGCAAAGAAAAAAGAAAGAAAAAGTGGATGATTGCTTCGACAGATCGAAGTAGAAAAGAGAAATTTGATATTCTCTTCTTTTAATGGTTTGAATGAGACTTTCAAAAGGATTTATTTGGATACTCGAGGACACCTTCCATATCGACAGTCGGCAAGGAGGGAGCCCACCAAGCATGAGCGGGAATTAGAAAAATACTACATATTTCACAAGGTGGGCAAGCATACCACCAACGATTGCAAGCACTTGAAGGATATGGTTGAGGAAAGATCTGGTTGAGGAACACATAAGGGATGGCAGTCTACCGTAGTATACAAGGACTTGGACTGTAGTGGTGAAACAGGAGAAGTTATGATCTGCACTAAATGGAAATGGCTTTGGATTGAGGTCACAAATCATCGTCTCTTGATCGGGATGACATAAATTAAATAAATAATAAACTCTACAATACAATAGCTAAGTCACATACACATGCATGTGAATGAGGTCGGTCCTTAGGTATGCTCTGAGATGATGACAAACCATCATGCCCAGGGTGGTAGTTTTTGGTTTTCTTTTTATTTTTCCTTTTTGTTGTAAAAATTTAAATTTAATGATTTATTGAATGGATTTTGCAATGCTCAAATCTACATTTAAAAGTAATGAATGAAATTGGTCGCGGTTGTCCTGAACAAATAGGGAAATAACTGCAAGGTGTGAGTCCCTTCATTGAAGAGTGATATGATGGATTTGTACCTGGATTAAGTCCTCGACTGGGGGATCGAGGCAGGATAATAATACCTCATAGATAATGTTATGTTCCGACCAAAGAGATGGAACCGAAGAAGCAAAAAGTAGGCCGCTTAGTCAGAGAGCGATAGGACCGGGGAGTGAGTAGGGTCCAACAAGGGTCCGGAGAGACCATGATCGGCCTAGGATGGCCATGACATCGCTTTATGTTCAGGGACACTAAATCTGGGTGTAAGAAGTAATGTTGCTTTGTCAGAGAGCGACAGGATCAGCTTACTTATCACTATTCCTATTCCACTGGATGGTTACTGGATGGGGTCCTACAAGCGCTCGAAGAGGCTATGGTCGGTTCAAAGATAGTATGAACCAGACTATTGGTCCGATGAGACATTGGAACTGGTAAACGATAATGAGATCATGGATTTGGTTACTAGCTTTGTATGGATATAGATTCAACTAAGGATTTTGAATGGTTTTGGAATTGGCTATCGACTTGGTATAGTCATGGACTACGAAAACTTGGTTTGGAAAAGATTGGATTCTTGATTAGATATTTGGCTATCGATCGATTCTGGACTTCAAATTTATGGCAATTCAAAGCACACATTCCAATTGCAAGTCATATTATAATTGGAAATGTTATCCCACCTTTTGGCATGGTCGTGATACCATGGATTTGACTAATTGGATTTCATGATCATCAAGGAAGAAGCCCAGAGAGGTGGTTATTAGGTTCGGACATCACATATAAGCAAGGCTATGGATGATAGTCAAGCATGTTCAAGCGAGTAGCATCCAAGAAATGGTTAAGTTTGGATTTGCACTTCCCCTAGGCAAGGGATCAGAACGAACCAATATAGTTAGGAATAAATCAGATCCGATCAATATGGCTATGAATTACTTGAATAACAGGGAAATCAAGCAAACAACTATGGAAACGTAAAGAGGAAGCGGAAGAGGACCGCCATGATTGATCGTAGTTTGCCACGTGGCAAGCACCACCGATCGACGCCGATCCTTAAGGAAGGCCTAGGTGGACCCCAAACTTTTTGGATCGATTCGCCTTGACTTCATTCTTCAGCATGTGGATTTTCAACTGGATAGTTGCACGTTTTCTCCGATAAATATAGGCTCATTGCATGGGATCTTCATTTGATTCTTCTTCACTATTTTTCTTTCCTTCCTCCACTAAGTTTCTAAGGAAAAAACAAATTGTATTTGTAATCCTACAGCATAATAAAATGAATATTGAAGTAGGCGTAGGCCATAGTTTGCCAAACCAATATAATATTTGTGTTTTCATTTACTTTTTGCTATTGAATTGATTATCTATGCATTTATTTCTCTATTTGGATGTTTAATATTGGATCGATGGTGCTTTCAAATTTTCTAGATGATGGCGGCCATTTTTGACACCAAAAATATATATATAACAATATATGTATGTATATATAAATATATATATATAAACACATATACATGCACACATCTACACACACACACATATATATGCTTTCATATTTTTGGAACATTATCTGTTATTTTGATTTTTTGCCAGGCATGATGGCTTTATTTTATTCCCATTATGCTATCAGGCCAGACATGTTGGTTATGTGTTGGGTGACCCTTCAGGCCATGGGCCTCCGTATTACACACACATACACACATACATATATATATATATATATATATATATATAGTATAATTGTGTTGTCCTTGGACCAACACTCCTTATGCAAAAAAAGATAAATACGAGTTAGAATAATTTATACAAATATTTACAAATTATAAAATTTAAAAATTATACTTTCATTTTGCATTCCAAATCTAATACACAATATCTCAATTTTATTATATTAATATATATTATTAATTAATTTAAGTAATAATAAATAAATGGTAGAAAGTATTTAAATAATAAATATTTTGAGTTTTAAAATTTAAAGAAAAATCAAGAATGATAATTTATAGCTTACGAAATTTTTTCAAATTCTATAAGTCAAAATTTAAATTTTTATTAATTAAATACTTTTGGTCGAATTTAAAATGATTTTTTGATAATGTAAAATTTGACTTAGAAAAACCCATTTTTTTATGGAGAGCTTTTATGATGACAATTTAATTTTAGAAAAATTAAACTAAACTTTTGGAAAATGATTTATTTTATATTAGTTCCTTAATTTTTATGACGATTAAATAATAATAATTAAATAATTACCAAAAAAATTATTTTCGGTCATTTAAACTCATAATCAATGTAAATATACAATTAAAAAATATTATTTCGATTATTTATGTGAAATAGTTATATAGTTTAATACAAATCATATAAACAAATTTATTAACTTATTAATATATGCATAAATTAATTAATAAACTATAACAATTTTAGCAGTGTGGGTCGGATCCTTAAGGAAAAATTATTATTTTGTATTTTATTTTATAAACATATACGCATAATCAATCAATATGCGACAACATCAATACCTATATGAATCTCACCTAACTAACAATACAACAATCACAATATATATATATATATATATATATATATATATATATATGTATGTATGTATGTATGTATGTATGTATGTATATAAAAACAATATACAGTTATACAGAGGTTATGTATGCATACACACACACACACACACACACACATATATATATATATATGTATGTATGTATGTGTGTATGTATAACGGAACACTTAACTAAAACTAATGCCTTTAAGTTCACCTTGTAATGATTAGTTCTCCTCTTTCGAAAACTTCTTGATTCTATAGATTGCTAGTCCTAAATCGTAGAACCTTTTGCTATCAAATAACTATTTATTTGAATTGCTTTAATTTGAGTTTTGTTAGAGGTTTTGGAAGGTGTAATTTGGCTAAGATGAAGGAGAGAGGAGGTAGCAAAAAGAACTTCTAAAGTTAGGGTTATGGTTCCTTTTATAATGGTTCAAGCAGAGAGAAAAGTGGATGACATCACATTCATTTTCTCACTAAATCTCTACCATCCATCACAAACCCTTTTACCCTATTTTGGCCACCCCCTATGTCTTATGTTTGCTGCCGAAATTTTGCCTTCAACTTCATGGGCTAATAGCCCATTTCAGCCTAAGTAAATATATTTAATTAAATCCAATTTAACTCCTTATCGATATCACATATCGATCGATATATCTATAACTATAATATATACACACACACACACACAACAATATTTGTTAATAAGGAATCTTGTCAACATACCCAATGCTTTTATAAGATAATTTCGTTTGGACATAACTACGAGGATAAGACGATTCTCACTTTTGAAAGTGTATCTTTGAATAAATTTTCTTAAAAGAACGATGAACAGTTATCCCTACCGACATCATCAAGAGGTTAATGAGGCTATTACAACCCTTCGACTAGGTTGAATATGTATTTGGTTGTCAAATTTTTTGTCCTTGTCGAAAGGTTATAAACATGACCATCCCAACCTCCATCTTGACAAGGGTGGAAGGAAATAGTCCAACCTTTCGACCTTGTTAAAAGATCGTTAATGGGATCTCCCAACCTTTCGATTAGATTGAAGTGGATGTAAGTTGCTAGACCTTTTCAACTTTGTCAAAAGATATGACTAGGCTTCTCCAATCCTTTCGATTTGGTTGAAATAACTCATAGTCAGTTAGCTTTCAGAAATCAATAATTTGATAAATTCCATCTCCTCTTAGAGTTGAAAGAAGTTATTGTTGATATCTACCACCTCCTTCTTAATCGTGTCGAAAGGTAATGTATGAAACCTTTCGACATTGTTATAAGGAGATGCATAGCAAATCGCCAACCTTAATTGCTTTTAACCCGTTAATGTCCATTTCTTTCTATAGAACTTATTCGAAGGGTTTATTAATACTTAAAGAAGTAGATTCCCTTCGAATTAATCCATCATGATCAGTTGTAAGATATACAATCCAGATCTTCATTAGAAAGTGAATCTTTCGACTAAGTCGAAAGGTTTTCCACCTTTCCAAGTAGTTCAAGATTATATCTTAAACCCCTTCTACTTTTTCTTATATACGACCAATTAGTTATCCCCATAATCGTGCATTTCATATATGTAACACATCATCATCACTTTGCATAATGTATAGATTTCGTTGGTGACGTGCTACAATGGAGAATATCCTCGTCAATCTTTTGTGTGTGTGTATAGACAGAGAGAGCATAGACCAAAAGAGGTTATGAGAAAAAGGTTGAAATCATGTACAATTGATTATTAGACTAGCTAATGATCTTAATGATTCCCCTTATTGCTAACATCCATCATAAATGAGCCAACTCCATTTTATTCATACCCAAAATGAGTTACAAGAAATTGAGCTTTATCCCTAATTCAATTTAGGGTTTTTTCAAATACAATTATCACTATGAAAGTAAAGAAAAGAAGGTGAATTCAATGTTCAGAATTCAGTCCCCAAAACTGGACCCCTTGGGTGTTATTTATAGATGCAAGCGGCCCACCATCCGGCTTCATGCTTTCGACTGAGTCAAAAGGTCCCCCTTTTATATGCTGCTTTAAATCGTTTGACTTTGTCGAAAGGTTATGAACCTTTTGATTGTGACGAAAAGTTAGGAGTCCCTTGCGCTACTTGGCCTATCACTATTTTATCCTTGTTTTCCACCTTATCGAAAGATCTTCTCTTTATATTCTGTTGTGAACCTTTCCATCTTATCGAAAGGTTTGCCTTCCATATGCTGTCGTGAACTCTCTAACCTCATCGAAAGGTTGGTCAACAACATGTTGTTTTGAACCTTTCAACACTGTCAAGAGGTTTGTCTTTGATATGCCTTTATGGACCTTTCGAATTTGTCGAAAGGTTTTCCGCTTCTATGATTTCATTAACCTTTTGACTTCATCGAAAGGTTTTCCTTTTACATCTTTTGTGAACCTTTCGACCTCGTCGAATGGATTTACTTTACTTGAACATTGCCACGAGCTTCTTGTCATTCTTTATTGACCTCTGAGTGTTTGCATCTTTATTGTACCGTTTGACGTTGTCGAAAGGTATCTTGGAAGTGTCTCAACCATTTTGAAAGGCTTGCTCGGCTTTCGAAAAGTTTACTTTGGAGCAAAACCTTTGACTTCGACAGATTTGGTGCATAGTTGAAAGGAACGCTATTGATTACGTTCGAAAGGAGCTTTGAAGTCATCATTACTTTTTCATATGTGTCGAAAGGTTTACTGTGGCAGAAGGCTCTGTTTATCTTCATCTAAGTTGAAGGCTTTACATTGTATTTGTAACTGGACTTTTTGAACATCCTTTTTAAGTCTTTCATAATGAATTGGATTTTATCTTCATCAAAACTCCAATTTGATTGTGCTTCTTTCATACTTTAGCCTTAGGAGATTTTATACTTAACAATTGGCTCCCCCCCCCCCCCCCAGTATGAAAGAAGCCTTTTTTCTTTAGGACAAAATTTTCCATAGCTTTTCTTTTCATCATAATTTTGACTTTCCTGGAAAATTCAAAGTTAATGGTTCCATTTTTACTATCATTCTTACCTGCATATTCAATAGTTAATCAGCATATTAATGCTCTTAACTGCCTGATAAGCTTCATTTGAAATTCAGAGATACCCACTTTTAATTTTGGCATTAGGAAGACCAGTCTAGGGATTTTGGTAGCTTGTAATAGACTCTATTATATCATCCCCGATATCTAACCCAGATTAGGGCATTAACTTGTGAAGTTTAAAGATTGATAATGTGATATTCAGAATCCAGATAACAATATCTCCAGATAGTTTTATATATGGCATTTCTAAGTCCAAATTCAGGTTTCTATGGTCAATCAAATAAGAAGTAGTAGATTTGCATATTAAACGCCAAGTCTAGACCATGACATATTTGAGTCGATTCTTTTTGTAGAAAGAATCTTCGGCCCTGGTTAGGATGCATATTTGTGTAAGCAGATAGTTGTTAGAATAAAAATCTCTTGCATGCATTGGAGCATATTTTGAATAACTAGAAATTTATGGATATTATCTTCATAATAAAGGTTTTGTACCCAGATTATTATTCAGGTGAAATTTGATAATAATTTCGGGACTTAAGTTTGAGTACAAAGAATTGTAGCAACCATCAATATTCCCTGATTCGGGCTTAGTAAAGATGGAGAACGAAAAAATTTCAAAACCCAAATTCAGGAATTAGACGCTGAAATTCATATAATGAGAATTCTGAAGCTCAGATTCAGGCATTTGAAACGGATAATAATCCAAAGATCTTATACCCAAATTAGGGTTTAAATAAATGGCAGTCTTGATACCCGGATTCTGGTATAATAAAACAATAATTGATAATGACCAAAACCCAGATTCGGGTGTTAGATGATGAATTTTTTATAAAAGACCCAAAACCCAGATTCGAGTTTAACAGCTGATGTATAGAGATAAAAATCCTGAAACCCAAATTCGGGTAATCGAAAGTGGAGTTTCATTCTACTCCTTTACTTTCATCTTCTTTGACGTGCATGAACCCTCTAGGTTAAGAATGGGTACAGAAATAATTAAATTAGCTGTCTCTTAAGCTAGGACGTCTTAGTCCACGATTGAATATGCTTCTTTTTCTCAAGTGTGAACATCTTAGTTCAGTATTGATCGAGCCTCTTTTGGGCTAGGACATCTTAGTCCTTTTTTGATTGGGCCTATTTTTATGCCTAGACGTCTTAGATCTTTGTGGAATGAGCCTCACTTAGGCTTAGACATCTTAGTCCATTTTTGATTGGGCCTCTTCTTCAGCCTGGACATCTTAGTCCATTGTCTGGTGCTCTTGGTTAGCTCATTTTAGAGGCTGGAACCAAGGATTTGCCCGACCTCCCTCTAGGAGGCGCCCCCTGGCCCTTTTGCAGTGCGGATAAGGGGCTTCTTCGGTGCTCTACCCTAGCCATCTTAGGTGCTGATAGAGGCTTACTCCATTCTCCTTCTAGGATGTGTCTTAAGCTAGCCATAGCATGGCGTGGATAAGGGCTTGTTCGTTGCTCTACCCAGGCCATCATAGAACGGATAGAGGCTTACTTCGTCCTCCCTCCAAGAGGCGCTCTGCCCTGGCTATCTCGACGCTGACAGAGGATTTTCTACCATCTTAGGTAGTATCCAAATTTACGGAGCATTTCACTTCCAACCATGTAGATTTTCACTTTTAAAAGAAGCTCTTTATTAATCCATCTTTGGAAAATATGGCCTTAAATGTTCGTCATTCCATGTCCTAGGCACCACATTGTCGTTTGGGCGACATAGTTTATAAGCTCCTAGTGGGATTACTTTGCGTATGATTAATGGTCCCTTCCAGTTTGGTCCTAGGGGTCCATCTGGAGGATTCTTAGTGTTAGCCATTACTCTGCAGAGTATCAGATCCCCCTCCTGCAATGACCGAGCTCTTACTCTTGAGTTGTAATATTTAAACATTCTCCTTTGATATTTGGCGGTTCTTACCACTGCTTCATCTCTTAGCTCATGTATCTAATCTAGTGATTCTTTCTTCAATTCTTGATTCTTTTCAAATGCATGGGCAATTCTTCGGTGTGAAGGAACTTAAATCTCAATTGGTAACATTGTCTCACCCATATGCCAAAGAATACGGGTTATGTCCCGTTGTTGTCTTAGCAGACGTTCGGTGGGCCCATAACACTAGTGGTAGTTCTTCTACCAAATTTCCTTTTGCTTTATTCATTCGCTTCTTTAGAATGGGTTTTATGGTCTTATTTGCAGCTTCAACTACTCCATTAGGTTTTAAATGTGCGATAGATGAAATTAGATAATCCCTTTTTACGGCAGAATCGGGAGAACTTCGCTTTCAAATTGTGTCCCATTGTCAGAGATTATCTTTTCGGGAATTTAAAATCTGGTTATAATATTCCTAATGACAAACCTCAATACTTTTCCCAAAGTTATTTTTGAAAGTGGTTCGGCTTCAACCCATTTGGTAAAATAGTCAACTTCCACTACAGCATATTTAGCTCCTCCTTTTGAAAATGGCAATGGGCCGATCAAATCTTTTCCCATAACATCAAAGGGCAAGGAGCTTGTGATTGGAGTTAATTGATTTGGAGGCAACTTGGGTATTTTTGAAAACTTTTGGCATTTCTCACATCTTTTCACATAGTCTATAGCTTAGCTTACCATGTGTGGCCAATAAAATCCTTGCCTCATTACTTTCTTCGCAAGCTTTGTTCCATTTGAATGATCGCAGAACAACCCCTCGTGTGCTTCATCCATTTATCTTATCTCATCATTTACGCTCACATACCGAAGATAAGGCAGAACATATCCCTTCCTGTGGAGAATTTCTTCTATCATAACAAAGGGTGGAGCTTGTCTCCTGATTTTTCTTGGTTGTCCTTTATCAGTTGGCAATGTTCCCTTAATTAAATAATCAACAATGGGCGACATCCATGTTTCATCATATGCACTTTTTGGACTGGGTTGATTCGTTCTTTCTTTGGTTAGTTCTTGACCACTTTCTACTTCATCTCCCCTCTGAGATTTGGCCTGATCTCTAGTTACCGCAAGCAAATCCTTTCCTTTTTTGGATGTTTCTTTTTCAATGATCAACTTTTCTTGATATCCAACGGGAACAATTCGTGTTTCTAGGGGTCCCCTTGAGCTGGCCAATTTTGCTAAAGAGTCTGCCTATGCATTCTCTGCCCTTGGAACTTGATTTACTGAAAAATCTTCAAACAAGGTAAGCATTTGCAACATTCTCCTCACATATAAAGTAGCTTGGGTTCCTTTGTTTGATATATCAATTTCACTTGATTGACCATCAACTGTGAGTCACTGAAAATCTATAATCGGGGAATTTTCAATTTAATGCAAAAGTTAGTCCTACTACCATTGACTCATATTCTACCACATTGTTGGTTGCAAGGAATTGCAATTTCATGGCATGGTGCAATCGGTGTCCGTATGGGGTTATCATTACATATCTTGCTCCGGCACCTTGCTCATTTGATGCCCCATCCGTAAATAATTGCCACATGGGCTTCTAGTCTTTCTCTTTTTTTGATTGTTCCTTTATAAAGCTAGTGCATTCATTTACAAAATCTGCTAGTACTTGGCCCTTGATTGCAGCCCTTGGTTGATACTTTATTTCATATCAGCTGAGTTCAATCCCCTATTTTGCCAATCTTCTTGAAGTATCTTGCTTACTGAAAACTTGCTTAAGGGGAAAATTTGTCAATATTCTAATTGAATGTGCTTGGAAATACGCTCTGAGCTTTTGAGCAGTGAGAATCAAATAATATGCCAACTTCTCAATAATTTGGTATCGGATTTCTGCATATTTTAACTACATGCTTACATAATATACATGGAGTTATGCTACTTTATCTTCTTGAATAAGCACTGAACTGACCGCATTTTCTGATACTACCATATGTAAATACAATGTTTCTCCACCCTTGAGTCTTAAGAGTATCGGTGGTTTCTCCAAATGGCTTTTCATTTCCAAGAAAGCTTTTATGCAATCTTCCCCCCACTCAAAAGATCTTCCTTTTATTAATTACTTCGAAGAAAGGTATGCATTTATCAATAGCTTTGGAGATAAACCTACTTAGGGCGGCTACTTTTTCGAGTAAGCTCATCACTTTGTTACTTGTTTTTGGTTCGGCGATATCCCTTATAGCTTGAATATGATCACTACTTGCCTCTATTCCGTGAGCACTTACCAAGTAGCCAAAGAATTTTCCAGAATGGATTCCAAAAGAGAACTTTTGTGGATTTAACTTCATTTGATACTTTCATAATGTCTCAAACATTTCCTCCAGATCTTTGAGATGGTTCTCAGGCTCGCTTGATTTTACCAGCATGTCATCAACATAAACCTCCATATTTCTACCAATCTACTCCTTGAACATTCTATTAACCAATCTTTGATAAGTGACCCCAGCAATCTTCAAACCAAATGACATGGCTCTGTAACAACAAGTTCCCCACTCTGTTATGAAACTAGTGTGGTCTTCATCTGGCTTGAACATCAATGTCTGTTTGTCCCTGAATAAGCATCCATAAGAGATAATAACTTGTGTTCACTCGTTGCATCTACCAACTGATCTATTCGTGGCAACAGGAAACAGTCTTTCGAACATGCTTTGTTTAAATTTGTGTAATCGACACAAGTTCTCCACTTTCCATTTGACTTTTTCACAAGAATTGGGTTAGCTTGCCATTTGGGGTAATATATTTCCCGGATTAATCTATTTTCAAGGAGTCTATCAACTTCCTCTTTCAGAGAAACCATTTGAACTTTATCCAATTGCTTCTTTCTTTGTCTTATAGGAGTCGCTCCTGGGTTGATGTTAAGGGCGTCACACATAACGGTCGGGTCAATTCCCACCATATTGGAATGTGACTAAGCAAATACATCCTTGTTCTTGTTGAGGAAACGAATCAGATCTTTCTTTAACTAAGCATCAAGATCTTTTCCCACTTTGATAATTTTAGAAACATCCTCAGAATCTATATGGGTTTCCTCATGGTCCTGTATGGGCCTATTCTTTCTGTCTCCACCGACAATCAAACTCTATTACTATTGATCCTTTGGTCGAATTAGCATCAAACCTCTTTCTCTTGTTTCCTATAGAAATATACCGTTGATACATATGCTCATTAGATTTCTTAACATTAATCCTTGCTTTGAATGTTAGATGTAAAGATACATCATTAGAAGGTTGTAAAGTAGTAGAAGAATCAAAATAAGTAGAATACTCCCTTTTATACCGATCGAGGGTGGCAAAGTACATTTCAGGGGAGCTGAATTATTCTCCCCGCATAGTCTCCTAGCCTCGCCTTGTTAAGATCTTCACCATTTGGTATTTTGGTGAAACGAAAGCATCGATTTCATCCAGGGTTGGCCTACCAAAGAAAGCATTATAGTAGGAAGGTTGAGTAATGATCACAAAGATGGTTCCAAATGTTCGGCATGTAGGAAGCACCCCCATTTGTACTAGAAGCTTTATCTGCCCCACTTGAGTTGATCTCTTATTGTTGAACCCAAATCGGTTTAGAGCTTGGCTTTAGCTTATGCCCTGGGATATTCATTTGATCAAAAGCATGCTTGAAGATAACATTGACTACACTCCCTGTATCGACCAGATTTTTAGAGATAATTAGCAATCTGAATTGTGCAGTGATCATAAGGGGGTCATTATATGGATGATGAATTCCTTTGCGCATCTCTTGCGGAGTGACCACCTAATTTGGTATTTGAATATTGAGTCGAGGGCTCTTTGTTGGAGTCTCCTCTTGAACAGAATAAATTCCATCCTTAGCTTCCTTGATATCTATTTTGAGCTCCTTTAGTACTTCCTGCCAGTTGTAGCCCACTGTGGATCACATTGATTTTGTTAACCGGTGGGCTTAAGCTGAGGGGATATTCTTCTTTAGAACATTTACAGTGTTGCCTCGATGCCTCTGGGGAGCATTTTCGGCTCTTTGGTCTTTGTGCCGATCTTTGATAAATTCTTTGAGATAGCCTTCTCAGATCAGCTTCTGAATTATGTCGGCGAGCATTCGACACTTATATTTTTTATGACCATTTGCTTTATGATAAGTGCATAATCTCATCCCTTCTTCTTCTTTGGGTTATTCCTAGCTTTATAGGAGGTCAAAAAGTTAACACTTTACTTTAATGTGGCGTATATGTAAGACAATGGCATGTTTAAAGCGACTGCATTAGCGATTTGTTCCTCCCACCTGACTCTTGTGTAGGTACAATCAAAGCCAAATTTTCCTCCTTTCTTTCTAGGAAGAGTTTTTATTTGAAGAATAAAGCTCAAACATCTGGATGAATTTATCTACTTGAAAGTGGAATTCTAGGAGATCCTTGCAGCCATTGACTTATAGCTACTTCCAAAAAGGAGTGTTCTCGATTAAACCAGAATGGATGGCTATGAGTTTGTCTCGTTCATTCGTGTCCTTAGCCTTTAGAGCCTCCGTGTTGAATATCCTCAAATAATCTCGTATAGATTCATCCTGCCTTTGTTTTATGTTGGCCAGAACTATGTAATCGATTGTTGGATTTTTGCAGATATAGAATTGTGCCGAGAATTCATAAGAAAGCTGTTTCCAATAGTAGATAGTTTTCTCTCGATGTTTTCTGTACCACTAGGCTGTCATCCCTTGGAGAGTAACAGGGAAAAGTTGACACCTTACTGCCTAAGAAGCATTGTAATCTGGCTGTCAAAAGCCATAAGGTGGCCATCAGGACCTGTATTCCCATATTATTTCATAGATGGGATCTTGACAAAAGAAGGAATTACTGTTGCCATGATCTCATCAGTAAATGGCGGCACCCTTTCGTTGTCATTTATATTTACGTCCATGGTTCTTTTGCCTTTTGAATTCATGGAGCCTTTGACTGCCTTCTCAGTAGTATCTTTAAGGAAAGCTTCGACATTACCACAATTTTATGATTCATCTTATTCATTAGAAGTTGAGCTGCTTGGTTGCTCAAATGACTTGTCCAAAATTCTTGCTTGATGATGCTAATGCTGGAGGAAGCTCCTTTTTCTTTGAAGAGGACAAATCTATCTTATCCTTGCACTCCTTGGAACTGGTTTTCAAATTTCTTATAGGGAAAACTTCTTCCTCTCCCTGAGTTTGCCTTGGAATTTTTGTTAATCTTTGGGACATAGCCATCTTTAATAGATCTTGCATTTCTTGTAATTGTTGTTTCAAGCGCGTGATTTCCTCTGTATTCTCATCCACCTAGGTAGGTAACGAAGTTTGACCTGGGACGACCCTTTTTGGGTTGAAGGTTGGAGCAACATTCTCCTCTAGGTTAGAAGTGTGCACCACTCCCTCATCGAGTCCACTTAGATGGTGACTCGTAGGTATTAATTTGGTTGGCGATTAACATCGTACTACTCGAATGTTAACATTCACACGTCACTTAGCAGATGGTATGAGAATTTGGCTAAATTTATCGCTTATATAGCTTTGGTAAAATCCAATTTTAGTTTATTAAGCGTTACCTGGTTGTGACATTTATTTACACCGATTCTCTTCGTCAAAACTATGTCAATTTCAATTTATGGAATTTGGTAATGGTCAAAATTTCAGTATTATCCATATTCAACTCCATAGTCTAAACATGAAGTCCTTAGTTAATAATAACAATTATTAATAACCAAAATGCGCTGGCTAATGACTTTAACTTTGAGTTGACTTAAGTCGACCGTGATACTGACCTTTTATAACTATCGAGACAAAACTTCTCTTGAATGGTGCTTTACTTAAAATACTCCCACTTAACCTAACTATAGCCATTCGGTGGAACGCCCTGCCATGATTTGACTATAATCATAGACGGGCTTTCATTTTGAAGATCCATTTTATTCTGAAGTCGAGAGAACTGTGTAAATTAGTCATATCGATATTTTATGTCTGACCTTAGTTATATTAACCAATAAAAAACTTTCGACTGAGTCGTTCAATTTTTTTTCAATAATTATCAGGAAGTAACCCCTTGATAATCCAAAACAGCCATGAGTAACATATTGTCCAACATTTAAAGAGCGTTATGTACTCTAGTCTCAATTGATACATCGATATCTAGTCTCGATGCATCTTGATTAGGAACAATTAAAATGATTTATATTTTCATTATGATAAATTACTCACGGTTACAATACTTTGTAACTACTCTGAAAAACATATTATTTATGGATTTTCTATTAAATATACTTTTAATTAAATTAATTAACTTATATAACCACATTATATCAAGTATATAATAGAAAAAAACCTTTGATTTCAAACAAGATTGGTTATTGATATATATATATATATTTATATATATATATATATATATATGTAACAAATTACACAATAGTAACTCTATCAATTTAATTAATGTTAACTGCATATATTATATTAATTATCATCATTCCTAGGTTGCTTACACTACAACGAACCCTAACTACCAATTTACCGTAATCCATCCTTTGCAGTTTTTCCAAACTTCTTATTCAAATTAAATTCATAGATTTATACAGGTTTACAATAGATTAGTTTTACTTAGGGTTATTATTAACATCTGAGGTTATCTTAATTTTCTAAGTTTACAGATTAGATTTACATACCGTTGGTGTCAAAACCAACATAAAGTTATGTGGAAGCACTAATGTCCAGTCATAGATCTCAGATAATATAATATAGAGAATATAAATTGAAAAATAACAAAAGTAAAACAATATGAAAGCAAGTAAAGAAAGATATAGGTTTATAGCGGTTCTGCTAACTCGGCCCACGTCCACTCTAAATATTTTCCTTTTATTCATTTATGCTACTTTATAGTTAAAAATCGATGGAATCCTAGAATAAAAATGGCAGAGTATTGCCTAAGTAGAAGATAGAGTGAAACAGAAGAAGTTCCCTTTCTTAATAACATGCCTGCTGTATTTATAGGGGAAGATGTGAAAATATCTTGCTCAAAACTTGGATATGAAACTCTGAAGCGAAGACGAGCTTTTTTAGAAAGTTTGGGTTGTAGTGCACTTCTTATCTAAATTTCATGTTGATTGCATTTGTAGATTATGAGTTATTAATCGATCATTACTGCAAATTCAACTAAACCGATCCCTGAGAAGGGATGGGGACTGATCCCTCTAGAAGGATTAGAGTCAAACCCTCCTAACTACTATTTTTAGGATGCAATCCTTGTGGTGGGTCCTTTATGCCATATATTGCATGTCCTTCAAGTTTCATGTCAATTGGATTTGTAGATGTTAAGTCATTTATTGATCGACCTTTGTTACAGTATGTTGCGAAAGATGATTATAGCCAATCCCTATGGAGGGAAGAGGTGTACATTCCAGGCGACATCAAGAACGATTAGTGTATCCCATGAAGGAGGAGGATCCGAATGCTTTGTGAAAGATGGATCGGTATGGGATGTTGAAAGAAGGTGGATCGGCATAGCAACATGGAGAGGAAGGGATCGGCATGAAGGACCCTCCTGGGATGATCGACATTGATTTGGATGATGGAAGAACGATCGGTGGTGGTAAGGCCGATACTTATTTCTGGAAGGATCATGCATGTCGATCGTTATGGTGGGCCCATATAGGTGAGAAGGCCCTATAGCTGAAGTTTTACCTATAAATATGGCAGGCTTGGTTTCAGAAAGGGGACCTTCATTATGTTTCTGTTCATCTTCTATGTAGGAGATACTCTGCCATTTTTCTTCTAGAATTTTGGATTGTAACTGTAATCAAACTTAAGTATAATAAAATGGATTGTATGAAGTGGACGTAGGCCAGAGTCAGCTGAACCACTATAAACTTGCATGTTCCCTTACTTTTTCTACTATTGATTCTGTGATCTGCGTGTTTGTCTTTCTGTTTGGATATTGTTTTGGTAATTTGGTGCTTCCACATACAACTGGGCGTTGGTGGTCAATTTTGATGCCAACATTTTTGTGCTTTCACTAAGAAAGCTTGCTCTCACGGATTTGGAAGCTAAGATATCAGGTTTAGAGGCTTGGATACTTGGACCTAGGAAGCAATTTCTAGGAAATCGATAAGGAGACAAAGAACAGATAGGAGCCTTCATGAAGGGAGTATGGAGGCTTCCTTAGGGGCTAATCAAACCTCAATCTTCGTTACTAGTGATGAGATGGAAAAAATGATGGATGCTATGCAAGAAAGGATGCTGAAGAGACAGGAGGAAATGATGCATGACCTACTTCGACAGATTAGAACAGCTGGAGTGCAAAACCAAGGAAATTGGATCATGGAAGTGGAGCAGCAGGAGCCAAGGAAAACCAAAATTAGAACTAGGGAAACAAAGTAAATAGGATGCAGGATGGAGTAGAACCACGGTAGCTGCCCCTGACTGACCAGGAATGATCGGCGAAACTATAGCCGATCGTTATAGAACGATCGGTGTCGATCTTTCTACATTCAGAGGCATGCCCTTGGGTCATGTTGGCTTGATTTCAGGCAGGATATCGGGTGATGTCGTGTAGTTTGGCATTGATCGGAATGTGGATGCTCGTCCAAAAGTGCAAATTTTAGGGTTCCTTTGTAGATCTAGGGGTAGGTTGGAGACAATAGACAAAGACTACCACTTGATGAAAATGACATGTTGGCGGAAATTATCAGACGGGCCATGAGAGGAGGATCGGTAAATAGAGATCTGGAAGATCTGAATAGAAGCTCCTTCGCTCCTAGGATCATGCAAGCTAGGAAACCGCCAGAATTCAAACTACCAACGTTGAGACATATGATGGAAAAAAATCCCGTTGTTCATCTAACGAGATACATGAGGCATATGGAAGTACTGGGGGCAACGGAGTAAGTCATGGGATGATGCTTCCTTTTGTATTTTATGGACATAGCTACAATATGGTTCAGACAGTTGGAAAGCAGCTCTATCAGCACATGGACGGATGTGATCGAACGGTTTATGAGGCAGTTTAGGGTTCACATTTCCAGATCCAAAAATGTGATGAGTTTTGCAACAGTGAAACAGAGAACTAGAGAGTCGCTATGGAGTTTTCTAACATGGTTTAATGCCGTAGTGGCGTCGGTGGATCGTCCAGATCACCCCATGGTTTTGATGGCGGCTGTATCTAGAATTGTTGATGGCATGGAGTTTAAGGATTCTCTTGTACGGGATCCACCTATGGATCTAGGAGAGTTTTACCATGAAGCAGAAAGGTTCCTAGGATAAGAAGACGCACAAGCAAACAAACTGGAGGTGAATGCTGTGCAAAAGCTGAGGATCATCAGGGGATGTAAGCAAGAATGATAGAGGCAAACGGAAAATGAATGATGGCAGAATATGTCAAGAAAGCAATGGAGAGAAACGAAATTCTCTTCTTACAAGAATTTGACCGAACCTGTGGAAAGGATTAATTTGGATACTCGAGGACGCCTTTAATATCGAAGGTTGGTGAAAATGGAACCCTCTGAATACGAGCGGGCACTAGGAAAACATTGTCGATTCCATGAGCTAGATTGGCACAATACAAATGTTTGCAGGCATTTGAAGGATGTCATTGAGGAACATGTAAGGAATGGTCAGTTACAATGATATATAAGGACTCGAGCTGTGGTGGTAGAACAGGAGCAGCTTCCGTCCACCTCGAATGAAGATGGCACTGGATCAAGGCATCAATGTTAACCTATCGTTATTTAACTAGGTTTATGGCATGGAATAAGTAATGAAAATAACAATAATGCGGCTAAGTCACTTACACATGTATGGGATCGAGGATAGTCCCTAAGGGTGCGTTGAGATAGCGATGAACCGTAATGCTCGATTTTGTGAAATTTTGTTTTTCCCATTTACTACGAACTTTAGTTTTTTTAATACTATGGCTATTTGGTTTTTTGGTTGTATGGACTTTTATTATATATTTTTCCAAGTGGATTTTGGAATGATTAAATCTGGACTAATGTAATAAATAACACAGATTACGGTTATGGCCTCGTCCAGAGAGACGGGGCAATAACCACGAGTTACGAGTCCCTTTGCCGGAGATGGACGCGAACATGGATAAGTTCTCGATAGAAGAGTCGAGGCCAGAGTAGAATACCTACGGATTAAGTCCTCGACTAGGAATCAAGGTCAGAGAAGGATACCCGATGGATCGAATCCTCGACTGGGGATTGAGGCCGAAGTAGGATACCCAATGGATAAAGCCCTCAATCGGAGAGTCGAGGCCGGAGAATAGAAGACAATATATCATCATGTATGGACTATACCTGGCAAGGAGGAGGCCGCTTCACCGGAGAGCAACAGGATCGGCTACTTCGATCATCGAGTATGGATTGTACTCGACAAGGACCTGGAGAGGTCTAAGGATCTGGATTTGGACTCGGAGCGGTCCTAGATTTGGATAAAACAACCCATAGAGGACTAAGGATTTGGATATGGACCCGTAGCGGTCTCGGATTTGGATAAAATGACCAAAAGAGGTCTACGGATTTGGGTATGGACGCAGAGTTGTCACGGATTTGGACAAAACAACCGATAGAGGTCTAAGGATTGGATTTGGACCTGGAGCGGTCCTGGATTTGGATTAACTGATCCGGAGAGATCGAGGAATTGGTTAAAGGATTTGGAATTGATTCAGAATTGGATATCGAGTCAAAAGAGCCATGGATTTCACTAATGATTGGGAGAGATCAAGGAATATGATTAGCAACACATTGGATTCAAGATAGAAAAATATGGCAATCAATGGATTACGAATTTTGGATTTTGGATTTAAGGCAATTCAAAACATGTCTTCCTATCGCATGGCTTTTTTTGGGGGGCAAAGTGCTAACCTGGCTTTTTAGCAAGGCAGTATACAGGCGGATTTGACCCAATAGACTTCACAATTATTGATTATAGAGTGATAATTATGGGGTCCGAAAATCAGATATAAATAATAACATGAAGCCAGTATTAAACGTAGTTGGTAGAAAAACGATGCATGGTGCTTGAAATATGGATAAATACTTGAGAAGGAAGGATCGGCATAACTTGGATCGGCGTAATATGGATCAGCATAAATTGGATTAGCATAAGTATGGATCAGTATAGATTGGATTGGCATAAGTATGGATCGGCATAGGAAAGGATCGGCATAAATTAGAGCGGCATAGTGGCGCAGAGGATATAACGGATTGACGACGAAATGACGATTTCGTGTCAAACTAATCGAAACGATTAGATGAATCAATATGAATCGATGGATTTATGGAATACCGGATGCCTAAATTCGTTGATCTACGAAAGATACCGAATTCTAGCCATCTTTGACACGTTGATCGCGCACGATACCGTTAGAGAAGATCTACAATTCTTCAAACGTTGATCAAGCGCACTTGATACCGTGAATTGGCTTCAACAATCGTTGATTCGAGCGCACTCGAATAACCGAAAGTGGAAATAGGAGATCACACTCAACTACCAATTTAATGGAGGCACAAAGCTTCACAAACAAAAGTTTATTCAAACATAACCAAGTTACAAATGACTCAACACGCCTATTTATAGGCCGTAGAACGTTAGGTCGTTTACACGACTTACGCGACCTACGACCTAAGTAAGGTCGTTAACGACCTAAAACAACACAACACAAGCACATCATAACATGCGACCTTACAACACATACAACCTCCACACGACTTATGAGTTATTACACACATATGATATTTACATATTTACATCACAACAGATTACAACACACGGCACAAGAACATAACGACCTAACAGATACAACGCACGCGACCTATACATCACGCGACCTAAGCTCCATGCGGCATAATTCTTCAAGCGACCTAAGACAGTAGCGACCCAAGAGATAAACTTCGGTACAACTCTACGCGACTTAACAGAATGAGCGACTTAACTAGGTCGTGAGCGACATAAGGCTTCTTCACTAGGTCGTTTGGAATTTGGCGAAGTTGGTTCGTTGCTCCTTCCTTCCAACAACTTCACTAGGTCGTTGGACGACCCATCATACCCCGGTTAGGTCGTACACGACCTATCATAGGTCGTTGGTTCCCTTCTTCTGCATAACTCGCTTCACTACACCCCTTAACTTCAATGCCTTGCTCCGGTACCCCGCTAGGTCGTCCCATATAGGTCGCTCGCGACCTAAAATATTGCGACTTAAGGCCTAACGCGCTAAATCTCTGTGGCACTTCATCATCCCTCCTGTTAGGTCGCTGGTCCTTATCTCGGGGCTCACTAGGTCGTGTGCGACCTTCACTAGGTCGTGTGCGACCTAAAACTTCTCCCTTAGGTCGTGAGCGACCTAAGCTGTGTGATTTTGCAGATCGCACTGCATCATCCTCCCCCGGTTGACAGAAATTCGACCTCGAATTTTTACCATCTTCTTCCACAACAAGTTCATTTCCATGATACGGACTTAAATATTTGACATTGAAAACATCAGAAATATGAACATCATCTGGTAACTTCAATTGATACGCATTCTCATCGATTTTCTTCAAAATTTCTACTGGACCAATCTTTCGCGCCTTCAATTTATTGTACGATCCCACCGGAAAACGATCTTTTGTCAGTACTGCATAAACCAAATCACCTTCCTCGAAATTCACACTTCTCCGCTTCTTATCCACCAGTCGTTTATACTTTTCATCTGATGCAAGCAACCGTTCATGAACTGTTTTGTGGCACTCCTGTAACTCACTTACGAAGTCAATAGCCCGCTTAACAACTCCCTTCTGATATGGCACTGTTGTCAAATCCAATGGCCCCTTCGGTAAGCTCAAATACACAATCTGGAATGGACTGAAACCTGTACTTCGGTTAACTGTGTGATTGTGTGCAAATTCAGCTTGACACAACTTCAAATCCCAACTCTTCAAATTGTCTTTCACAAGACATCGCAACAAATTTCCCAGCGATCTGTTCACAACCTCGGTTTGTCCATCTGTCTGCGGATGATAAGCACTACTGAAATTTAGCTGGGTTCCCACCATCTTCCACAAACTTAGCCAAAAATGACTTAAAAATCTAGTATCTCTATCTGACATAATAGACTCTGGCAACCCATGAAGTCGATAAATCTCTTTGAAATATAACTGAGCAACATGAACAGCATCCACCGTCTTCTTACAAGCAATAAAATATACCATTTTCGAGAAACGATCCACCACAACGTATATAGAGTCATTTCCCCTTTGCGTCCTTGGCAAACCCAACACGAAATCCATGCTAATGTTCATCCATGGTTTTGTAGGAACAGGTAAAGGCATATACAAACCCGCATTTGTAGTTGTTCCTTTCGAAACTTGACAAACATGACATCTCCGAACAAACCTTTCAACTTCTGTCCTCATTGATGGCCAATAGTAAGACTGAGAAATCAACTGCAATGTGCGATCCCGTCCGACATGACCTTCCTCATGCAATTCTTTAACAATCTTCATTCTCAAGCTGCAATCCGGTACACATAATCGATTCCCCTTGAATAAGAAACCATCAATCAACACAAATTCATCAGTATTTCCCTCCTTAACTTTTTCAACAAACTTTGAAAAGTAAGGATCCTTCTCAAATAACTCTGGCAATAGTTCGAATCCAGTCACTTCAACCTTCAACGTTGTTAACAAGTGATTCCTTCTGCTCAAAGCATCTGCTACACGATTCGTCACCCCGGATTTGTGCTTTACCACAAAATTAAACTGCTGCAAATAGGCAATCCACGATGCATGCCTTGCTGAAATCTTATCCTGCCCTTGTAGATGTTTCAACGCCTCATGATCAGTGTAAAGAACAAACTCTTTCTGAAACAAGTAATGTCGCCAGTGCTTTACAGCTTGAACAATCGCGTAAAACTCTACATCATATGTACTATATCTCAACTTAGCTCCAGACAACTTCTCACTGAAATAAGCAACTGGTCTTCCCCTCTGACTCAATACTCCACCAATCCCAACCTTCGATGCGTCAGTATGTAATTCAAACAACAACTGAAAATCCGGTAAAACTAGAATTGGCGCTGATGTCAATAGTGTCTTGATCTTCTCAAAAGCAACCCCTGCTTCCTCTGACCATGCAAACTTTTTTCCCTTCATGCAATCGGTTACAGGTGCCATCACACTGCTAAAGTGTGGAATGAATCTTCAATAAAAAGATACCAATCCGTGAAAACTTCTCACTTCAGTAATTGTCTTGGGTTGTGGCCAACTCCTGACAGCTTCCACTTTACTTTCATCCACTTGTATGCCTTTCTTCGACAGAACATATCCCAGAAACAAAACACTGTGCGTCATGAACACACACTTCTTTGCTGCTGCATAGAACTGCTCCTGTCGTAGAATCAATAGTACTTCTCGCAAATGTTGGATGTGCTCTTCCGTACTCCTACTATAAATCAAAATATCATCAAAGGAAACTACTACAAACTTCCCAACAAATGGTCTGAAAATCTTGTTCATCACTCTCATAAAAGTACTCGGAGCATTTGACAAGCCAAACGGCATAACCAACCATTCGTATAGACCTTCCCTGGTTTTAAAAGCAGTTTTCCACTCATCACCCGGTCTAATACGAATCTGATGGTATCCACTCTTCAAGTCAATCTTTGAAAACACAACAGCTCCACTCAACTGGTCAATCAAATCATCAAACCTTGGCATAGGAAATTTGTATCTCACAGTGATCTTGTTTAGAGCCCGACTGTCCGTACACATTCTCCACGTTCCATCCTTCTTCGGTACCAATAAGGCTGGCACAGCACATGGATTCAAGCTCTCCTGAACACACCCTTGTTCTAACAACTCCTCCACCTGCCTTCTTAGTTCTTCATGCTCTTTATGACTCATCTTGTAATGTGGCCTGTAAGGTAAAATTGACCCTGGCACAAGATCAATCTGATGTTGAATATCCCTCAAAGGCGGTAGCTCCCTTGGTAACTCTTCTGGAAACACATCACTGAATTCTTCCAATACCGATTTTACTTCCCCTGGAACTTCAACGGATTCAGTAGCTTCATGTCCAATCAACAAAAACACCTCTGGACTCTCCTCTACTTCTTCGATGAATTCCTTTAAAGTCAACAAAGTCTTCAGCTCCTCAATTTCCTCTGATTTGCTCTCTCCTTGCTGTCTCTTCTTTGGAACCAAAATGATCTTAACACCTTCAAACATAAAGCTGTAGCTATTGGTCCGACCGTCATGTTGCACTGCTCGATCATACTGCCATGGTCTTCCCAAAAGTAAGTGACAAACATCCATCTCCACAACATCACACCAGATCTCGTCTTTATACTTCTTCCTAATAGAAAATGGAACTTGAACTCGTCTTTCCACCTTCACCTCTCCTCCTTTTCTTAGCCATGCTAACTTGTAAGTATTTGGATGCTTCTCCGTTTTCAGCTTCAACTTTCTCACGGCTTCGGTAGAAATAATATTGTCACAACTTCCTGCGTCAATCACAAATTTACAAACCTTCCCCGGAATAGTGCATGTTGACTGAAAGATGTTACTCCTCAACCAACTAGCTTCTTCTTCCTGCTTCGGTGTTAAACAAGACCTCCTCATCATTAAATTACATCCTTCATCTCCCGACGCGATATCTTGTCCATCCTCCTCAACTAGACTAGAATAACCTTCACCAACCTCCTCATCTTCAACTTCAGCAATCATAGTTCGTTTCCTCGGCTTCGGACATTCATTGCTTTTGTGGCCCACTTCCTGGCAATTATAATATTTGAAACTGTTGTTGACCTTTGCTTTCTCAACTTCTTTCACAACTTGTTTACTGACAGTTTTCTTAACATTGGAACCCCCACTAGCACCTTTGTTTTGAGTATTGGAACTTGTAAACGCACCACCTCCTCGTTTTCCCTGCTTTTCCCAAGCCAACGCCTTCTGATGTGCCTCTGCAACAGATCTAGGATCAAACATGTTCACCATGTCTTGAATCTGCATTCGCAACCCTCCAACAAATCTAGCTATCAATTGTTCCTTCGTCTCCATAATGTCATTCCTTGCAATCAGTTGATAGAATTCATCAGCATAATCATTAACAGTCTTCGCTCCTTGCCTCAGATTTTGCAACCTCTGATACATAAGTGATTGATAATTGTAAGGAAAGAATGTAGCCTTAATTAACTTCTTCATCTTCTCCCATGTAACAATCTTTGACTTCCTCATTCTCTCCCGCATAAGTTTAGTCTGCTGCCACCATGCCATAGCTGTACCTCTCAAACGAGTAGCAACCAACTTAACTCTTCGATTCTCAGGAACTTATTTGAAGTTAAAAATTTCTTCAACATTAGACAACCAATCAAGAAATTCTTCTGCTACCATTCCACCCTTGAATTCTGGAATTTCCATCTTCATACCCGACTCCCATCGTCGGTCATCCTCAACATCCCGATATAAGTTTCAAACTTGGTCTCGATCTCGATAATGCACGCTAGCTCTATCACCATCTTCATCAAAATCAAATGTACGTCTATATCGTTCTTGACCATCAATATCCCTTTGATCACGCATGTCTCTTCTACTATGTCTCTATTCATCTCGATATGGCTCATCTTCAAACTCACGTGGACTTCTTCTCTCTTCATGTCCATATTCATGGTGATCTCTTCTTGATGAAATTGATGTTTCTCTTCTTTCTCTAAAAGATTGTGGCGACACCCTCCTCGCTTCCGTGACCGATGGCGAAACTCTGTTTCCTCCATAGTTCGAGATTGGCGACCTTCTTCTTTGACCTTCATTCATGTCAATCATTAGTTTTTCTAACTTTCCAATGCCTTCATCAAATTTCTCATTGATACATTGTTCCATTTGCTCGGCTTCTTCTCTTCTATACAACGCTTCAACATTCTGATGTCGGTTAGCTCTCCTTAGAGGCATGATTGAATCAAAACAATTACTTTAACAATTCAAACTTCAATTCTCGGCTCAAACATTTCAAACTCCTTGGCTCCAAGACTCGTCTTAGCTATGATTGGCTAAGTCAGGCTCTGATACCAAACTGACGCAGCGGATATAACGGATTGACGACGAAATGACGATTTCGTGTCAAACTAATCGAAATGATTAGATGAATCAATATGAATCGATGGATTTATGGAATACCGTATGCCCAAATTCGTTGATCTACGAAAGATACCGAATTCTAGCCATCTTCGACACGTTGATCGCGCACGATACCGTGAGAGAAGATCTACAGTTCTTCGAACGTTGATCAAGCGCACTTGGTACCGTGAATTGGCTTCAACAATCGTTGATTCGAGCGCACTCGAATAACCGAAAGTGGAGATAGGAGATTACACTCAACTACCAATTTAATGGAGGCACAAAGCTTCACAAACAAAAGTTTATTCAAACATAACCAAGTTACAAATGACTCAACATGCCTATTTATAGGCCGCAGAACGTTAGGTCGTTTACACGACTTACGCGACCTACGACCTAAGTAAGGTCGTTAATGACCTAAAACAACACAACACAAGCACATCATAACATGCGACCTTACAACACATACAACCTCCACACGACTTACGAGTTATTACACACATGTGATATTTACATATTTACATCACAACAGATTACAACACACGGCACAAGAACATAACGACCTAACAGATACAACGCATGCGACCTATACATCATGCGACCTAAGCTCCATGCGGCGTAACTCTTCAAGGGACCTAAGACAACAGCGACCCAAGAGATAAACTTCGGTACAACTCTACGCGACTTAACAGAATGAGCGACTTAACTAGGTCGTGAGCGACCTAAGGCTTCTTCACTAGGTCGTTTGGAATTTGGCGAAGTTGGTTCGCTGCTCCTTCCTTCCAACAACTTCACTAGGTCGTTGGACGACCCATCATACCCCGGTTAGGTCGTACGCGACCTATCATAGGTCATTGGTTCCCTTATTCTGCATAACTCGCTTCACTACCCCCCTTAGCTTCAATGCCTTGCTCCGGTACCCCGCTAGGTCGTCCCATATAGGTCGCTCGCGGCCTAAAATATTGCGACTTAAGGCATAATGCACTAAATCTCTGTGGCACTTCATCATCCCTCCTGTTAGGTCGCTGGTCCTTATCTCGGGGCTCACTAGGTCGTGTGCGACCTTCACTAGGTCGTGTGCGACCTAAAACTTCTCCCTTAGGTCGTGAGCGACCTAAGCTCTGTGATTTTGCAGATCGCACTGCATCACATAGTAAGGATCGGCATAAGAATGGATCGGCATAGTTTGGTGCGGCATAGTAAGGATTGGCGTGGGAAGTATCGGCATAGCATGCATTGGAAAAGTTTGGATTGGTATAGCATTTAGGATATGGGGGGTTTGGCACATGTCTCTGAGGCTAAAGGGAATAGAATGTCAAGTTAAGGGCTATGTACGAACAAGTATGGATTGGATGGGAAGGTTTGGCATAATATAGATTGGTATAATATGGATCGGCGCACTATGGATAGGCATAACACCCTAAGAAAAATGGGTCGGCATGCGCCAATAAAGCTAAAGGGATCGTTTACATTCCAGGCGACATCAGGAAGGATTGTCGTATCCTTATGATGGAGGAGGATCAGCATGCTTTATTGAAGATGGATCAGTATGGGATGTTAAAAGAAGACGGATCGGCATGGCAACATGGAAAAGGAGGGATCGGCATGAAGGATCCTTTTGAGACGATTGACATTGATTTGGATAAAGGAAGAACGATCGAAGGTGGTAAGGCCGATCGTTATTTATGGACGAATCGTTGATGCCGATGGTGATGGTTGGCCTATATAGGCGAGAAGGCTCTGTAGCCAAAGTTTCACATATAAATACAATAGACATGGCTTAAGAAAGGAGACCTTTATTCTGTTTCTATTCATCTTCTACCTAAGGGATACTCTGCAATTTTTATTCTTGAATTTTGGATTGTGACTGTAATCAAACTTTAGTATAATAAAAAGGATTGTTCTGAAGTGGCTTAGGCCAGAGTCAGCCAAATCACTATAAAACTTGCGTGTTCCTTTACTTTTTCTGCTATTGATTCTGTGATCTGCATGTTTGTCTCTCTGTTTGGATACTGTTTTGGGAATTTGGTGCTTTCACGTACAACTAGGCGTTAGTGGTCAATTTTGATGCCCACAATATCCAAATATGTGACCACTCTGGGTTGTTAGCCAAATCTAAGACCGCTTCGGGCCCATATCCAAATCTTCGATAGCTCCATCAATGTCAAAATCCATAGTTGTTCGAAGTTGATATCCAAATCCTCGACCTCTTTGGGTCCTTGCCGAGCACAATCCATACTTGATATCTGAGTAAGCCGATCATATCGCTCACCAACGAAGCAGCGTTACTTCCTATACTCATGTTCGGTGTCCCTAAACGTTAAGTGATGTCGTGTCCTAAGTCTTAGGTCAATCGTGGTCTCTCTAGACCTTTGCCGAGCATAATCCATACTCGAGGACCTGAGTAAGTTGATCATGCCTCTCTCCGACAAAGAGACCTACTCCTTGCAAGGCATAATCCATACCTAACATCCTATTGGGTTTTATTCTATGGCCTCAACTCTCCGATTGAGGACTTAATCCATGTACGAGTCCATTTCGACACTCTCCGACAACGGAACGCATACCTTGCAGTTACTACCATGCCACGGCGATCAGGACAATAATCTCGTCCTATTTTATTTATCGTAGTAATGTGGATCATAGATAACCTTATAAATAAAAGTTAGTACATCCAGAAATCCAAAAAAATAAAAAGGCCAAAGGGTTTCTCTCCAAGCCAGATGGTTCATCATCATCTCGGGGCATAACTAGGGACTATCCTCAATCCCATACATGTGTAAGTGACTTATCCGACTTATTATAGAGTTTATTATTATTATAATTATGGCCAAAGTCCAAGTCCTGAACTCGGCCCTTACCACCATGATCAATTGATGACAATCAGTAACCCGAATCTAGGACCATTCCGATTCCATTCTATGGGGTTGGTGGCTGCACCTGTTCCATTACAATTTCTGATTCCTCACGTACAACGGCAACCTATCATTCTTGACACATTCCTCAATCATACCTTTTGAATGCATGCATTCATCCATGGTGTGCCCAATTAATCCATGGAAAAGCCATACTATCCAAAAGTATGCTCCCACTTCGTGGGATCCCTCATTGCTTGTTTTTGATAGGGGAGTTGCCCCCTAACGTCTAGATAAATCCGCTCTTAGCTTTCCATCAACTTCGAGTAGGAGGAGAACTTTGGCTCCTACTCTTTCTATCGTCTTTTCATCCCATCATATCCATCATCCTATTTCTGTTTGCCTTTACCATTCTTGTTTGCATCTCCCGATGATCCTCTACTTTGAACGGCATATACCTTTGGTTTTTTGGCTTGTATGTCTTCCAACCATAGATTCCTTTTTGCTTCTTATTAAAACTCACTAAGATCCATAGGTGGATCCCATGCCAAGGAATCCTTGAAATCCATGCCATCGGCAATTCCTGATACAGCTGCCATCAAAACCATAGATGGATCTAGCTGATCCACCGATTCCACCACGGCTTTGAATCTTGTTAGAAAACCCCTGATAGACTCTCTGATCTTCTGTTTTAGTGTTTCTAGACTCATCATATTCTTAGGTCTCGAAATGTGAACCTTGAACAACCTAATAGATATTTCGACCAATTCCGTCCACGTACAAATAGAACCTCTCTCCAGCTGCCTGAACCATAATGCAGCTATATCCGTAAGATATAGGGGAAAGCATTAGGCCATGACCTCCTCTGATGCCCTTTGTACTTCCATGTGCCATATATATCTCATCATATGCATTGTTGGGTTCCATCATACACTTCCAGCGTTGGTAGTTTATACTCCAGTAGATTCCAAGCATTCCTGATATTAGGCATGAATGGACTTCTATTTACATCCTCTAGATTCCTATTCAATAATCCTCCAAGCATAGCTCACATGAAAATCTCTGCAAACTTGTCACTGTGATCCAGCGGTAGTCTCCTATCATCATTTCCGAACAACCCCCCGAGTCCATGAAGGAATTCCAGAACGTACTCCTCCAAACGAGCATCCGAATTTTGGATTCGCACAATGCTCCATGGGATGGACCACAAGTTCTCCAGTATTGGGATCAACCAGACCCGGAAGAATGCCCTCATGCCTTTGGAGATCGAGATCGATCCCTCTAAGATAGCGGAGGACTTCCTCCAACTGCTTTATTCCATTCCTTTTTCCAATAGCTCCATCCCCGTGGTCCTGGTTTTGATTTCCAGCAACTCTTGTTGCATCAACTCCTTGATCCAAGTTGCCACTAGCTCCTGCTACACCATTCCCTTGGTTCTGCGCTCTAGCTTATCCAATTTGTTGGAGTAAATTCTGCATCATCTACTCCTATCTTTTCAACATCCTTTCCTGCATAGCATCCATCACTATTTCCATTTCATCCTTAGATATGTAGATAGATACTCGATTAGCCCTAGCTCTCAAGGGAGCCTCTAGACTTCCTCCATGGTGGCTCTTTTTCGGTAGCATTCTCCTTGTTGTTTGTTTAGCCATTGCTCCAAATATAATCTATCTAGTTGATTCCAAATTTGAACTCCAAAGTCATGGGGCCTAGCCTTCTCAGTGAAAGCACCAAAATATTGGCATCAAAAATGGCAACCAACACCCAGTTATGTGAAAGCACCAAAGACCTGTCGTAGATCTCAGATAATATAATGTAGATAATATAAATTAAAGAATACAAAATTAAGACAATAAGAAAGCAAGTAAAGTAAGATACAGATTTATAGTGGTTTGGCTAAACCTGGCCTACGTCCACTCCAAAGATTTTCCTTTTATTTGTTTACGCTTCTGTTAGAGTTACAAATCCATGAAATCCCAGAATAAAAATGGCAAAGTGTAGCCTAGGTAGAAGATAGAGTGAAGCAGAAAGAAGTTTCCCATTCCTGAAGCCACGTTTGCTGTATTTATAGTGGAAGACGTGAAAATATCTCGCTCAAGACCGTATCTGGAACCCTGGGGTCAAGGCGAGGAATCTCAGAAAGTTTGGGCTCACTAGATCCCATAATAGGGATCAGGGTTGATCCTTATTTTGGGAGATTTATGTTGAGGAATCCCTATGTTGGGTCCCCCATGTTGTAATGTACTTCCCATCCAAATTTCATGTTGATTGCATTTGTAGATTTTGTGTTATTGACCGATCATTATTGCAAATTCAACTAAACCAATCCCTAATTTGGGATTAGGGATGATCCCTCCAAACTTCTCTTCTTGGGATGAAATCCCTACGGTGGGGACCCATGACATTATATACTTGTCCTCCAAGTTTCATGTTAATAAGATCTGTGGATGTTGAGCTATTGATCGATCTTTGCTGCAGTATGTTGCAAAAGCCGATCCCTATGGAGGGAAGAAAGCCAATTCCCCCAACTTGCTCTATTTGATGTGCGAACTCACGGTAGACTCCCTCGGGTCCCTTCTTCTTGTTCCCAAATGTTCACTTCAATCCATCTTATGATTGTTGAGTTATGGAATGATCATCATTAAGTTGTGTTGTGTGCATCCTGATTAATCTGATCCCTTTATTCTGATCCCTTTTTGTAGATGAATATTTCGATCTGATCCTTCTTTTAGAAGGAGTGCTAATTTCATACTTAGCCATTTTTTAGTGTTGTCCACCCGAATCCATCCAACTATCATCCATAGTTCCAAATAAAATAAAGTTGATCTCCGATCTTGATAACCATCTCTATACGTTTTCTACCTTGATGATCGTGAAGTCTGTTCGGTTAAATCTGCCTGTGTACTGCCTTGCCAAAAGGCGGGTTAACACAGACCTAGGTTAGAAAAGTTGAATTATGTTCATATACTAACAATCAAATTTCCAATTTAATTAAACAATGTTTACAATTCAGTTTCTAACAACCTAGAATCAAATGGTGCATGCTAAAATTAACTACAAATAACCATCTTATTAAAATTGTTCCCACTCACCTCGAATCCGAGCTTTGCTCCTAATCCATGTTCTGAAATATACTATTATTTGCTTTTCACTTCCTCAATCCGATGTCCTTGAGTTCCTTTATTTTATTTTGGAGAATTTTATATGTAGACGAGAAGAGATTTTGATAGACTTTCAGTATTCTGATGGTTTCTAATAAATTAAGGTTTAGGTTAGCTCTGTATTTATAGGGGTTTTAAATTAGTTCTAATCAATGGATTAGCCCTGGAGAATATTAGATTTCATTTGGAATGTCAAAAGAATAATTCATGGCTAAGTAAAAATATTTCGTTCAATACGGACCGTTCATCGTCCCAACTTCTCCAATTTTTAACGATAACAGATCGACCGCTGGGGAGGATCGGTCGTTAGATACCATCGATCAACGTACCATATGGTGTTGACTAGTGGGGTTGTTTAATTAAGGAAAGTTTATTGATTTAGTTTATTTCATTTTCAAATTTTAAACCGTTTGTATCTTCTCCATATTAGCTCCAATTTCAAAGCGTTGTTCATAAAAATTGTCTAGGAAATTACTATGCTCCACTTAGGTGTTCTATCTTCAGGAGGATTCACTTCTTAGCCAGGTGCTACTTCAGCTTTACTGAGTCTTTAGAGTGGAGTTTTACGTTCTGGACTATTAGTCATTATACCCTAGATTATCCATAGCCCTATTTCTTCAGAGGCAGCAGCTTTGAGTCTTCTTACTAGATGGTGTTGGTTTTCAGTATCTTTGATTTTTGGGTTTTCTTCAGTTTTTCAGGTACTTCTCACACCTTAATATCGAGTAGTGGCCATGCTGAAGCTCGATATTGGGGTGAAATGGGCGGTGGTTTGCCAGAGCTCATTATAGGGGTACGTGGGTTTTTTCCTTAGATACTTGTATTTAGATTTGTTACCTGCCAGGCAAGTTGATAAACTTTGTTATGTGTTATATATATGACTTCATGTGTGCTCTCCTCTATTGTAAAGGATCACACATTTTTCTAAAAAAAAAAAGAAATTACTGCGCACGCAATGTTGCATGTTTTGTAGCCAAATTTAGACATTTACAAAAAATACTTTTTGTCCTTGCTATATTTAAATTTAATTCTTTATTAAATTTCTTTGCTTGAATTTTCTAGATTTTACATTCTCACCCCTCAAAAGAATTTCATCCTAGAGACCTCCAAGGATGGAAAAATATAACTTATGTGTACAACAATCAATAACTTCAACCATCTACTCATCTATCATCCATGGGAAATCATCGTCCTTGGTAAATTTTCTAATGCAATATGTATATGCAAGTTATAGAATGAATGTGAACCTATACTAATGCAAAGATTAGGTAGTCCCCTGATCTAGTCGACCTCCTTTCATGCACGTTCATATGCTATGCATCCAAGATGTAAGCAACATCCAAAGTAAATATAACTCAATATCCAATGTAACTCAACATCCAAAGCAACTATTCAATCTATACGCAGTAACCATAACATATAACTCAATAAAATAAATAAAAAAATAAGTGGTAATGTGTGCGTGCGCGAGCGCACTATCTAGAGGAAACACTTACTTATGTATGCAAAAACCAATCCAATCAGTATGTCTACTGGCATCCATCATCCATAACATGTCTGATGACACATTCACAGTAATTCCTACAATCTAATGGTTTCTACCCTAAGTGGTATACTGCTAGGCTAAGTTCTAATATATAAATTGTCTATACTTATTTGAGTAAATTGGAAATGTACCAAAAAAGAGTTGTGGGTGGGTAGCTCGGATCTTCTCCTCAGGCTCCCATGTACTCTTCGTTGGGGCGTCTCCCCACTCAAATTTATCTAGCTTGAATACTTTGATGTAGAGCCTCTTTGTACCATGCTCAATAATACGAGTAGGTTCTTGGTGAAAGAGCAATCCCTCTCTACTTCCACCTCCTCTAGCTAACTCGGCTCAAATACGGTAGTTGTATCATGCAAGCATTTCGCATGTGCGACACATGGAAAATGTCAAGTGCTCAAGGCGACTTCTCAGGAAGCTCTACTTTATATGCCAACTTCCCTATCCTACAGTATTCGGGAAAGGTCCAACAAATCTCGGTGCTAGCTTCCTCGTACTACCAAAGCAATGTGCATAAGCGGAGAGACTTTCACAAACTCCATGTCACTTATTGTGAACTCTAACTCCGTACGTCTCCTATCACTATAAGAATTCTAAATATCCTATGCAGATTTTGTTCTCTTATTGATCAAGTCTACTTTCTTAAATTTCTCCCTTACCATATCACCTGAATAATAATCCTATCCATGGTGTCCCACCAACACAATGGGGATCTACAGGGTCTCTTGTATAACCCCTCGAATTGTGTCATCCTAATACTTGCTTGATAGTTGTTATTATAAGTAAAGTCTAGTGGTTGCAGGTGATCCTCACAAAAGACTCAGAAATTCAAGATACACATCCAGAGTAACCAATAACCGATTGACTCTCCTCATTTGTCTGGCTACCTATGGATGATAAGCGGTAATCAAGCTCAACTCGGTGCCTAAAGCCGACTCCTCTAAAGTTGGCTGGTGAAATGCGGAGTTTAATCACTAATTATACTAGAAGGAACTCTATGTAACCTAACGATCTCTCGCACGTATTAAGCCACCAACGATGTCGTAGTCCTCGCACTCCTCATCAAAAAATGAGCGCATTTGGTTAGTCGATCGACTATGACCCAAATATTCTCATTCCCTCTCCTATCCTTAGTAAAACATTGATGAGTTGCACTAAGGAATATCTAATGATTGTAACAATCCTCCCAACTTTTTCAACTCTTCCTTTACCTTCTAGCAAGTCATGCATTGGGCTACAAACTCCACTACATGACTTTACATTCTAGGCCAATAGAAGACTCTCTTTATGTCATGGTACATTTTGTCTCCACAGCCAATAGAAGACTGTCTTCATGTCACAGTACATTTTGTCTCCACTGATGTGAATAGTCATCCTAGAACGAAGAGACTCGACTAGTACCATGTCGATCAAATCCATAATGAGAGAAACGCACAATTTACAATCTCTCTATAACCATCCCTTCAAATCGATGGTATAACACCTCAAATGACTCAATTGCTCTCCCCTTCCAACAAAAATATCAACTAGCTCCTTATTCTGCTTCTGACTGGACTCAATACATTCCATCCGTGTAGGCTGCATATCTAAAGCTGCTAGTAATCCTGGAGTTTGTCTGAAGATGGTCATAAATCGAATGTAGAAATGAACTCAGATGCTTCTACTCTAAAAACAAAGGACTCAATATTACATTTTTCTACTCAAGGCACCAGCCACTGCATTGCCCTTGCCTGGAGTATATGAGATATTGAAATCGTATAAGGCTAAAAACTCCATCCACCTTTGCTGCCTTAGATTCAAGTCATTCTTGGAGAAAAAAATACTTCAAAGACTTATGATCCATATATGTTATCCAGCCTTTTGACCATACAATATTCGAATAGTCTTGAACAATCTATTCAAATAAGTGAATGATGGATAAATGACATAAGGACTTTAGGAATATCATAAAATGGAAAGAAAAAGGAAACATAAAAAAATGAGTGAAGAAGGTTGGAAATTTAGAAATTTAATTTTTTAGAAGGGTTGACTCGAAGCAAACCCACAATATCCATAGGTCTGACTCATAGCAGAACTGTCTTGAAAGAACTCCAAGCACGGCCTAAAACAACCATGCAAAAATACTAAGTCAGAAGTTAGTACCGACCCTCACTCTGGGGAATAGTACTAAGTCCCAAAAACTCAAGTTAAACACATGGAAAACTCAGGTCTGACTCCAAACAAGCGAACTCAAGTCAGGACTCAAGTCAGACACACAAAAATCTCAGGTTTGATCCAAGCAGGCAAAGGGAAACATAGAATAAAAAAATACAAAAAAATCTTTAGGTCAAACCCCAAGCAAACACTCAAATTTCTCGAGTCAAACTCCAAACAAGTTCAACCAAATCCAAACAACCTAAATCAAGACAATACAACAATGGGTTCCTCCAAATTAATGATCTATGCCGACTTCCAAATATGGCTGGGTTGAACCATCTTCTACGTACATGCCTATCTTGATGCCAACAGCCTATTTCCAAAGTCAATTTGTTGATTCAATACAATTCTCCATCGATTTCTGCAGATGCTTCAAACTACAACTTGATTGTACTTTAACTCCATTATTTGGACTCAAAAGCAAACTTATATTGGTGCAAGAAACTATGGAATCACGAAGCTAACTATAAGACGATCTGAGGTGAAGGGTTGAAGACAATAAGACTGATGAATTTTGGGATGCGGACTACAACTTAGGGACGAGTACCGACTCTCTGCTCTTGTTGAGGTGTCTCCTACTTTTTGGGAAGAACTGGTTTAAATCATGGCTAACGACTGTGAGATATTTGGTGCGAGATTTTAGGCTCCTTATGTCTATAAGTAATAAGGTAGTGCTCATTTTCAGTATCTTTTTGGCTCTATCTCTTCTCCGCTCTATATTCTTGTAATTCTAAATTCTAAGTACTGGAGTTGTACCGAGACCCAAGAACTTCTGCCCATAATTGTAGATCAGCAATAAAATCTTAAAGTGCACGTAGGTCTTCCTTTGCCAAACCATATAAACGACTATTTCTCTTTTCTTTTCTCTTTTTCATTTATATTTCTATTATATTTATTCACTTTTGTTCTCTACATAATCTTTGGGTGTTTGGCCAACTTTGGTCTCAAATATTTTAATGCTTTCATTGAGAAACCAACTATTAGGCTATTTGGATCCTTATCAGCTTTTGGATTACCTAAAATCCAAGGTAGAGATCTAATTTCTTCTCAACCAATTTTACTACTACTCAAATTTGAACAAAGTCTATAGGAAGCTATCTTCAATGGCCATTAGGAATAAAAAAGCTGCCACGTCCTAAAGAGCTACTGATGGAGCAGAGAACACTGACTATTAAATTCTAAACGAGGCTCCACATTAGAATCTTATGGATATCCAGAATCCCTCATATCTCATCACTAAGATTGACTTTGAAAGTATGATGAAAGAACTATGGGATAGTCAGGGAAAGCTGAACTGGAAAATCTAGAAAAATAGGAGCTTGATGAACCAGCTGAACACTGGACGTAGAAGGACTGGGAGAGAGCCGACTTCTCCACTTGGAATCAGGAAGTTCCTTATCATCTAGCCATTTTCAAAGGAGAAGAAGGAAGCGGACAGATGCACATAAAGTAGAGATGTCAAGGCAGGAGTTGAGAACTGACCCCAATCAAAGCTCAGGAGTCGCTACTGGTCCCACCTTGGGGGTCGGTACTGATCCCACTTGAGGGGTCGTTGCAGAACCCTCCAACGTGCATGCATTATGACTGACAAGGACGCCAAAAGTTAGGAGTTTACTGTAGAATTGCCTCAAGGAATGAATATAGGGTTGCTTGGAAAATGATTCCTCCAGAAATAGAAGAGCAAAGACAACAAGGAATGAACAGGGACCGCTCACACAAGGAGTAGACTATGACTACCGCAACTTGGTAGCCATTCAAGGACCTGATTTGACTACAATGATACAGGGGCTTGTGAGAGAAAACAATTACCAGATCGATGATGACTGAGGCACTTGCCCCAGTCAAAAATCTTTTATACAAGCTATTTTACGCGCAGAATACCTATAAAGATTAAACATGCCGACGATGTCGTTATACTCAAGAACGACGACCCTAGATAATACATCATGAAAATCGAATGACACATGGACCCTACTAAAGCAATGGATGCCAACAAATGCAAATGCATTCATATTTCCCTTGATGGAGTAGTGACCACACAGTTTACTCGACTACCACCAAGATCAATCTCAACATTTGATCAACTAGCTAGGAAATTTATTGAGCAATTAAGGATGCAGACGAATCGTCCCAAGGATGCCATCTCTTTATCTAACTTATTCCAAGGACCGAGTGAGTCACTCAAGGATTTTCTATAGAGATTAAATACTATAGTAACTGAGGTGAGCAGCCCTTAGGAGAATATTATCTTAATGGCTTTGATAAGGGGAATCCACCCCAATATGGTTTCAGAGATGGTTATCAAGTAAGCCACCCTCTACCCTGGATCGCTTTTACAATAAGGCGGCTAAGTACTTACGTAAAGAGGTGGTTGTACAGACCAGATAAGGAGATAGAGCAAGCCATCAGGCCAAAGGAATTCAAAACAACATTGCCGTGAAACTATTTGGAACGAATTTCGGGAACATTGACGTGAATGTACATAACAGGAATGGGAATCAAAGGCCGCAACAGGGCCCCATACGAGAATTCAGATTCTAGAAGATGATTAGGAGTCCTGAGATTTGACACATATACCTCCTTGAATAATTAGATTGAAAACATCTACTTAACCACTTACGATTCGGAGTGGTACAAGAAACTAGCCCAGAGAGAGTCCAATGCAAGCCAGAGGAAGTCCAAAAGTTATGTAGATTTTATGAGACCCATGGTCATGACATAAATAAATGTAGATACCTCCAAGATATGATCGAAGCACTGATCTTGAATAAAAGCTCCCAGAATTTGTGAAAGCCCCATAGGATGGATGTAGGGGACATCCGACCTCAACGAGGATAAATCGCTCCTAGTGCTAGGGACCTCGGCATGCTGATGGAAGACTGGTTATAAACTAGACCACAGATGGTTATCATCCAATTGAGAAGAGCTGGAGAAAAATGGAATGGAAAGTGTAACGACATCATTTCATCCTAGATTAAACTCTTTTTCTTATTTTCTTTGAACTTTTTCATAAGACAAACTCTGGTATATTCTATTTTCAATAAATTTTCTTTTCAATCATGAAACCTTGTCTTAGTGTGCCATATGGGTCGTAAAATGCGACCGACTCGAATGAAACTTCGTATAACCAATGTAGGTATCTAGAGTCAGGTTCCCACCTATTCTCCATCGGCTATGGCCTGACATTTCGAGCTCCATCGACATAAGCATGACTGGACCTCTCCTTAGCGAACTCTTTCTTTGAGCAGTGATTCAAAGTGGATTTGATTTGACCATTCACTCTCAAATTCATGCTCGGAATTTTTGCAAAAACACCTATGCCCAGCCTTAGGCTCAGCTGACTCGAAACCGAATCTAACATGGACGTGACAAGACCATCCACTTGCTACCTCTTTCCCCATATGTGAGGCCTAAACCATAATCCAAGATGGATGTGACAGACCGTCCATCTCCTAGCCCTTTCTCTTAACCCGATAAGGGGGCACAAATCATAATCCAAGACAGATGTGACTGATCGTCCAACTCCTCGCTCTTTCCCTTGACCCGACAAGGGGCATGAAACATAATCTGAGATGGACATGACTGACGGTCTATCTCCTAAATCTTTCCCCTGAACTAACAAGGGGAGTTCAAACCAAAATTGATGTAATTGAACATCCATCAATTTATCTCTTTCCCTTGACCAGACAAGGAGAGCATAATCATCAAATGAGTGGATGCGACAGAGCATCCATCTCCAACTCTTTCCCTTGACCCGATTGGAGGAGCATAACCAAAAAATAAGTAGATATAATAGACCATCCATCTCCAAACTCTTTCCTACGATTCGACGGGGAGAATTCAAACCAAAATGGATTTGACTGGCCATCCATCAACTTAACCCTTTCCCTTGACCCGATAAGGGAAGCATGAAACTCAAGATGGGCATGACCCAACCATCCATCGTTAACCCTGGAACAAATATGATCTAACCATTTGTCTCCTAACTCCTACTCTTGATCCGACAAGGGGAACTTCAAATCCAAAACGGATGCGACATGACTGTCCAACCAGGATGAATATGATCCGACAAATCATCCATCAACTCCATTTTTCATGGCTTCACTATAATACAAACATGGAATGAATGCAACTTGACTATTCATTCACCTACTCCTAACTTTGATCTGTCAAAGGGAGCATAAACTCAGGATGGGTGTAACCTGAATGCCCATTCGTAGACTCAGACCTTTGACCTGACAGGGAGAGTATCACTACATAAGGTCGTGACTTGATCATCCATGTACTAATCTCGTTGACCTCAGACTTGGGCGGAGGAATATCATCCTCTTATAGCTGAACACAACAGCTCAACATTGTGATTCATGCCCAGTGTTCGATGCAACTTAAGGCTATGACTGAAAGAATCCTCGGAATGTGCCAATCAGAATCACTCGATCACCGACTCATGGCTTGAATTCACAATGTCATAACCAACCTCATCATCAAAACATACCATTTCGTCTTCCTCAACAGCATCCTAAGCTTCCTCAAACTCTTGACTGAGGATTGGGGGAATGATTAGAACCAAACATCCTAGAATAGGATGTCAAATGGATAATTCAAGTAGGATTACTTCAATCAGCAACCTGTGATGACCCGTCTCCTCGACCCTTAGAAATCGACGTTAATACATCCACGGTATTCACATGCCGTAAATCCAAGTGCCGAGGAGATTATCAAGGGTGTAAAAGAAAATAATGATTGAAGATAACACAATAATAGAATCTCACATCGCATTCAACATTTTAGTTATACATAAATGATCAGAGTCAAATACAAATCCATCGGGATGGTTATAATTATCTATCCGTACATATTCTAGAAAATACATGCAACAAGACACAACGAAAAATGGGTAGATATCTACATAAGGTACTTCAGCTTCATAGGTCCAAAAGACTTCCCCAAAATGCTCCCCAACATGCTCCAAAATGCTCTTAAGGTATCCTGACTACACGGCTGCCCGAAAAATAGGGCACCCGGAGTTTAAAGGGAAAAACAATCTCTGGGTCAGTCATGGGACTGGTGTGAATACTCAAAGTACGATGTTTGAAAATAAAAAGGTATCTCATAAGACCACACGTCACATAAACACGGAACGGGTTTTTACCTTATGATAACCAAAACTCTTTATTATGTAAAATTTAAGGATATTATTTTTAATGACTTTCTTTGAAAACATTTGCAAATAAACTTATTAATCTTACCCGAAATTGTTACGGTTATTAAATTCCACCAAAGTACGTCCTACAGACAAAACCGTAAGTTCTTTTATTGAAGAATGGATTTCCATACAAATGACCAGGTGAAGGGACTACCTTCCGATGGGTACACCTCTGGATAGATGTCTCGAGGCACAGAACATCTGCCTACTACCAACACAAGACTGGCCTACCTCTGTAACAAGATAGTACCGAATGTGTCATCCCCCGGTCGTTACCGAACTTTATCCGAGAGCTCTCTTCGCATACATCCATGTTAAATTTACATCTCGAACGTCATAGCACATCTTATTTCACTTTGAATGCCACATTGCCATTCCACATTCACATGACTGATTTCTACAAACGTATAACTTCCTGACCTCCTATGTCTCGAGAAAGGGTGATAAGCTAAGAGAAGGTGTCTTGTTTGCCACTGACTGATATACTTTTATAGAAACCACTCATTATGATTTGGAATGCAAAGTCAGACATTCATCCACACTAGTTCGTTCTGGGACTGGACAAAATCGAAGGCACTTTCCTCAACCATTACTAGGCGAGAAGCCCTTGTGATTTTGAGGTTTTTCATAACAAAGAGACCACTGCTACAATATAGTGCTTTAGGAGTTTATCCCAAATTAATCAACAAGTATTCCCTCGTTATTATTCGTCACAATATCTTCATCTTCAAACATCTTCATTCTTTGAACACGTAAACTGGTTCAAAGTGGATTTTGTATAGGAATCACCCAAATTCGACATCGGTTCCTTCGAAATCCAATCATCGATAAAAATGATGTAATTAGGTGATTGTTTTTCAATTCATTCATTTTCCTTTACCAAAATATCTTCGAGAGATATATATTTTCAAAATATTCTTTCTAGTGAATACGGAATCATTTAAACCTCTCTTTTGAATATTTCTCAAATCATTTTTAATGAGTATCTTTTGAGAAAATAGGATTATAGAAATCATTCTACTTTTAACCAAAATCAACGTCCATATTCAACGAGTGCTATGGGCAGAACAATGGTCAGATCACCTTTTAAGTTCCACAAACAGGATAAGTTCCCTCTTCGGATTTTAATAATGAGTATAAGAAGATTATTTCTATAAAATCCAAGTTAAGCATACGGGCTTTCCTTTCAATATGTTCCACCCCTCGCCTAAAAGAGAAAACCAATGCCAGTTAAGTTCAGGGCACTGGGTACTCCATTCCTAACGTTAGTTACACACCTTATTTTCAATTTTAGATCTCATGGGTGGGACAAATGTACTAGTCGTTTCCGCATACTCATTTTCCCCTTTTAAATCACTTAACTATTTGTTTAACCATCTTTGAAATAATGTTAAATTGTTCAAATTTCTTTTAAAATTCTTTTTACTTACTTAAAAACATTTACTAAGGATTTGAAAAAGAATTGTTAAGTTTCAACCTTTATTTCAAACGTTTTGAAAAGCGTTTCAAAAGTGTTGCTAATAGTGTTACGAAAAGTATTTTAAAAGCTATATTCTTCAAAACAACTTTTATATCATTTAGACAACCATCTTTTCAATTTAAATCACTTTTAAGACATTTTAAAATATTTTTAGAATTTATTTCATATTTTTAAAACACTAATTTTATCAATTTCCAACTTTGGTCATCTAGTGTAAAAACTGGATTTTTCTTGAAAATTGATTTTGTCATATTTCAAAATATAGAAGGTGAAATCTTGATTTTATTTTTTATGAACGATGTGGATATAAGGATTCGAAAAATTCTTGCTTCGAAGAATTCCGAACTATATTCCACTTCGTGTGTTCATTTGAACTTTTGGCGCATAAACACGAACTACCGTTACGCGACGTGTCAAATTTTAGGCGTATTTTGAGATTCATATCCAAACTTTGTCGAGACAAGTTTAAACACTTAGGAATCATCTCTAAAGCATATTCAAACATTTTTCGAAGGTATAAATGATTCCGTATCACATTTCATTTCTTTTGGAAAGTGATTTCCATGTGATTATATGTCACGTAAATCCGTGACTAATTTCAACATATATATTCAATATATAACTAATAAACAACCAAAACAATATTTATAACCATTTTAACATATTCTAACATGTCATGGAACTTGCATATCCATTTAACAACTTTTTATTTACAATGTCATATGATTGTCATTTATGTATATATTTTCTTATTAACTTTTGCAAATGACTTAAAGGTGGTTGCTTTCTTATTCAAACATTTATCAAACATCATTATCAACATCCAAACAATAATTATAATTTGCAAAACATTATATAAACATTTCCTATTTAACAATTTAGAGTTTTCACCTTTTTTCGCTTTCAATCTAGTTTTAAACTTTTTTAACTTTTCTACACTTTGCCTTAAGCTCCTAGAACTTGCTAAACTTCCTCGAACTTGCCTTAGGAGGCCATGACCAAGCTAGAAGGGGAAGATGTGTTCGACCAAGTGGAGGAAGAGGAGGGTGTGAGCAATAGGAGAGGAAAGGAGGCATTTTGAAGTGGTTCGGACAGAGTTTTGTCGATATTTTCTTGTTTTATTTTTAAGAATATTTTGGCATAACTTTGTTAAGGCTGAAGTCATTAAAAAGAGTGAGAAAAAGCGTGAAATTTTGAGAAGAAAAAGTGTGGAAGAAAGTGAGAAAGTGGGTGTGTATTTATAGAAAATATTTGAAATTAAAAAATGGATTTATGCTTTTACTTAAATAACCCTCCTTAAGACTTAAGTACGCTTATTTAATTCAAAACTTACCATCCACATCACATCACACTTTTATAATTCTAACACTTAAGATTTAAGTAAAGAATAAGAATGATTAATTTACTTTATGTCACATTTGATATGACATGTGTTTTGTCTTTTTAGTTTACTTTTGCTAATCACTTTCTAGAATTTTCTAAGTGTGATTATTAAAAGTAACCTTGTCTAGTTAATTATTAAGTATATTTATATGTTAACATATTTATTAAATTGTGTAATAAAGGTGCAAGAACGTTGCGACAAATTTGAATCGACAAAACGTTGATTTTTGATACCAAATGTAATGGCCCGTTTTTTCATACCCTTTGAATTGACAATAAAACACACATGTCCAACTCAAATTGCACGAATAAGCGGATCATTAAGGGTAGAAAGAAAATTAAGACAGAATGGAATCCCACATGAATGGAATAACATATATTATTTCAATAACAATCTTTACAGCGAAAATTTGTACATACAATATCAGAGTCTAACCTAGATTCAGCTTAGACAGCTATACCACCTACCCTTACAAATGTTGACAAACAACAAAACAAATAAAATAGCTACAGCGGATAATAGAATACCTCCATACGATGATGAAGATAACCAACTCTCCTTTAGAAATTCCAACCGACTTCAATTAAACCTGAAACTACTCGGATCTGTCGTGTGACGACCTGGATTTTTGAACCAGTTAAAATTGTCGAAAAATCCATCCATTTTAAGACTATTAATGAAAACTACCAACGTAATACACCATATATGATAAATATTCATCATTACTAAATGTATAGGATACAATTTCAATTATACAACTTATCAGAGTAATTAATTTATTTATTAATCCTACAAAGTGTGCTTTAATACATACCAAATACAATGATTATAAATCTACCACTGCACAACTCTAACGAGAGAGACAGCACTATCCTTACTTGCGAACTCAATAAACAATGTAAATGCAGAATAAAATAGTAAGTAGGAAAGATACAATAACACAAGAAAAACAACAGCAGATAACTAAAAAACATGAAAGAGTTATATCATTTTAGGGGCTGCATAACTACCACTTGTGACTGCCTACTTATCACTATCTAATTAGATACCCAATTAGATATAGGATGAAGCCAATGCGGTTCTACTACCGCAAATAGGCCTCAAGGAGCCCAGTGCAACAAATAATATGCAATTCCCAAAATTACCCACTTAGGCTTTATCACCAATTTTCGATTTTCAAATCTAATTACCTTTACGGAAATTATCTCTTTGCATTTTATTCTCGAATTCTTATTTCAAAACTTTAAAAATATATATATTTTATATTCAAATTATACTTTACTTCAGGATCTTAAATCAAATCACATTTTGAATAGTTTATTTGTAAATCCCAAATACTATAATGAAAATATATCAAACTATATGCAACCAGATCAGGAGGTTTCTTCCAATTACAAGGCAACTAGGCCCCAGCCTTAATACAATCGATAAATAAGTATATCCTTCTATTCCAAGATCAGACTATACCAAAAACATATACCCACTTTTTAGTTACGGGTTACCTGAATCATTGGTAGCATACCTAATCATTTTATACCCCGAAGCGATAAATCATTTCACACTAATATTCACATGTACTTTCAAATCTATAATATTTTTCATTTTTCAAATCTATTCAAAAATCATCTTAAAACCATCGGGTTCAGTCCTTGAAATTCTTTCCGTTTATAAAAGATTTTTATTCAAACCATTCTTATATAAATCGCTTTTATATAATATAACTTCAAAATATTCATTACCAAACATTTCCTTTTCTTTTAAAGGGAAAACATTTCATAGCGTTTCAACTTTAAAATAATTCTTCCAAATAATTCATTAAATTGAAGTGAAACAAATATTACCGCTGAACATCTTACAATCAAATCGTGAAATAAATCACAAGGTGTTAGCCGACAAATATTTTCTTACCCAGCCCGTGCATATGGATAATTAATTGCTCATAAACTATTCGAGCAAATCCAACAATCAATAAAAAATAATCAATGTCCATAAACTGGTCGAGCCTAATTCAAACAAATAAATTAATGAAATAAATGCAACAATAAATGATAAATCAATCCTTCATTCTATCAAATATTTATAACATTTTTTATTTTATGTTGGGTTAAAACGATTTGATATTTATTTGGAAGCGTCCAGGCTTTCCCTTCGATATGTTCCGTCCCTCGCCCAAGTCTCCTTAGATTTCACAGATGAAACACATGTACTAGTCATTTCCGCACATCCCATTAAGTATTTAAATTCTAAATTTTAAATTACTTAATTAACCATCCAAACATAATACTGAGCTAGGAAATCAACCATTATTTTAGAAAACAAAGTAAACAAGCATTCAACAAGGGTTTTCAAACAACACTTAACACTTAAAGTTCTTTAAACTTATCAAAGATTTTAATGAACTTAAAATAAGAAATAATTAACTTTGGATTCCACTTCGTCGGACTTTAAGGCAAGGAACTTAAGATCTAACGCATACTCTCTACCGTACTTCGGAACAAAATGAAAATAAACCCGATTCCTCCTTTCTAATGCTTGGCCAAGACTGGAAATGGAGGTGTGCCGAAAGTATAGAGAAGAAGTTGTAGAGCTTTGAAATTGAATTCTCAAAATTAGACACGAAAGATAGGTCATCTTCTCTCTTTTCTTTACTCTCTAACCCTCAAAATTTAAAAACTTGCTAACTGAAACATTGTTGCAAATTCTTTTGTCTTGAATTAATAAAAATAATCACTTGATTTTAATTAATTTTGAGGAAGATATGGTCAAGATAAAAAGAGCTATTCTCGGATACTCAAAAATAAAGCCCGAAAATGGACTTCAAAGAATTGAGTTTCGTGTATAGAAAACCTTAGAGCTGAAAAAAGTGATTAAAATAAAAGTCTTAGTCACTGGAATTTCATAGGATTTGAAAAAAAAATTCTTAATTTGGGTTAGTTGTGATCAAGTTATGATCGAAACAAAATGGCGTATTCTCTGGCTTAAAAACTGGGCCAGAAAATGCATTTGAAAGAAGTTTATTTTTGATATAGCTAATTTTAGTATGAGACAAAGTGGTCAATACGAAAATTATAGCCACTGGAAAAATACATGATTTGAAAAAATATATTATATTTTAGTTCTTTATTGAGGAAGTTATGGCCGAGAGAAGAAGAGGTAAAATATGAAGAAAAATGAGTTTGATTTGAAGAGGATGAACATTTATTTCTTTTGAATATTTTGTAAATATTTTGACATTATCTCTCTATAATTTTATTCTATGGATTAAAAGCCATTAAAGATAAGAGGAAGAAGCTTGAGAAAAGAAGAAGAAGAAATGTGAATGATAGTGAGAAGAATGTGGGATTTTATAGAAAAAGAAAGAAGTGGTAAATTTACCAAAATAATCTCTTACCAAATTACCAAACTAACCTTACTTCAACCTAAAGCAATCTCCACTTTTTCTATACTTAACATCATCTTTCACATTACTACTTTATGTCTTAGTCACAAGATTAAGTAAAGAATATCATAATTATGTTGGCTTTGATTTGATGTGATTTGATGTTTACATCTTCTTACTTTTGTTAATTCTTACTTACTTTTACCGATGATTCTAGAAATTTTTTGATCCTATTATGTAAAAGTAAAAAATTTTATTTATTAAAATTTGTAATATATATGTTAAAACATGTTAACAACGATGCGATAACGTTGCGGCAACTTATTTTGATCAAAATGTTAATTTCCGACAAAACATTTTACAGTCACATTTTGACGTTTTAGTTAAACTATTTATTTATGTAAACCAAATTTAAAAATAAATTTTTATAATTTTATATAAAAATATATACACTCATATATTTATTAAAATAATATATTTAACCATTGCAACTTACTTTTCTGAAATCAGCATTTTGTCACTTTTATCAATATAGGCAAATTTTACTATCTTTGTGTATGCTTCTCTTTCCAAATCCTATCTAATATTGTATGAATCATATAACCATACCTATTTTATATTTAAAATCGCTTTTAAATAGTATATTTTAAAGTGGTCAAATTCTGGGTCGTTGCACAACTGGAGCTAGTCGCCTTGATGACTACACTTCGTCAGACTAGCTTGAGAACAACTTGAGCTTACAATCTAGAAGAACTTGGCAACGACCCATAGGCACACAAACATGCTTGAGAGCTAATGACATACCCCAGTACAATTTCTAGAATCGAAAAAAATTGAATTCTTACTTGAAACTTTCAGAAAAGAAACCAGTTCAGACAGCTGAGATCTACTATCAACCAGCTCAATGAAAATGAGCACAGACAGTTACCTAGAGAATATATTACAATTTTACAGTGTCAGATATCAACCAACCCATCATAACGGATAGTTAGAGATACGAATCTTCGTGAAAGTCACTCGACGAAAGGATCAAGGCAATCCGAGGTACTGACTGAAATCCGTTCCTACAAACCTGAATTGTCTCGATGCAAAGAACATCATGTTTGCAACAAGATGCACTTTGGAGGACAAATGTTATCCAGCCTTTTTACCAGGCTATAGTAGAATAGACTTAAATAATCGACTTGGATAAGTGAATGATGGAGAAATGACACGAGGACTTTGGAAATATCATAAAAAGGCAAAAAAAAAGGAAAAATAAAAAAAGAGTGGAAAAGGTTGGAAATTTGGAAATTCAATTTTTTGGAAGGGTTGACACAAAACAAACTCACAAAATCCTCAATTTTGACTTGAAACAGGACTGTCTTGAAAAAACTCCAAGTGCGGCCCAAGGCAACCCATGTAAAACTCCAAGCGAGGAGTCATTATCGACCCCCACTATGGGGATCGGTACCAGTCCCAAAAACTCGAGTCAAATGCATGGAAAACTCAAGTCTGACTCCATGCGAGCAAACTCATGTCAAGACTCGGATCAGACATACAAAAATCTCAGTTCTGACACTAAGCATATGAAGGGAAACTTGGAACACGAAAATCTTAGCAAATCATCAATACAAACCCTAAGCGAACACTCAAATTTATCGAGTCGGACTCCAAGCAAGTTCAACCAATCAAAATAACTCAAATTAAGACAGCACAACAGTGGGATCCCCTACGTTGGGGATCGATATCGACTCCAAAATATAGCTAGAGTGGACCCCATCTTCAGCTACATGCCTATCTTTGGGTGTTTGGCTATTGGTTCAAATAGTATACAACTCAAACTGCTCTCATAATACCTAATTCCTCCATGATTAGAGTGCAAAGACAATGGCTGCTAACTCAAGATCATGGGTAAGGTAGTTTCTTTCGTAGACCTTTAACTACCGACTAGCGTAGCTTGCCACTCTCCCTTTCTACATCAAGACCACACCCAACGCCGTACCACAAGCAGAGGTATATACTGTGAATGCTTTCGTACCATCAAGCTATACCAAAACTGGTACATTAGTTAAAGCCTCATTAGCTTAATAAAAGCATCCTCACACTTCACGTCCTATTGCAAAACTGAGTTCTTCTTCGTGAGGAGGGTCAAAAGAGCAAAGATCTTCATAAAGTCTTTAATGAACTTCTATAGTAGCCCACCAAACCAAGGAAACTTCTCACTTTCGTGGCATTCTTCCATACATGCTAGTCCTGAATTATAGCGACTTTACTAGGATCAACTGTCGATCCACTTTCGAGACAATGGTCCCAAAAAGCGTACCTCCTCATGCCAAAAGTGACACTTATAAAACATCTCCTTCAACTTATGCTCATAGAGTGTACTGGGCACTTCTTTTAAATGCAACTTATGCTCTTCGATCATCAACAACATTGGTGGGTGCATTGGTTTGTCTGAAGGGCATGTCTAACCGTTCATAGAGTCCGTCGGATGTACGATAAGCCATCTGCTGAACAGTATCCCCAGCTACACGTAACCATGAAATCCAATAGAAAAATAAAGCTATGAAAACACTTTGCTCTAACCAACCTATCAAAGAGATCATTTATACAGGGTAATAGGTAATGATTATTCCTCGTCGGTGTATTGATGCGAAGCCTCAAAGACCATCCACTTTGGTGGCAAAGACGACTAGTTCTCCACACTCTAAAATATTTGTCCAAACAAAGCTATTCGCCAACAGCTCATTCACTTTCTTGTTTAACTCACATCTCTCCTTCAGAGCCATATGCTTTAAAGGTAAGGCAATAGATCTAGCGTTCTCCATAAGGAAAATTCTAAATTCGATCTCTCGTTGGGGTGGGAGGCTAGTAATCTCAGAAAAGACATATGGATAATCTCTAACAAAAGGAACCAAATCTAGCTCGTCATGTGATAGGTCGAATGAATATAGGTAGCTCAACATATCTGTTCCTTTGGGATCGTAGATAAACCTCCAAGCTTCGTCCACTACACATACTCAACCTAACCACCTCCCTATCACAATCTAGGATAGCCCCATACATCATCATCCAGTCCGTGCCTAATATCAACCCAAACCCTGAAAATCCTAATACAAAAGCATCGCAATCGAACTGGACCTCGAAAATGAATAATTTCAAACTCTTACATACCATAGATAAATAAGTCAATCCTTCTAAGGGTTTGACACAATTACAAGGTCTGTAATTATTCTAGTGTCTAAATGTAACTCGTCTATGAGTCTACTAGAAATGAAATGGTGGGATGCCTCGATGTTAAATAAAGTAGGAATGAATAAACCAGATGGAGTTGTCACACCTTCAATGATGACCTTCTTCCCCTTATCTACAGCTGGTGGTGTACTCAAGCTAGGTACTGCATCCAATGCATAAGCTAGGACCACTTAGGTAGAGGTCTTCTGAGGTGTTGGACACTCCTGCCTCATGCGCCCGAACTGATTGCAATCATAAGACTTGAACATCGAACCATCCATCTTGCACTCCTTCATGAAATGACCCTTCTTGGCACACTTCCTATAATGCAGATCTTACTTCTTGATCTTTCCCTTAGGCCCAAAGCCTCCCTTGCATTGATTCTACTGCGATGCCTTTCATCTAATCTTCTTGGGCTCTTGCTTTACTTCCTCCTTGGTGATGGTAGTCGTTAGGGCCATCTCCACTAAACCCTCATATGTAACACCCATGGGAATATGACTTAAAGTTGAACCTTAAAGGGGCTGCTTCAGCCCTTTAGCAAACTTCAAAGCCTATTTACGTGGGGCATCAATTAACTCCCTTCCAAACCTGGCCAATTCTTTGAATTGATTGACATAATCCTTTGCTGACATGTTCCCTTACTTTAGATGAATAAAATTCTCCAATTGCTCTCCTTTCTCTACTTTGGAAAGAAACTTCATCTCAAAACATCTTTGAAATTACCTCAAGTTATATCTCTTATGTCTGTCTCAGCATCAACAACCTCCCACTAACACAGGGCCTCTCGTTGTAAATTCCAAGTAGTTATTTGTCTCCTCACCTCATCAGAAAGACCTATTAATCCAAGGATCCTCTTGCGTGTACGAATCCATGTCCTCGAATCTACATACAACACAGTCCTCATGTATAACTTTCCTCCAGGGCTTGAAAAAACCTTACACAACTTAGGAAAATCGGTGGAAGGTCATGGGACATGCACCTAGGGCTGACTTCATGGGTCCTCTATTTGGATTACGCTTGGCTTGTCCCCTTGCTCGAAGATACCGATAAAACCAAATTGAATGTTCATGCTCGAAATCTCAGTTGTGTCACCTGAACTTTTGGGATCGCTCATCTTCTATCTATGATTTATGAATTAATTAGCAACTTTCATGGATAGTCTAGGGAAGAATAAGAGAGAGATTACGCTTGTATAATATATTTGGAAAACCTCTTCGAAAACTTCTATTTATACATATAGACACTTTGAAAACATATTTTGAAAACTTTGAAATAACATTTTAAAAAACCTTTTTTTCAAAAAAAACAAATATGTTCTCTCAATATGCCTCTAACCCTAAGGAATTTTGAATCTCGTCTCTGATAATCTGCAACACTTGGCACGCTAATCCAAAGCCTAAAGTGATTGTTGGACTCACATCGGTGCTAAGAAATACAAGATGTCGGCCTTTTTTTTAAACCGTTCAAAGGCTAAAGATTTGTACATCTCGTTTAAGATATACTACACTTTCAAGACTCATAGGGGAAGGAAAAAATATAAATATAGAAAATAACCATCCCGGAAAGTATCTTAAAAACACAATCTCAGAAAAACAGTATGCAGTCAAGTACAGAGTACACGGAAATATAGCTCATAGTCTGATAAAATTACTATATACTAGATAACATAAACAGTTACATGGAGAGTAAAATAAAATGATATAAAAACTCCAGTGATAAGCTCACCTCTCCACTACTGAACTAAGGCCTATGAACTGCAGCCCTATAGTCCAGTGGTGGGGGAAAAGAAAAGAAAATGGGTAGGTCAGACAAATGTTTGGTGAATGAGTACACTATTAGGATATGGTGACCATATGCAATTGACGTTAATACTACTCTGTGTGACCTAGGTGTTATGCAAGTGTACATGCATTACTAGGGTTCTTTACTTAAGGGGTTTTGCTTGATACACACCCACACCAACAACTTGTGCAAGCTCCTACAAGGACCGAACTATGGATTGAGCCTCGATAACTAATGCTCATCTAATAGCTACTCGAGCTTCTCTAAAACAGCATCATCCTACAGCTTTCTCATGTGGGACTATGTCACATACATTACTACTATGCGCAATTATCTTATATAGGTATCCCTATAATTTCCACATGGGAATAGATTTCCCAAAACTATGATTACACGTACCCAAACTATGCATTGAGATGGAGCATGCAATGCCGAATTGTCAAAGTGTCTCATCGTCTGGATCATGTCCACCTCTCAATTGTAGCATATGCCTCCAATCGCATATGTTGGGATTCATCAACTACATAGCATCACGTCACGTTAGGTATCCATGAATGCCAAGGAACTCCTGCCGTGCCAGCCTTACATAACTCATCAGGCATCAATCAGTGTTGTGTGTCTACCATAGAATATCCTATGAGTGCCATTTGCAATAGAATCACCTCCAATCAAATAATCAACCTCTGCTTGATAAATAGCATTTACCCAGACTGCAACGTCATAACATCATCTCATAGAGAACTAGCTTCTCTACTATTCCTAACATCCATTGATATATATATATATAATATACATGTATATATAATTACTTATTATTTATAGCTTAGGCCTTAGGCGAAGGTTCAACATGCACGTTTGTAATGCCTACCGGTCGACCGTTATATATTGGCGGTTGACCACTGGTTGTCGACCCTCTAACTAATGTGGTCGACAAGTCATGGTATAAAATTTAGGGTTGTTCAATTATCAATAACTATACATTATATTAATTATATTTATTCACAAATTGATTTTAGCAAACCCTAACTATAAATTTACAATAACATAGTCTTTGCAATTTATCCAAAATTCTTTCTCAAATTAAATTCATAAATTTACAAAGGTTTGCAATAGATTAGTTTAACCTAGGGTTACTATTTATACTTTAAGTTATCCTAATTTTTATTAGTTTATAGACTAGCTTTACAAGCCTAGGTTAGAAAAAAGGAATTATGTTCGTATACATGTATATATATGTGTGTGTGTGTGTGTGTGTGTGTTTGTGTGTGTGTGTACTAACAATTAAATTTCCAATTTGATTAGACAATGTTTTTTATTAGTGCTTACTATTAGACTAGCCCTAAAAATATTAGGTTTCATCTAGATTTTCAAACAATTACTTCATGACCAAGCAAAAATATTCGGTTCAATCTAGATCGTTCATCATCCCAAATTCTCTGACTTTTAACGACAACTAGTCGACCGCTAGAGGGAACGGTCGATTACGATCTGTCGATTGGAAAACTTTGTAACGTTGACTGGTAGGGTTTTTTAATTAAGGAAAGTTTATTAGTTTAATTAATTTCATTTTAAAATTTCAAAACTTTCATGTCTTCTCCATACAGGCTCCACTTTCAAGTGTTATATATGAAAATTGTTTAGAAAATTGCTACGAATGCAACAGTGCAAGTAACATAGCCAAATCGAACGCTCAAAAAAATTACATTTTTACCATTTCTATATTTAAATTTTATTCTTTATTAAAGCTCTCCACTTAAATTTACAAGGTGTTACATTTAACGATGTTACATTTAATGAACAAATCAGGTATGATTCTCCATACTGGGTGTATCTATTTTACTATATTAGCTTTTATAGTATCTTCAGATTGTTTATCACTTACATAGAATACTATCTTATTCTAAGTTTTGTGCTTTACTTCTTATTATCTTGGATACTCTTAAATGAGTAAACTAGATAATAGATCTGAGATTAGCGTGTGAAGCTGTCCAGTGAATGAGTAGGAGGCTGATACTTATATATATTTGTAATTTGGACCTTATTACTATTTTGTGTGTGACACTATGGAGTTTTATCAGTGCTTTGCTTAGTCCAGGGACAACATATTAGGTTTATTATTCGGTGAATAAACCATATGACCAATGTATATAACTATTGTGAACCTATTGCACTTTGAGTAGTTCATTTAATTATTGTCTCACTCGTTTTTGTACCCGTGGTGATTACTATATTTTGTCCTTATGTTGTGAAATACATGATAGGTTTATCTAAGGGAGTATTAGTTATTTTACTCTTGACAAATGCCCTAAATTGGTTCGGCACCGTTATAGCATACTCTACAGGTTTTATTAGGTACTGTAGGTGTAGGGCGGACGCCATACATATAGTTTAAATATGTCTTTCAATGCCAATAATTAAAAACTACTTATTAACAGTTGGCCGAACTGAAAGTAACTTTAGAGTACAGGGCAACAAATTTTTTAATAACCAATAATAATTAACTAAAATAAAATGACATATTTATAGTGTTTTACCTTCTATTACAATCATAAAATACTATTCTTTGATATAATCGTTCAGTGTGAATATTTAGTTCAAATAAAGGCATATTCAAATTTAGGAAGCATGCTTCGACCACACAAATGCTATAAATATGATTTTCTATAAATTTGATATCATAAAACAATAGAAGGATATTTATTTATTTATTTATTTAAATGAGGCTCGGTTCTAGGGACCTTGATTTATTGGTTTGAGCCTTCAAACATGACCTTGTATTGGGTATAAATTACATTTTTATATTAGGACATCACGGTCAAGTAAATATTATTAATTGACATAGGAAATATAGGTAACAACAGGTTTACAACAACAATCATATCTATTTAAAAATTTAACATAAGGAAATGCCCCTACATGGAATTATATTATTGCTGGAAATTCTTATGACATGGGGTATTTTTTATCAATGGAATATATCCGTTGTGGGGTACGCTAGTCCAAACAATTCCGATCCAAAAACAGAGAAACATAAATATTATGCTAAAAGACAAGAAGCTGGAAGAAAAGTTGCATAGTATGCTTTTGGGGTTTTACGAGCAAGATTTGTCATCGTAAAAAGCCTTATTAAACTATGGAAGCCAAAGGCATTGAGCAATGTGATGAAGAGATGTGTTACAGTACATGATATGATTACAGAAGAAGAATTATTCCAGTTTCTATTTTATTTATGTTCTAATCGGGATAACACGACTATGGTTAGACAATATTGAGGTTTTCCAAAGATATTTTGTAGAATTTGATTTAGAGAAATACATGAAAAGCTTCAAAATGATCTGGTAAAACATTTATGGCATTAGAAGGGAAATTGTTGATGTAATCCTCGTATTAACTATGTATTATTTAATTATATTGTGTAATGTATTAGATAATGGTTATTGTATTGTTTATGTTCTATAAAATTATAGAATATTATTTATGTTATTTGTTGAAGTTTTATTAAATTAAACTATTGTGGGTTATTAGATCTCTGACATGTAGTGTCTTATCACCTTTATATGAAAGTGACAACTCCAACCAACATATTTTATATTGTTTAATCAATTCAGCCAATAGTTTTCCTAACTTTGAAATTTCCAATATCCTTTATGAAAAGCAATATATCTCACCAACATATCTTTTAGCTGCGCAACATTAGAATGCGTGAGAATATTCACTATAAATAATATCTCCCCATATGAATTTGTAGCAACATAAATCTATGCAACCATGGTGGACCATAGTAACATTTCTCTCCCTTTATCATACAACTATGAACGTCTCCTTGAGCGTCTGATAGCTTCTAATCCATCATCACTAGAAATTGACATTGATTTCTAAATTGAAATGAAAAAAACAGTAGAAGATTTGTAAGGGCATGGAAAAAAACATGAAGAAATAAAAAGATAAGTAAGATAACGGAGACGTCCTAAAGAAAGAATAAGACGATGTCATTGACATGATTCGAGGAAATAACAACAATAAATCATACTATTGGAAATTGGGAAAGACATTGAATCACCTATTATAATATGTGAATGTGGATACGCCACTATAGAGGGTGTCATATAGAGAGGAAATGATATTGGCCATCGTTATTTCAGATGCAACATGTATCCAAATGGTTGTTGCTTTTAGGAGTGGGTAGATGATCCTTTCCACAATAAGCCGCTGACTACGCTAGTGAATTAGAGTATCAACTAACAACATTGCAAAATCAATCTGTTAGGTGGAGGAATGAAATTAGCTAAACTTCACAATCAGCTTCATAGGCTAAATATTAGTAGACAAAATTAAGCTAGAAGTGCTAATAATGATTATGTTTGATAATGTAAGGTAATATTTGCTTGTGTAAGATGTAGAAAGATGATGTACGTCATTTTATCATTATTATCAGTACTCTTCTTGATATCTACGAATGGAGATTTATACTTCAATAACTAACTCATGCAAATGTTGTAGAATACAAATATAGATAAATAAATATTACACTTAACCGACACTCTTAAAGTTATTTCTCAAATTGTAATATATAGTTGTTCCAAAGCTCATATGCACCATGATAGACGAAGCTAGTATAGTATTTGAAGAAGTAACATGACTCGTAGGTTGAACGAGACAACTGACAACTGTCCTCCTCTTTCAACTCCGCTATTATTTTGTGATATCTCCCACATGACTAGCCGAAACCGACGAACATACATTTTATCTCCAGAGTTCTCCTTATTAATCTACATTTCGAATGTTGTATGCTTCGTTGATGGTAACCTGAAAACCTTGATCAATCTCTTCTTTCATGTGAAGACCATCTGCCTCAATGTATGACTTTATCAATACTAAGTAATCCGCTGGAGTCAATGCTTCATTTTCCACTGTGAAATTTAATAGCTCAAAGTAGAATTTGCACACACACACACACACACACATACATATAAATAGTTGTATGTGTGTGTAAAACACTCTCTACATTGTAGAATTGTATTAAAGGGCAAAGAAACACTGTCTTTGCAAATTTCTACTTAAAGTTGATAAGACTAGTGAATGACACAAAATGTTGAAATGATTTTAAAGCAAACAAACAATTTCTATATAATGATATAAGACTAGTCAATGCCAAAAAAATTGAAACGACTTTAAAGCAAACAATCAGTTTTTTCCTAAAATTGATAAGGCAATTTAATGCAAAAAATAGTTGAAATAATACAAGAGAACAAAGAATAATTTCTACAAAATTTCTGCTCAAATTTGATAAGACTAAACACAACAAAAATCACGTGAAATGACTTAATGAGAAAAAAGAAAAAAAATGATATTTCTGCTATATGGTGTATAAGTGTAGCAACATTTATGTTAAGATAAGACACTGCAAAAATCAACTAGTAAAGACTAGATCCTGCAAAGATCAGTTGCATTAAATTCATTATATATATGGTGTATAACACACTACATACACTCTTCACACTCAAACAAATCTATTTGTACTAAATAAAATGACAAACTAATGGTAAACTCAAACAATAACAAGGTCCTTGAAATAAACTTATACGATGATAGTCTGATGAACTTAACTGGTTTACTATCGCCCTTTGAAGCTTCACCAACTCCTATCAATACAATTCCTTACTTCACACAAAAATCATTTGCTTACCCGATTGAGCTTTGCATAATAATTTGGTAACCTTATCAATCAAATCCTTCTAAACATGAACATGTTTGATTTACAACCGATAATTCCCTTTCTAAAACAACCCAAGACACCCCTTCATTGGCTACTATAGGTCGCAAGGGGAAAGACAAGGTAAAAAGAGCTTATAACAAAAGAAAACCCCACGATCTTCGAGCTAATTATTCTGTTAATGCAAGCACTAATAGTGGTAAGATATGAAGAGCATATCTAATGCATGAGTTAACAAATTTGAAGTTCATTTAGGACATTCTGGAGGAAGGTTCTTCTATATGAGAGTGAATGAGAACTACAACCAGGACTCAAAATACCCAGAAAATGATTGTTTGAGAGCATATCTGATAACATTGTTTAGAAGCTTGAAAGATGGTTATGATAAAATATATCATGATACTTACAACAGTGATTTCAAGGCTAATGAAGCATTTGAATTCTCCACGTAAGGCCGCATTGGCATCTCTTAATGAAGAAGAGCTTGTTGGTGAAGGAGATACCAAAGAATTTAATCTAAGAAATGTATCTACATGGCTCTTAGTAGATTTGTCTCTTAGCCATTCAAATGAATCTTCTATGCCAGAAGATGCAGAGGGTTACAATAGCAATCCATTTACATTCTTCAAGAATGTTGCATAGTGGGGATAAATAACCTAGAAGAATAAAATCAAGATAAGGTACCATTTTTGAAAAATAAGGAAGCAGGTGGCATGGCAGTGACTAGTGACAAGCTAACAGCACTTCTAAGTGGTATTTCAATTGCATTTGCCTCTAAAAAGAGTAGCGTTTGAAACTGAAAGAGCAAAAGTAAAAGATCTTGAAAGCATTGGTTCAATAAGATGCAGAAAGAAGCAGAGCACCGAGAGAAAGAATTAAACCAAAGAAGATCTATGAAAGACGTTTATAAGATAAAGAAGAGAAGAGGTACTTAGAAAAAGAAATTCCTCATCTATCCGAGAGTTACTGGAGTACATTTTAGCCTAAAAACATAGCATTTTAAGAGTGCAACGAAAAAGATATCAAGATGAAGATGGAACATCGGAAATGTAGAAGAAGTGCAATGTTATTATTTCTTTGGTTGGTTATGCGTTTGTAAGTTTGTTTTGAGTTTTAATAAATGATCTATTATTCTATTATTATAATTATTTTGAGTTTGAGTTACATTATATATGTATGTATGTGTAATGTAAAAAAATGCACTAAACGGGTAAGTAAAATCCAATTATGCACTTAAATGAATATTTAAAATCACTTTATTTGTGCGGTAATCTGAAAACTATTTAAGGCATAAACGGTTTTCAAAATACAGTTTATACTATATACGGGTTTTTGATTACCGTTTGTAGAGTATAGAGGTTTATGTTTATTGTTTGATGATAATAAGCATATACATACACACGCGCGCACACACACACACTGATATATATATATATATATATATATATATATATATATATTCGTTAAATGTGTTTGTTATAGAACTATTGCAATATTCTAGAAGGAAATAAATAAATTAGAATTTCAAATTTTATTCAAACAAATTTTTTATTTCATTACAATTTCAAACAGTACATATTTAGCTTCCACTATATTTGCACCTTCAAATACAGCACTATTTTTCACTCCGATATACAACTGACTCTCATATACATTTCACTCACAATTAGTCACCTACTCACACTCAGACAATCACTCACACTCGATTTTGTTTTTGATATCTTCTTGCTTTAACTGTCTTCTCCCTAATTGTCTATTATACCAGTTAAATAAACAATGCAGTAAAGTGGAAAAAGAAACAAAAGAAAATTGCAAAAAAAATATATAATTGGATATGATATTGCCTCATTTTACGGGTTTGTTTCTTTTTCATATATTATTCGGGGACCAAAAATAAATGTGCATAAGCAACTTATGATACGTATAGTGTATCGCCGTGAATATCAGAAGGCTAAGCATAGATTAGATTGCAGAGATAAATGCATGGTCAAACCTAAAGGCTCAACATGATGCAAGTAAAGTGTATAAGAGGTCAAGGCCAAAAAGCTCGGACTCAACACAAGTTCACATACACAACCAGGCAGCAAGACATGTCCAAGTTCAAAGAGTCGAGTGTACTGCAAAAAAATTCCTGATCAGTTGGTCATGTGCACAACTAGTCCAATCAAGGCATTCATCATCAGTTTTAGATACAACCACACACAAGCAAAAAAGGGAAATACACAATTCAGATACAACAAGAAACATGCATGTGCATACGAAGCAGAAGTGCAACAAGGAAAAAGTGCATGCATACACATAAAAAAACTCGACCAAAAATTCAACATATCATCGAAGATCAGACTATAACACAACGACGACCGCAACATCCTGTACATAGTATTACAAAGCATAAACATAAGCTTTATTGACACATCAATATCCATCATCTACTTGGACATTTTAAGCATCTTATAAGCGAATATCAATGGAGCATGAACATAACCAAGACATACAACCTTGACATCATCACACAAGGTGCAACATGTGAATCACACATTCAAGTACCAAACAAAAGCCTAATAATGCTCAACATAACAACACTAAACTATATCTCGGTTGTAAACTATATGACTCGACAACACATTCACGGACATACTCATCAGGCACAAGCGAACTATAGTTATTAGCAAACAAATGCATATCAGAAAAAAAAATAGTGCGGTAGAGCAAGGAACAGTGAATAGTTTAATATCAGATATGCATATTTCAGTAGGAAAATGAACAGTTTAATTTTAGGCCGAAGCTCGGTTGAACAAGGCTAGGATTGGCATAATCCACAGTATAAAAATATATTCAAGTATATATCAAAGAATTCAACAATGAACAAGTAAAGTTTTTCATCGAACATTCGATCAAAAATCCACGGCCGTAGTTTAAAATCGAAATGAAATTGAAAAAAATTCAATTCAAAGAATTCAAATAGAAATATAAGGATTCAATCCTTATAAATAACCCATTATCATCATCAGCAAAATTCAAGTCAAGTTCGAACAAAACAAAAAAGAGCAAAAATAAACTATCACGTACAAATTTATCAGCATACACCTCGATGATGAAATGACCAAGAGGACTCAATCAAGTAAATTGATTGATGAAGCAACCAAGGCAAATAAATCCCTTCAATCGATTAACCGGAAGAATTGACAGCTTCGAAAGGAAACACTAAATTGGATCGAATAGTGAAAAAGGAAGATGGGCTAAAGTGAAAAGGGGAGGTTATTTCCTTTAATTTTATTTGGGCTGCATATTAATTTTTTGTTGTAATTTTTAAAAGTTTCTTAATTTTACTATATTTTTTTATTAACTTTGTAAAACTCTAGTTTTTAACTAAGTAAGAACTATGGGGCATAGTTCGAGAATTCGCAGCTCAAGGCTGAGTTGTGGTAGGGTTTTGAGCGTAGAACAAGAACAATTAGGTTAGCAAGGGCCGTGAGTTTATAGGGTCTATAAGCATCAAAATTTTAAATTCTAAGTAGAACCCTTAGGAGCAGCAGTAGCCAGGGTTTGTCAAAGCTGGGTAAACTTGTGTGTTGCTTTTATTCATGCATTAACCATGTTATTATATGTACTACAATTTTTATTACTTTGTCAATTTCTTATTAACTTTATTCAATCCCTGTAGGGTTAATTTGATCCTACTAGTGGTATCCAAGCTAGGAAGAAAAAAATTCACTTTTTTAAATATGGCTAGTTTTAATAATGTTTTTTTATGAAGAATGGTCTATGCTAGACCATTCATGTTTAATGATACTGATTATTATTATTGTAAAATTTGGATGGAAATTTTTCTTGATACTATAGATGCATGGGATACAGTTGAAACTGGCTGTAATATACCTACAGTAAATTGAGATAGTGATGAATTTCCTAAGCCAAAAGATAACTAGGATCCTATTGAGCTTAATTTATATCGATCTAATGCAAAAGCAACGAGCTCTATTCTTTAGGCTTTAGATAAAATTGAATACAATCATGTTTCTCATTGTGTGACTGGGCAGGAAATTTGGCATACGCTTGAAGTAACTCGAGAAGGTACGTCACAAGTCAAGGAATATCATCTATCCATGCTCGGCGATGAAAACGAGAATTTCATAATGACAAAAATGAGAATATGAAGGAGATGCATGGATGATTTTTAAATATGGTATTCAAATCGAAAATTTTAGAAAAAGCTTATACATAATTGGATATGATCCGAAAAATTTATAGAATCCACCCAAGAAGTTTTGAAGCAAAAGTGATAGCAATCCCGGAATCCAAAGACTTAAAACAACTTAAATTAGAGGAACTAATAGAAAATCTCATCACTTATGAGATGAAACTAAAAGTTGGAGAAGAATGTGAAAGTGGAGAGTCAAAAAAGAAATCAATTGCTCTAAAAGGGACAACCAACAGTGATGATGATGCCATGGCTGAGCTACCACTGTTGATGAAGCAATTTAAAAGGTCGACCCAAGCATGGAAATCCAGTAGTAAACCAACGAATAAAAACCAAAAATTTCAAACTTCTGGATGATTCTGAAGACCAAGAAATCATATGTAATAGATGCAAGAAGTCGGGTCACATCAAGCCAAAATTGTCCGCTGAATTGATTTGAAAAAGCGAAGAAGAAGAAGAGAAGGAGTTTCATAGGCACTTGGGATGTAAGTGATGAAGAAGAAGGGAAAAAAGTGAGAAAGAGGAGGCAAACTTGTGTTTAGTGGTAGAATCAAGTGATAAGGACGATGAGCCTAGTGAGGTATCAAAATTATAACATATTGATTTATTATTGTTATATCACCGGTTAAACAAAAGCAATGATTGACTTACAGAAACTTGAATCTAAGAAAAATAGTCTACCTGGAATAAATAATGAGTCAGAACTGACGATCGTAAACACTAAAAAACATAACTCAAAATATGAGAAGTGTCGGTCTCTAGAGAAAGAAATAATAAGTCTAAGAATAAGATTGAATGTCTCAAAATTGAAATTTTGACATTGAAAAATAACGACGACACAAAAAGAGAAAATTCTATCAGAAGATGTACCTCACTTTTGACTTAAAATAAGGCTCTTAGATCTAAGGTTCAACAACTTGAATCAATAATATGAAAATTTTCAAAGGGAGAGAAACCACTGAATATGTTTGTTAACAAGACTTCTTATCAAAACCTCAAAGTAATACTAGAAAAGATAAATATCCTTTTTACGAGCAGCAAGTGAAATTCCCTTAGGAATTGTATTTTTATTTAACTTTATTTGTTAATGATTCTTGGATCAGAAGTTTGGACGTCATCGAAAAGTTTAATCCTTGGATTCAGTAACCTTTCGTCTCAGTTGAACTTGTATGAGATCTCTTGCAAATGTTTTCTTTTCGGTTAGGTCAAAATTCCCTGAATTTGTCCTTAAATGGTTGGATTTAATCTTGTAGAAAGGTTAGGGTGATGGCCTTCTTTGGTTTATGCTGGATATCAAATTCCTTGGTGGAAATATAATAGCTTTTGACCTTGTCGAAAGGTTAGATCATTTTAATGGAGTAGGTTTCAACCTTGTCGAAAGGTATGGTAATGACCTCTTTTGGTTTAAGCCTTACAAATCCAGGTATTTCTATTTAGAGAATAGATTTTAACCTTGTCGAAAGTTTAGACCACTTGGATTAAAGCTTCGAAAGGTTTCTGGTATTGTTATAGCATAGAGAGCTCTCGACCTTGTCGAAAAGTTTGGCCTCAAAGCTGATGGTTTCGGAAGGTTACTGTGTTTATTGGTATCAGTTGAGTTGTTGAACTAGTCGAAGGGTTCAGATTGTAAAGTAGAAGGCTTCAAAGGATTACAGTAGTTAATTGAAATAGAAGTGTCATCGACCTTGTCCACAAGAACCTTTCGATGAGTTTGAACCTGAAAATATGAGTTAATCCAACAATAGTTTAAGCAAACAGTAAAGTAAATGACAAAGCTTAGGACTTCCTTCTTTATCCAAGAAAAAGCTTTATTTTATCAAGTTCCCCCAATCAACACTCAATTAGGTTTACAATGCGTCAAAGAAGATACAAGATTAGAATGAGAGAAACAGGATCCCAAAAACATGACCCTTTAGATCTTAATTATCGATGCAGGCGCCCCTTTCGACTCCATGCTCTCGACTGGGTCGGAAGGTCTCCCTTTTGTACGTAGCTATAAACCTTTTGACTTTATCGAATGGTTTTCCCCTCGTATGTGATTACGAATCTTTCGACATCGTAAAAAGGTTTTCTTTTCTTTATGCCTTTATAAACCTTTCAACTTTGTCGGAGGATTTGCATTCTATAAATTGTCATAAACCCTTCGTCCTTGTCGGAAGGTTTGCTCTTCACTTGAATGTTGTGAACCCTTTGACCTTGTCGGAAGGTCTGCCCTTTCACTCTTTGCTGACTTATGTGTGTTGCTTTCTTCATAAAACCTTTCGACGTTGTCGAAGGTATCCTGGATGTGTTTCAATTGGATCGAAAGGCTTGCCATGCTTTTGAAAAGGTTATCATGGTGTTGTTCACATTTGCTTTGATTTCTTCATCTCCATCGAATGGTAAGAGCTCCTTGGATATTGAGAGATGGAACCTTTCAACTCCGTCGATAGGTTTGGGACTGTTAAATTATGATGCTGCATCCGTTCAACTCCTTCGAAAGGTTTAGGTTGTGCTTCCTTTCCTTTTGCTTCGTTGAAAGACCTTTTGACTTAGTCGAAAGGTAGATTTTTTGTATAACCTTTTTTCCCTCCCCCACATTCGAGGGGATCTCTTGACTTTCAAAGTCATCTTCGTCGATAGCAAAAAACTTCCCGCCTCTTGGCCTTCCCACGCTAATCTGGTACATCCATTTAAAACCAGTCCAGTGGTTGAGAATCTGGCGACTTTTCTTCAATATATCATGCGCAAGTAATAGAATTCTTCAAAATTTGTCTGATTTCGCCTTAAAACAAAAAGGTAATTACTCAAGCACGATTCATGAGTCTTAGGTTAATCTCTGTTCTTATCGGTTTTCAATCAAGTTTCTATTTTTCCGAACACCAAAATTGAAATCCAATTTTAGTTTGATTTCTGAAAAAAAATCTCCTAAATCAGTTTTTAAACTAATAAAATTCATCCTTGGCTTTGGATTTTGAGGTTAGTGGTGTTTGATAAAGGGAGTTTCCCTATCGGGGTTAGCTTTTTATCTAAAGTCTTTGATTTTTTTTTTTACCTGGGTTTTCGATTTATTGATAATCTTTATACCCTTTTTTTAAAGTCGAATTAGATTGATCTCAGTTTGAATCCACTTTACTTATTTTTTTCAAGAAAAATTTGAAAACTGGATTCACAATCGAATTGGGTTTGGATAAACCCGATATGATTGCCTGGAACACTCTTGTATATAAATCGGTAGCACAATATGACATTTATACCCTTTCGAAAGAGATTGAGGCGGCAATAATGGATTTTCCTTCTTTATACCATTTGATGGGGTCGGAAGGTATTGTGATGCCAACTTTATCATCATTGTCAAAAGGTTGGGTAATTAAATGATGCAACCACTTGACAAAGTTGAAGAGTTTCAAACCTTTCGTCTACAAGCTTTCAATAAGATTTAAATTCTGCAACCTTGGAGTTGTCTCTACCCATCTTTGTCGAAACATTTAAAGCACATATGAGTTGAACCTGAAACCTTTCGACTTCAATGTGTAAGACACGTTTTGGCAACTTTGATCAGACCTTTCGACGACGTCGTCAACTTTAATGTTTTTAACTTAGGAATTTTAAGTTATTGGTTTTGATCATGCCGAAAGGTCTTGTCACTCATCTTTGTGTTACACTTGAAGTGGATCCAGGCTTCCATAGAGCTTTTGACATTGTCGAAAAGTCATGAATGTGTTAATGTTCCATTTCTACCTTTCGACTTTGTCGATAGCCAAAGGAATTCATATTATTATTTGCTTTTTAGGTTTTTCAATAGTGTTGAAGTATGACGATTAAGGTAGATATTGTTGTCCTTCTGACATTGTTGAAAGCTTGGATTGTTAACCTTTCAAAATAGTCGAAAGCTTGAGTTATAAACCTTTCAACGTTGTCGAAAACTTGAAATGTTGAGTTTTTGACTTAAACTATTTGAATTATTTTAAGATTTTTCGTATGTTTTCACTCTTGAGCTACCTAAGTGAATTTGCTTTTTCAATTCTTGTGTGCTTTCTAAACTCATAAATAAACAAGAGATTTAACTAAAACGTTTTCACCCGGTAGAATCATAAGCTCTCCCAAAGTTGAAGCCATTGCTAAGCATTCTTCCATCAAGGCTCAGAATGACGTCAATGCTACTCTTAAAGACTTTGGTATTACTGGGATCGAAGCTATCCCTCCTTAACCAACTACTACCATTGATAACCCTACTGAAGGGTACTTTGCTTACACGGTCATCCATATATGGCATGGTGGATTTCTTCCTTTTCCCGAGTTATTGACTTCATACATGTCCTATGTTGGTTTTGCTCCAATACAACTGTCCCCAAAATGTCTATACCCATTTACTATGCTTGAAAATGTTAGCATTGGAATCTGGACTTCCTTCGCTTAATACTGAATCTTAAAAAGCATATGCAAAAAGTTAATGTATATAAGAAGCTGATATTAGATAGTGTCAATAAGTTTAAGGGTTGGGAGAGTCAATTTTTCTTCGTCAAGTGCTAAGCTGATGTTCATAGGACCTTTGCCTTCCCCCATAAGTCTACTTTAATGTTGTCTTTGCTTTGCACTGTATTTTTTATTAACTAATCTTTGACTTGTTTTAGGTGAATCTTGCATGAAACTTAGTAACGCTAATAAGAAAACCATCGATTCTTTAACCACATCTTCCAAACAACTTGGAAGTAGGTTGAAGCTCCTAACCCCTTCGAATCTAAGAAAACATTCTTTACTCCTTCTTGGACAGAGGATCCTAGGAAATCCCCTCATGATCATGCACATCTCTCATGGCGAGCGCTTCATTTCTTAATGTGATGCTAAAAAATTCTCTTCGATGTCGCCTATTTGTGCTGACACTTCGGGTATATTATTAGTTTAGTATTTTATGCCTTTGCCTCTGGAGTTTTTTAAGTTATTTTGACTAATCTTATATCCACTTGAATTTGTTTTAGCATCCTCCAAGGCCATTATATCTTCAAGTGGTGCTGCACATCCTCCTTCATCATTGATCTTAGAGGCTTCTACTAAATCCAAAAGATCTTCAAAGAGAAAACTAAAAGAGCCTTGTAAAGACACTCCCTCGGTGAAAGTGGCCAAATTACTAATGTAGAGGAAGAATTAGAGTGCATATCTCCTAAGAAAGTTTCAAAGAGCGCCACTATTGAAGCCTTTAAAGATAAAACAGAGAAAACTCTACCTACTCCTGTGCCCTTTCCTCATATTACTATCACTGATTCCCCAACCACGCTTGCACAAATGCAGCTTGCTCTACTAGCAACTCCTTCTAAGTCGCAAATTCCTCGAAGTTATCGTCTTTCGCTCCTTCATCGACCAATTTCGATGAGCTTGCCAAGCTCATCCAACATTCTAAATCCTTTACCTCTTCTTCTTCGTCGACATTCAATCTAGTCTTAGCAGAAAATTATTCCTCTTTGATGGAGCAATAACTTTTGGTGAGCTCTCACCCAACTGATTCTATCATCAACGGATTTCTTTAATCGCTAACTTGTGTTACACTTCTTTTGGTTGCAGTGTAACGACCCAGAATTTTTGATAATTAAAATTTGAATATTTAATTAGTTTTAAATATTTATAAGTGAATTTATAAGTCGAATAAAATTTATTTTGAATAATTGGATTTAATTGAATAATTAAATCGATAATTTAATATGTGAAATTATGGAAATAATTGAAAATCGAGTTAAATATGATTGAAAATGATTTGTAAAATTTTATTTTATCATATTAAAGTTAGAATGATAATTTAGAACTTTTAAAATCGAATTAAAAGTTAAATTGTGAAAATTGAATATTTTAATATTAAAATCGACTCGAGAAAATAGTCAATTTTTGAACAGTCTCAGAATTGGACGAGACCAGTTCCATTGGATCCATAATAGTTAGTTATTATCGGATTTCAACTTTCGTGTCAATCGGAGCTATCGTTTGATCGTGGCAGCTCGAAACGCATCGAATTATTTTTAATTTTAATTTGGCGAGTTAAAATAGCCATTTTTCAAAAAGTCTCGGATTTCGACGAAACCAGTTTCATCGGATCCATAATGTGATATTATTGTAAGGTTTCAAATTTCGTGTCAATTGGATTTACCGTTTGTCCGGTACAAATTAAAACGCCTAGAAAATCGTTTAAATCGGTTTAATTTAAATCGAAAGTTTATAGCCATAACTCGCACAAATGTCCGAATTAGCTTCCGAAACCTGTTCCATTGTGTCCGGAACGCGGGATAAACCCTAGGAACGTCAGTTTTGGCGCGTAAATCGGAGTTCGGAATTTCCGAAATGAATAGTGTTTCATCGGTTCCCTATAAATAGACCCCTACCTCTCTCTAAATAAAAAAAATAACAAAACCTAAACCTAATTGTTCAGCCGCCGTTCACCTTCAACCAAAGGCCAGAAACGTCCCTTTTTCATCCCTCAATTACTCCCAATCCATCCACTTATAGCAGAAATCTCCAACTAGTAAATCGAAGAGCACGAAGAGATCTTCAAATCCATACGGAGTTGATGGGTTTTGGAGCATCGTAGTGAGAGCTACAGGGCCGCGTTCCCTGGGGGTTGCGCACGCGTTTTGAGGTGCAGGAGGCAGCCGAGCTCTGAGCTACTCCAGGCGAGCATGGTGATGGCGAAGCCCTTCGTGATGGCATCTCCTGATCGACCTATATATGCGTGTAGGAGGAGCAAAAATTAACCCTAGTTCAACGTGATGGGTTCTTGTGTTCGGCCTGAAGATGAACAAAGAAGATGGAGGGGGTTTGAGTCCTACGGCCCTGATGTGTTGGGTTTGGAAATCTATGGCTATGATTAGATTAGGTTTGAAATTATAAAATTTATGTTGTAATTTATATAATAAAAATCGTGTAAACTTCAAATAATCATAACTTTTTCATACGAGGTCGAAACCGCGCGAAACCAGTTGCGTTGGAATCGTATGGACGAGCACTACGCGATGGAATTGGATTGGAGTCGTTTGGAGTTAGTGAGAATTTCGAGTAAAATTAAACGCGTGTTTAATTTTATTCGAAATAAATCGCTAAAACGGAATTTAAAATCAAGGTGAGAACTTCTCACTCAATCGAATCAGTTTCGATTTTATTTTAAATAGTTAGATTTAAAATATTTGAATGCATGTTTGAATGATGATTGTTATCTATTGATTGTTAAAATAGACATTATACGCCGTTAGTAAGCGGATGTTATTTATTAAAAACATATACCGCGAATATTTCATAAACAGTGAAATTGGTATTATATATAATATCAATATATATATATTGGCATATGTATATATTGGAGTTATTGATTTCCCGCATTTTTTTTAGCGGATGAGACCCTATTACGCCGTCTATTAAGCGGATAATATTTAAATCTCATATACCGCGATAATTTCGTACTGGAGCGGAATTGGTATTGTGCTAATGTTTGTGGATGCAGAAAAACAGGTTGGAGGGATCCAACTGGATTCCTCAACAGTATTTATTTGATTTCAGATATTTTGATATTTGATGGATTATCATATCGATATATGATATCGTTGTTGTCGTGATTGACTATTTGGTGTGTAGCATCATTGGACCAAGTTTTGGAATTTTAAAATGTTTTTAAAGTGATTTTTGAAATTATAAGTTATAAAATATTTTTTTGGAATTGATCCATTTTAAATAAATAAACGTTATAATTTTAATGTTATAAAAATTATGATTTTTGAGAAATACGATTAAAGATTTATTTTTGAAAATATGAGGTTAATGGTTTTATAAAATAGTTTAAAATTTGGGATTTTAGAATTTATTGTGAAAAGTTTAAATTTAGGATTTATAAAATTTAATTATTTTATGAATCAAAAAGAATAGATTAATAAAGGAGATTAAAGACGTTTTAAAGAATAATATAAATTGATTTGTATTAAGAGATTTAGAAATGGATATTTATAAATTGAAATATTGACATTATAAAACGAGTTTTTATAAGTGTTAGAATGAATTGTGAATAAATTTCATAAATGAATGAAATTCATAAAATTATAAACGGTGAAGTTATAAATGGAATTTTATAAGCAGTAGGTTTGTAAAATTTATAAAGTTATTAAAAGAATGGTTTTGGATAAATAATCGAATCTTATAAGTTATAAGGTTTATAATTATGAAGTTCAAAGGAACGATTTTTCAAACAAATAAATTATAAGTAAAATTATAATATGAACCTTTAGTTTATAATTTGGGGAAGTTTAAAAGAACGATTTCGTAAATAATCGTTTTATAAGCATTTAACTTATAATGTGAACTTTTGATTTATAATTGAATTATAAATCGAATAGGTTACTAAAGGAAATTTATAAAGGAAGTAGTTATAAAACAAATAGAAATAGAATTTATAAACATCGTTTTATAAATCCGCAAACGACTTATTTTAATAAGTTAATTGTTGAAACCTATTAATGGAGTTATATTCACGTTTTTGAACTGTGAATAATCCTTTTAAATAAAATGTATAAAAGGATGAAATGTGTTAAAGTCGTATATTCACGTTTTTGAATAGTGAATAATATGTTAAAGAAAATGTTTAGAATGTGATATTTTAAATTGAATTAAAATGAACTAACGATGTTTTAAATGTGTTGAGATTCGAAACCATAGATTTCAACATTCATTGTTGAAATAGACGTTTTCGAGAAATAGAAGGAAATAGTGGACTATAACACTGTTGTTATAGTAAATGATTTCCGAAAGGAAATGGTTTGTATAGTATTGGGATTTATATATCTATTTTAATTTCGAATCCCTATACTATTGATTTTGGGCTGTCGTAAAGATGTTTTACGTAACATTCGTTTTGGCCCAAATAAATATGTTTAAGAGAATGATTTCCTTAAAGAATGAAATATATACTTAATTTCGATTTAAGTATATTGAATATTTTCTAAGTGTTGAAAATAAATAAAATTTGTGAATTACTTATTAAATAAGTATGGAAATGTATAAAGTGAATACTTTGAGAATTTATCTTTTTGAAGATAAATTGAAATGAATAATTAAAATCGTATATTCATAGATATTTTGAAATATAAATTCACTATGGAATTTATAAAAGAAAGGGGAATTTGTCTAAAAATAAATATTGATTTATTTGAAGTGTGAAATCATATATCTTATAAAGATATTTTTGTGAAATAAATAATTTGGAAAATTATTTGGAAAATTGGTGATGTGTGCATATCCATTGATAGTTCAATAACCGACTATCAATATTTCCATTTGAATGGGTAATTGATGTGATTTGTTTGAATTTGAATGCCACACTTATTTTTGAATAAGCGCTCACTATTCGGGTTAACCGGGAAAGGACCATGGGGTCGTATAACCCATTCCGAATATGTGATACGTCGTTGTGAATTGCATTTGAAGATCGGTGTTGAAGACCCGGTATTTGCGAGAGCGATAGGATGACCTGTCGATTATCTCTGCACTGAGTTGCAACGGTATAGAGACTCCCTAAGTGATGGGAAATCCGATCAGGATTGTGAATATCCGGATTGCAAGGACTTCTTTGTAAGTGCCTTCGGTTTTGTTCGAGCCCGGAACAGACTTGTATATATTGTATGTCTGACATTACAAATTGAGATATAAAGCAGATTTCCTTCAAATATATTTCTGTTGGTGGCGGAGAATTTATTCTTTTAGCTTAACACCCTTCTCTGAGACGTACGAGCTCAGAGGTTATGTAGTTGAATGTTATCAGCGATATATTCCCAATTTGGTAATGTGACATGCTGAGTGTTGCTGTAAATGATCATTGTGTTGATTATTTGTGATAGGATCGTTTATTTGATCGTCTATCTTGGTGATCATTTCTATGATCATTTGTTGACCCAAAGCATGGCTTTTGTATAAAGTATGTTTTTGTGGACGTGACTTCGTCGAGCCTCACACCCCGTGAATGGTCAAAACAGGAAAGATGCAGCAAGGTTATGAGGGGTAGCGCCCTTTAGGATGTGTGCATTTCCTTCTGGAAAAGGGTGGTATCATGGTATGGAGCCCAGATACTTACTCGTGTTGAAAACACTTTGTTATGATTGTGTGAATTGATTACGAGCACTCGGTGAAAGGTCCCAAAGGACCGGGGGATGGCATATTCGGTCAGTTGTTACTCAGTTAGGGGTAACCCGGCCTTGTGTTGGTAGAGATCCGGTTTGGTTCTCGGGGATGTCCATCCAGAGGCATTCTCATGTGGCAATGGGAAGTTCCTTGGCCTGATCATTCGTTGGAAATCCAAAGAAACAATACGAGACTTGTACGGTTTTAGTTGTATAACCTGCTATGGAATGTGGCGGTAACCTGCTATTGAACATAGTTAGCTATAGTAGGCATAGTTCGGAATGTCTATGCTGGCTAAGATTTATATTCTACTTTCGAAATGAATTTTTCCTACATTATGCACTAGTAATAATATCAAATGTTCTTTTTAATGCGTATCAAGCATCTTTGACTATCATAAGGAGAAATCTCCTCCGATTATGCGTTTGCATGTGTGTGTGTGTGCGGGAGGCCTTATGGTAGTCTCATTTTTAAAAGCATTGCGAATTGACTTTAAAAATATTCCTCTATTTTTGATTTTAAAGATAAATAAACTGTTTTGAGTTCTCACACCAGTCACATGACTGACTCGGAGTTTATTGTTTTCCTTCCTAAACTCTGGGTGCCCACCAATTTCCACACGGGCAGTCAAGAGTTAGGTTTATCAGGATATTCTGGACATTCTGGAGTTGCTGAAGGCAAGATGGATGGCATGGCGTATTACTAGTATATAGTATTTCTTTTTCCGCTGTTTGTTGTTGTTGTACACTCTGATGTAATGATATGATGTAATGAAATGTGATGTAATAACTGATATAGTTCTTTGTTTAAAGATTATTCATTTATTATTATATGTTGTTCCGCTGCGAATTGTGAGATTCTGATATTGCTGTGTTGTGTTCTGTTTTGTTCTATTTTCTATTTTTTTTCTATTCTCTTTCCTCTCCATCTTCTATCTTTTTCTCTCCTCTTTTCTTCTTTTCTTTTTCTTAAACCCTCAGTGTTCGGTTTTCCGTCGTTCGATTGCTCGGCAGTCGATAAAGTGAGTATCGATGTTGAATTTTCGGAAGACGAAGAATCGGGTCCTGACATGCAGTTTTCCAGGAATTGGATAGCCTTAAATGATCATGTTTTGAAGCTTTCTGCTGGATCCTCCAATCCTTAGGAGGAAAATACTGAACCCAAAAATCAACTATCTTCTTTGACTGTCACTCAAAATGACACTTCCTTTGCATTGGATCGAGTAAAGGCTTCACTCACCAGGGGCGCAGTTGATCTAGAAGTGGAGAGGAAAGCTCATTAACCCACAACCGATGGAAAATTTGCAATGGATCTAGCTCTGAAAGACTTCGAGGATGAGAGAGCTTGCTTGGTTGCCAAGAATACTTTATTGAAAGACAAATTCAAAAGGACCAGAGCTTCACTCAAACTGGCTATTAGTATCCTCTTCGATGCCAAGAAGCAAGTCTCTGAGTTTGCTGAAGCCACACTGGGGCCCATGATGCTAAAAAATTATGAAGATGCCTTCATGCTTACTTACACCGACAATCACGATAAATGTCCCGATTTCATCTTCCCCTCTCTCGACCCAGCCTAATTTGAAAGAGTAATGAACAAAATTAACCTAATTAGGCTGGGCACCGAACCTGAAGCCGAGGAGGAGATAGTTAATGTAATGGAAGCTCTTTCTTTCGATATTCCCTCCTTCGTCATTGAATCTGATTCTAAAGAGGAGGGTGATAAAGATAACGATCCCGAGGAAAAAGGTGATGATGGTGATGATATTGATTGGGATAGTGACTATGATGATGATGATGATAACCCCTCCGGAGGTCAAGGGCATGGTGGAGACAAAGGCGTGCCTTTTGGTGCTTCAGGGATGGACAGTGGGGATCAAACTAAAGCTCCTGAGAAAGAGCAATACCCTCTGAAAGATATGCCAACCGCTTCCCCCGGGCCTTCCGCTGCTCCGGATGGCGAGCCTACTCCCGCCGAAACTGAAGATCCAATAAAGAAAAATGAGGCTCCTAAGACTTCAATTCCAATCTCTCGTGTATGGAATTCCCTGTTTAAATGTCTTATACTTCGAAGATAATAACTAGTGCTAAATCATTTGTCTTAGATAAAGTAGAAGTCAAAAAAAATTTATAGAACAAAATTTGGGAGAAAACAGGCGGAAATTAACAAGTTATACAAGGAGTTAGACAAACTAATAAAGGAGCATAATGTTCTATCTGAGAAATATCATAGTCTGGACAAGAGTAACTCTGTATTAGCTTCTTTTAAATATCAAAGGGCTGCCTCTTTATCAAAAAAGCGCGCCTTTGATATGACGTTCTCTTGAAGGAAAATAGAGAGTTATTAACTTTATTCTGGATGATAATCGAGGAGAGAGAGATTTTAGTTAATTTTTTATATAAATCGTATTATAGATTCTATTATAAATTTTTCGTACTTAGGCGAATTTAGTGCGGGTCTACTCCGAATTTTTTATAAAAGATACTTAGATGAATTCGGATCTGACCCGCATCCCGAGGCTTGATGGAACTTAATGTGGGTTAGGTTGATTCCTCAAGATCTTCCCTATGAAAAGCTTAAGTACTATAAAAATAAACGTGTCTTATTTTCTTGCAAATCTGTTTTGTATGAACCTAATGAATAATTGTAAACATGTAACCATTGATTGATTTATGTATATATGTTTTGGCCTATTTTATATGCTTAGTCTCTTTTACAGTATTATTTAAGAATAAAAACCTTTAGCTCGAGTTGTCTCAAGGGACCACTTAAGCCACTATGTTAAACTAAGGAGATTTTACTCTGAAAATGTATCGATTTGAAAGACTTCGAAGTTAGCGAAATATTTCTTTATTCGGGATTTGCAAAAATTGACTTCCTTGGCAGCGAGAAGGAATATTTCCTTAAAAGGATTAGGACATTTCATTTTAAATTAATTTGCAGTCGCGGTAGTTCCCCAGCTGGGAAGTGGGACTATGGTCAATGCCCACCAGTTATAACCCCTAAAGGAGTTACTATGCCATTTTATTCGGCAGTTATGCTTTCAGCTAATTCTCTAGATAAACTTAGAAAGTAGTTTCCTAGCTATAAGTGTAATTAAGTTGTTTATTGTACTTTTTTAATTTCGTTGTTGTTTGAGCTGTAATCTGTTATGATAATAATAAAGATATATTATTATTAAGTTGTTTTCATTCCATTTCTTCTGTTTAAATAGGAGCTACAACCATCTACGACTCATCTTTTTCAAAACTTACTTTCACGCATCGATGCTATCAGAGAAAGACTATTAACAGCAAGCGGTTGGATCGTAGTGCACGATGAAGTCCTTCTTGAGCATTTCTGTGGTAATACCGAAGCCGTAAAATGGCATAAAATATATGTTCTCCAAAATACTATCCCTAACGATCATAAAGACCATATGGCTTATCTCGAGGCTGATATTAAGAAAAAGGATGAGACGATCACTACGCTCAAACGTCAAGTGAAGACTAATCACACAGCTGATTTTGATCAGAAAATGACCGAACTTATTCGACAAGTTAATGATTTGGAATTAAAGTTAAAAGATAGCGAGGTGTAGTGTGCCTCTTTAGAGTTCATTTTTGGGGATAAAACTTCAAAGATTGAACTTTCGGCTCCTCAAGCTACCCCTCCGGCTCCCAAGCCTACTAGTTCAAAGCTTCTCGAGGCTAAGAAATTTCATACTATACATAACCCCCCTCCCCCTAGGTTTAGATGATAATGTAGTGGGGAATTGGTGCCGAAGGGTAAAGTTCAAAATAGCCAAATATTTTGATGAACAGCAGAAAGTGAAGTGCCCTCAAACCATTAATGAATATGTTGCCAAAAACCAGAAGCTGGAGCATGACAATTACTTGCTCGTCAAGCATGTCGCAGAGTTAGAAAGAGAGAATAAAATAGTCAGGGCTGCAAATAGAGCTTTTAATCGTTCCCTAAAGTCCAACATCGATGCAGTTGATGATGAAACCAAATAAGAAGAAAAGAAAAGAAGCTTAAGGAAGTTCTTCGCGCGGCCATCAGACACGTACTTGATCCTACAGTTGCACAAACTTTCGATAGGACCGCCCAAGATTTGTAACTCCTCTATATATTTGAGCCATGCAAATCTATCTTGTGTATAATTTTTTCATTTTGTGAATGGCTTTATAACTTATGTAATCATATAAATTTTGTAAATATCACCTGATTTGCAATCCTTCTCTGTAAAAAAAATTTGAATTGCTCACTCGTTGATTTCTAGGCTTGCTTAATCTTTTGCTATTTCTTGTTGTTTTAAATTTCCTGAAAAGCGTGTAGTAAACAATATTTCTAATTGTTAGCATGAAATCGACATCTTTGTCTATGTTTGTCATTTTCTTAGATTAACAAATCATTTTGTTAATTGTACGTCAAATAGCTTATACTAAATGTTAAAATCTCATCTTTAACTAAGATGGGTGATGATCAAGAAGGTAACTCCTTCCACTTGGCTGGAAAGTTTGGAATTTGTTGATAGACAATTCTGTCTTATCACAGAGCTATAAATATTAGGATATAACCTTTATTTAATAAAGAACCTAATTAAGAGACCAGTGCCTGAAGTCGGATGTAGTAACTCTCCAAACCATTCCTCGACGTTAATGGGGTTTAAAAATTTAGATATTCGAAGCACCCATTCGAAGACTTTTAATAGTGATCTTTAATATTCCATTGACCTAGATTTGGGCATTTGTGATGAATAGAAATCAAAAAAAATTCTCCCAGATTAGGATTCGCATAAGTAGTCATCTTGATATCCAGGTTCGGATATAATATGGTAATAATTGATGAATACCTAAAACAGAAATTCTAGTAATAGATGATGAGAATCTTATACGGAAGACCCAAAACTCTAATTTAGGTATTACTATCTGATGTTTAAATAGGAGAATCCCAAAATCTAGATTCTGGATTTATTAAGATAACCAGTAGTTAATATATACCCGAAATCCAAATCTAGTTTATAGTGAAGTGCTGAAATGAATATCCAGGAAACCAGATCTGGGTATTAATTGATGTAATTCTAATGTAAGTGACTCAAAACCTAGATTCGGGTATTAATAGATGATGTTTAGAAATGAAAGTCCCAAAATCCAGATTTGGGTAATAATAGTGGAGTTATGTTCTTCTACTCTACTTCCATCTACTTTGACATGTATGAACCCTCCAGGTTTTGTATATATATAGGAATAATTTAATTGGCTGCCTCTTGAGCTAGGACGTCTCAGTCCATTATTGATTGAGCCTCTTCTCAGACTTGGACGTCGTAATCCAAAGTTTGATGGGCCTCTTATCAGGCCTGGACATCTTAGTCCATAATTTGATGGGCCTCTTCTTGGGCCTAGACATCTAAGTCCACTACTTAATGGACCTCTTCTTGGGTTTGAATATCTTAGTCCATTGTCCATTGCTCTTAGTTAGTTCATCATAGAGGCTGGAATCAAGGACTTACCCGACCTCCCTCCATGAAGCGCCCTACCCTAGCCCTTTTGCTATGCGGACAGGGGCCTGCTCGGTGCTCTACCCTGGCCATCTTATGGCACAGATAGAGGTTTAATACGTCCTCCCTCCAAAAGGTACCTTAACCTGGCCATATCGTGGCACGGATAAGGGCTTGTTCGATGCTTTGACCTGGACATCTCATGGTGCGGCTAAAGGCTTACTCAGTCCTCCCTCTAGGAGGTGCTTTGCCCTGGCCATCTTGGCATGGATAGAGGCTTTTCTACAATATTTGGTAGACTACCATCTTAGGAAGTACCCAAATATGAGGAGCATTTCACTCCCAACCATGTAGACTTTCTTTTTTCAGAAAGTTGATTTTTATTAATTTTTCCAGATCCTTTTTACAAATTCATTGATCTTTCCTTCTCAAAAGAAATTGATGATCATCCCTTCCAGGGCTCTGCAATGGTTGGTTTCACGACCATTCATCATGCGATAGAGGCAGAAGTATCCTCCTAAGTTCCTTTCGTGTTTTGGTTTTTTCTTTTATGACAACCAGTAGTTAAGTTCATCCTTTGTAAGGAAGTAGACATTTTCCAAAGATCAGTAGTTAAGTTGCATTCTTTTGGAAGTCTAGACTTGAAAATTGACTCTTAAGGATGGCACTTTATCTTTTTATTTTTTGGCCTCAACATTTCATGCCATTCAATCATTTTTCTTTTTGCTACATTTTGAATCTCTTGAGATGGAAGTGCTCTTCTTGTAGTTGGTTGCAATTTATGTGCAAAGGCATAGTAATCACTCATTATTTCTTTCTCAAAGATTGTGCCTTTGGAATAATATTGGATTGTTCTTCTCATTTGATTAAAGATATTGTCACTTCCATTTGTTCTCTTTCAAATGCAACGATTGGTGTAGGGCCAATATGAAAGGGGTTTAAACTCCATTTTTTAGGGTCATAAGAATCTGCTTTCTTTTTGTTTATAATTCTTAAGGGTTCGAGCCTTAATATTTGTTCTTCATCTTGACGGGAGTTTTTGATGTTTACTTGGGAGAATCTTGACAAATGTGGTTCAGAAGACCCTTTTTCAAATCTTTTAAATTTTCTGGCGATGATCGAACCAAAGTGAATAAACATGATGTAGGATTGATCCAAAGGGGATCAGAGAATAGTAATGTTAGGGGGTTCACCAAGTCGAAGGTTCGAGCCCTCCTTCTAGCACCAAAAATGTTAACAAGATTTCTCGTCAATGCCCCAAAATAATACCAAAAAGATGAATATCCTTTTTAAGAGCAGCAAGTGAAATTTCCTTAGGAATTGCCTTTTTATTTAACTTTATTCATTGATGATTCTTGGATCAGATCTTTTGACGTCATCGAAAGGTTTAGTCCTTGGATTCAGCAACTTTCCGTCTTAGTTAAATTCGTATGAGATCTCTTGCAAAAAAAAAAATCTTTTTGGTTAGGTTAAATTCGTCTTGGATTTAATCTTGTCGAAAGGTAAGGGTGGTAGCGTTCTTTGGGTTTAGGACAGATATCAAATTCCTTGGTGGAAATATAATAGCTTTTGACCTGGTCAAAGATTAGATCATTTATATAGAGTGGGTTTCAACCCTGTCAAAAGGTATGGGAATGACGTCTTTTGGTTTAAGCCTTACAGATCTAGGTATTTCGATGTAGAGAACATATTTTAACCTTGTCGAAAGGTTAGACCACTTGGGCTAAAGCTTCGAAAGGTTTTTGGTATTGTTGTAGCATATAGAGCTCGCGAACTTGGCGAAAGGTTTGGCCTCAAAGCTGATGAGTTCGGAAGGTTACTATGTGTATTGGTATCAGTTCAGTTGTTGAACTTGTCGAAGGGTTTAGATTATAAAGTTCAAGGCTTCGAAGGATTGCAATAGTCATTTGAAATAGAAGTGTTGTCGACTGATGTGCACATAAATGTGCATATTTTTACCAACATATTTAATCTATTTAAATTAAATAAATGATCATATTGGGTATTTTAACTTGTTTTAACCAAAATCCATATTAATTCTAAATTGTCACATATTCAACTTCATATAGGGGCAAAACAGTCATTTGTGTGCATATATTTCTTTGAGAAAAATTGATTAGAAATTTATATATATTTGTAGGCAAATGGTCTCAAATAGAAGTCGTTTCATGAAGATATGCATGCACAAAATTAATACAAAGGAATGAAGATGGAAATAATTCAAAGTGAAGAACATGGAGGACCCCACCTACCCACCTACCTTAATGTACAAATTAAAGGCTAATGCACATGCTTTTGGAGTTAATGGCTTCATGTACACTTAATGGGGGATTAAGACATGTTAATGATAACTTGGCCTCCACACTTCCTAAGGGGCATTTTGGGTGAAATAAAATTTATACCGCAAGTGCACGGTGTACGAATGTAGCACGCGGCGAATACGGGTCGATCCGTAGGGAATTGATGATTTTAAAATTCTACTCAATCAAATTAACCAAAGTTGGAAGAGTGATTAACTAAAAAAAAGAAGAAAAATGACAAAAGAAAATAGATAAAAATATGAGAGTGTTAAGACAATTTAGAGGCAATTTCCACTCTCTAGATCACATAAATCAACAAAATGAAGTTATGATCTCTCTTTTCTTGTCATTAGTGAATTAGTTGATGTGCTTATCATAAGTATGGTATATTTGTGCTATTAATTAGCTCAATATAAACCATCAAACTATAACACAACCACTAATACACTTTTAAATCTCATAAAATATGACAACAAAGTTGAAAGCAAAATTTATTTTAAGCATGGCTTATTAACTATTAATTAGAAATATAAGCCATCAAATTTTAATTTCAACAATCACTTCTTTGCCATAATCATATGTAGATGAAGAGGCAATTTGTGTTTTGTTTGTTTAAGCATAGCCTATTTGTTATAAACAACATAGACTATCAAATTCAAAGCTAAACAACATCATTAAACCACTTCAATCATTCTCATTAAGCATAAAAAGAGAGCATAAACATCAAATTAAGTTGAAGCTACATGATTAGAGAGCTTCATTACCCCTATATTGAAGGGGTTTAGCCTCTCATATTTGTTATCATATGAACAAATGTAGCTTGCAACATGAGAGAAAAAGAAAAGGAAAAGAGAGCAAAGTGAAATGGAAAACTATTCTAATTGCATAAAGGAAAATCTACACTACTTGCATAAAAGGAAATGAACATGTAATTAAAAAGAAACAATAATTAACATTGCATAAAAGAAAAGAATTACATAAGAGAAGAAATGGCTAAGTAGCCATGGAAAGAAAGAGAGATTTGATTTATTTTCTAAACTAAAACTAACTAACTAAGAGGAAGAATGCTACATGAAACATAAGGGGTATTTATACAAGTGTTAAAACCCTAATTCATTTTTTTAGGGAATGCCCAAAATGCCCCTTAGGAAGTGTGAAGGCCAAATTATCATTAACATGTCTTAATCCCCCATTAAGTGTACATGAAGCCATTAACTCCAAAAGCATGTGCATTAGCCTTTAATTTGTACATTAAGGTAGGTGGGTAGGTGGGGTCATCCATGTTCTTCACTTTGAATTATTTCCATCTTCATTCCTTTGTATTAATTTTGTGCATGCATATCTTCATTAAATCACTTCTATTTGAGACCATTTTCCTACAAATATATATAAATTTTTAATCAATTTTTCTCGAAGAAATATATGCACACAAATGACTATTTTGCCCCTATATGAAGATGGATATGTGACAATTTAGAATTAATATGGATTTTGGTTAAAACAAGTTAAAATACCCAATATAATCATTTATTTAATTTAAATAGATTAAATATGATGGTAAAAATATGCACATTTATGTGCACAACATCGACCTTTTCGATAAGAAACTTTTGATGAGTTTGAACCTAAAAATAGAAGTTAATCCAATAAAAGTTTAAGCAAACAGTAAAGTAATTGACGAAGCTTAAGACTTTCCTCTTTATCCAAGAAAAAGCTTTATTTTATAAAATTCCCCAAATCAACATCCAATTAGGGTTATAATGCTTTGATTAAGAAGATACAAGGTTAGAATGAGAGAAATCAGATCCCAAAACATCACCACCGGGTCTTATTTATAGATGCAGGTGGCCTCCTTTTCGACTCCGTGCTCTCGACTGGGTCGGAAGGTCTTCCTTTTTTACGCAACTATGAACCTTTCAACTTTGTCGAAAGGTTTTCCCCTTATATGTGATAGTGATCCTTTCGACTTTATCAAAAATTTGTTTTTCTTTATGCCTTATAAATCTTTTGACTTTGTTGGAGGGTTTGCCTTCTATATACTATTATAAACCCTTCATCCTTGTCGGAAGGTTTTCTCTTCATTTGAATGTTGTGTATGCTTCGACCATGTTGGAAGGTTTGCTCTTTCACTCTTTGCTGACTTACGAGTATTGCTTTCTTCATAAAACCTTTCGACATTGTCGAAAAGTATCCTGGATATATTTCAACTAGTTTGAAAAGCTTGCCATGCTTTCGAAAAGGTCATCAGTGTGTTGCTCACATTTGGTTTCACTTCTTCATCTCCTTCAAGGTAAGAACTCCTTGGATATTGAGAGATGGAACCTTTCGACTCCTTCGAAAGGTTTGGGACTGTTAAATTCTGATGACAGCATTCTTTCACTCCTTCGAAAAGTTTGAGCTATGCTTCCTTTCCTTTGTCTTATTTGGAAGACCTTTCGACTTTGTAGATAGTTAGATTTTTGGTGTAACAATGTTGTCAGGTAGTCAAAATTTTGTTGAAAATAGAAAAGGACTTGGATTTGATGAATTTGAACCGATTAAGAGAAGAAATTCTGATGATGTCACATTTCACAAAGATTTTTCAAACTGTTTAATTTGTGGAAAAAGAGGGAATAATCAAAATAAATGTTGGATTAGAAATGAAAACAAACTCATTAAACAAACCTTTGTTTCAAAAGGTACAAATATAAATGTTTTTAAATTTAAACAATTTTAGGTTTCTAAGGATACAATTGTAGATGCCAACGTTTTGTTATATAGATGGGTTTGGGTACCAGTGGCTACACACGAATATGAAAGTGGCCCTACATCCTTTGTTAGATCACTTGACTCTTCTAAAATTTAGGTACAAAAGCGGCCTAAGGAACAACTTTGGTGGAGATAGATGTCAAGTTGTTCTATATGGTTAATAAGAAAAAATTATAATGTTCCTTATCCTAGAAAAATAAGGTGGAGATCTACACATTTCGGGTTGTCACCATTTTCCTTGTCGTATCTTGGGTTACTTCCTAAATTTCTTTGGTAGCGGGCTTCTGATCCAATATGACTGCTACCAGTATAAATACAAACCTAAGAGCAACTAAGACGGGATTCAAATTCTTCCAGCATGACATGAAAGCCCTGTCATTTCATCAACTCTTTCTCTACTCCATAGTCACTAAGGCAGTTCATTTATGCTAATCCGAGACTTAGAATCTTCCTGACACTTATTCTTTTTGCTAACTCTTCTTCAACCACTTTGTAATCGAACTCTATCAAGATCAAATCAATAAGCAAAGTTATAAAGTGATGTAGACTTAGTTAACAACTGAACCACTATAAAAATCTATGTGTTTCTTTTACTTTTTTGCTATTCTTTGTTATACCTGCTTTGTTCTAATAGGGCTGGTGATTCAACATCATAGTCTAGGGTGTTGATCCAATTTTTAGGTCAACATTTTGGTGCTTCCATTGAGAACCAGTGAACCTGGGCTTAGATCTAGTCTCCACTTTGGATCGGATAGGTTTAAAAGTTAGATCCAAAAAAATACTACTTTCAAAAGAATTTGAAGACTTGCCATTGAAGATTAATGGCGGGAAGAAAGAAAATAACTTCTGGGAGATCTATCGGTGCAATTGATGGTAGTAATGGACCATACAGCCAGCATGTTGAAGTCAACAACACCACCAATTTACCAACAGTAGTTAATACTAGAAATCAAGCACCAAAATATTCTACTCATCATGAAGTTATGATTAAAAGAGAATTTAACCATATGTTTAATCAACTTAACCAAAAGATAGCTGACAACCGAAAAGCTCTTACGGATAAGATAGATGCTTTGCTAGCGCTACAACCACCAACTGCCCCCGAGGACTAGGCCATAAAATGCATAAGCTATCGAGCAAGAAAATTCTTTCATTTTAGGCTTGAATATGAGGGATGGCAAAAAAAAGCAAAAGGAGATAGCTGGTGGAGTGGATAGAATTGTTATTGAAGGTAATGGAAGTACCCCACCTTCCGAAGGACAACCTACCACAAATCTCTACCTTGGAGAGAAGGCTCTACCAGGGAATATGGTGATGCTTCTCTCCGATTTTGAAGATGTCGTGTAACTCTATGCTAAAGGGATGGAATTAAATGTTCATATAAACAAAAAAGTGCCAAAAATGAAGTCTAAACAGCCACTACCAGGTCAACTACGTGCCAACGAAATTCTACAGAAGTGGTTCTCTCAAAGAATGGAGAGCCTAGGCTTCAGCTGGCATACCGAGGTCATTTGTAGAGCCAAACACTTGGTTTAGCCCCTGATAGTCAACATGCGGTCTACCGGACAAGTAAGGTATACATATCAAACTTGGTCAAATGCTTGGTGGAAGAAAGTGAGGGTAGAAAAGATTATGACTAGGGTTCTGCACCAAGTCGAACTCCGTTCATCGAAAACATCCTGAGGGAAGAATATCCCAAGAATTTTACTATGCCTACTGTACTAGCCTATAATGAGACGAAAGATCCTAAATCACACTTGCGCATGGACAAAGCTAAGGCAACGGATGCAGTCCGCTGTAGATGTTTTCCTATCTCGTTAGAAGGATTGCTTCAATGTGGTTTACCAGACTCCCACCATGATCCATTTCTATGTTTAACGAGTTAGCAAGGAAGTTTTTGGAATAGTTTAGACTTCACGTGGCATAGCCAATGATGTGATGTCTCTATCTGGCCTTTTCTAGGGACCAAATGAGTCATTAAAATCTTCATGAACCAGTTTAATACCATAGTCACTGAAGTGAGCAACCCTAATGAAGATACGGTATTCATGGCTTTAGTCCGAGCTACTCATCCGAGCACAGACTTCAAAAGATGGATTAGATGAAACAACCAACCACCATGAAGGAGTTCAATCGAAAGGCAAGTAAGTACCTGAGATTGGAAGAGGCAGACGCATTGGAGGGAAAAACTACCAGTGTGCAATCGAAGGAGGAAGTTCAGAACAATGTAGCGGTCAACCAGGATGGAAACTATTCTGAAGCCATGCAAGGAAATGCAGAGAAAGATGGAAATCAAAAAATGAAAAACAAGAACACTAGTAGGAGTGATGGTGGAAAGCGGAACAAGAACATTAGACTCGAGGAGTATACCTATTGAATGATAGCTTGGAGAACATCTACCTTGCAACTCAGGTAACTTAGCTATACAATAAGCCTCCCAGGAAGGAAGAATCGATGCCACAGAAGCAATCAGGGAAGTTCTACTACTTCCACAAGACTCGTAAGCATAACACGAATGAGTTTCAACGTCTGCAAAATTTGATTAAGGAGTTGATTAGGAACAACATGCTCCAACAGTACGTGAAGAATTCAAAAAAGTTTGACCAGCCTGCTGGACCTCAAATTCCAAGGACTCAAGGGAACCAACCTAGACCCAGTGGAGAAGGATCTAAACAGAGGGAACATAGACCAGTTATCGGCATAATTTTCGAAAGACCTCACCCAGCATAGAAAAGTTGGGAAGAGATGGAGTGACACACGAGTTCACTAAAGCGCGCTTTGAAAGAAATTTGTTTTGCAATTGAAGATTGTACCTTTTCCAAGCAACAAATGGCACTCGATGATCATATAGTGTTTTGAAACTGAAACACCGAAAGGGTAGAAGCGTCAACTCTCGACCCGATAATGGTAACCATCAGAATCGGGATGACTATTGCACATCGAGCCCTAGTGAATAGTGAAAGTTCTATCAAAATCTTATTTCGACATATGTTCGATCAGATGAAGATCAGCATGAAGGATATGTCTACTTGCCAAATGAAAATCCATGGCTAGGGAGAACCAAGATAGCTAGTAGGGATGATTGACTTACATATCAAGCTCGGAGAAGGAGAATGAAGGATAGTCCTTATCCAGACCTTTGTTGTCATTCATGAAATGACAACTTACAACGCTTTCTTGGGTCGATCAGCCCTTGGTGATTTTAGGATCGCTCTTGCTCCATGGTGTCTTGCCATGAAATTCCCAGTGAAAAATGTAGTTGGAGTGGTAAGGGAGACCAAAGTGCTGCTAGATAATGTTATATCTTCGAATTGTATGAATCAAGAAGGAAAGAAAAAGGGAAGAATATGGGGAAGTCTCTCCACATTCGTGAACCGTCAACATAGCTATTACCGAGCCACCCCTGGCTCGAGGACCGTTGCCGATTCGTTAAGGCTTTGGGCCATAGGAATAAAAGTTCAAGGGAGGAACGGGTAGCACTACAACACATCCAATTTTTGATAACATTATTCAAGAAATTTAATTAGATAAATTAAATAGAATAATGCAAATATTAGGAGATAAGGGGATTAGGATTTGAATAAAAACATAGAGATCGTGCTTAATAAATTAAATAGGCTTAAGAATGGTTTGTAAGCTAATCAAATTACACAAGGGCATAATGGTAAATAGCCGTACCTTATTACCGTAACCCTTATTCCTTATGTCATTCACGCTCATTATCTCATTATCATAAAAATAAAATGCAAAAATAGGAAGAGGACCTGGTCATTACTAGGAAGAAAAAGAAGAGAAAATTCAAATAAAACTGAGGATTAAAGCAAGGAGAATAAATCTTAATCTCAATCCAATCTCCTTATCCTAATCAAGGTGAATAATAATTTATAACATTTCTATTTCGTTTTATAATCATACGTTTTTGGATTTTAGATTAAATTCGTTTTTATGACGAATTGGATGATGATATGCTTGAATTATAATTTGTTTGATTTAAACAAAGTTGATTAGATGGGGATTTATACGGTTTTAAGCAAAATCGATGGTAAATGATCTTTGAATGCCATGGAAAAAAATTACATTATGTAAAACATGATTTTGGAGTTGGGTTTTAATTTTGATAATTTTCTAAGCCGTGGAATGATTCTTATGATTTTTCATAGGAAAATATGGTTAATTGGGTTTAGAAATTTATTTCAGAAAGTATATTGAGAATCTAAGCCTGAAATTAAATACGTTAGATAGCATGATAAAAGTGAATTTCTGCAAATTTTGGGGATTTTTCCTAAGCGATTTGCTACGGATATTATATTATTTTAGAAGAAGGACTAATTTACATTATTGGTTTTGCTTAATGCATGGGATTGTTTGTTAAATTAATTTTGGTTTAAATCTGAAATTATGCGGTAGTAATTTTGGTAAAACTCGAAAAGTTGAGGCAACCAATGATATGTTTATACGTTGGTAGGTTAATTAGATAGAATTTGCTTTAATTGGCTGCTTTTACTCAAAAAAGCAGGTTCCACCTCTATTAGAAGTACCTTTCGACTCCAATGCTTCTGCTTTAACTCATTCGAAACTGCCTGGGCCAAAACCAATACACAAGTTATCAATTAGATGGTATATAGTGGATTGGAGAAAGTAGAAGGCATGGTGTCGAAAGAATAGCTTCCGGTAGGGTCGAAACCTTAGTTTTACTTTCAAAGGAAAAGGCGCCTTCTTTGTTTTATTAAAGATTTTGAAGGAGTTGAAACATATACTTTCGAAAGGGGTTTTTCAAATAGCTTCCGAAGGGGTTGCCATTTAACGTTTTATAAGTATCGGCCTTTATATGGGTTCCTTTATTTCTAAAATGATGCTTTCGAAAGTAGTGGTACCGACTAAGTCGAAACCCAACTGTTGTTCTTTTGCCTTTCAAGTGTACTGAAGTCATCAATGCTTTCGAAGGATTGTTTTATTTTAAACTTATACTAAGCCACTTCCTAAATTATTTCCAAAGGGTTCAAGGGTTTTAAAGGCAATAACTTTGAAAGGGTTTTACTTAGATGATTTAAAGCTTTCGAAAGGATGGTGCCAACGCCATCAAGCTTTCCCTAAACAATTTTATATAATGATTAAAGGTTTCAAAAGGGGTACTTCCATATATATTCACTTTGACCTAAAAGATATTTTTAAAGCAAAATCCAATGGTTTCGAAAGGGGTACTTTCGCTGGTTTTGAAGCTATGTTTCTAAGGACTATTAAGTGATGTTTTGATACTTTCGAAAGGTATATTTTGATTTCAAAATAGATGATTAACGAGCTTCAAAAGGTTCATATGTAATGTTTTGGAAAGAAGTTTTTTATGCTTTCGAAGGAGGTTATCCAAGGGCTTTGAAAGCCTTAGTTTTCAAAACAAATAACCCAGTCTCATTTTAAAAGAAAACCATAGCATAACTAAAGTGTTTTGAAATGGAGTTTTGAAGAAGTTCTCCTTGATTAATGGGTCAAAGGGATTAACCAAGTTTTATATAAAATAATTTCAGGGATAGTAAACCACAGGGGTTGGTATTATTGTGTTTGCTTCTTCATATATGTATTTGAATATATTCACATTATAATGAACCCATAACGATACTTTAGGGAAGGGCAGAATAACTAGCTAGGTTAATACAGTAGTGAATACAAATATAATTAACTCCTGAATTAGTAGAATTGCATCTAGGAGGTCAAGAAAACCAGAGTATAGGATGTTAAAATATTAAAAGAAGATACTGGCATGGGCCAATAGATTCACATTAAGACCATGAAAACTGTGTATAGGAAACGATATTGGCAGAGGCCAATAGGTTCATAGTGAGCCCATGAAAACTACGTATAAATGAAGATCTCAGGAAGATAGGTTCATAGCTAGACCATGAAAACAATGATTTGATATTGGCAGGGGCCAATAGGTTTGTAGTTAGCCCATGAAAACCATATCTGGATTAACATATTGACAAAAGTCAATAGGTTCCTAGTCAACCCATGAAAACTAAAATAAGAGAAAAGATATTGGAGTCACTAATAGGTTCAAGGGAAACCCATGAAATAGTAAAGATATTGATAAGGGCCAATAGGTCTTAGTGATCCCGTAAAAACAATGAAACTAGGCAGGAAGTCCATAAACATTTAACCGGTTATTAGTTAGACCATGAAAACTATTAGGTTAATAGTAACCCTAGAAAATATAACTGAGAAAGGTAGTCAAAATGAATGAGGATGGATGATTCTGAATTGATTTACTTGTTTTGCATATCATCATATTATTTTGAGATGTTTTAATAATTGTGGATGCAGGAGCATGGTATATGGTTTTATAAAGGTTTTAAGACACTAATGAGGGGAAACTCATTCCGCTAAGCGACGTGATCTCACTGGATATCTATATCGTTTGAGATGGAAGATTATTATTCATACCGGGCTTTATGTTTGAGTCAAAGTTCATGTTTTTCCCTTAAACTCTAGGGTACTCAATTAATTTTGAGTAGTTTGAAAGTTGAGGTTTTTATGTACATCTTTAGATGAATAAACTTCTGAAGACATGCAGGAGGCATGATAATTATCTAGAGTTCTCTTTTATTTTGATTCCACTGTGTTGTTGTTGTAATGGCAAAGTTGTTATATTGCCTATAGATACTCTGATCATCCAAAGAGGCATCTTCATATGTCGCTCTTGGCGTATATTGTAATAAATATATTTTCTCTTAACGTGGTTAACGATTGTGGGATTATGTGATGAATGTGAATTTTTTTGAAATGGAATATGGAACTTGTTTTATTTTTTAAATTTTTTCCATATACATGTTTTTCAGTGTATCAATATATCTAACATTACCGTATTTGGTCATCGAGAATTAATAACTATGAATGACTGCAGCATCCGTAGCCGTTAGTTTTGGACCTCAAAGTAAGGGATGTTACAAGTTGGTATCAAGGCATACGTTTACGGAACTTAACACGAATTTTAAACCTGAAACATTTTCAAACATAATCCGATAAATCAGAAAATAAGATCATGGTTTGGGTTAACACTATAATAACATATTTGTATTTGATACATAATATAAGTACGTATTCTCCTCTCTCTTAGAGCTTTCTTATGACTTTTACTAAGGCTCATATGCAGATTTACGAGAAAGTAGATATGAAAATAGGAAACATAAGAGGAAATCTTAGTGGAGGAAGCACCACAACCAACAAAAATATTTGACCTAATACTAGGAGGAACCAAGGTCGACAGGCTAATGCTAACCAAAATGATTACGCCAATATGGGTGTTGGGAATCCACCAGTATATATGGAGGCGGTGTATAAGTTCTTCGTCAATATAATGCCAGTAGGAGTTTCTACTGGTGTTGCTGGAAATGTTGGAGGAGCTAATCCTATGGCTCCAGTTGGGAATAATTATGCTAAGCTGAATGGAGATTACATTACTCTTGGTGGGAAGTCGTTTCTGGGGACGGAGAAATCGATAGAGGTAGAGAATTAACTGTTGCATTGTGGGCGTATCTCTGCTGATTTGGGTTTAGATGATGAGCAAAAGAGAAGGTTGGCCTCTAGGCGCGCTTCATTGGTGGAACAGTGTTATAGTCGAAGTTTCGGAGGAGGAATTGACTTGGGCTGATTTTCAAAGGAGATTTGAACAGTGGTTTATGTCCGAGGTTGCCAAATCAGCGCTCCTGAGGAATTCTTTTGAATCTGCAGCTAGAAGAGATGTCGGTTGTTGAGTATGCTGCAAATTTGTTGAGTTGTCCCATTATGGATATAATACTATACACACAATCATTAGGAGGAATTAGAGGTTCATTAGGGGACCGAGGCTCGAGATTGCTAGGGTGACCCTACCATATATCCATGATCCTTGTAATGTAATGGTGGAGATGGCAATGTGCCATGAAGAGATGCTTGCTTCTTGTGCCAGAGAGAGGCCAGTTGAAACCTAGGGTTTTCAAGGAAAGAAAAGAAAATTCTTCAAGAAGAAGGGAGCTTAGAAGGGAGATATTGCCAAGAAGGCAAAGGCTGATTTAGTTTTCTATAAGTGTGATAAGAAAGGTCATTATGCAAATGAGTGACGATCAGGCAAGGTAAAGGAGGCTGCAGATAAGAAGAATGTGAAGTGCTCTAACTATGATCAAGTTGGGCATTATAAGAACCAGTCCATAGAGCCAGTCAGGGTGGATAAGGGAAAGGTTTTTGCTGTTGGACCGTTATCTGCTAAGCCAACTGCAGTTGATAAATGAAAGATTGTGATGGAAGGTATGTTTTTTATTCAGAGTATACTAGTTGGAATACTATTTGATACCGATGCATCACATTCATTTATATCCTAGTGTTTGATTGATAGGCTATGCTTACAACCCACATACCTTGTTTCCTCCTTAAGGGTTGCGAATCCAATAGAAGGGTATGCAACTCCGGAGATGCGATGTGACCAATTAGAACTTGACCTATTAGGTCATAATTTTGCATGCAGTCTGTATGTTTTCTATTTCATAGATTTCAGAATCATTTTCGGTATGGATTGGTTGAGCAAGTATGAGGCTAGAATATTTTACCGGGATGGGGAGATATCACTAAGACACGCTGATAGTCATAACTGAATTATATTTCCGATGGAGAATTCTGATCAGAATAGTGGTGCTTTGTTAAGTGCTATGGAAGTGGGAGGAGAACTAAGTCAAGTCCGAGTAGCTAGAGAGTTTGCAGATGTCTATGAGCCGGTCACAGGACTACCACCGAAACGAGCTACTGAGTTTTGGATCGATCTTGTACTAGGAGCCGAACCTATAAGTAGACCATCTAGCAGGGCGACACGACAAAGGTGAAGGAATTAAATGTGAACCAAGTGGGTCTACAAGAAAGGAATTTTAATAGACAAAATAGTTCGCCATGGAGAACGGCTGCGGCATTCATGAAGAAACTAGATGCGTTATTGAGGATGTGCATCGACTATCATAAATTGAACGGGAGGACGATAAAGAATAAGTATCCTTTGTCGAGAATTGATGATCAATTTGATCATTTGTGTGGATCCCGAGTGTTTTTCCAGTTGGATTTGGTGACAGGTTTCCATCAATTAAGATTGGCAAAGGACGGTATTGCTTTGACAGTATTTCGCGCTAGGTATGGTTGGAACGATTGGTTAGTAATGCCATTCGGGTTAAAGAATGCAACTGCTTTCTTCGTGGATCCGACGAACCGAGTTTTTGGAGAATATTTGGATAGGTTTGTTTTGATGTTTATAGATAAAATTTTGGTTTACTCTAAGGATGAAAGAGAGCATGAAGATTATCTCCGAGTTATGCTTGAGACACTGAGGCCGCATTAGCAAAAAGAAAAGTTCACCAAGTGCTATTTTCTGAAGAAATAGGTTAAGTTTCTTAGTCACATGGTTTCAGAGAAGGGATTTTCAGTCAATCCAAATAAGATCGAAGCTGTTAATAATTGGAAGAGACCAGAGACAGTGACTGAGATTAGAAGTTTTCTTGGACTTGCTAGCTATTAACAGAGATTCATTAAGGATTTCTCGCGGATAGCCGCGGCTTAGAAAAAGCAAACCAAGAAGGAGGTGAAGTATGTTTGGTCCGACAAATGTGAGGAAGCATTTCTTAAGTTAAATCATTTTTTGACCAATGCACATGTTTTAGTAGTTCCAGATGAAACCAACGGTTATCCCTGATTCACCGACTTCCGAACAAGCTGTGGATTTGGCCTGAACTGTTCGGCAGATTCCCACTCGAGAATATCAGAATTTGATAAATCGGCCTAGATTGGTGGTGTACACAGATGCATGTGGAACTGGTTTGGTAGCTGTGTTAACGAAGAATAGTAAAGTGATTGCACATACTTCACGATAGCTTAGACCGCACGAAGTAAGATATCCCACTCATGATTTGAAGTTGGCTGCAGTGATCTTCGCATAGAAGATTCAGAGGCATTATCGCTTAGGAAAGAGATTTGAACTATACACAGATCATAAGTCTTGAAAGTACATATTCACTTAGAAGGAGTTGAATATGAGACAGCAGAGGTGGCTTGAGTTTTTGGTTACTTATGATTTGGGTATAGAGTATACACCAGGGAAAGGTAATAATGTGGCGGATGCTCTTAGCATAAGACATCAGAATGTGGTGTTATCTATGTTGGCAGAATGGACGGATTAAGAAGCTTTGGCTACCTGTATTGTGCAGTTAAGATTGACTGCTAGTTCTAGTCAGAGTACAACCATCTTGTCCTGTTTATAGGTTCGATCAGTGTTGATCGAGAGGATAGCTTCTAAGCAGAAAGGGCATCCAGTATTAGCTAAGAGAATTAGAAGGCTTGAGGTTGGAACTGATATTGATGATCTACAGGATTTTAATCTTGACCAGAGGGGATGGTTGAGAAAGAAGGGATGATTATGTGTTCTAAATGTTGATGACATAAGAAAAAAAGTTCATGGAGAATGTCATTGATCCAAGTGTATATTTTATCCTAGAGAGACCAAGATGTATCAATATATGAAGAGGAGCTTTTAATGGGAAGGTATGAAGAGGGATGTTGGCTTATGGGTTAGGTAGTGTGCAAACTGTCAACAAGTGAAAGCCAAACATCAGAAGCCAAGTGGATTACTTCAACCTCTAGAGATTCCAGTTTGGATGTGGGATTCGATATCCATGGATTTTTTGGACGAGTTGCTAAGGTCAAATAGAGGAAATGAAAGTACATGTGTCATGGTGGACAGGTTGACCAAGAGTACCCATTTAATTTTAGTTAAATTAACCGGGATAGCACCTGTTTTAGCTAAGTAGTTCATGAAAAACATAGTTAGACTACATGGAGTTCCTAGAAGCATAGTCAGTGACATAGATGCTTTGTTCACTAGTGAATGGAAAATTCTACAGGAGTATTAGGCACAAGCGTAGGATAAGTGCTACATATCACCATCAAATAGGTAGACAGACAGAGAAAGTCAATAAAGTACTAGAGGATTTATTGGGAGCTTGTATATTGGATGTGGCGGATCTTGGGAAGATCACCTACATTTGGTTGAGCTTTTCTATAATAATAGCTATTGGACTAGTATAGGCATGGCGCCTTTGAAGCTTTGTTTAGAAGGCAATGCAAATCACTGGCTTGTTGGTTGGAGACTGGAGACAGATTGTTCTTAGGTCCAAATTTGGTTATAGAGGCATCAGAGAAGATTGAGTTGATCCAGAAAAGGATGAAGGAAGCTCGGTCCAGATAGAAGAGTTATGCAGACAAGAGACGTAAAGGCATAAAATTCTCAGTTAAAGACAAGTTTTTCATTAAGTTATCACCGATGAAGGGTGTGGTACTATTTAGAAAGTCGAAGAAACTAGCTCCGAGATATGTTGGCCCATTCCAGATTATAGAGAGGATTGAAAAGCTTGCATACAGAGAAGAATTGTCGAGCAGTATGGCAGGTGTCCATAATGTATTTCATGTGTCGTATCTTCACAAGTATGTGCAAGACCTAGAGACTACTATTCCCCAGATAGGGTTGGAGATTTGGTAGTGAGCCTAATTTGACTTTTGTTAGACAATCAGTCCGGGTCGTGGCGAAAGACGAGAAAAAATTGAGGAACAAGATAGTCAAGTTGATGAAAATTCAGTGGAGCGACAAAGAGAAGGACTGTACTTGGGAGACAGAAGATAGAAATCAAGATACTTATCCTGATCTACTTTGAGGGTATGTCTATATTGGAATTATATAGATAATTTCTAGTTGGGTAGGCTAGTATGGTTGTTAAGAGTTGTTATAGATTATTGCTATGTTTAGTATTAGTCCTTACTGAATTTCGAGGACAAAATTCTATAAGGAGAGGAGCGTGTAACGCCCCTAATTTTTGATAACATTATTCAAGAGATTTAATTAGATTAAATAGAATATATAAATATTAGGTGATAATGGGATTGAGATTTGAATAAATACATAGAGGTTGTGCTTAATAGATTAAATGGGCTTAAGAATGGTTTGTAAGCTAATTAAATTACACATGGGCATAATGGTAAATAGTCGCACCCTATTACCACAACCCTTATTCCTTATGCCTTTCACATTTCATTTTCTCATTTTCACAAAATAAAACGCAAACATAAGAAGAGGAGCCGGCCATTACTAGGAAGAAAAAGAAAAAAAATTCAAATCAAGCTAAAGATTAAAGCAATGGGAATAAATCTTAATCTCAATCCAATCTCCTTATCCTAATCAAGGTGAATAATAATTTATACCATTTCTATTTTTTTTTATGATCATATGTGTTTGGATTTTTATTAAATTCGTTTTTATAATGAATTGGATGATGATATGCTTGAATTATAGCCAAATCATGGCAAGGCATTTCTATGGCATACCTTATGTCATTTCTTTCCACTTTGATTATAGCCAAATCATGGCATGACGTCCATCGAGTTACTATAGCTGGGTCAAGTAGAAGAATTGGAAGTGAAGCACTGTTCAAGAGAGGATTTTGTCTCTTCCGTAATATGCGGTTAGTATCACGGTCAACTCACGTAAACTCAAAGTCAAAGTCTCTGGCCAGAGCATTGCGGTTAATAATTATTATCATTGAACCAAGGACTTTGTATTTAGATTATAAAGTTGAATGTGGATTAGGTTGGAATTTTGACCACTACCAAATTCCATATGTCCAAAGCGATATAGTTTTGATGAAGAGAATTGGTGTAAACAATTGTCATAATCGGGTAACGCTTATTAAACTAAAATTGGATTTTACTCAAAATGAGTAAGAAATAAATTTGGACATAATGTCACACCACCTATTAAGTTACGTGTGAAGATTAACATTAGAATAGTTCGATGTTAATCGCTGACCAAATTTACACCCAAGAGTTACGCAACCGAAATGTTGGATTCTCTTAAGATCGAACGATCTAATTAGTTTATAATCAATATAAATTAATTAAACTAAATAATATTTACGAAATATTAATTATAAAATTTGAATATGATTTGAGAAATAAATAATGTTATATATATTTATAACATTATAAATATATTGATTGATATACAATATCAACAAGCAATTAAATTAGATTTAATCGCATAGTATTTTGGCTTGGGCTTAGATTGGTTTATGGCCCATCATTTGGGCTGCAAAATTTCAGTTTTGAAAAGGTCTAGGGGTGGCTAAAACATAGGGAATTGGATTGGAGATAATGGGTTGAAAAAAAGTGAGAATGGGTAAAAAGGTTTTCTTCGTTTCTCTCTAATACATACATACATACATACATACATGCATACATATATATATATTTGTGTGTGCCTCTCTCTAAAATCAATTACTAACCTTTTTGGCCACCATTACCTTCTACATTGCCAGTTTGGATATAGCTCTCGATCCACTTCAAAATTCTCAATTATATTTCAAATTAAAATAATACTATTCGATAGTTAGAGGTCGGTGATTACGGACTTGCAATCTGAGAATCAAGAACAGTAAAAGGAAAGGAAGTCATTACTTCAATGTGAATTCAAAGGCATCATTAAATTGATAATTTTAATTCACATTAAATTATATTTTATGATCATATAATGAGCAATTTCATGTCTATTTAAATATATTGCTACTATATATTTAGTTAAGTGAGGTTTTTGTAAGTAGAAATGGTTGTCACAAATCAATTTGGTTATGTGCATAATTTGTTTATTATACTATTTGATTTATGTATAGAAAAATGTTGTTTACTGTACAAAATAAAAAAAATTCATTAATAATTGTTTTATATATATTTATTAATAAACTCATATATTTATATTTATTAATATATATTTCTCTCTCATAATAGCATATATGCATATGTAAGATATATATGATTTAAAAAATTTAATACACTTATTTAAATATAATATGAATTTACAAATTCTAAAATTAATTATCATACATATATTCATATTTTAAATTAACATTTATTGAATTTTTGAATTGTTTATTATATATAAAATATTTATTACATTAAAAATTCAATTTTATATTTTCAGAAAATATTATATCATTTCAGAAATGTATAGAAAAAAGTTGGGAATTTTTCAATAAATTTTATTATTTTAATAATTAATATTATTTCAAAAAAACTGGCTATGATTTATTTAAATTAATAATCTAATTAACAAATTCCTTAAAAAAATTCTTAACATTTCATTCATGATCCAAGAATTTTTGAAATTTTAAAACTTGAATTTTTAATAATATTATTTTTATTAAATAATTATTTCTGAAATCAATGTATTTGTTTTTGTAAATAATAATTCAACTTTGAAAAAATCTCCAGAGTTTTCCTAAGCTCTATTTTATGATCTTAGATTTTCAAAAATTGTAAAATTTAAATTTTCATCAATAAATTATTTTATGTTAATTATTTATGGCAGAAAACATTATTTTATTCATAATATACACAAATTAAAATACTAAAATTATTATGTTTGAAAAACTAAGTTAATTTTGAATTACAAATAATTTTTAATAATTGTTCTCTCTCTTTCTATATATATTTATCTATATATAGATGTTTTATGTTCATATGTTATATGTAATATATTTACACATACATATGTTTTTGTGTGTGTGTAGTTTGAACACATATACATGTAAATATTTGGAAAACATGCATGACTAAAAAATAAGCTAATATATTTGTTGCGATGTAAATCCCAACATATACATATGGGCATATTATTACTTTCACAAATTACTATGTTACACATGCACTTGCACATATATTTATATGATACATTTATAAATAAACTAAATCAAATAAAATTAATTTCAAATCTTAACATATTTGAATTTGAATAAAACAAATGATTTTATTTAAATGAAATTTAGAAATGTTCTAATTCAGTTAGACTTCATAGGCCCAATAAACGATCCAATAGGGTAAATTTTTTGAAATTCATCCATAACTTCCGCTGCGGGCTAGTCCGGTTCCAACAATGGTATCAGTGCCCAATAGCCTACGCGGTCTAAATTAGTCATATTAGGGCAAACTACTTAAGCTTGCCTACTTAGTACGGTGTCTAGAGAGGTAATGTCTAGGATTGAAATTGGGTAATTAAGTACCACGTCCTACCTGGTTACCGGTCTGACCCGAAAGGTGAAGTGAGCCCAAAGGTTGCTCCTAATAGAAAAGACCCAACTTAATTTGGGCCTTGGGCTCATTTTCAAAATCGTTTTGAAAATTAATATTAAAGATTTTAAACTTAATAGTTAAATTTAAAATAAAACATGTTTACTATAAAAATTATAATACTACATAAGTTTTCAAAATGTTTGAAAGGAAAAAGATATTTTCGAAATGTTTCAAAATATTTATATAATAATTTCAAATTTCAAATTTATTAATTGTAACGACCCGAAATTTTCGATCCCGAAAATCTTAGATAGTTATGGAAAAGAAGGAAGAGATAGAAGAAGAAGAAAAATCAGAAACATCAAACATCTCACATTCGCAGCGGATAAAATATAATAATAAATAATAACAATTCACAAAAGAATAATATTCTGTCAATTACATTTAAATACATCAGAGTTACACAAATATTCAACACTGGACATATACAAATCAGCATGTCTCAGATTTACAATATTATAATACAGCGAAAATACTCTACACGCTCTTGCCATCCAGCTCGCCTCCTGAGCCCAGAGCGTACCTACCTGAAAATCTGTGATACTCGGTCTGACCCGAGCATTACACCAAAGTAACACCCGAGTCAGGCTGGAAACCAGCGTGAGTAAGCTCAACTAACATGGAATACCAAAGCAAACAACTTATATAAAACCCGGGGTAACTCGATTCAATTCACAAAACCACAATTAGTTGTAGACATCATTTATTCCACACATCCATTTCCTAAGTACCAAGGCTTAGATTTAAATAGTCCAATTTCCTTTAAATCACTTCACTCTAGCATATAGATTTCACATATCAATCTATAAAAATATTTGAAGTGGTTTGGGTATTTCCTAATACCCGACCTCGGCCTCTTCGAGACTTGTGTCATCCTAACCCAAATTATCAAAATGAAATGCACAACATTTCATATCAGGAATATCATCTCATTCAAGCATCCAATACCATTCCATCATTCATAACAAATTTGATCACTTCCAAATTAATTCAATTGATTCTAATTGAATTTCTAACCTCAATCTCTTAGATTCCTTTATTTAACATTAAGTAATTTCCAAACCAATTAATTAGTCAATCCTTCATTATTCATCTTAATTAATCACCCTAGATTAATTATTCTTCAATTTCATTCAAGAAATTATCATTAATTAAATTCACAATATTTATTATTCTTAACCAAAATCAATATGTAATCTTAGTTACTTCATAAATTAATTATTACTTCATAAATTAATTTAACATATTAATTTCATTTATCCTTAATTTCTTATATTAATTAATTTCTCATAAGTCACTTATTATGGGTTAATCAATTTTAATTCATCAATCTTTAATTACATCATTAATTACATAAATTAAGGTTTTCCGATTACATTTTAATTTATCCTATCCAACTTAATTACATTAAACAATTAATCATTAATTAAACCACAAAATATTAGTCATTCTTGATTTATCTCAACCTTTAAATTAACTATCTATTTATCTACTCCATTAAATAAATCAATTTCCTCTTAATTAATCGTCTTAATTAATCTCTTGATTAATTATGCAAAGTAATTATATTTTTATTAATTTTATTAAGTAATTATTTATCAAACCATCCGATGATTATTCTGAATTAATTAAACTTCATTAATTAACTTAATCCATAATCAATTAATTCAAATCCCTTAATTACTAAATTAATTAAACTAAATCATTAATTAAATTAATTAATTATTCATTTTCATTACCCTACTAACTTAATGAATCACAAATCATTAAACCCCTTTCAACATTTAAAATGAAAATATTTTTCTTATTTCTGACTTAAGTTTAAAACAGTTTAAAATCCAAATACTTTGAGTCAAACCACAATTAACTCGAAAACCAACCAAAACCAAAGTCGCATCATCATCAGCGCATATCCAATCATTTTAATCATGCAGCCAATCATTTAAATTCAACTATTTAAATATAAATACAAACCCAATAGAGTGAGATTTACTCACCTTTGCTTTAATTTGCAATCCATCTCAAAATTGTCTTGGTTTCCTCGATTTTTGACCTTTTATAAATATTTGTACAGGTTATTATCATTTGAACTAATCAATTACCGCTTAATAAATTTAATTAACCAAAAAAAATGTAATTTACCCTATTTCTCTTTAAATAAATTATTTTTAGTGACTAAGATAATTAAATGAACCAGTTAAAAAATAAATTACCTTAATACTTTGCTTTTAAAATAAGTTAGTCAATTTAAAATGTGTGCATGTATATCTATTTCCCTTTTAAAAACTAAAAATAGCCTATATACATTTTAAAAATCAAATTTGTAACCCTTCAACATTTTTTTAAAAAAAATTCCTACTATAGATAAATTCCAAAATCTCCCTGTATAAAAGTTCCCTGTTTATCTTCAATTGAAACAGGCATGCATGTAGATATACATATTTACTTTTATTAAATCAAGCATAATCGAAGAAAAAGGAAAAAACGAATAACTCACTGCCACTGCTCGACATTGATTTCTACAAACAGCCCCTGACATCGATTGCAACTCCCAAACAACAACCCTAACTCGCAAATCACCATAGTTGCAAACCCTAGCTTCGATCTGCCTCCAGTTCTAGAAGCTCGGCCACCGTTCCACTCAAAGATGTCGCCTCGCCGAACTCGTACTGCGAGGCCTCTCTACGACGCGCGAACGTGACCGTGCACAAGCCCTCCCCTTCCTCGTTCGAATGAATTCGAATCGCGGCCTTGAGTCGCGGTTTCACGAAATTGAACGACTTCGATTTTTACCCCTTTTTCGATTCTTCAAGATTTTGAACTTGAGGGCTACGGCCGTTGATTTAATTTGTTTTTCCGATTTCTATTGATATTAAGAGTGTAGACTTCGGCCATGATTTCATTAAAAAATTTAGTTTAATTGTCTTTTTCATGCATTTGATTTCTGCTGAAGATTAAGAGGATGGAGATAAATATCAATTTACGGAAGCTTCTCGAGTACGTGTTTATTAAATAATTAAATATTGAAAATCTCGTGTTGTATAACGCGAAATCCCAAACCCCAAATCAGACATGCCGACAGACGTTTATAAGGTTTTATCCGCATTCCGAACACAATGGAACGTATTTCGAAAGCCAAATCGATCATATGCGCGAGTTACGGAAGTAAACGATAAATTTTAAATTAAATCGATTAAAATAGTTTCTAAGCGTTTTGAGCTGTCAGGGCCAAAAGACAACTCTGATTGCTAAGAAAATTGAAATCCGACAATAACTAACTATTACAGATCCAATGGAACTGGTTTCGTCGAATTCCGAGACTGTGCCTCGGAAGGCTATTTTTATATATCGATTTAAACGATATATTATTAAAATTGAACAAATCACCTTGAAATTCAATTCCAACCATTCTATTATCTTCAGTAACATCATTATAAGTTTTACAAGCCTTCAAATTTATTTTTAACAGGATTAAAATACCACTTTCAACATCTTACCCAATTTCGAATTATATAATTCAATAATTTAATTATCAAGTAAATATTAATGTTTGGAATTCAAGTTAAAACTAACCTTTAAATATTTAAAATCAATTATTTATTCCATTCTAAATTGTTAAAAATTCCGGGTCATCACATTCATTCCCCCTTAAAAGAATTTCGTCCCCGAAATTACTAATTAGGAAGAATGGACCAACACCCGTTTACCTTTCCCCCAAAACCAACAGTTTTTTCAACATCCTACCAACTGTCTTTTATAAAAGACTTCGTATCCTTCTTACTAACTTCCCAAACTCTCACACAGTTTTCAACAATCCCTTTTTACTCAATCATTCAAATTACAATTTGAAACCAAATTTTGAATTATCAAAATTTTCTCAAAAATTTTCTAACTCTCTAAATTCCCGAAATTTTTTGCCAGCGTCTCATTTGCGCGGCTAGCTCGGTACTATTACAAAATGCACTATGGGCTCCCAAATTCCAAAAAGAAAACAAAACGCCAAGTGGCTAGATCCAAAACCCAATCCAATTTCATACAGAAATTTGAATACATACCTTTTTGTCAGGAAATCAAATTTATCTTCTAATATCAAATCCAATTTCTTTTCCTCTTTATAATATCTGCATAACCTACTTAGCAGTAATATCCAATCATAACCTTTTCAAATCTTTGCATACTTTTCCTTAAAGAAGTTTCATATCCATTTCTATTCAAACTAGTTTTACCATTTTCATACGAATTCAATTTACATTAATTTTGAATATTGAATTTTTTCTTTCAAGTATAAGTGATTCATATTAGTTCATCTACTAATTTACTTTAATTTCCAATTTGAAATCGTTTTGTCGTTAACAAAAATTTTCCCAAAAATTTTCAAAAAATTTCTAACTCTCAAAATTTCCGAATTTTTTTGGCAGAGTCTCCTCTATACGGAGGAGCTTTTGCAATTTGACCAGAGATATAAATATATATACATCGACCCACACGGTCGGAAAAAGCAAAAACAGTTCATATTTCCTATTTTTATTGCATAGGCGTACCTTTATTTAGCATTTTAAGCAAGCAACTTTTTTCATTTTAGCATATATCACGTCCAAATTCAGCCAAACGGCCTTCAGGTACCTGTACTTACTCAATTTAAATATGTAAATGCCATATATAGAAAATCTATTAGCATTTCACTTATTTCCAATAGCTAAACATAAGCATTTCAAAAGCAACAAACACCGAACGCTTACCATAAGCGATTTATATGATTTAAAACTAATTCCAATTGCTTTCAACTAAATTTATATGCCATTTCATTCAGTTTTAATGGTTTATAAACCAAGTGCTTACATTCAATTTATTTATCATTATTTTTTTAATCCAAACAAGCTCACATTCAATTCAATTGATTCAAAATCAATTTTATTTAATCGCTCTCGGCTCATAGAATTTTAATTAATTTTGTTTACGCCAAGTGACAATTATTTTTATGTAAATTTCGACGATATTCGCTTAATAGAGTATCTATTTTAGTTTATAACTACTTTAAATTAATATTATACTCATTCTGTATTTAATTCCATTTTATTTCCAATTTATTCACCAACGATACATTGCATTTCATTCATCTCTGCATTGATTTCATTTTAAAACTATTTCATTGAGCTTGTCACATTTGATGCTTGTTACTATCCATGTGACGTTTCTAATTTTGCCCGCTCGAAAATCGACATCCATACTTCAAATCGTATTCGAATGCTATAGATTTGACCGTTCAAATCCGATTCGCCGGAGCTTATAACAACATTAAGTAAATAACACAGCGGAATAAAAGGATAATACATTGATATACAGCTTTGATACAATATCTGATACAACAGATGATCCAATAGATATCAATATACATTAGAGATATGATACAATAAAATAGCAGCGGAAAAGAAAACGATAGATAACGTCTAGCAGCGGAACAATATAACTCTAAGATAGTCTTCAAAAGAGAACTCCGAGAACTGCAACTCCATTTCCAAGAATCAATCCAGCAATAGCTCGAACTCCCAATAACGATGCACCAAGACAAGCAAGACTGGTGTGATCCAAAGACTGAACTAACTCCAGATAATCTACTAAACCTGACTATCTGAAAAACCCAACTCTAGACTGCTAGTGTAGAAAATAATGAGCACCCAGAGTTTAGGAAAGAAACAATAAACTCCGGATCAGTCGTGGGACTGGTGTGAGCAACAAAAACAATTTATCTTTTAAAAACATTCAACCAAAAGATTTTCAAAGTCAATTCGCAATGCTTTTTAAAAAAATGAGACTACCATAAGGCCTCCCGCACACACACACAATGCAAACGCAGAATCGGAGGAGATTTCTCCTTATGATAATCAAAGATGCTTGATACGCATTAAAAAGAAACATTTGATATTATTACTAGTGCATAGTGTAGGAAAAATTTATTTCGAAAATAAAGATATAAATCTTAGCCAGCATAGGCATTCCGCACTTATGCCTACTATAGCCACCATGTTCAATAGCAGGTTACCACCACATTCCATGGCAGGTTATACAACTAAAACCGTACAGGATTCGTATTGTTTCTTTGGATTTCCAACGAATGGTCAGGCCAAGGAACTTCCCATTGCCACATGAGAACACCTTTGGAAGGACGACCCCAAGAACCAAACCGGATCTCTGCCAACACAAGGCCGGGTTACCCCTAACTGGGTAACTACTGACACGAGTATGTCATCCCCCGGTCCTTTGGGACCTTTATCCGAGCGCTCGAAATCAATTCACACAATCATAAATAAAGTGTTTCAACATGAGTAAGTATCTGGGCTCCATACCATGATACCACCCTTTTCCAGAAGGAAATGCACATACCCTAAAGGGAGCTACCCCTCATAACCTTGCTGCATCTTTCCTGTTTTGACCATTCCGGGGTGTGAGGCTCGACGAAGTCACGTCCACAAAAACATACTTTATACAAAAGCCATGCTTTGGGTCAACAAATGATCATAGAAATGATCACCAAGATAGACGATCAAATAAATGATCCTATCACAAATAATCAACACAATGATCATTTCACAGCAACACTCAGCATGTCACATTACCAAATTAGGAATATATTGCTGATAACATTCAACTACATAACCTCTGAGCTCGTACGTCTCAGAGAAGGGTGTTAAGCTAAGAGAATAAATTCTCCGCCACCAACAGAAATATATTTGAAAGAAATCAGCTTTATATCTCAATTTGTAATGTCATACATACTATCCATACAAGTCTGTTCCGGGCTCGAACAGAACCGAAGGCACTTACAAAGTAGTCCTTGCAATCCGGATATTCACAATCCCGATCGGATTTCCCATCACTTAGGGAGTTTCTATACCGGCGCGACTCGGTGCAGAAACAATCGATAGGTCATCCTATCGCTTTCGCAAATACCCGGTCTTCATCACCGGTCTTCAAATGCTATCCATAACGTCAAATCACATATTCAGAATGGGTTATACGACACAAAGGTTCTTTCCCGGCTAAATCGAATAGTGAGCACGATATTTCAAAAACAAATGGATAATGGGATTTCAATTAAGTCACAACTTATTACCCAAAACTTTTCTTCAAATGGCTTAACAAATTACCATTTTCAATCTTTAAACAAAAAGATTCATTTTCACAACCTTTAATGGTTTAAACAATTTTCACATTTTAATCTTTTAAACAAAAGATTCATTCACAGATTTTCCGAATCAATTTTCATTTCAATTTGATTAACTCGTTAAATCTTTAAATCAAAGATTAAACTTATAGCCTTCAAAACAATTTCATTTCAATTTGATTTAAATAAATCATCAATTTAAATCTGTTAAAAATAAACAGATTTAATTCATAGCTTTCAAAAAGAATTCATTCATAACTTAGGAAAATCATTTCTCTATTCAATCTTGAAATTCCCCTAATTAACTGGAATCTCAGTTCTTATCTAAAAGTGTTTATCATTTGAAAACAACAGTTTTCATTTTGGAAATCTGATTCATTTATACGAGTTGAAATCCTTGGGTTAAATTCAAATTCCCAAAACCATACCTTTAAAATGGTTTAAATTCATACAAACATGTTTATAATATCTTTAACCATAATTTCCAATCATCGAATTCAATTCCAAATATCGAATTCGAATTCAAATTGAATTATTTAAATTGGAGATTTTACCGAGTTATTCAAAATAGCTTTTATCTGTGAAAACCTTTTTCAAAAGATTTACCGTTTAACCCAAATCCATTTTCAAAATCAATTTGAAATTAAAACTTTAATTTCAAAAACATTAAATTTAAATTACATGTCACTTAACCGATTTCCTCGTGAAATCCATATTGGTGTGTGAATGGTGTAGTCCAGGGATTATACATAGTAGTGCAACATCATACAATTTATCACAGATCAGAATACAGGAATATAATTGATAAGCGATATAAACTATAACGCTTATCTGTTATATACAGATCACAAATATATATGCCACGGCTAGTAAATTACATCACAGATAATTTATCACAGATCACAACATAAATCAGGATATATACAAAGCATCATAAATTTGGGATATCAACAATCAAGTCATCCAATAGAATCCAAATATTCGTAAGTAAGATCAGTTAATTATCTGATTAATTTAAATCAAATTAATTTCTTATGAATTATAAATCCTGGTTAATCAACATTGATAATTTACAAATCATTTTGATTAATTATTCTTTAATCTTTTACTAGTTATACATTAATAATAAATTAATTAACCTTTAATTATAATTCATCAACCTTTAATTATTAAATAATTAACCTTTAATTATTTAATTCACCATTTAATTAATTATCTTTAATTAATAATTTAACCCTTAATTGATTAATTACCATTTACTTAATAAAATTCCAATAAGTGATCATCCTTAATCACTCACATTAATTAGTTAATCTTTGATTTATTATCTTCAATTAATTGCTTTAATTAATTAACCTTTAATTAATCTTTAATCAATCATTAATTAAGTAATTATTCTTTAAGTAATTATCCTTTAGTTACTTATATTAATTAATAAATCATTAATAACTTAAGATCTTAATTAACTAAAAGATAAACCTTTTTTTTTTGAAAACACTTTGGGATAAAATTTCCAAAGTCACAACAAATTTGAACTTCAAACTTTTAAATTAACATGTTAAACAAAAAAAAACTTTACTGGAAATTTTGTTAACACTTTGTTTAAAATTCTTGTTTAACATAACCTAAATAAAACTTTTGCTTTTGTCTTTAAGTTTATAACTTATTTTAATTATTTTGGTTTCCAAAATCAGGTCTTATTCTTTCTTTAGTTTTAAACTTTAGCATGATATTCATAACTTAAAACCTGGTACAGATTTGATTTTCAAAATTTTAAAGATCTGTAAAAATTTTCAATTCAACAGGCTCGAGCTATATTACTTCGAGTCAAACGCTTCAAAACTTCGAACATCAACCCGAGCACGCTTATCTTCTTCCCCGAGAAACTCTAACAAAACTTCGAGGCAACCATCTTCTTTCTTATCTCGATCAACCACCCAGATACACTCGCCTGTTCGTACACGTGCACAGATACGTCGAGCATCGCCGATCGACGTCGAGATCAACCCCGAGTCTCTCATGACCCTATCGACAAACTCCACAACCCAAAAATCCAATACCTCCACGAAATCGAGATTTGGGTTGTTCAAACATTTCCTGGAACTCAACCAACATCAGTAGATCGCCTCGTCTACCCACCTCTGGCCATCAGAAAATCCCAAACTACGGCCAACCCTTCGTCCACACTCCCTCTACTATCACCCACAATCGCGCGTCACTCGATGCATCATGGAAGAAGAACGAATCAAAAATGCAACCCCTCCTTAAAGCTAGGGTTAGAAATTTCAAACGCCTACCGCTATCGCTACCGTGGCCGTGGCCACCTCCAACTATTTTTCCTCGACTCACCGTAGGCTCGTCCATCACCATCCAAAATTTCGACCCCTCCAAACCCGTGGATTGCTAGTGATCACCAAAAGATCGAAATTCGATCAAACGCGAACTGCCCATTTATCTTGGCTCTAAAAATCATGATTTTTGTTTTAAAAATCATGTTAAAGTATGAGAATTCAGTTTATATGCCTGAAAACATAATTTAAGAAATTTAAATTTCGACTTATATAAAGCTTTGCTCTGTTCTTTCAATTTCCAGAGGAAATGCTAAGTTGTTTTAGCTTGAACACATTTTTAGATTAAAGCTTATACAAAAAAAAACATTTTGATCTTGAATTCAAATCATGCCTTGATCATGAGAACATGATTTTTTTTTTTTGAAGCTGATACTAGAGCTTGAAACCAGAAACAAAGTATCACAGTGAATAACTGTGCACATATATTCACCCCTCACTCATGTGGATCCAGAAAACATACATATATACAAATATTCTCATCACAGATAATTGCCACAGAATCATGTTTAGAATTTTAAAAGGAAAGGTTACTCACCTTGTTTTTCCAGAAGAAAGAATGAACAGACTGGAGAAATGCAAGTTGAAAACTCCTTTAAATCCTCTGGCTTTGATTTTTGTATTGTTTTTTTTTTCTTTGTTTTTGACTTCTATTATTTTTGGTTTGCTTCCATTTTACTCAGTTGTGATAAATGAACTGAGATGAGGATTGTTGATATAAAGTAGAAAGTTTACAGGTGATGTTATCTCTTCCCTATACTAAAGTTATGGCTGCATTATATTTTTCTTTGCTTGTATGGTGGCTGATGGGTATGCTATGGTGTACTAGAGTAGCTGATGTATCTAGCTTGGTAGCAAATGAATACATATTGTGTACTAAAGAGGATCTTGCATTAAATTGCTAGTACTCTATGCTTATACTTTATTTGAATCTTATTTTACTTGTTTTATTTGTTTGTACTTAGTTTATTTATATTTTTGTTCAGGCTGAAATGATGCTGCCTTATGTTTTATATTAGAGATGTTTTGTTTATTCACTTAGGTATATTTAATTTCAATAGTTTATATTTTGATGTATTTTGTTTTACAAGTTCATACCATTTCAATTGTATATGCATTTATTTATGTTGTTATTTTTCTGTTCTTACTTTATGTATGTATACTTATATATTTGTTTTGTTTGCTTTTGAATAGAATGAAGTTCCATTTTTATTTGTTGTTTGGTTTCGTATTTTATTTTTATTTTAAAAGTTTAACTACCCACCATTTTATTTCTTATTTATTATTTACTATAAATCTCAATTCAAATACAATTTAAATATTCAAATTTTAAATTTATCCCTAAATTTATTTAAAATTTACATTAACTATCAATTAAAATAAATTCCAAAATTTGGGGTCGTTACAATCCATTTCCCATATAAATTTAATTCTAACTTCTTATTTAATAATCTCCTATTCTCACTCGAAACCAAGCTTTTATATAAGTAATTTTGCATCAAATTAATTCGCCTCATAACTTAAGTCCATTCTGATAATCCAATTCCAATTAAAACTTTGATTCAAATTTTTTATTATTCATCAGACTTCATCCATTTATTATTTAATCCCATTAATCAATTTTATATTTTTAATTCACTTACTTAATTCATTTGCGAACTTATTTTATTTACACAAAGCCATTCTCAATTTATTTCTACTTATTTGGGTTTTGTTTGCACTCAAACCATTTCTATTATAATTCATTTTCATTTGAATCGACAACACTTCTCTTATATCTAATTTACTTGTAAATTTTGTTAAATACTATTCATATCACACTTGAAATTTGTTTGTTATTCAAACCATCACTATTTCGATTCCACTTTATTTATTTTTACAACATCTCCACTTATTTCAATTCATCATCAAATCCAAGTCAAATTTTATTTACAATTTGAATTTATTTCCAAACTCCATTATTAACTCACAATCAATTTTATTTATCCGAGTTAAACTTTATTAATATACTCTATCGAATAATTATTTAACCAATTAGCTTTCTTCCAATTTCTAAATCAATATTCCATTTTAACTACAAAATCACTTCATTAAAATTCCAGTTTGGATTTCCTTTTATTTCCCAAAATTCCAACACCTTTATTTAAAAAATTTAGAAATGCTTTTAAATTCACATCATACTAATAAAATAGCTCTTTATAAAAAAAATACTTCTTATAACTCGATGTCTCAAACAGTCCATCCTTGTTCTCATAGAAATTCAGCCATACGTTGATCAGGCGTAGGACTGAAAATCTATAAGTACTTGGTAAACCCGTTTTCAACACCCAGTGAAAATACTTGGAAAATAATTTTATTGAAAATACAGAAAACAGTTTTTGAAAATAGAGGAAATATCTTTGGTGAGAATGCTCTGGAGATCATCACTCCCATCTATGGTCGCAGTTACATTCCAGGGTTACGTTGCCATCGCAGCAAAAGTCCATGTAACTGTAGGCTCTCCGTGGCCTCTTGATTACGCCATGGAACCCACGATAGATCATAGTTACATTCCAGGGTTACGTTGCCATCGCAACAAAAGTCCATGTAACTATAGGCTCTCCGCGGCCTCTGATTTTCGCTGTCGAAATGAAACTTCTCCACTCCTACATAGGTCGCAGTCTACCGATATAAAATCAAACGCAGATTGTTGGCTCTCAACGGCACACACGACTTTCGCTATAGTATACTCTACTCATAATCCTTAGGAACTAGTTTTGTTCGGACTCCTTACAGGATCAACTTTAGAACCCCCCTTGGGGCACAAGGCAGCACCACCCGGTGGCACTCCTGAGAAGTTTATTTCAAGGGAGAGCCTTTTTCCCCAGAGCCATTATCAAAACACTTTATACTATACAAATATAGTATCTTTCAAATCATACATCTAATATGATCTCATACAAAGCTCCTTTACACAAAATCGATTATCCCAAAATCGATAATTCTCAAATTAGGCTTTTCAAATTTCAATATTGATTTTACCCAAAAATCAAAAGCCTTTCCAAATCCAAAGGTTCCCAAAACCTTTCTTCCAAAATCCTCATAAGATCCTATATATATATATATATATATATATATATATATATATATATATATATATATATGCAGATATATAATTTTCAAAACTTTGGATCATTTCAATCTTGTATAAAACTCCTTTTATACTTCAATTATTTCCAAAAATCCATTTTCTTTTGGCAATAGATTCAACAAGGGGAGTTTCATCTTACATATAACAAAGATATGTAACTTTGTTTATTCAAAATCAAATATTCAAATTTGATTACTTGTTTCCAATATCAACTTCACTCAAAACTATATGATGTACACTTATCATCTGTATGCTATACCAATCTGATCGCTTGCTCGATCACACAATCTCACTTCCGAACTAGTATCGTCCACCCGACTTCCTAGTGCGAAGACAGATCTGATTTCTTGATTAGAAACCTTCAATCTCCTTGCATAGCCATAACTATGATAGAGAATATCCAGAACCAATCAACAATCCATATCCAGGTTCGCCGTCAAAAATCGAGTGAAAAATCCCACTCGGATCGATTTAACTATCTTAAAATTCTGTGCTCGAATCAGGATCAAATCACAATGCGAATAGAATATTATACATATATCCTACGTATTTATTTCCATTGATTATCAGCCAAATCAATTTCCTTTCTATTCACATTTCCTTTAATTCCTATTCACATATTTACAATTTCCTTGATTCTCATTTGGATCATATCTTCAATTCTTATCTCAATTAGGTATTTAATCAATAACAGTTTGAACTCCGACCAATCTATATTTAGAAAATAGCTTGAAATTTTTTAAAAATAGATAAGTAGTTGAAAAATAATTATTAGTTTGCAAAATAGCTATAAAATAGGTTACTAATTGTAAAATAGTTGAGAAATAGCTAAATAGTTTTAGAAATTTTAGATAATTGCAAAATAGTTGTAAAATAGTAATTAATTTGTAACATAGTTGAAAAAATAGTAATTAGTTTAGAAAACAGTTGAAAAATGGTTAAATAGATCCAAAAATAATTGTAAAACAAGTATAAAATAATTTGGCTTTAAGAAAGAAAGGTTGTATATATTAAATAGTTTGGAAAAATATTTATTTTAAAACCATTTATATTAAAAATAGTCCAGAGTCAAAACTGTTCACTTCCCCATCAATTCAATTTAAATTCCCACTTCTATTTAAATTGACCCAATTCCAATTTAAATAACTCCAATTTCCATTGGATTTTGTTTATTCCCAATTCAAGTTGAATTAATTCTCAATTTCTTTCCAACTTCTAATCAAATTCCATTTTATTCTTACTAATTCATCTTTATTTACAGTTCCAAATTACTCAAATAAACTTGGACTAATTTCAAATTGAATCCACTTCAATTTCAAATCATTTCAATTCCTGCTTGAATTTAATCCCAATTCTCATTCAAATTTTAAACCTTTAGATTAATAACCTCTCAACTTAAGTTTAAAACTTGCTTCACTTTGGGTTTCACATCACATTACAAGGAAAATTCAAAACTCAACCTTAGAGTTTATTTCCTATTTATTCCTTTACACACCAGGCTACTTTTAAACTTTAAACCACACTTGGTTTTAATTTCAAAACACATCCCTTAAAAATCTTCCAAACATTTCTTGTTTTAAAATAAGACTATATTCAAAATAGTCTGAATTATATTATTTGTTATTTCTTCGATTCTTTGAAACAATTGATGGTTTCGAGATTTAGGTTTTAAAACTTCACAATTTTAAAACCTACTTTAATTTAGAAGTTATACTCATCTTATAAATGTACTTCATTTGGCATACTTAATAACAAATACATCATTAAACACAATAACTAATTATGATAATACTCAAGGTAATCATATCTAGATACCAATTCCTTTTTATATTATTCTTACTTCTATAAATTCAAGATTAAATTTCAGTTTGAATCTATTTTAAACTTACCTTTATTTAAAGCTTTTTAAACAATTTAATTTCTGAACTCTAGTTTTAGAATTTCATTTTCAATTAATTAAATTTTAATTTGGTTTTATTTTCGTTTTTACTTAATTTATTTCTAATTCAAGACTTCAATTTGGTTGCATTATATTACTTCTTAATTTTAATTTCAATAATTTAACAATCAATTGCCTTAATATTTATTAGAATAATATATATCTTTATATATCAATGTATACTTTTATGTAAAATCATTTAAAACCTTTATATAAGAAAATAACAAGCACACTCTCATATACACACACACACAACTCATCCCAAAGTACTACGGACTCTATTTAATGAGTAATCCCCGCCAGAGCCAAGGTTCTTGCATAACCTTTCAGCTCTGATACCAAATGTAACGACCCGAAATTTTCGATCCCGAAAATTTAAATAGTTACGGAAAAGAATGAAGAGATAGAAGAAGAAGAAAAATCAGAAACATCAAACATCTCACATTCGCAGCGGATAAAATATAATAATATATAATAACAATTCACAAAAGAATAATATTCTGTCAATTACATTTAAATACATCAGAGTTACACAAATATTCAACACTGGACATATACAAATCAGCATGTCTCAAATTTACAATATTATAATACAGCGGAAATACTCTACACGCTCTTGCCATCCAGCTCGCCTCCTGAGCCCAGAGCGTACGTACCTGAAAATCTATGATATTCGGTCTGACCCGAGCATGGAATACCAAAGCAAACAACTTATATAAAACCCGGGGTAACTCGATTCAGTTCACAAAACCACAATTAGTTATAGACATCATTTATTCCACACATCCATTTCCTAAGTACCAAGTGTAACGCCCCGGAAATTTTCGACTTTCGAAAATTCAACATTGATACTCACTTTATCGACTGCCGAGAAATCGAAGGCCGGAAACCCGAAATGTTATGGTTTAAGAAATATTTAAGAAAAGAAAAAGACAGAAGAAGAGATTAGAAGGTAGAAAATGGAGAAAATAGAAAAGATAGAAAGAGAAAAGAAAATAGAACGGAACGGAAAACAACAACAGAACACCATCAGAATCTCACAATTCGCAGCGGAACAACATATAATAATAAATGAATAATCTTTAAACAAAGAACTATATCAGTTATTACATTACATTACATTTCATTTCATTACCTCAGAGTGTACAACAACAAGCAGTGCAGCGGAAAAGAAATACTATATACTAGTAATACGCCATGCCATCCAGCTTGCCTCCAGCAACTCCAGAATATCCAGAATATCCTGATAAACCTAACTCTTAACTGCCCGTGTGGAAATTGGTGGGCACCCAGAGTTTAGGAAGGAAAACAATAAACTCCGAGTCAGTCATGTGACTGGTGTGAGAACTCAAAACAGTTTGTTTATCTTTAAAATCAAAATAGAGGAATATTTTAAAATCAATTCGCAATGCTTTTAAAAATGAGACTACCATAAGGCCTCCCGCACACACACACATGCAAACGCAGAATCGGAGGAGATTTCTCCTTATGATAGTCAAAGATGCTTGATACGCATTTAAAAGAAACATTTGATATTATTACTAGTGCATAGTGTAGAGAAAATTCATTTCGAAAGTAGAATATAAATCTTAGCCAACATAGACATTCCGAACTATGCCTACTATAGCTACCACTCAAACAGTGTTGCGACACCATAAGTGAATGATAGGTTCTACAACTAATACCGTACAAGTCACGTATTGTTTCTTTGGATTTCCAACGAATGATCAGGCCAAGGAACTTCCCATTGCCACATGAGAATGCCTCTGGATGGACATCCCCGAGAACCAAACCGGATCTCTACCAACACAAGGCCGGGTTACCCCTAACTGAGTAACAACTGACCGAATATGCCATCCCCCGGTCCTTTGGGACCTTTCACCGAGCGCTCGCAATCAATTCACACAATCATAACAAAGTGTTTTCAACATGAGTAAGTATCTGGGCTCCATACCATGATACCACCCTTTTCCAGAAGGAAATGCACACATCCTAAAGGGCGCTACCCCTCATAACCTTGCCGCATCTTTCCTGTTTTGACCATTCACGGGGTGTGAGGCTCGACGAAGTCACGTCCACAAAAACATACTTTATACAAAAGCCATGCTTTGGGTCAACAAATGATCATAGAAATGATCACCAGGATAGACGATCAAATAAACGATCCTATCACAAATAATCAACACAACGATCATTTACAGCAACACTCAGCATGTCACATTACCAAATTGGGAATATACCGCTGATAACTTCAACTATATAACCTCTGAGCTCGTACGTCTCAGAGAAGGGTGTTAAGCTAAAAGAATAAATTCTCCGCCACCAACAGAAATATATTTGAATGAAATCGGCTTTATATCTCAACTTGTAATGTCAGGCATACTATCCATACAAGTCTGTTCCGGGCTCGAACAAAACCGAAGGCACTTACAAAGAAGTCCTTGCAATCCGGATATTCACAATCCTGATCGGATTTCCCATCACTTAGGGAGTCTCTATACCATTGCAACTCAGTGCAGAGACAATCGATAGGTCATCCTATCGCTCTCGCAAATATCGGGTCTTCAACACCGATCTTCAATGCAATTCACAACGACGTATCACATATTCGGAATGGGTTATACGACCCCATGGTCCTTTCCCGGTTAACCCGAATAGTGAGCGCTTATTCAAAAATAAGTGTGGCATTCAAATTCAAACAAATCACATCAATTACCCATTCAAAGGGAAATATTGATAGTCGGTTATTGAACTATCAATGGATATGCACACATCACCAGATTCCAAATAATTTCCCAAATTATTTATTTTTCCAAAAATATCTTTACTAGATATATAATTTCACACTTCAAAAATAAATCAATATTTATTTTTAAACAAGTTCCACTTCCCTTTATAAATTCCATAGTGAATTTATATTTCACAATATCCATGCATATGTGATTTCAATTATTCATTTCAATTTATCTTCAAAAAGATAAATTCTCAAAATATTCACTTTATATTGGAAAACATTTCCATACTTATTAAATAAGTAATTCACGAATTTTATTTATTTTCAACACTTAGAAAATATTCAATATACTTAAATCGAGATTAAGTATATATTTCATTCTTTAAGGAAATCATTCTCTTAACATATTTATTTGGGCCAAAACGAATGTTGCGTAAAACATCGTTACGACAACCCAAAATCACTAGTATAGGGATTCGAAATAAAATAGATATATAAATCCCAATACTGTTCAAAACATTTCCTTTCGGAAATCATTTACTACAACAACAGTGTTATAGTCCACTTATTTCCTTCTATTTCCCGAAAACGTCTATTTCAACAATGAATGTTGAAATCTATGGTTTCGAATCTCAACACAATTAAAACTTCGTTAGATCGTTTTAATTCTATTTAAACATTTCATTCAAAACAATTTTCTTTAACATATTATTCACAAATTTATTTACGTGAATAAACTACGTTAAAAATTTCCATCCTTTTATTCAATTTATTTCAAAGGATTATTCACAGTCAAACACGTGAATATAACTCCATAAACAAGCTATAACAATTTACTTATCAAAATAAATCGTTTGCAAATTTATAAAACAACGTTTATAAATTCTATTTCTATTTATTTCATATCAATTCCTTTTATAAATTCCTTTATTAACCTATTCCAGTTTATAACTCAAATATAAACTATAAGTTAAATACTTATAATTTATTCGTTCACAAAAATCGTTCCTTTGAACTTCATAATTATAAATCTTATAACTTATAAGATTCAATGATTTATTCAAAACTATTCTTTTAATAACTTCACAAATTTATAAATCTTACTATTTATAAATCTCATTTATAACTTCTCCATTTATAATTCTATAAATTTCATTCATTTATGAAATTCATTTACACTTCATTCAAACACTTATAAAAACTCGTTTTATAATTCCAACGTTTTAATTTATAAATATCCATTTATAAATCTCTTATATAAATCAATTTATATTATTATTTCAAAACGTCTTTAATCTCCTTTATAATTTTACCATTTTGATTTATAAAATAATTAAATTTTATAAATCCTATATTTAAACTTTTCACAATAAATTCTAAAATCCCGATTAAACTATTTTATAAAATCATTAGCATCATATTCTCAAAAATCAGTTTTTTTTTTTTTAACTATATTTCTCAAAAATCATAATTTTTATAACATTAAAATTTATACGTTTATTTTAAAAATGGATCAATTCCAAAAGTATTTTGTAAACGTATACTTCCAAAAATCACTTTGAAACCCTTTTAAAATTCCAAAATTTGGTCCAATGATGCTACATACCAAATAGTCAATCACGACAACAACGATATCATATATCGATATGATAATCCATCAAATATCAAAATATCTGAAATCAAATAAATACTGTTGAGGAATCCAGTTGGATCCCTCCAACCTATTTTCCTGCATCCACAAACATTAGCACAATACCAATTTCGCTCCAGTACGAAATTATCGCGGTATATGGGATTTAAATATTATCCGCTTAATAACGGCGCAATAGGGTCTCATCCGCTAAACAAAAAATGCAGGAAATCAATAACTGCAATATATACATATGCCAATATATATATATTGCTATTATATATATATAATACCAATTTCACTGTTTATGAAATATTCGCGGTATATTTTTTTAATAAATAACCTCCGCTTACTAACGGCGCATAATGTCTATTTTAACAATCAATAGATAACAATCATCATTCAAACATGCATTCAAATATTTTAAATCTAACTATTTAAAATCAAATCGAAACTGATTCGATTGAGTGAGAAGTTCTCACCTTGATTTTATTTTCGTTTTAGCGATTTATTTCGAATAAAATTAAACGCGCGTTTAATTTTATCCAAAATTCTCACTAACTCCAAACGACTCCAATCCAACTCCATCGCGTAGTGCTCGACGATACGATTCCAACACGACTAGTTTCGCGCGTTTTCGACCTCGTATGAAAAAGTTATGATTTTTTTAAAGTTTATACGAATTTAAACTTAATAATTACAACATATATTTATTAATTTTTAAACCTAGCTAACACCAGGGCCATAGGATCTTGCATCAGCTCATCTCCACCGCTCCTTTCTTTCTTCCTTCTCTATCTCACGCGCGCGTATGCTTACAGGAGAAGCCGAACCCAATCCACATACTAGGGTTTCATATTGCAACTCCACCTCGTATCTATACTTCATCAAACCACTGCCATGTTGAAGCCCATGCCAAGAGCCATGTTCGGCCCCAAGGTGGTGAAGCTCGGCCACCATATGCCTCTCGAAAACCGTGCGCAACTTCGTACCTTTGAGCCCAATTTGCCGCCAATCCACAACACTTCAGACGATCTCCACCGTTGGATATGGAGTACTTGATGTGCTCTACGATTTCCTAGTTTGGAGTTTCTGATAAAAGTGAATGGATTTCGAGATTTGAGAGGGGGAAGAAGATGAAATTTCGGCCATACATTGGGGGGTGGCGGCTGTAATATGAAATTAGGGTTTTGTAAATTGAAGAGGGGGTTGGGTCTCCTTTTATAGAATTTCAAACGAAAACACTATTCATTTCGGAAATTTCGAACTCCGATTTACGCGCCGTAACCAGCGTTTTTAAGCTTTACCCCGCGTTCCGGACACAATGGAACAGGTTTCGGAAGCTAATTCGGACATCTGTGCGAGTTATGGCTATAAACGCTCAATTTAAATTAAACCGATTTAAACGATTTTCTAGGCGTTTTAATTTGTAACGGACAAACGGTAAATCCAATCGACTTGAAATTTGAAACCTTACGATAATATCACATTACGGATCCGATGAAACTGGTTTCGTCGAAATCCGAGACTTTTTGAAAAATGGCTATTTTCACTCGTCAAATTTAAATTAAAAATAATTCGATGCGTTTCGAGCTGCCACGATCAAACGATAGCTCCGATTGACACGAAAATTGAAATCCGGTAATAACTAACTATTACGGATCCAATGGAACTAGTTTCGTTCAATTCTGAGACTGTTCAAAAATTGACTATTTTCACTAGTCGATTTAATATTCAAATATTCAATTTTCACAAATTAACTTTAAATTCGATTTTAAAAGTTCTAAAATATCATTCTAACTTCAATATGATAAAATAAAATTTTACAAATCATTTTCAATCATATTTAACTCAATTTTCAATTATTTCCATAATTTAATATATTAAATTATCGATTAAATTATCCAATAAAATCCAATAATTCAAAATAAAATTTATTTGACTTATAAATTTCACTTATTAATATTTAAAATTAATTAAATATTAAATTTTAATTATCAAAAATTCTGGGTCGTTACAATCTTCCCCACTTAAAAGAATTTCGTCCTCGAAATTATCAAGTAAGAAAAGTTATAGAATTTATTAATTTTCCATAAATCCATTGTTAAATTTCTTATAATACTTTACTAAGTTTTCAAATCATACTTAGTTATCTTTTCAAAAACAACTACTATTGTTTAACTTTCAACTCCAAATCAAAGTTAAAGTTTTCAAAATTTTCCAATTTTCTCCAATTTTTTCTAACGCCTTAAATTTTCGGAAAAAATCGCCATAGTCTCCTTTGCGCGGCTCGATCCGAAAAAAAATGACAGTATATATATCAAAAATATGCATCTCATCAAGAAATGAGGCATCCCGAAGGGAAAAAAGTATAAAAGTACGGTATGTAATCCGAGATATGTACCTTATATTTTATTAGCGAGCATATACGGCTAATATAGCGCGAAAGCGAGCTCCAAATGCGAAGCAAACGCGATCCGCACCTACTAATCACTCAACAAACAACATGAGAACATGCATGTAGAAAATAGTATCAATACACATCATATAGCAACATAATAACTATATATGCCAACATAGCAAATGCAAACAAACAACAAATGCAACCATCAACCAACTAGCATTCATAACCAATAAACATTCATTTATATTCTCATTAATATTCAATGAAATAGGTTTTCCATTTAATCACATTCGATTCATTAACAGTGGATGTTTACTAACATTCATTTTCAATTAGTTTATATTCACTAATTCATATTCAAGTTGGTTCACTTTCAAATCAAATTCACTTCTATTCAAAATTCATTTAACTTCCAATTGAATTTCAATTACTTTAGCTTTCAATTTCATTAATACTTAATGAATTATATACAATCAATCTAACAATCATACAACAACCAATGTATATTAACTACAACCAAATTCCTTTGCTTATCAATTGGTTTAATTAAATTGATTTGCATTCAATTTTTCAACTTCCAATAACATTAGATTTTAATGAATTTACACTTATATCCATTATTTCATATCAACTTAAATTTACATTTAATTGATTATCATTCAATCTATTCATTCAATTCAATTACTAAAGTTGAATTCATATATATAACTTAAGTTTACATTTATCACTTAACTTTATTAATTTACTTTGATACTAATATCAACTTCATTCAACATATTTTAAGTTATATTCATATAGTTTCACTTCTCATATATATAAGTTTATTTCACAATTGTAAATTACTTTAATTATAATTCAGTTCTTATAATTCATTTGCTTATACAATTATTCTTCAATTTAGATTATTCAAACATCTAAACAATCAACAATCTACTTTAATAATTCTGAAAAATTATTCCTTTATATATAAAAATATAATCAAGGCAAAATTATTTCATTTACCCAATTTTAAAACAATACTGTGTCGAATTGTTCTGTACAAGTGTTTAGAGATCCCTATCAACAACGTTAATTACTCGTATTAACCAGAATCTATATACCACTCAACAAACCAATCATCACAATATAAAACAATTTTATATTCACTAACAAATACGCTCTCATAGCTATTATTACACTCAAACTCAATCTAGAGCACTACTGACTCTATCTCTAATGAGTAATACCCAACAGAACCATGGTTGTCGCTTAACCATAAGCTCCGATACCAAATGTAACACCCCGGAAATTTTCGACTTTCGAAAATTCAACATTGATACTCACTTTATCGACTGCCGAGAAATCGAAGGCTGGAAACCCGAAATGTTATGGTTTAAGAAAAATTTAAGAAAAGAAAACGACAGAAGAAGAGATTAGAAGGTAGAAAATGGAGAAAATAGAAAAGATAGAGAGAGAAAAGAAAATAGAATGGAACGGAAAACAACAACAGAACACCATCAGAATCTCACAATTCGCAGCGGAACAACATATAATAATAAATGAATAATCTTTAAACAAAGAACTATATCAGTTATTACATTACATTACATTTCATTTCATTACATCAGAGTGTACAACAACAAACAGTGCAGCGGAAAAGAAATACTATATACTAGTAATACGCCATGCCATCCAGCTTGCCTCCAGCAACTCCAGAATATCCAGAATATCCTGATAAACCTAACTCTTAACTGCCCGTGTGGAAATTGGTGGGCACCCAGAGTTTAGGAAGGAAAAAAATAAACTCCGAGTCAGTCATGTGACTGGTGTGAGAACTCAAAACAGTTTCTTTATCTTTAAAATCAAAATAGAGGAATATTTTAAAATCAATTCGCAATGCTTTTAAAAATGAGACTACCATAAGGCCTCCCGCACACACACACATGCAAACGCAGAATCGGAGGATATTTCTCCTTATGATAGTCAAAGATGCTTGATACGCATTTAAAAGAAACATTTGATATTATTACTAGTGCATAGTGTAGAGAAAATTCATTTCGAAAGTAGAATATAAATCTTAGCCAACATAGACATTCCGAACTATGCCTACTATAGCTACCATTCAAACAGTGTTGCGACACCATAAGTGAATGATAGGTTCTACAACTAATACCGTACAAGTCACGTATTGTTTCTTTGGATTTCCAGCGAATGATCAGGCCAAGGAACTTCCCATTGCCACATGAGAATGCCTCTGGATGGACATCCCCGAGAACCAAACCGGATCTCTACCAACACAAGGTCGGGTTACCCCTAACTGAGTAACAACTGACCGAATATGCCATCCCCCGGTCCTTTGGGACCTTTCACCGAGCGCTCGCAATCAATTCACACAATCATAACAAAGTGTTTTCAACATGAGTAAGTATCTGGGCTCCATACCATGATACCACCCTTTTCCAGAAGGAAATGCACACATCCTAAAGGGCGCTACCCCTCATAACCTTGCCGCATCTTTCCTGTTTTGACCATTCACGGGGTGTGAGGCTCGACGAAGTCACGTCCACAAAAACATACTTTATACAAAAGCCATGCTTTGGGTCAACAAATGATCATAGAAATGATCACCAGGATAGACGATCAAATAAACGATCCTATCACAAATAATCAACACAACGATCATTTACAGTAACACTCAGCATGTCACATTACCAAATTGGGAATATATCGCTGATAACTTCAACTATATAACCTCTGAGCTCGTACGTCTCAGAGAAGGGTGTTAAGCTAAAAGAATAAATTCTCCGCCACCAACAGAAATATATTTGAATGAAATCGGCTTTATATCTCAACTTGTAATGTCAGGCATACTATCCATACAAGTCTGTTCCGGGCTCGAACAAAACCGAAGGCACTTACAAAGAAGTCCTTGCAATCCGGATATTCACAATCCTGATCAGATTTCCCATCACTTAGGGAGTCTCTATACCATTGCAACTCAATGCAGAGACAATCGATAGGTCATCCTATCGCTCTCGCAAATACCGGGTCTTCAACACCGATCTTCAATGCAATTCACAACGACGTATCACATATTCGGAATGGGTTATACGACCCCATGGTCCTTTCCCGGTTAACCCGAATAGTGAGCGCTTATTCAAAAATAAGTGTGGCATTCAAATTCAAACAAATCACATCAATTACCCATTCAAAGGGAAATATTGATAGTCGGTTATTGAACTATCAATGGATATGCACACATCACCAGATTCCAAATAATTTCCCAAATTATTTATTTTTCCAAAAATATCTTTACTATATATATAATTTCACACTTCAAAAATAAATCAATATTTATTTTTAAACAAGTTCCACTTCCCTTTATAAATTCCATAGTGAATTTATATTTCACAATATCCATGCATATGTGATTTCAATTATTCATTTCAATTTATCTTCAAAAAGATAAATTCTCAAAATATTCACTTTATATTGGAAAACATTTCCATACTTATTAAATAAGTAATTCACGAATTTTATTTATTTTCAACACTTAGAAAATATTCAATATACTTAAATCGAGATTAAGTATATATTTCATTCTTTAAGGAAATCATTCTCTTAACATATTTATTTGGGCCAAAACGAATGTTGCGTAAAACATCGTTACGACAACCCAAAATCACTAGTATAGGGATTCGAAATTAAAATAGATATATAAATCCCAATACTGTTCAAAATATTTCCTTTCGGAAATCATTTACTATAACAACAGTGTTATAGTCCACTTATTTCCTTCTATTTCTCGAAAACGTCTATTTCAACAATGAATGTTGAAATCTATAGTTTCGAATCTCAACACAATTAAAACTTCGTTAGATCGTTTTAATTCTATTTAAACATCTCATTCAAAACAATTTTCTTTAACATATTATTCACAAATTTTATTTACGTAAATAAACTACGTTAACAATTTCCATCCTTTTATTCAATTTATTTCAAAGGATTATTCACAGTCAAAAACGTGAATATAACTCCATAAACAAGCTATAACAATTTACTTATCAAAATAAATCGTTTGCAAATTTATAAAACAACGTTTATAAATTCTATTTCTATTTATTTCATATCAATTCCTTTTATAAATTCCTTTATTAACCTATTCCAGTTTATAACTCAAATATAAACTAAAAGTTCATATTATAAGTTAAATACTTATAATTTATTCGTTCACAAAAATCGTTCCTTTGAACTTCATAATTATAAATCTTATAACTTATAAGATTCAATGATTTATTCAAAACTATTCTTTTAATAACTTCACAAATTTATAAATCTTACTATTTATAAATCTCATTTATAACTTCTCCATTTATAATTCTATAAATTTCATTCATTTATGAAATTCATTTACACTTCATTCAAACACTTATAAAAACTCGTTTTATAATTCCAACGTTTAATTTATAAATATCCATTTATAAATCTCTTATATAAATCAATTTATATTATTATTTCAAAACGTCTTTAATCTCCTTTATAATTTTACCATTTTGATTTATAAAATAATTAAATTTTATAAATCCTATATTTAAACTTTTCACAATAAATTCTAAAATCCCGATTAAACTATTTTATAAAATCATTAGCATCATATTCTCAAAAATCAGTTTTTTTTTAACTATATTTCTCAAAAATCATAATTTTTATAACATTAAAATTTATACGTTTATTTTAAAAATGGATCAATTCCAAAAGTATTTTATAAACGTAGACTTCCAAAAATCACTTTGAAACCCTTTTAAAATTCCAAAATTTGGTCCAATGATGCTACATACCAAATAGTCAATCACGACAACAACGATATCATATATCGATATGATAATCCATCAAATATCAAAATATCTGAAATCAAATAAATACTGTTAAGGAATCCAGTTGGATCCCTCCAACCTATTTTCCTGCATCCACAAACATTAGCACAATACCAATTTCGCTCCAGTACGAAATTATCGCGGTATATGGGATTTAAATATTATCCGCTTAATAACGGCGCAATAGGGTCTCATCTGCTAAACAAAAAATGCGGGAAATCAATAACTGCAATATATACATATGCCAATATATATATATATATATTGCTATTATATATATATATAATACCAATTTCACTGTTTATGAAATATTCGCGGTATATGTTTTTAGTAAATAACCTCCGCTTACTAACGGCGCATAATGTCTATTTTAACAATCAATAGATAACAATCATCATTCAAACATGCATTCAAATATTTTAAATCTAACTATTTAAAATAAAATCGAAACTGATTCGATTGAGTGAGAAGTTCTCACCTTGATTTTATTTTCGTTTTAGCGATTTATTTCGAATAAAATTAAACGCGCGTTTAATTTTACCCAAAATTCTCACTAACTCCAAACGACTCCAATCCAACTCCATCGCGTAGTGCTCGACGATACGATTCCAACGCGACTGGTTTCGCGCGTTTTCGACCTCGTATGAAAAGGTTATGATTTTTTTAAAGTTTATACGAATTTAAACTTAATAATTACAACATATATTTATTAATTTTTAAACCTAGCTAACACCAGGGCCATAGGATCTTGCATCAGCTCATCTCCACCGCTCCTTTCTTTCTTCCTTCTCTATCTCACGCGCGCGTATGCTTACAGGAGAAGTCGAACCCAATCCACATACTAGGGTTTCATATTGCAACTCCACCTCGTATCTATACTTCATCAAACCACTGCCATGTTGAAGCCCATGCCAAGAGCCATGTTCGGCCCCAAGGTGGTGAAGCTCGGCCACCATATGCCTCTCGAAAACCGTGCGCAACTTCGTACCTTTGAGCCCAATTTGCCGCCAATCCAGATATGGAGTACTTGATGTGCTCTACGATTTCCTAGTTTGGAGTTTCTGATAAAAGTGAATGGATTTCGAGATTTGAGAGGGGGAAGAAGATGAAATTTCGGCCATACATTGGGGGGTGGCGGCTGTAATATGAAATTAGGGTTTTGTAAATTGAAGAGGGGGTTGGGTCTCCTTTTATAGAATTTCAAACGAAAACACTATTCATTTCGGAAATTTCGAACTCCGATTTACGTGCTGTAACCAGCGTTTCTAAGGTTTACCCCGCGTTCCGGACACAATGGAACAGGTTTCGGAAGCTAATTCGGACATCTGTGCGAGTTATGGCTATAAACGCTCAATTTAAATTAAACCGATTTAAACGATTTTCTAGGCGTTTTAATTTGTAACGGACAAACGGTAAATCCAATCGACTTGAAATTTGAAACCTTACAATAATATCACATTACGGATCCGATGAAACTGGTTTCGTCGAAATCCGAGACTTTTTGAAAAATGGCTATTTTCACTCGTCAAATTTAAATTAAAAATAATTCGATGCGTTTCGAGCTGCCACGATCAAACGATAGCTCCGATTGACACGAAAATTGAAATCCAGTAATAACTAACTATTATGGATCCAATGGAACTGGTTTCGTTTAATTCTGAGACTGTTCAAAAATTGACTATTTTCACTAGTCGATTTAATATTAAAATATTCAATTTTCACAAATTAACTTTAAATTCGATTTTAAAAGTTCTAAAATATCATTCTAACTTCAATATGATAAAATGAAATTTTACAAATCATTTTCAATCATATTTAACTCAATTTTCAATTATTTCCATAATCTAATATATTAAATTATCGATTAAATTATCCAATAAAATCCAATAATTCAAAATAAAATTTATTTGACTTATAAATTTCACTTATTAATATTTAAAATTAATTAAATATTAAATTTTAATTATCAAAAATTCTGGGTCGTTACACCAAGGCTTAGATTTAAATAGTCCAATTTCCTATAAATCACTTCACACCAGCATATAGATTTCACATATCAATCTATAAAAATATTCGAAGTGGTTTCGGGTATTTCCTAATATCTGACCCCGGCCTCTTCGAGACTCGTGACATCCTAACCCAAATTATCAAAATGAAATACACAACATTTCATATCGGGAATATCATCTCATTCAAGCATCCAATACCGTTCCATCATTCATAACAAATTTGATCACTTTCAAATTAATTCAATTGATTCTAATTGAATTTCTAACCTCGATATCTTAGATTCCTTTATTTAACATTAAGTAATTTCCAAATCAATTAATTAGTCAATCCTTCATTATTCATCTTAATTAATCACCCTGGATTAATTATTCTTCAATTTCATTCAAGAAATTATCATTAATTAAATTCACAATATTTATTATTCTTAACCAAAATCAATATGTAATCTTAGTTACTTCATAAATTAATTATTACTTCATAAATTAATTTAACATATTAATTTCATTTATCCTTAATTTCTTATATTAATTAATTTCTCATAAGTCACTTATTATGGGTTAATCAATTTTAATTCATCAATCTTTAATTACATCATTATTATATAAATTAAGGTTTTCCGATTACATTTTAATTTATCCTATCCAACTTAATTACATTAAACAATTAATCATTAATTAAACCATAAAATATTAATCATTCTTGATTTATCTCAACCTTTAAATTAACTATCTATTTATTTTCTCCATTAAATAAATCAATTTCCTCTTAATTAATCGTCTTAATTAATCTCTTGATTAATTACACAAAGTAATTATATTTTTATTAATTTTATTAAGTAATTATTTATCAAACCATCCAATGATTATTCTGAATTAATTAAACCTCATTAATTAACTTAATCCATAATCAATTAACTCAAAACCTTTAATTACTAAATTAATTGACCTAAATCATTAATTAATTAAATTAATTAATTATTCATTTTCATTACCCTACTAACTTAATGAATCACAAATCATTAAGCCCCTTTCAACATTTAAAATGAAAATATTTTTCTTAATTATGACTTAAGTTTAAAACAATTTAAAATCCAAATACTTCGAGTCAAACTACGATTAACTCAAAAACCAACCAAAACCAAAGTCATGTCATCATCAGTGCATATCCAATCATTTTAATCATGCAGCCAATCATTTAAATTTAACTATTTAAATTTAAATACAAACCCAACAGAGTGAGATTTACGCACCTTTTCTTTAATTTGCAATACATCTCAAAATTGTCTTGGTTTCCTCAATTTTTGACCTTGTATAAATATTTATACAGTTTATTATCATTTGAACTAATCAATTACCACTTAATAAATTTAATTAACCAAAAAAAATGTAATTTAAACTATTTCTCTTTAAATAAATTATTTTTAGTGATTAAGATAATTAAATGAACCAGTTAAACAAATAAATTTCCTTAATACTTTGCTTTTAAAATAAGTTAGTCAATTTAAAATGTGTGCATGTATATCTATTTCCCTTTTAAAAACTAAAAATAGCCTATATACATTTTAAAAATCAAATTTGTAACCCTTCAACATTTTTTTTTTAGTTCCTACTATAGATAAATTCCAAAATCTCCCTGTATAAAAGTTCCCTATTTATCTTCAACAGAAATAGGCATGCGTGTAGATATACATATTTACTTTTATTAAATCAAGCATAATCGAAGAAAAAGGAAAAAAACGAATAACTCACCGCCACTGCTCGACATTGATTTCTACAAACGGCCCCTGACATCGTTCGCAACTCCCAAACAAAAACCCTAACTCGCAAATCACCACAGCTGCAAACCCTAGCATCGATCTGCCTCCAGTTCGAGAAGGTCAGCCACTATTCCACTCGAAGATGTCGCCTCGTCGAACTCGTACTGCGAGGCCTCTCCATGACGCACGAACGTGACCGTGCACAAGCCTTCCCCTTCCTCGCTCGAATGAATTCGAATCGCGGCCTTGAGTCACGATTTCACGAAATTGAACGACTTCGATTTTCCCCCCTTTTTCGATTCTTCAAGATTTTGAACTTGAGGGCTGCGGCCATTGATTTAATTTGTTTTTCCGATTTCTATTGATATTAAGAGTGAAGACTTCGTCCATGATTTCGTTGAGAAATTTAACTTAATTTTTTTTTCATGCGTTCGATTTCTGCTGAAGATTAAGAGGATGGAGATAAATATCAATTTACGGAAGCTTCTCGAGTACGCGTTTATTAAATGATTAAATATTGAAAATCTCGTGTTGATAACGCGAAATCCCAAACCCCGAATCAGTCATGCCGATACACATTTATAAGGTTTTATCTGCATTCCGAATAGAATGGAACGTGTTTCGAAAGCCAAATCGATCATATGCGCGAGTTACGGAAGTAAACGATAAATTTTAAATTAAATCGATTAAAATATTTTCTAAGCGTTTTGAGCCGCCAGGGTCAAATGACAACTCTGATTGCTACAAAAATTGAAATTCGATAATAACTAGTATTACGGATCCAATGGAACTGGTTCCGTCGAATTCCGCTACTATGCCTCGGAAGGCTATTTTTAAATATCGATTTAAACGATATATTATTAAAATTGAACAAATCACCTTGAAATTCAATTCCAACCATTCTATCATCTTCAGTAACATCATTATAAGTTTTACAAGCCTTCAAATTTATTTTTAACAGGCTTAAAATTCCACTTTCAACATCTTAACCAATTTCGAATTATATAATTCAATAACTTAATTATCAAGTAAATATTAATGTTTGGAATTCAAGTTAATATTAACCTTTAAATATTTAAAATCGATTAATTATTCCATTCTAAATTGTTTAAAATTCCGAGTCGTCACATTAATAAGATTAATAAAATAACATAAGTATAAACGTATGTATACAAGAAATTTTTTGAAATTAATAAATTTCAATAAAATTATTTAATTGAATAAATTAATTAAAGGTTATATAGTTAAATAAAATACATGTATATATGATATATGTGTGTTACACTACAAAGGTTATAGTATGCACTATAAATGTTATAGTAGATACGTCCAATATAAAAGTTATATTGGAATACTAATTTAAAATTAATTAAAGAGTTGACTGATTAAAATTAATTAGATAAGGTTTATTAATTATATATTATACGTAAGAATATCATATAAGTAATATAAAATATAAAAGTTATATTAGAATAAAACTTAAATGATATGTGTATAAACTAAATGTGGAACATTAAAGAAACCCAAATAGACTTGAGAAATAAATACATATGTAAATGTACATATATCATAATTTCTGATGTGTCTGACACTCGAATCGTTGGGGTATTTCATAAAAAAAAATTATTCTATAAGTCGATATCATTCAATATAATGTTGTCCTCTACCATATATATATTAATAAATTACTTAAATACTTCTTAGTCGTTGAGCAAACTCAAGCTAGAGATATTATGCATAGTATTATTAATATATTGAATAGATGAGGTAAGATAACTATATGTATTTGTTGAGAAAACTCAAGGTACATATACTATGCTTAGGCCATCACGATATGGTAGGTATGAATGAGTAATCTCTTTCGATTTGTTGAGCAAACCCAAGGTTAAAATGAGATTAGAACAAGGAAAAATGGGTTAGGAGTTGTTTATGAAACAACCGATAAGGTGTTATCCATTGTTTGTGGAGCTATGATTTGTTGAGCAAACTCAAGGTCAAAACACCAAAAAAAATGAGTCATAACACCCACTTGTGAAGTTATGAGACTTCTATGTTTCATCTTAGGGTTTGGAGAAATATAAAAGACTAGTGTGACCTTATTAGAAAAATGAAATGGTAATATTTAACCTTTCTAATATTATAAGATCATATGCTATATAATGTTATAATTATCTAAAATGATAAATTTGTCCATTTAATATGATTGATAAAACATTTGTCAATTAATGTATATAAACAAACTAAATTGAAAGTTGACAAATAGAAATATAATATATATACTTACTAATAATTCTAATCGCATTTTATATAATGTTTCTATACCCACGCAAGTGACCAATTTCAACTACTTAATATATTTGTAAGTTGGTCACTTATATGTTTATTTGGTTTAGACCATGTATTGCATTTTATGAGGTTTTGAACTCAGAATGCAATTCAAGACTATGTATATTTGATACATGTACTTTCACATATAAATGTTATATAGTGAACAGTCATAGTTTGTAGGGTACAATATTTTGATGAAGTTAGTTCATTCAAAGTAAGCCAATAAACAGTATTTTAAGATCATGTATTCAACTTGAATGATTTCAAAAGGATCATATTGTGTTAATGTAACACAAGACCATAAACTACGAGATACATCTCAAATTCGATCATTGAAATGTCATCTTGATTGGTTTACATAAAGTGTAACATATTTGATGTCTTAAATGTTAAGCATAATCGAATGCGCTTTTGTAAAAGGTTTGTCATGATATTGTAGTAAGGTTTTCTTTTGAATAGTTTGACCATTTGAAAGAAAACCGAATGTATAAGAATAGATGTAATTTAAGATAAAGTTGAAATGAAGAGAATGAATAGTTACTTTGCTTCATAAGGAAACATTAGAAACAAGAATTGTAATAATAACCGATATTTAATATTGGAATATGAAATATGATTTTTATTTCAAAAAGTATTTTCATATATAAAATTGTTTTCTATAACATTTATTTCTTTAAGTTCAAGATATTTCACCAAAGAACTCTCCTGTTTAAACTAGCTGCAGCATATGAAATAAGTAAACAATATTAACAAAATTAAGTGAATGGTGGACCTTTAAATTTAGTATTCTATTATAGTAATAACAGGGATAGTAGAAGCATGCCATATAGCACCTAATGATTGCATCAAATTACGAAAATTATTTTCATAAAATGTACCGAACATTACTAGTGAAATAATATTTGTTTTTGGTATTGACTGAAAAATAGATATAACTATGTTTCAATATGAGTATTATGAATATTCATTACGAAATAGAACTATATTATGGAATTTGTTTTCATGGTAAAAGTGATGCAACAAAAATACATATGTATCTAATATTATTTACAGTTGTTTTGGAATATAGACTAAGCCGTAGTTTTGAGAAATAATTTTACTATACGATTATGAATCATATGATACAGGTTAACTATATCTCCAAAAATTAATGGTTATGCACCTACTCAGTGGGAGCATCATAAGAGTTGATGAACTCTTTGAATTAATACATATTGATGTATGCAATCACAAGTCTATTAGTACCAAAAGGGTTCCACGTACTTTGTTATATTCATCAATAATTTATTACCAACATGAACATGTGTATTAGATATATACATAGTAAATTTGTGATAAAATCGATGAGTATAAAAGAAAAGTAAATAAAATAACATGCAATAGAATAAAATGATTTGATTTGGTCAAATAAGTGAGTACATTGGAAAGAGTTCCAAATGTACCTAAAAACGTATATGGATTCAATCGCAAAATCACTCCTCCATGTGATACATAATGATGCATCGATAAGGAGTAATCAAACATTGTTGGACAATTTATGGTTAATTGTGAGTGAATTTGAGTGGCTATAAGGTCATGTACTTACAATTAGTATAGAAGGTTGATGTTATTTCATCTAAATAATGATTTACAAAATCATATAAGATAAGGGTTTGTATGAAATCCTAGCATATCCTAGACCGAGGAATTAGCAAGTTGTGTTAGTCGAAAGATTGCACGTAATAATTGTTTATGAGGGATCTTGTATGAATCTCCAAAAAAAATTTTGGAAATTTATGTCGTCAAATGACATATTTATGTTTTGAACGTAATTTTTCTAAACTAAAATCAGTTTCATAAATAAAAAGGTTCATAAAGCATTTACGAATCCTTATTCTATTTGCATTAAGAAACAATTGTTGTTTCAAGATATATCAACTTCATTGTGAAGGAATTTCTTTGAGAAATTTTTGGTAGTTAAATGGAATTGGATCCGATCCACAGATAGAACTGATTATATGAGATGAAGTGAAATTAACTTGTTGAATATGCGCTTATATGTTTTTGTTTGATGATATAAACATATATATTCATTTAAATGTATTTGGTAATGTACTATTTTGTTTTTCATAGATTAAATAAATATTTGTTGAATAAAATAAATTACACAGAATTTGAATTTGAATTCAAACAGAATAAGTTACACAGATTTTGAATACACAGATTTTGAATTCAAACAGAAATTTTATTCAAACAAATATTTATTACAATCTTGAATAGTACAAATTCATGCTCTCACTATACATATACATTTTTGATTACATCACGATTACATCACATATATTTTTACATTGATAACCTCACTACATATCACTCACGCTCGTATTTTGTCTTCAACTGCATTCCAGTTTGAATCCAGCATCTGAGCAATCTGCAAAAATATTCACTAACGCAGTAAAATTGAAAAAGAAATATTTTTGCAATATAAAATGAAATACGATTTTTGAATATATGATTTGCCTCAGTTATTTGGGTTGTTCGTCATCATTCACACTTGATTTCATCACAAAGTAGTGCACATAGATATTACAGGGACAGGTAGCCATAAGTGGCTGCAATACACACGTGTACATTCATACACGTGTGCACTGCCTCGCCAACGCGTGTGCGCAGCCAACAAGAGCAAGTGTACAACAGTGTCAAGTTGCAAACAGTTCAAAGCTTCGACAAATCACAACAGACCAATTCCAAATGACTCAGTGAAGTCAAAGTATGCAACTACGTGACATAAATGCAACTACAACGATGCAAGCGAAGAACCAAAGTCAGTGGCAAGCTTCAAACTGCATCAATGCAAAATGGAATGAATGCAACATGGACTGCGCAAAATCAAGACAACATCAAACAGCAACAGTGAAGACTGCATAAGTGATACAAGTCAGAGCAACAAAATCATCACAATGAACACCACTGACCAGTGAATACAACGTCAAGTTCAGACCAAACATTCGAAGACATGAATGCAACAAAGTTCAAAAGTGCATCAAAGGCAGTTCAATGTGGATAGCAACAGCAAAAAGGGACTGCAACAAACATGTATGGAGCATCAAGTCAGTGGTGAAGTAAACAACAATGTCGAGCTCACTGCAACTCAAGATTACAGGGCAGTGGACAGTACAAGCCTGCAGAATGCAAATGGACTCGACCAAGTATACAAGTGCTACAAGCAGAAATGTGCAACTGCAGGTGAACAAATATGCATATACCAGTGATGCAACTTAAGCCAAATCATTTACAACATGTACACAGCAAAGACAAATGAATCAACAATGCTTGAAGACTGCAGCATAAAGTAAAAGACCAATATATATGCACAGAAGCAACTACTATAATGCAACAGTGTAGCAGTGCAAATCACCAAATGAAGACCACAAATATGTCAACTACATGAAGCAACAGTCAGACCAAAAGGCTACATGAAGTATGCAAGTTCAACCTCTTCATTAAACAACTCAAGACCAAGCTGCAAACATTCAAAAGTGCCAACAAAGAATGCAAGCTCGACCAACATAATGAATACTGCAGTGCAGCCCAAAGAAATGTCACCAAGAACATATGAACAGAGTACATGCATGAAGCATGAAATCACAAGTTACAAACATCAAGTCAGGCATGAAGACAATGCCAACAACAAAGACCACAAAAGAAATGCCATCAGACATGACCAAAGAGAAGTAGTGCAAGCATATGAAATGAGAACTCAGTGATATATGCAACAAGTTCAGATAAACAAGCCAGAGCCACCAAAGTGCAGAGCAACTACAAAGTGGCAGCAGTAAAGATAACATAGCAGAAATGACCAATGTACAACAATGCATCAGTAACCAAACTGCAAGACCTCAAGTGACATGGTGAAGCAGTATTAAACCATAGTTACTAGCATATAAAATCATCAATACAATGCAGACACAAGTCAGTTGCAACATGAAACAAGACATGAAGACAGTTCGAAGAAGACTACAATATCAAGTACATGAAGACCAACGTCACAGTAAACATGCAGGTGAACAGAAGATAGTGAGCATATACTTTTGTATAAAATGCAAGGTTCAGGTCTACAGAATGGGGATGAACTCAACCGAGTACAGTATGCACAGAATACAATTCGAAGCAAGTTGTTGCCGAATGAAAAAGTCAGCAATAAAATACCAGAGATTACAAGTAGACCAAGTCCAATTCGAATTCATGAAAGTATCAAATTCGTATCATTATTCTTTGAAATAGTCAGCAAAATTAGAAAGGGAAAGTTTCTGTTTTCTTTATACAAAAAGAATCGAACGTGCAAAAGTTAAAGCCGTGTGACTCAAGGCAATCGAACGCTACGGAATAGAAGCCGTGCGTATCAAAGTTGCAACAAATCAGGAAAGTGATGAAGTCGCAAGTGAATACGAACGAATCAATTGATTCGAATTCATATAAATACAAACCCCATGCTATCATCATCGGCATCGAGATATAGAGTCAAGCAAATCATTAAAACCAGCAACGAAAAGAAATAACATACCGAATCATCAACAACTCGATCATCAGAGAACGAACTGTCAATGCAAATCGATCACCAGAGAATGAGCTAGCAACAAGAATCAATTATCAGAGAACAAGCGACGCAAGCCATCGGTCACAAATCAGAGAATCGATCATCAGAACGAAGCCCTAATTCGAGAAAGAAGCCGAAGCCCTAATTCGACAAAGAAAGGCCGACATATTTGCAAGCAAAAGAAGGAACGGGTCAAAGCCAAAGTGGATCGGGTTAAAAAAAAACAAGGGGCCGGCCTTGTTAATTATAAAAGGGCTTAAGTTTTTTTTTTCAATTAATAAAGGGGTTTTTTAGTTATTTTATTTTGAGCAAAAATTACGCATTCAAGTTGTAGTTTAATTTTTGCTCCGGTTTTAATTTTGAAGTTTGTTTTTCTTTTCGAGTCGAAGAATTTGTAAATCACCACCTAGGGATTAGGTAGTGTCAGATTGTCTATTTAGAATTAGTTCAGTGAGCAGGGAGTGCGAGTTTGCAAAGCTCTATAGGCGGGAGCAGTGTTTGCGAGTGAGCGAAACTCTATAGGCGGGAGCAGGGTGTGCGAGTCTAGTAGAGTGTTTGTGAGCGGGAGCAAAAGGGTCTGCGAGTCTAGTAGAGTGTTTGTAAGCGTGATACTGTTTAATTCTAATAGAAATCTGGGAATTCAGCAGTAGGCAGGGGTTGCCGAAGCTGGGTAAATTTTGTGTGTGATTTACTTTTCAGCATATTTATTTCTGCAATTATATTTCTGTGTTTAATTTGAGAAAATTTGCTATAACCCTATTCACCCCCCCCCCCCCCCCTCTAGGGTTAATCTAGATCCTACAAGTGGTATCAGAGCCTGGTATTTTTATTTAACTCTAGAGTCATGAATCCATCAAATAATGCTTTTTCTGAGGGGCAATCTATTGTTAGGCCCCCATGTTTAACGGAAATGATTATGCTTACTGGAAAGTTAGGATGAGTATTTATCTTAGTTCCGTTGATTATGATGTTTGGGATATTATTGAAACTGGCTATAAACCTCCCACTATAATCGTTGGTGGTACTGAGACTCCTAAACCTAAGGATAGGTGGGATGCTAACGATAAGAGATTGAAAACAACAAACGCTAAAGCCATGAATGCTTTGATATGTGCTCTTGATAAAAATGAATTTAATAGAATTTCTCATTGTACAACAGCACAGGAAATTTGGCACACTTTGGAGGTGACACACGAAGGAACTTCTCAAGTCAAGGAGTCTCGTCTAGCCCTATTCAGCAATGAATACGAGAACTTTGTGATGGATAAAGGCGAGAGCATAAAGGACATGTTTGGACGCTTTTCAACTTTGGTGTACAACGCTAGAGCACTTGGGAAGGTATTCACTGAGGTAGAGCTTGTGAGGAAGATACTACGAGTTTTACCAATGAACTTTGAGGCAAAAGTCACAGCAATCCAAGAATCGAAAGATTTGAGTAAACTAAGCATGGAGGAGTTGATTGGAAACTTGATGACATACGAGCTTGAGCTAAAAGCAAAGGAAGAGCGCAACAACTCAGAACCAAAGAAGAAGACGATTGCCTTAAAGAGAAAAGAAGAAAGCGATGAAGAAGATCCAATTGAAGAGCTTGCAATGGCTGTCAATAATCTTAGAAGATGGTCTAGATTCAAGCCACGCAAGAAGAAAACAAAGGGCAATAGATCAAAAGATTCCGAAAATTCCGATAATGAACTAACGTGTTATAACTGCAATAAGCCTGGCCACATCAAACCAAAATGCCCACTTCTCAAAAACAACAAAGGAAAGAAAAAGGCGAAGAAGGTATTTGCAGCGACTTGGGATGATGAAGAAGGAAAAGAAGCTTCGGATAGCAGCTCAGAGAAGGCTAACTTGTGTCTTATGGCGAAATCAAATTCAGATTCAAGCTCAGAGGAATCTAGTGAGGAAGGTGAGTATTCCTATAGAGATCTTGTTTTTATGTGTTCTGATCTTACTAAAGTAGTTGATGCTCTTGAATCTAAAATTGAAAAACTGAAAACTGATAGGAGTGAACTTGCTCGTAAAAGGTTAGAAACTGAACTTGAAAATATTCAAAACCTAGAATGTAAAAGATGTAAACTTTTAGATTCAGAATTGACAAGACTTAAGAATAACTCTGAGAATCTTGAAAAAGAAAACTTGAATCTTAAGAAAACCATCGACACTAGGAAAAAGGATTTTATAAATCGATGCACCTCACTTGTCACTGAAAATACAACACTAAAAACCAAAGTCCAAAATCTTGAGAAATCTTTGAATAACTTTTCAAGAGGCGAAAAATCTTTCAACATGCTATTGGGAAATCAAATTTTTGCTAACAACAGAAAAGGACTTGGTTTTGGGAAAACACAAGCTGAGGATAATGCAAAAGGGAAAAGTATCTTTGATAAATGTGAAATAATTCAACATCATAGGAACAAGAACACAAAATTTATACAAGTTTGGGTTCTTAAGAATTCTACAAACAAATTTTATGTCTATTGGAACAAGAATAAAAGAACTAAACAAGTTTGGGTTTCAAAGGGTTTGTTTATTCATAATGTTTCTGCCACTAACAATCATGGACCTAGAAATAGGTCACAAAAATCTTTCATCGTGTAGGTGTGGTGGCAGGCTAAGGAACAACAACGGTGTTCTCTGGATTTTGGCTGTTCCAGAAACACAACGGGCAACATAGAAAAGTTCCTTAGCCTAGTATAAAGGTGACAGAATCACAATGGGCAATCACGAGAAATTATCGTAAAGGTAAAACAGGTGAAGGTATATTATGTGTGATAATCTGCACCATATTCTGAATTAAATCAGCCAAAATTGCGATAATGATGTGATGTCTTTAATTCTGACTTATTGATATGATTTTTTTTTGACTTGTTCTTACCTTGATTTGTGCTCAAAAGTAGACCAACCATCCTTTCATCATTGAACTTAATCCGTTTGGTCAAATTATGATGTTGATTGACTGTTGATTACTCATGATGATAGTTGTTCATCCTATGGTTTCTAAGTTTAAAACTATGATATTTGTTTGAGTGTGAACATTGCTTCATTTCAAATTTCATTCTGAAATAGTTTGTTGAAATTTCACAATCTGGTCTTTGACATCCAACGAGTGAATATTGAGTGAAATTTAAATTCAGATGCAGATTACACTGGTAATATAGTTGATAGAGAAATTACTAGTGTAACGTGATTAATTTTTTGAAACATGCATGTGCTGCATCATTTTTTTTCAAAGAAAATATCTGCATATTTTTCACTTGAAATAATTTTTCATTTAGCAGAATTTTTTTTCTCAAATAACCCCTTCGAGAAAATAATTGTTTGACCATATTTTCAGATTAGTCATTTTTATTTGATTTTAAATGACAAATTTTGACTAATCCGACTCCCTGCTAATTATCAAAAAGATAAATAGTGATTGAAAAGGTGATGAGTGTTGATATTTAACATACATTACTCAAGAGAGTATATTTGGAAAATTCCTTTAGGAATTTAAACAAGAATTATAAAACTTTTTGTTGGGTAAAGATTCCATGACCATTTCTATATCTATCATTATTTCTATCGACCATGGTTTATCAAATATTCAATATAGTTTGTCGATATGTGGTACTATAATCAGGAATCATTTGTTTTTTCATGTCATATTTTTTAAATAAATAAATAAATATCCAAAGTATTCACTCTCATTTAAAAGTCCTCACGGTTATGCATGGGTGAATTACTTGGATTTTTTTATGTGCTTCCATGCTCATTTAAAAGTCCTTACAGTTATGCATGTATGGAACGCATATCAAAATTAATTGCTTAAATAGACAAGTTGATTCTAATCCCATTTAAAAGTCCTCACGGTTATGCGTGGTTAGAAGATACTTGATTTTATTTTTAAAATTAAATTCGAATACTACTAATCTCATTTAAAAGTCCTAACGGTTATGCATGATTAGTAGATATTCAAATTCCTGATATAAATACCACAAGAAGATTCAACTGTATGATTTTATATGAACATCATATCCATCATTTCTAAAAGTGGAATATGCGCCTAACAAGGATAGTTATGGTTTTTGTTTGATTCTTATTGAAGTTTACTATTTATATTCAATTTGAGTTTAATGTTGGATTAATATTGATCACTTAATCTCTATTTTTCTCTAACACTATTATTCTTTTGCTGATAACAAAAGGGGGAGAGAAAAGTTAAGATTTTGTCAAATAGAATCAAGCAGCAAAGGTCAAATAATTTTTCCATATGCATCTAGGCTCATTTGAATATATTTCTATTTGTATGCATATATGTAGGGGGAGCATCATGTAGAGAGGAAGCATTTAAATAGGGGGAGCAATTAGAGTATATAATTGGTCAAATACATTTAACGCGGTCAAAATCTTAAATATATGTTTGTTATCATCAAAAGGGGGAGATTGTTGAATATGCGCTTATATATTTTTGTTTGATGATAATAAACATATATATTCATTTAAATGTATTTGGTAATGTACTATTTTGTTTTTCATAGATTAAATAAATATTTGTTGAATAAAATAAATTACACAGAATTTGAATTTGAATTCAAACAGAATAAGTTACACAGATTTTGAATTCAAACAGAAATTTTATTCAAACAAATATTTATTACAATCTTGAATAGTACAAATTCATGCTCTCACTATACATATACATTTTTGATTACATCACGATTACATCACATATATTTTTACATTGATAACCTCACTACATATCACTCACGCTCGTATTTTGTCTTCAACTGCATTCCAGTTTGAATCCAGCATCTGAGCAATCTGCAAAAATATTCACTAACGCAGTAAAATTGAAAAAGAAATATTTTTGCAATATAAAATGAAATACGATTTTTGAATATATGATTTGCCTCAGTTATTTGGGTTGTTCGTCATCATTCACACTTGATTTCATCACAAAGTAGTGCACATAGATATTACAGGGACAGGTAGCCATAAGTGGCTGCAATACACACGTGTACATTCATACACGTGTGCACTGCCTCGCCAACGCGTGTGCGCAGCCAACAAGAGCAAGTGTACAACAGTGTCAAGTTGCAAACAGTTCAAAGCTTCGACAAATCACAACAGACCAATTCCAAATGACTCAGTGAAGTCAAAGTATGCAACTACGTGACATAAATGCAACTACAACGATGCAAGCGAAGAACCAAAGTCAGTGGCAAGCTTCAAACTGCATCAATGCAAAATGGAATGAATGCAACATGGACTGCGCAAAATCAAGACAACATCAAACAGCAACAGTGAAGACTGCATAAGTGATACAAGTCAGAGCAACAAAATCATCACAATGAACACCACTGACCAGTGAATACAACGTCAAGTTCAGACCAAACATTCGAAGACATGAATGCAACAAAGTTCAAAAGTGCATCAAAGGCAGTTCAATGTGGATAGCAACAGCAAAAAGGGACTGCAACAAACATGTATGGAGCATCAAGTCAGTGGTGAAGTAAACAACAATGTCGAGCTCACTGCAACTCAAGATTACAGGGCAGTGGACAGTACAAGCCTGCAGAATGCAAATGGACTCGACCAAGTATACAAGTGCTACAAGCAGAAATGTGCAACTGCAGGTGAACAAATATGCATATACCAGTGATGCAACTTAAGCCAAATCATTTACAACATGTACACAGCAAAGACAAATGAATCAACAATGCTTGAAGACTGCAGCATAAAGTAAAAGACCAATATATATGCACAGAAGCAACTACTATAATGCAACAGTGTAGCAGTGCAAATCACCAAATGAAGACCACAAATATGTCAACTACATGAAGCAACAGTCAGACCAAAAGGCTACATGAAGTATGCAAGTTCAACCTCTTCATTAAACAACTCAAGACCAAGCTGCAAACATTCAAAAGTGCCAACAAAGAATGCAAGCTCGACCAACATAATGAATACTGCAGTGCAGTCCAAAGAAATGCCACCAAGAACATATGAACAGAGTACATGCATGAAGCATGAAATCACAAGTTACAAACATCAAGTCAGGCATGAAGACAATGCCAATAACAAAGACCACAAAAGAAATGCCATCAGACATGACCAAAGAGAAGTAGTGCAAGCATATGAAATGAGAACTCAGTGATATATGCAACAAGTTCAGATAAACAAGCCAGAGCCACCAAAGTGCAGAGCAACTACAAAGTGGCAGCAGTGAAGATAACATAGCAGAAACGACCAATGTACAACAATGCATCAGTAACCAAACTGCAAGACCTCAAGTGACATGGTGAAGCAGTATTAAACCATAGTTACTAGCATACAAAATCATCAATACAATGCAGACACAAGTCAGTTGCAACATGAAACAAGACATGAAGACAGTTCGAAGAAGACTACAATATCAAGTACATGAAGACCAATGTCACAGTAAACATGCAGGTGAACAGAAGATAGTGAGCATATACTTTTGTATAAAATGCAAGGTTCAGGTCTACAGAATGGGGATGAACTCAACCGAGTATAGTATGCACAGAATACAATTCGAAGCAAGTTGTTGCCGAATGATAAAGTCAACAATAAAATACCAGAGATTACAAGTAGACCAAGTCCAATTCGAATTCATGAAAGTATCAAATTCGTATCATTATTCTTTGAAATAGTCAGCAAAATTAAAAAGGGAAAGTTTCTGTTTTCTTTATACAAAAAGAATCGAACGTGCAAAAGTTAAAGCCATGTGACTCAAGGCAATCGAACGCTACAGAATAGAAGCCGTGCGTATCAAAGTTGCAACAAATCAGGAAAGTGATGAAGTCGCAAGTGAATACGAACAAATCAATTGATTTGAATTCATATAAATACAAACCCCATGCTATCATCATCGGCATCGAGATATAGAGTCAAGCAAATCATTAAAACTAGCAACGAAAAGAAATAACATACCGAATCATCAACAACTCGATCATCAGAGAACGAACTGTCAATGCAAATCGATCACCAGAGAACGAGCTAGCAACAAGAATCAATTATCAGAGAACAAGCGACGCAAGACATCAGTCACAAATCAGAGAATCGATCATCAGAACGAAGCCCTAATTCGAGAAAGAAGCCGAAGCCCTAATTCGACAAAGAAAGGCCGACATTTTACAAGCAAAAGAAGGAACGGGTCAAAGCCAAAGTGGATCGGGTTAAAAAAAAAACAAGGGGCCGGCCTTGTTAATTATAAAAGGGCTTAAGTTTTTTTTTCAATTAATAAAGGGGTTTTTTAGTTATTTTATTTTGAGCAAAAATTACGCATTCAAGTTGTAGTTTAATTTTTGCTCCGGTTTTAATTTTGAAGTTTGTTTTTCTTTTCGAGTCGAAGAATTTGTAAATCACCACCTAGGGATTAGGTAGTGTCAGATTGTCTATTTAGAATTAGTTCAGTGAGCAGGGAGTGCGAGTTTGCAAAGCTCTATAGGCGGGAGCAGTGTTTGCGAGTGAGCGAAACTCTATAGGCGGGAGCAGGGTGTGCGAGTCTAGTAGAGTGTTTGTGAGCGGGAGCAAAAGGGTCTGCGAGTCTAGTAGAGTATTTGTAAGCGTGATACTGTTTAATTCTAATAGAAATCTGGGAATGCAGCAGTAGGCAGGGGTTGCCGAAGCTGGGTAAATTTTGTGTGTGATTTACTTTTCAGCATATTTATTTCTGCAATTATATTTCTGTGTTTAATTTGAGAAAATTTGCTATAACCCTATTCACTCCCCCCCCCCCCCTCTCTAGGGTTAATCTAGATCCTACATAACTAACCTAAATGAACACATAGCATTAGAATGTTTAATAACTATTATCATACATCAAAGAGAAACTATGAGTTTCTCATTACCGTCGAAAATATACATTACCCTCGGTTGTTCAATTAAACCATTAAGATTGTTGACGTTATATGGTATGATGCGCAGATCTGAAAGAATTCCAAGTACGCCATCAATATATGATTTTGGTGGCCGTAACCGAAGAGATGTGATCCATCGGCCGAGATTGTGTCTTTATTGGAAAGACTAACGCGATGGGAATTAAATAAGCAATGTTGATAAGAATAATATCGCAAATTTCAACTGTTGAAATTAGCATAATAGATTCAATATTCAACATGCTCAAGTTGATTCAGATTTACTCACAAAATTATAGCTCGATAAGACTTAGTGTTTAGTACTTATGTATTGAAATAGAAAATTCTAAATAATGATTTAGAGTAAGCCATTTACACATATTAACCAAAAATGTCTCGAAGTCAGTGGGAGCGATATTAGGTTTGTGGATCTTTGGATAAGATCTGAGAAATGATATGAATGTATCATTTTATAAGCATCAAGATTGAATAAGTATTGTGATAGAAATATCAAATAGTTTGTTTTCCAATCAAAGTATACAGGAAGCGTGTGTTCGTAAGATAGAACGTTAAAAGGTACATTGATATTTCAAAACTATAAGTAAACAACATGTTGTTGATTTTAACAATATGCTTGTATTAAGATCAACTTTACTTGTTCTAATACTCAATTTTGGATTTTAAATGATGTCTTTTATGGTGAGTATAAAAGATATAGGGATTGTCCCAAAACGATATATAAGAGCACCCTATTAAAACGAGAACATGTAAGTTGGATTCCCTATGCATTAGCAATAGGAATTATCATATAGGTTATGTTGTGTATGATATTGTGTTTTTTTATTTATTTGATACATGGAGAAAATATAAAATCCAAATTGAAGTCACCAAATGGTTGTTTGAGGTGTTCTCGCATATTTATGAAATACTAGAGAATTGTTTGTAGAAACAATGAACTCGTTATGATGGAACGTTTGGAAACAAACTTTTATAAGTGATATTGAATATAACATGTTGATGATATAGTTCAAGTTAAAATCTTTAATTTGAAAATTTTTCAAAATAAAAGTGATTGTGGTCAATTCAACGAAATGTTGAGAACATTAACTTGAATAGCATTATAATAAACCAATGTATACAGATATAAATGCACAAATTTATAATTGAGTCAAAGGTGATTCCAAATGTTGAGAATCCCATAATATTGTTATAAGATAACAATGTCATAAATTGGTTATGATAGAATTTAATGCCCACTAGAAGTCGAAAGATATACTTTGAATCATTCCACATGATAAAGGCAGTTTATCAGTGTTAGAGAGAGTTAATCGACAAAGTAGATAATTAAAACATAAAAGCATACCCACTCACTAAGGAACTGACCTAATTGGTTTTGAGAAAACTAATTGGAGAAGTAGGAACTAGATTCCATAATTGATCCCAAGTGCAAGTGGGAGATTGATAGAGTTAGGGGTATGCCCTAAGGGCAATTATGTAATCTGTTACAAATGTCTAACTTGTTGACTAATCTTGTTCGAAATAAAAAGTATTTTCTTCCATCTATATACTTGATATAATGTGATTACATTAATTAATTAACTTAATTGAAAGTATATTTAATAGAAAAATCTCTAAATGGTATATTTTGTGATAGTAGTTACAATATGTTGTAACCTTGAGTAATTTATCACAACGAAACAAATATATCATTTAAATGTTCTTAGTCAAAATGCATCGAGACTGGATACCGATGTATCCATTGAGATTGGAGTACGTAATGCTTTGCAAATGTTAGGCAGTGTATTACTCATGACTGTTGAGGGCACCTAGGGGTCACGTACTAATAGTTATTGGATAACTATGGAACAGTTCACTCGACAGTTTTCTGTTGGTTAATATAACCAAGGTCAAACAGAAAATATCGATGTGATATATTTACACAGTTCTCTCGACTTGAGAATAATGTGGATCTTCAATATGAAAGCTCTGCTTTGATTATAGCCAAATCATGGCATGACGTCCATCGAATGACTATAGTTGGGTCGAGTGGATGTATTGGAAGTGAAGCACTATTCAAGAGAGGACTCGTCTCCTCGGTTTTATGCGGTTTGTATCACGGTCAACTCAAGTCAACTCAAAGTCTCCGGCCAAAGCATTTCGGTTAATAATAATTGTTATTAATGAACAAAGGACTTTGTATTTAGACTACAAAATTGAATGTGGATGAGGTTGGAATTTTGACCATTACCAAATTCCATAAGACCAAGGTGATATAGTTTTGACGAAGAGAATTTGTGTAAACAAATGTCACAACCGGGTAATGCTTATTAAAGTAAAATTGGATTTTACTGAAAATGAGTAAGCAAAATATTTGGCCATAGTGTCACACCACCTGCTAAGTGACACGTGAACGTTAACATTAGAATAGTTCGATGTTAATTGCTGTTCAAATTTACACCTAAGAGTTACAGAGCCGAAATTATGAGTTCCCTTAAGATATTAATTTATAATTATTATAACTTAATTAATATTTTATGAAATATTAATTATAAAATTTGAATATGATTTTAGAAATAAATAATGTTATATAATTTATAACAATTATACATATATTGATCGATATACAATGCCGACAAGCAATTAAATTAGATTTAATTGCATAGTATTTTGGCTTGGGCTTAGATAGGTTTAAGGCCCATCATTAGGGCTGCAAAATTTCAGTTTTGGAAAGGTCTACAGGTGACTAAAGCATAGGAAATTGGCTTGGAGATAATGGGTTGAGATAAATAAGAATGGGAAAAAAGGTTTTCCTCGTTTCTCTCTAATACAACCTTATATACATATATATATATATATACACACACACACACGAGTGTTACAACACGCGCTTCGCGCTTGATAATGGTATGTGCTTCGCGCATGAATTGTTTTCCTACAGATTATAGATGGTTAATACATTCAAGAAAAAATGATTTGTACAAATATTTAACCATGTTTTTACATTGAAATAATGTAGTTAATTTAATTTTTTTCTAAGTTGCAACATCTAATTTTTTGTTAGTTTGAATTTTATTTATATTAATAATTAATAAACAACGAATTTGCAAATTATGTTTATTTGTTAGATCCTATTTTTAAGTGTAGAGAGACAATTTGAATTTGTAAAGAAACTTAACTATTAGATCCTATTTTAAAGGGATTTTAAGATTTGTTAATATTTGTATAGGGGCATTTTTGGTAGTTCATACTGACACAAAAAAAGTGTGACACCAAATGCATTACAACTATTAATAAAGATATAAGAAAATGCTAATCTTTTTGGCCGCCATTACCTTCTACATTGCTGGTTAAAACATAGCTCTCGGTCCACTCCAAAATTCTGAAAAATATTTCAGATTAAAATAATACTATTCGATAGTTAGAGGTTAGTGATTCTGGACTTGTAATCTGACGAATCAAGAACGATAAAAGGAAGGGAAGTCATTGCTTCAATGTGGATTCAAAGGAATCATTTAATTGGTAATTTTAATTCACATTACAGTAATTAAATTATATTCTATGATCTTATAATAAGCAGTTTCATATTTGTTTAAATATATTGCTATTATATGTTTAGTTAGGTGAGATTTTTGTATGTAGATGTGGTTGTCACAAATCGGTTTGGCTATGTGCATATTTTTTATTATACTATTTGATTTATGTATAGAAAAATGTTGTTTACTGCACAAAATCAATTTTTGTCATTAATAATTGTTTTATATATATTTATTAATAAATTCATATATATATATATATATATATATATTAGTGTATATTTCTTTCTCATAACAGCGTATATGCATATATATATACACACATATGATTTAAAAAATTTAGTATACTTATTTATATAATATAAATTAAAAAATTCTAAAACTAATTATCATACATATATTCTTATTTTAAATTAACATTTATTGAATTTTTTAATTTTTTATTATATATAAAATAATTATTACATTAAAAATTCAATTTTATATTTTTATAAAATCTTATATCATTTCATAAAAATATAGAAAATTTTTAGGTTATTATTTTTAATAATTAATATTATTTCGATAAAACTGTTTATGATTTATTAAGAATAACAATTTAATTGAAAATACTTCAAATTTTTTTGTAACCTTTCATTCTTGATCCAAGAATTTCTAAAATTTTGAATTTTGAATTTTCATAATATAATATTTTATATTTTATATTATTTTCAAAATTAATGTATTTGTTTTTAAAAATAATAATTCAACTTTGAAAAATCTCCAGAGTTTTTCTATGCTCTATTTTATGATTCTAGATTTTCTAAAATTATAAAATTTGAATTTTCATTAATATATTATTTTTTGTCAATTATTTATGGATGAAAACATTATTTTATTTATAATATATACAAATTAAATACTAAAATTATTATGTTTGCAAGACTAAGTTAATTTTGAATTATAAATAATTTTTAATAATTTTGCTCTCTCTTTCTGTATATATATATAATTGTCTCATTTTCATATATTAAATATAATATATTTATACATATATATGTGTGTGTCTTTGTGTGTGTGTGTGTATTTTGTAAATGCTCATGTTTGGACAACATATATGACATACAAAATGAGCTAATATGACTGTTGCGATGTAAATCCAAACGTCTACATATGGGAATATTATACATTTCACGGATTATTATGTTACACATGCACTCACACATATATGTATATGATATGTTTATGTATAAACTAAATCAAATAAAATTAATCTCATATCTTGATATATTTGAATTTAAATAAAATAAATGATTTTATTTAAATGAAATTAAGAAGTGTTCTAATTCAATTAGAGTTCATAGGCCAAATAAAAGATCCATTGGGGTAAATTTTTTAAAATTCACCCATAACTTCCGTTGCGTGGCTAGTCCAGTTCCAACATTGACAAGGGCCAATAGGTTCATAGTAAGCCCTTAAAAGCAATGTATAAATGAAGATGTCATGAAATCGGGTTCATGGTTAGCCCATGAAAACTATGATTTGATATTGGCAGGGGCCAATAGGTTTGTAGTTAGCCCATGAAAACTATATCTGGATTAAGATATTGACAAAAGTCAATAGGTTCCTAGTCAACCCATGGAAATCAGGATAAGAGAAAAGATAATGGAGTGACCAATAGGTTCAGGAAGAACCTATGAAATAGTAAAGATATTGACAGGGGCTAATAGTTTCTTACTGATACTATGAAAACTATGAAACTAAACAGAGAGTCGATAAACATTTAATCGGTTATTAGTCAGCCCATGAAAACTATTAAATTAATAGTAACCCTAGAAACTATAACTGAGACACTAGTCAAAATGAATGGGGATGGGTAATCCTGAATTGGTTTACTTATTTTGCATATCATCATATTATTTTGAGATGTTTTAACCATTGTGGATGTAGGAGCACGGTATATGATTTTATAAAGATACCAGTGAGGGTAAAACCAATTCCGCTAACCGGCATGGTCTCACTAGATATCTATATGGTTTGAGATAGTAGATTATTATTCTTACCAGGCTTTATGTCTGACTCGAAATTTATATTTTCCCCTTAAATTCTCAGGTACTCAATTGATTTTGAGTAGTTTGAGAGTTGAGGTTTTAAGGTATCTCTTTAGACAAATAAGCTTACGGAGATGTGCAGGAGACATGATGGCTATCTAGAATTCTCTCTTATTTTGATTCCGCTGTGTTGTTGTTGTAATGGCAAAGTTGTTAAATTGCCTATACATACTCCAATCATCCAAACGGGCGTCTTCATATGTCGCTCTTGGCATATATTGTAATAAATATATTTTCTCTAAAATGGTTAATGGTTGTCGTATTATGTAATGAATTTGAAATGTTTTGGAATGGTATATGGAACTTGTTTGATATTTTAAATTTTTTCCATATTCATGTGTTTTTGTGTATCAATGTATCTAACATTACCATATTTGGTCATCAAGGATTAATATGGATGACTGCAGCATCTGTTACCATTAATTTTTGGCCTCCAAGTATGGGATGTTACAAGCAGGGTAGAGATTATAGTGTCTATCCCCATCGACATGGATGACCCAACTTGATTCTTAAAAATAGTGTCACGGCTTGGAATCAAGATGCGATAAGAACTAATTAAATTTCTTCGTGCCAACCTGGATGTGTTCACTTGGACGCATTCCGATATGTGTGGGATATTGCCGGAGATAGCATGTCACACACTTAATACTGATCCTATGTTCACTCCAGTAAGGCAGAAAAAATGCAGTCTGGGTCCGGAATGATCTGTTGCCTGAAGGAAGAGGTGGATAAGCTGTTGGCTAACGGCTTCATCCGCAACGCAGCCTATTCTAAATAGGTATCGAATCCAGTTCCGATTAAGAAGTCCACTGCGAAGTGGCGAACTTATGTTGATTACTCGTACCTAAGCAAAGCCTACCCAAAGGACAATTTCCCATTAACTAGGATTGATCAGCTTGTAGATGGAACTACTAGCCGTGAACTACTCTCATTCATGGATGCCTACTATGGATATAACTAGATTATGATTCATGAACCTGACCAGGAAAATGCTAGATTCATCGCCGATCTTGGATTGTATTGTTACTGAGTAATGTCATTCGGCCTGAAAAATGCCAGTGCAACTTATCAATGGTTGGTGAACATAATGTTCAAGGATCAGATGGAATGAACAATGGAGGTCTACATGTAAGACATGCTAGTCAAATCGTGAGTGTTTGGAAATCATTTAGAAACTCTCTCGGGAATGTTTGAAATTCTTCGAAAGCATGGAATGAAGGTTAACTCACTGAAGTGTTATTTTAGCATAGCTTCTGGGAAAATTCTAGGTTTCATCGTGAATGCTAGGGACATTAAAGCCAATCCTGGGCAAATCACCACCCTATGGAACGTCACATCCCCTACAACCAAAAAGAAATTGCAAAGTCTGAATGGAATGGTTGCACTGCTAAGCCAATTTACTTCCAAAGCAATAGACAAGTGTAAACCATTCTTCGATGCACTAAAGAAGGGCAAGAAGAATTTTGAACATAGTTAGGCCTGCCAGACCGCCTTTGAGGAATTATTGGGACAAATGGAGACCTCGCTATTTTTGTCCAAACATGTGGACGGGGAAGACCAATTCATTTATCTGCCACGTTAACTCATGCCCTGAGCACAACATTGGTACGTGAAGAAGCCAGAATCTAGCGACCCATTGACTACATCAGTAAGCAATTCACTGGAGCCAATAAGAACTATCCGAAGTTGGAAAAATGGTCTATTTTCTGTTGATCGTATCAAGGAAATTATGCCCATACTTCCAAGCTCGCCCTACTAAAGTGTTGATTGATCAACCTTTGAAACGGGTATTATACTGCCCAAAGACATTAGGATGACTTCTTAAATGGAACATTGAGTTGAATCGGTAAGACATCACTTTGCACTACAGAAAGGCAATGAACGGATAGGCATTTGCAAATTTCATAGCTAAGTTCACAATATGAGATGGCAAAGAAGAAAACACTCTAGAGCTAGTGTCACAGTGGAAACTATTTATCGATGGTGCATCAATTAATTTTTTTTAAGAGCTAGAGTCATTCTCGAAACTATTGAAGGACGGTCTATTTGCTACGCTCTAAGGTTGGAGTTCCCTACTACTAGCAACAAGGCAAAGTATGAGGCATTAATAGCAGGACTAAAAATTATGAAGGAATTTGGAATAAAGGTTATGCACATCTACAATGACTCCTGGCTACTTGTCTGCCAGGTGAAAGGGGAATATCACGCAAAGGCGGCAAACCTTGCCCCTTATATGTCAAAGGCATGGGAAATGATGAATGACACTGAACACAATACCATAAATCATATTCTGAGAGAGCAGAATATGAAATCAAATAACCTAGCTAAACTAGGCAGCTCTGGAGAAGCACAGTCAATTGGGCTGGTTCTAGTTGAGACGATGACGGCTCCTAGCATAGATCAGATGGACGTTGATTGGATTCTAGAAACAATAAAGGAAGAGGAATCATGGATTACACCGATTAAAGATTATCTGCTCAAAGGGACACTCCCTGGGGATCAGAATGAGTGGAAGAAGCTTCTTTGAAAGGCGTCATAATTCATACTACAAGAGGGATTGCTTTATAGAGGGTATTCTCCACCCTATTGCTTAGATGCGTAACCAGCAGCGAAGCCAAGGGGGTCCTCCAGGAAGGCAGCTATAGAGACCACTTCAGGGGGTAGGCACTAGCAAAGAAGGTCCTCCGTTATGTATATTTTCTACCATCAGTCAATCGAGATGCACCAGATTACACTAGATGTTGCGATTAGTGCCAGAGATTTGCCAAAATTATGAGAACCCCGTCCATAGATAAATCAAATGGTCAGTTCATGGCCATTTGCAATTTGGGAATTGTCCTAATTGGCATATTACCAATAGCTAAAGGAGTAACCAAATATGCTATTACAGCAGTTGATTACTTCACCAAATGGGCAGAGACGGAACCACTAAGAAAGTAATTGACTTTGTTGCTAAAAACATTATTTGTAGGTTCAAAGTACCACAAAATATCATCATGGATAATGGAACTGAGTTCGAGAGTGCCAAATCAAGAACTTTTGCGAGCGCTTCAAGATTGAGAAGAGCTTCTCCATGGTGGTACACCTACAAGAAAATGGGCAAGTAGAGGCGGAGAACAAAGTTATCAAATCCATCATCAAGAAACAGTTGACAAAAGATAAAGGAAATTGGGTTGATGAACTTTCGCTTGCACTATGGGAATACAGAATAACCCATAAATCGGAGATCGGGCACTTACTTTCGCCTTGCCATATGATTCGGAAGTAAAAGTTCACGTGGAACTGGAAGTCCCCCTCATTTATGACGACAGTTCAATTAAAGTGAGAACGAGCTGCTCCTACTCGATTTTCTCGATCAAATCAAGGAGAAGTGGGAGAAAGCTGAACTAAGGACAACTGCTCACTAGAAAATGGTAGTGCAACACTTCAACTCCAAGGTTCGCAACCGTACCGTCGAAGTGGGATATCTTATCCTAAATGGATTTATCCTCTATGGGAAAACTTAGACTAAATCGAGACTATGTGACCGAGTAGAAACATAGAGATGGAACTTTCAAGCTGAGAACGATTGATAGAATTAAGATTCCACGTGCTTGGAACAGTGACTTGCCGCGGCACTATTTTATTTAGTATTTATTTATGTATTTCCTAATTTCACAAATAAGCCGTCCAAGGACACAGGTGCTATTGTAAATAGGCAGGGATTTTCCTTTCTCTCTTTACTTTATTAATAAAGTTATTCAGTTTCTTGAACCAGTGGAACTTCATTCATGTGGGGTCAGATCGGCTCGAAATCCATTCATTCGCTGCTTGGACTGGTAGAATCGCATTTAAGTATGCTCCATCCATTTTCTTCTTGAACAAATGGAACTGTATTCACGTAAGCAACCTGACGAGTCGATGGAAGCAAATCGACTCAAACAATTAGAATGGTGGGAAAATCGATCCATGCCTTTTGAGAACTGACATTACCCCGACAGCATTAGGAAGGCCCAATCTCCCGTGTACATTCATATGCCACACTTTGTTGCTTGAGCTGATGGAACTGTGCTCAAGCACGCTCCCTTCATTCACAGCTCGAACCAATGGAACTGCATTCGAGTATGCCCCAATCTTTAGCCACTTGAACCAAGGGAAACACGTTTGGCTCAAGTTCAATCTATTTCCTTTGCTTCTTAGATCGATGGAGCCGCATCTAAGTAAGCATCCATTGTTTTGCCACTTGAACCGATGGAACTGCATTCAAGTGCGCCCCATTACTTTCCTTCCTGGACTGATGGAACTATGTCAGAAGTATGCATGTTTTCCTTCACTGCTTGAACCGACGGAACTGAATAATCAGTGTTATCCCAGTAACATTTTCCATTTGTCAAACCTCCTAAGTACCAATGTTTCTTTAGCAACGTCATAAATTTATCGGTTCTAGGATTGGAAGAAACCAGTCCCCGTCTCCAAAAACTCAACATCGCATAGATATTGACAACATTAAAGGAAAATCCAAGGATTTGAGCTATTCATATGTCTTAAGAAACAGACGTAGATATGTATATAGAACCTCAATACCAAACTTGGAAGAAATCAACCGTATCCAAGTTACAAGATGCTCGAAATCAAGCATTTAGGCTACAGGTTCCCGAAGATAGGAGTTGTAATACATTTATAGGAGCTGTAATACATTATAGCTAGAGGCAACAAAAAGTAGCACGGAATACCACGTACCATAACAAATGTTCAAAGTAAGCAGCCCCGTGGAGCAAGGGGTGCACACACTAAAACTTGGATACAATAAGGATTACTCCATAGTTCTGTCACGTCGATCAAAGAATTCTGGCAATCGGAACAGATTTGAGTATAGTTGTAAACTAAATAACTGCAAGTTGCACTATTTACACCATTCAAATGCATTGAATTATAGTAAATGAACACATCAAATATCATATAGATAGTTGGTATATGAACAGGCATAGTATATAGAACATGAAAAGTACACATATGAGATAATAGTAGAAATACTAGTCTTTTCATTGCTTATATCACTTTATGTATAGGATCAAATAACGGGGGCAGCTCTCGTACAATGTAAGCATATTTGGACACTAGAAAGCAAAAGTATAGACTCCACTGACACAACAACAAAAGAAAGGGTACCAAGTACAGACTCTGTTCTTGTACAAAAGACTCAAAATAAGAAGACCACTAAAACCGGCTCCACTAATGCTTGAGCTCTTTACTCTTTTTGTTTTTACCTCCTACTTTGCTACTTGTGCCTAGGCAGATTGAAATCTTCTTCATGCCATGTTTGCTGGTCTCTCCCCTTACAAAGGGAAGAAACCCCTTGATCCTATAGCAACCGCATATTTCTCATTGGGTACCTTCAATGTAATGGTAATGGGAGTTTTGCAGTTCTGCTCCCTTTCTCCTTCTTTACCTCCAATCCTTTCATCTCTTCCTCCAATCTCTCTGCTATTGTCATTTTGTTAGTCAATCCAGACAAGCTGTAATTACCACCTCCTCATCAGCGGATATGAAGACGTCCTCTTGACGATGCAATGCTTTTGTCTTTTCGGAATCAAGCCTAGGCTCGGATTCATAAACTGGGATCGTTCCAGAAACCACTGGGGAAACAGTGGTGGAAGTAGTGAAATTAGTGGTAGCTTCCGAGACCTACGTAGCTAAAGGAGGAGGGAAGAAAGATGCTAACCTACATGTTTGAGGGAAGTGCATAATTTAGAGAAGGACTCTGAAGTAAATCGAATTTCCTGGAGTATCGAAGTGACGAGAGAAATACCTAGTTCGAAGTCAGGTCATGAACTCGAACTTTGAAAGCTTCACCACTAATCCCCATCTCGGAGGGTCGCGCTATGGCTAGAACTGGGTGTGGCTAACCGAAGGCTTCAGATGTCCCATGGGTATAGGAAGCCTCGAAAACGATCACTGTGGATGTCGGGATGGATGATGCTTTCTCTTGAGAAGTAGCAAAAACTGTTTGGTGCTAACTCGAAGATATTGGGCTAGTAAGAGCTTTTGTTGTAGCGTCGATGGATTCCTTCTCCATCTCTTCTCAAAGTATAGCTTTGCCAACATATAGGAATCTATGTCATCGGAAGTAAAATAGTCTATATAGGCTCCTCTTCAAAACACATATCTTTAGTTTGCTCCGACCTAACCAATATCTCCTCCCATACTATGGAAAGTGTTCAGGGGTAGTTGATACCAAGCCATTTCAAGCTCCCCGTATTCAGTACATAGTTAGTGTAGAGGTAGAGCATACTGCCATCCATATCGCTTATCGCATCACTATATTCTTTTCGGAGATCAAAAAGCTTTGCCCTTGTGGGTAAATGATCGATCTCTTTTGGTTGTTTAGCAAAGACAGCTTATTCTTTTTCTTTTACTAGCCATCTATTCTCCTTTCAAAGCCGGGTAAGCTCAGCAGCCTGTTCTGCAATAACGGTGGCATGGCCGGTAATGGTTTGGTCTTGGGACTTAGTAGTCCTCTTGGCTTTAGTGAGCTGCTCTTTTAGTTTCCCAGATTCAATGTGAGAGTCTTTAAGCTGATCTCTGATTACTAAGATCGCTTGGTTATGGGCCCGGTTTGCCTCGACCATTAAATTATCGATAATGGTCTTGCTCTTCAGGGCTACGTCCCTCTTAGCATTCAACTTGGCTATTTCATCATCACAATCTTTTGTTGCCCTGGCATGATCTACTCTCTCAACTCTGAACGAGAGGATCTCTTTGTAGTTGATGTGGTTGACATTCGATAAGGCCTTTATGAGATGTTGAGAATCACATCCAACCTCCAAGTCTTCACGGACTGTATCTAAGTTACCAAGGGAAGTAGTTCTATTTAGTAGCTTTATTGCTTTGTCGAACTTGACCCCCTTCAAGAACAGATTCATCAAAGAAGCCTAAGGCAAGTGTGGAGCGGGAGGAAGTACAAAATTTTCCCTTTAGCCGGAAGAGGTGGAAGCTATTGCAGCAGTCATTTCCCAAGAAGGTGGAATTGTATGAGCCATAGTAGTTTAACATTCAAACGAGGAGGAATAATCGACTACGAGGGCCCATAGCGGTAACGATTGTCACTTTGGCATTTAGGTGCATCGTCAGGGGCACACCACTCTCATCGTCTCTTTTTCTTTTTTTTCCTTCTCATGCCAAGTGGCGACCCCCATCGTCCTTCTTCTTTCTTCTCTCTTCGTCTATCTCATGGCTCTGATAATAAGCCAGAGCAGAAGTTTTACTCTTCTAAGAGCTCGAATCTTCGCGTAAATGGTGATATAGTCCATGTCCCATTGAACCTAAAATAAAAACAAGAATGAAATTAGTACTTAAGCTTAGGAACTTAAAGAAATGTAGAGGTGCATGCTTGTGATTCTAAAGTGAAGTGCGTAGCGCTGATGACCCCTCATTTGCTCTACCAACCGTATCGGCAGGGTTTAAGAGTTAGAGTCTTTTCACCACTACTCCCAAATGCACCTAAGAAAATGTCAATTTTGAAGCTGACCTCGGCTATCATTTCGCAAGTGGAGTTATCCCTATGTTCATCTACATAGATAGTGACATCTCTCATGAAATTAGAAGCAGACATATCTCCCGTGGGGGTTCCAGCAGCTTGACCTCCGATAAACTGTGGAGCCTCGATGGCAGGTTGTTCTTTAAGAGAAGAAATTGGGGTTTCGAGGTTTGATGCCTTAGTAGTTAACAATTCCGGAGAAGGAAGTCGAGGAAGATCAGCATTCATTACTAATGACTTACCGAAAGATTCATCTCATTCTATAGAGATGCAAAAGTCGCCATCGTCACCATCCAAGCATTCTTCCTCTCCTTCCTTGACCACATGTTGCTTCACATCTCTTCTTTGATATGTTTTTGTCTTCTTCTAAAAGGATCAAAGAAATCTTCTGGTCCCCATTCCTATCCTCCGTAATGTCCTCTCCAGAGGGTAAGTCCATATCAGCTCTGGAAATCTCCTCGAGCAGTGCATCCTCTGATGAACCAGCCATTTTTTCTTGAGCCTCCTTGATAGTGCCACAAACATGATCAAAAGAATGAGTGTGTTTTCTAGGGCTACTTGACATTGACGGCTCATCATCCAAAGCAAATCTATTAGGATGAAGTAAACCAAATTGCCAGAGGTGTTCATTTGTTAGGAGAAACTCTATTGTATGCTCAGAAGCTGTCACAGTCTTGAGAATTTCTAGCATCTTGTCAAGTTCATCGTTGTATTCCCTCTTCAGTATAACTACACTAAACACAATAGGATAAGAAGCAAACAATATTGGAAAACCAATTGAAATAGAAAAGTTAGGGAATCATGACTCACTTCTAGATAGCCGTAAGTGGTTGAAGCCTTTTGGACACCTAACGAAGAAATACTCGATCTTGAAAGCCAAAAGTTAATTACGAAGGTCTGATATTAGCTTACATCCCCTCTGAGCTTCGATAGTTAAAAAAGATGGGCAGTCATACAAAAGGAATACGAACTCATTTAGCATTGGGGGACGCCCGAGATTTCTCATCAATAGAATATATAGAGAAGCCAAGAGCGTACAACCGTTGGAATGGATTTAAAATGGTGCCAATCTAAAGTCTTAAAGCACCATGGACAAAAATCGGCTGAATGGTGGTTCAACACCACTCAAGCGCATGTGCTAGTTGCAAACAGTAAAATCTTTTTGTGGGTAATGAGCAAATTCAACTTGAGTGGGCAGACGAACTTCATTCTCAAGGTTTTCATGCTGCAGGCATATATTCCCAAGTATTTTAGCTGTTAGGATTGTGGCACTTGCTCTAGAGGTTTGGTTAGAATTTTCCGTCTAGGAGGCATTGGTTATGTACGGGTCCGACAGGACCTATTGGGATATAGAAATCAGTAGGTATGGGTTGGCTTAATCCCACAGGGATAAATGGAGGAGCTAGGGCAGCAGTCGTTGATTCTGCTCCCAAAGACGAGGACGCTCCATCGATGGACTTGTGGCATGCTAATTGACGCGTCATTCTAGATAATAAAACTCTTTGATGACAGTCAAGTACACTTTGTTTCTAACTAGAGTTCCTATATGGTAAACACTAGTGATCTAAGGGAAGTTGGCATGTGTTGACAAATAAAATTCCAAGTATTGACTAGGGCAGATGCACTGTGTTACCAATGTGGAATGAGTCTGGTGACCTGAACGCTATGAATGGTCATACCATGTAGATAGCTCGCTTGAATTAGAAAAAATGATCTGTATTGTCCTTTGAAATAATCTTACTTGTATTTACTCGTTATCGATCAACAATCGATTATAGATCTATCATTTGGAGTGACATGGAAAGTTCTTTCTTTTTTAGGGACACTAGATGTGGAAAAATGCAATGCAATATAGCTATCTGATGTAATTCGAATCTACGACAAACTGTCGTATCATAGTTGATTAACTGATCTAGCCCAGTCAATTTTGTGAATAGAGATGTCAAAATTAGGATATATTTTTTTTATCAAGTCAAAAAACATCCAACATGAGATCAAATTCTAGCTCCACAACTGGCTAATTATGTTCAATTTCGTCCATCTCCATTTCCAAATTGCAATTAACTAGAACAAATAAGTAACTTCGCTACAGTTAAAGCACGAATCGCCATCATCAACATTAACCTTCGAATCAAGACAAGCAAACATGATGCAAAATTAATTTAGGTTTTGATTGATTCGGGTCCGGATCTACACATGGGCGGATGTAGCAAATGACGATTGGTCCAGGTGATGGCGAGCGAAGCTAGGAGGCGGCGGAGCACGACAACAATGACGGAAGGCAAATGGTGTCGGACCGGGGGCTTGAATCGATGAAGGTAGCACTTAGGTTGGATTTGCTGGGGGAAATGTAAATTCAATTACAAATGAAACAAGTAATGAGTGAGTAAGTGAGAAAGGATACAAGTAAAGAAAGTCCATATGAAAATTCTCCAAGTCCCTAATTCGGCATCGAATTAACAGTCTTAATTCAGTATCCAATTTACATCCTTACCCAGGTCATCTCCAACTCATCACATTGGACCGACCTAAAGCCTTGAGACAATTTCGGAGCAAAGATTGCATCGTTAGTACAAAGAATTGAAAATTTAAATTGGGATTGAGAATGGCTAGCAGATCAGGAGTCAATTAATCGAAAACAACATCATGAGATGGAATCCGACAATCCATTGAAACTCGTAGATGGTAATTCGAAACATGTCTTGTTCCAAATCACACTTTGTTTTCAACAAAAGCATACTCTAGGGGGCGAATGTTAAAAGAGTTTTCAACCCTGCAAAAATCGATAGGAGTTAGAATGTTAATACGAACATGGAACAACGTAAAACATAGCAGTGCCACTCAGAAAGACTAAAGAAAGAACTTATTGAAGTATAAACGAAAAACGAGCTAAGTCCCTAATTCGACCCAAATTTAGGAACCTTAATTCAGTATTGAATATTGATGTTTGACTTTGGCACCTTCATACTTGGCACAAGTGGTCTACTTGTCATCCTATGCATATTCGTGAAGTTCTACAGATTTCCAAAGAGCTTGTCATTAAGAATGAAGACGCGGTGATCCAAATGACAAGATAATCCAAGCCATTCAAGAATACTGATCAAGACTCAACTACGACCTACCACATTGCATGCAGAGAGCATCCAAATGAAGTAAGAAACTCAATATAAAAGAGTATGATCACCTAAGGTCTAAGGATTAGATTCGGTACCGATTTAAGGGTCTTAATTTGGCACCGAATCTAGCTGCTAACTTGGGTGGTCATCATTTTTTTGGCGCTATCTTGGGTTACTTCCTAGACTTCTTTGGTTACGGACTTCTGATCTAATATGGCTACTACCACTATAAATACAAACCTAAGAGCATCTAAGATGGGATTCGGATTCTACCATTACTGCGTGGAAGCCCTGTCATTTCTTCAACTCTTTCTCTACTCCATAGTCACCAAGGCAGTTCATTTTGGTCATTCCAGGACTTAGAATCTGCCTAACACTTGTACTTGTGGCTAACTCTTCTTCAATCACTTTGTTATGAAACTCTATCAAGATCAAATAAATAAGCAAAGTTATAAAGTGAATGTAGGCTTAGTTAACAGCCGAATCACTATAAAAATCCCAATGTTTCGTTTACTTTTCTACTATTCTTTATTATATTTTCTCTGTTCTAACATAGATGATGCTTTCACATCATACTGTAAGGTGTTGATCCATTTTTTGGGTTAACAATGACATCGAAGATAAGTGTAGCTATGATCTGTAAACTTTGTTTTGTTTTCTCCTTATTAGTTCAGTTTTTGCTAACGTTGCTGTGGTATAATCATCATTTTTTGAGCTCCTTAACTCTGATGTGCAAAATTCAAGATGATCCGAAAGATAAATAGAAAATTCTACAAGTTTTATGTTTTTTTTCAGATTTTAAGAAACCATTGGAAAATTACAAATCATTCGAAATATTGTTTGAAAATGGTTTCAGAACTTCTTAACATAACTATAGTAATCTAATCATAAATTGAACATCTTTACTCCGAATTTTGAAATTCTTAAACTTCTGGAAAGCTAACTGATAGCACTAAAACTATATTGTTTTGGGCTTTTGCTGATTCGTTTTGTAGAATATTAAAAATGCAACCGTTTCAGCACATTACTTGAAAAGTATTCTTGATTCACACAAACAAGTTATAACATTTTAGTCATAACTTTTGACCGATTTATCATTGCGATTTCAAACCAATTTTGGTGAATAGCAATTTTGAATGCCTAAATTTTTATGTTCTACACTAAATCAAATTACATACTTAAAGCTTTCAAATAGTGGTTTAAAATGGACTGAATTTTTAAAACCGGAATTTTCAATTGCTTTGGTAGAACTGTAACGTTCACTATTTTTTTTCATGACTAACAATTTATTGGATGGAGAAATGTATGTGTTTTTGTTTGGACATAATTGTTTTTTCCTTTGTCTGATATAAATAGCATTCTGAAAATTTTGAAAATTAATTCAAGCGATGTTGAGAAGTACACAGTCTGCTTGGTTAGCAATATATCATTTTTGTGCAACTAAAGTACAAGTGGCATTGGACATCACATCATTTGAAATCATATTTGACTTTCATGTGACTTTAAAAAATTAGCAAACATCATTGTACAAAACCACATGCAGAAAATAGATTTTCATTTTTGAATTCAGAAAATTTTGAAATATCTTAGAATTTTAATCTAATTGAAAACATTCTTCTTATTTTGGTAAGGGATTTACTCCAGAATAGTTGGTGATGACTGTTTGAACCTTTTGAAGTCTATCAAAATTATTAATAGCGATTGAGAAAATGATGGGCAATGATTTAATTATACTTCTAAGTAGAAGAAGCATATATTAAAAACTCATTAAAAATTTAACAAGTTTTTTAATATTTTTTGAAATTAGTGCATGCACATAATCATTTCTATTACTATCATCCTTCTTACACTTCATACACCAAAAGTTTAATATAGTGTACAGAAGTTGGTATTTTGGAGGATATATGAAATTATGTTCCATTTTTGAAGCAAGAAAATATATTTTTAATGGAATTTAAATTTATATTCCAAAGTGTTGGCTCTCATTTAAAAGTCCTAACAGTTATGTATAGGTGAATAACTTTAATCTCCATATATGTGCTTCCATTCTCATTTAAAAGTCGTCACGGTTATGCATGGATGTTACTCATATACAAGAGAGGGATAAGTATTCAAGTACTTTCTAATCTCATTTAAAAGTCCTCATAATTATGTATGGTCAAAAAATACTTGACATTCTTCTTTAAGTAACTACTAACCTCATTTAAAAGTCCTAAGGGTTATGTATGATTAGAAAGAGGTCAAAAAACTTTTAGAAAGGGAATTGCTACGTATACCACACTACTGTCACTATATTCTTCCCAAATCATAAACCATTCATCACACTAAAGTATAATTTATGTCTATTTAGTAAAACATTATGAATTTGGTTTGATTAATCGGAATTTGCAATACATATTTCTCTCTTGATATGATTTTATCATTTTAATCAAAATTCATCATTATTTAAATTATCATTATTTTTTATGATAATAAAAGGGGGAGAAAGGCTAAGATGTCAGTGGTTGAGTAATGACCATTCTGATATTCCAGAGTTGTTTTTATTATTGAAGAGTTGTTTTCGCAATTATTTTTTCAAATCAATTTTGTATTTATAATCCGCATGCATATGTGAAGAGAAAGTCTAATCGTAGGGGGAATCTAGTTGTAGGGGGAGTATACAAATAGGGCGAGCTTGATCAGAACATCAAACACATTTTCTAGACAAATTTTTTTAACATATGTTTGTTATCATCAAAACAAGGAGATGGTAGAGTATAACGGCTTATGATTTTTTTTTGATGATAATAAACACACACACACACATATATATATATGTATATATGTGTGTATATATATATATATATTTGTTAAATGTATTTGTTATAGTACTATTGCAATATCATAGAATGAAATAAATAAATTAGAATTTCAAATTTTATTCAAACATGTATTTTATTTCATTACAATTTCAAATAGTACACATTTAGTTTCCACTATATTTACACCTTCGAATACAACACTATTTTTTACTCCCATATACAACAAACTCTCATATACATTTCACTCACACTCACTCACTCACACTCGATTTTGTTTTTGATATCTTCTTGCTTCAACTATCTTCTTTCCAGTCATCTCCTCTACCTGTAAAATATACAACGCAATAAAATGGAAAAAGAAACAAACTGAAATTGCAAAAATAAAAATATAATTGGATATGATATTGCCTCAGTTTATGGGTTTGTTTCTTTTCATATTTTAGACAGGGAGCAAAAATAAATGTGCACAAGCAACTTATGATATGCACTGTGTACCATGTGAATTTCACTAGGTTGAACATCGATTAAATTGTAGGAACAAGTGCAAGGTCAAGCCCAAAGGCTCAACATAGTGCAAGTTAAAGTGTACACGAGGTCAAGCCCAAAAAAGGTTGGACTCAACACAAGTGCACATACACAACCAGGCTGCAAGATATGTGCAAGTTCAAAGATTCAAGTGTGCTACAAAAATAAAGCCAGATCAGGGTGGTCAAGTGCACAACCAGGTCCAGTCAAGGTGTGCATCATCAGTTTCAGATACAACCACACATAAGCAAACAAAGGGAAATACACGAGTCGGATACAACAAGAAACATGCATGTGCATACCAGGCTAAAGGGCGGCCAGTAAAAGTGCATGCACACGCAAAACAAAAATTCAACCAGAAATTCAACATATCATCAGAGATCAGACTACAACACAACGACAACTGCATCATCCAGTATCATTGGATTACAAAGAATAACCATAAACTTTATTGACAGATCAATATCCATCATTTGACTTAGACATTTCAAGCATCTTATAAGCGAACAATAATGAAGCATCAACACAACGATGATATACTATTATAACCTTGATTTCAATGACAACAACTATACAAGCACTTGCATTCAATAAACATAGGTATATATATCATCCATATGCAGTAGACTTTCGTGACCATGACTTGAAGACCGACACAAGGATTATTATATGAGTACATTTTGTTAATGTTGTAAATAGATGATATGTACAATCTCCTTGAGTGATCGTTATAAGAATTTGCACATACAAATTACTTAAAAAGGAAGATAACAGAATATACATATGTTAGACGTCTGGTGTAAGTTCCCAGACGTTTGGCAACATGTTTTGGTTTTAAATTTTTAAACAAACCAGACGTCTGGCACAAATGACCAGACGTTTGACCTGGGTAACGACCATTTTTCTTCAAAAGTCTTGCCCTTCAATCGATGAGTTGCATCCTTTTATTTTGGTCATAACTCTTTCTTCTCAAACATTGTAACTCTTGGAATGAAATAGAGTGAACTAAAATTCGTTACTTCTCAAACAAACTCTTCGCCGTCTATAAATAAACATGAAATTGAAAGTTACAAGTAACTTGTCATTTTGAACGTTCTTTCTTTATTTTCTAATATTTCTATGATTTCCAAAAATCACTCAAAAACACAGTTTTATCTCTTCCTTATATCAAAATCTTAAACTACATACTACTCAATGAGATTATAGGAAGAAGCCGTACTTGTAGTCAAAATCAATGTTTCATAGAACACACATTTGTCAAAGAAATACTCTTGTATAAAAGTCTATTCCTTCGGGTAAAGCGAGGGCAATTGGTTAGTGAATTTCCGGAGGGGAGCTTCGGGATTGGACGTAGGACGGGAGGTCCGAAGTTGTATAAAAACTCTGTTGTGATTACTTTTAATTTTACCTATACTATTACTCTGTGCAATTCATACTATCATACTCGTACTTGTCATATACTATATACATATACCATCCACAGAGACTTTCAATTAGTATCGGAGCAAGATTAGTTCAAATCACAGTAACACGTGTTTGAAAATTGTTAATATGGCAAGTATCTTTCAAGAAGGTCAGTCAATTGCATGTCCTCCACTATTCACCGGATTTAATTATGCATATTGGTCAACCCGAATGAGAATTTTTATGGAAGCAAATGGTTTGGAAATATGGTCGGAAACTCAAATTAAGTATGTAGCACCTGAAACAAATATTAGCACATGGACAGATGCACCAAAAACTACAGCTTCTAATAATGCTAAAGCTATGAATGTACTATTTTGCTCTTTTGATAAAAATGAATTTTCACGTGTTATGTTATGTACTACTGCTTATGATATATAGTGTACTTTACAAGTTACACAAGAAGGTACAACTAAGGTCAAACAAACAAAAATATCAATTTTACAAAATCAATTTTCATCTTTAAAAATGAAACAAAATGAGTCAATTGTTGACATGTATTCAAGGTTTCAAACTATACAACACGATCTTATGGTACTAGGAGTTAAATTTACTGATTTTGATTTAGTATCTTGAATTCTCAACTCTTTAACAATTGAGTGGAAAAGAAAAGTAGTGGCTATCGAAGAAGCTAATGATCTCTCTGTACTCAAAATTGAAGAGTTGATTGGAAATTTAAAGTCATATGAAGCAAATTTGCAGGCCAGAAAGGAACAAAACTATGAAATGAAGAACATAGCATTTCATGCAAGCAATGAAGATTCTAAATTAGATGAAGGTGTAATTGCATTTATTGCCAAGAACTACAACAAATTTAAGAAATTCAAGAAAATGACTAGATTCCAAAATAATGGAAAATCAAACTCATCAAATCAAACCTCGATTAAGTGATTTGGATGTGATCGGTTCGGACATATGAAGGAGGATTGCCCAAAACTCAACATCGAGAAAAGGAAAAATAAGTTTGAGAAGTTTAAGAAAAAGAGAAAGGCACTTTAAGTCACATGGGATGACCCTGACTCTTCCTCTTCATCCGATAGTGACAGTGAAAGTGATACAAAGCAAGCAAATGTATGTTTCATGGCACACACTAATGGGGTATGTCCCAATCTTACTTATGATTAAATTTTAGAAATAAGTATGGAACTCGATGACAAATATAGATAAACTAGAAATTTAAATAAGGAATATGTTGCTAAAATAAATCGATTAGAACTTGAAATAGGGTTGCTAAAAGATGAAAAATCTAATTTAAAAGAAGAATTAGAAAATGCTCAAGAAAAATGTAAGAATCTTTCTATTGAAAATAATTCTTTGTCTTGTGAATTAGGAAAAGTTAAACTAGAAAATAATAAAACTAATAATGAGCGCATTATCTTAAAAGATAATCTAGAAATTTCAAGATCTGAAAATACTTATCATAAAAACAAATTAGATAAAACTACAAATAATGTTACAAAATTTAACAAAGGTAAACAAGACTTGGAGAATTTAAATAAAATTTCCAAGTCATTCAAAAATAGAAATGGAATACGATTTGAGAATAAAACAAAAATTACAAAGTATAGTAAGATTTATACTAAGATAAAACCTTCTTCCAAAAATAAGAAATTAATCATAAATTCAAAAATGATTAAAATATAGGTTCCTAAAACAAATAACAACCTTATTAAACAAAAATATTTAGGTAATTATATGAAAGAAGTGATTCACGATAATAATTACATTTCTAAAGGAACCAAACCATCTTAGGTATGGTTACCCCCACAAACTAACATTTAGGACCAAAAAATAAAATAGGTACCAATTTAAATATTTTTATTTTTTGTAGGTATACAAATACAAAAATAAAGAGAAATTGATATTAGATAGTGGATGCTCCAAGCACATGATGAGAAATTCTCACATGCTATCAAATATAAAATACATTGATGGTGGCACTATAACTTTTGGCGATAATTCAAAAGGGTTCGTCATTGGCATTGGAGAAGTCGTCGGTATCGGTATCTCTAACTCTCCTATTATTTCAAATGTTTTATTAGTAGAAAACCTAAAACATAATCTTCTTAGTATAAGTCAGTTGTGTGATAAAGGGTTTGAAATAAAATTTGAAATGATAAATGTAAAATTTTTGATCAAAGCAAAAATTTACTCTTGGGGCATTTCACTAGAAGGACAAACTTTGTAGTTCAACTGGTTTCTAGGACACACATCTATAGAAAATAATTTCAAGGCCAAAGTCAGCAGAGTAATAACTTTTAAGGATAAAGTCAACAGTCTAACTACTTTCAAGGACATAATTTCATAGGTTTTTAGGCCTTAAAAACTAATTATTTTGCATTTTGTCCTTAAAAGTAATTATTTCAGCTGTGGGTCCTAGAAACTAATTGCACTTACTAAAGAGCCCTTTATGGCTAGTTTCCACTTTAGAAATCGTAATATATATATATATATATATATATATGAACATTAAAAATAATTCGGATTTATGTCTATTTGAAAATCATGATGATCCTTGGATTTGGCACAAATGTTTTTGTCATATAAATTTTAAATGTATCAACAAACTAGCAAAACATGATCTAGTTAGAGGTCAACCTAAAATTAATTACAAAATTAAAAATCTATGTGAGCTTGTCAAATGGGCAAGTTAAAGAAAAGTTCCATCAAACCTAAAGATAAAATATCTACTAAGCAACCATTAGAATTACTTCATTTAGATTTATTTGGACCAACACAAGTACGTAGTATAAATCATAAAAAATATGCGTTCGTAATTGTAGATGATTTTCAAGATATACTTGGACATAATTTGTTAAAACATAAAAGTGACACTTTTGGAATGTTTAAAATCTTTGCAAAACGGATTACTAACTTAATGGATTTAAAAATAAAAAACATACACAATGATCATGTAGGAGAATTCGAAAATGAATTTTTCACTAATTTTTGTAACAAAAAAGGAATTAGTCATAATTTCTCAATTCCACGAACACCACAATAAACTTGTGTAGTTGAAAGGAAAAATATAACTTTACAGGAATGTGCATGAACGCTACTAAATAGTAGTAATCTACCCAAACATTTCTTGACTGGAGCCATTGCCACTGCCTGTCATGTATTAAGTCGTGTCACACTTCGACCTTTGACTAAAAATACATGTTATGAAATATTTTATGGAAGGAAACCAAGTTTCGTATTCCAGAAATTTTGGGTCAAAATGTTTATTTTAAATGCTAAAGATAATATTGGAAAATTTGATCCCAAAACTGACGAAGGAATTTTCATTGGTTATCCAAAACGTGGTAAAGCTTATAGAATTTATAATAAACGAGCAAATATTATAGAAGAAAACTTACATGTGTCTTTTGATGAAAAATTTCCAACAAACTATTAAAGAAGAAGAAATGAAGTTCTAACTCAAAATCAAACTGAAAATAAAAATAATATGAATAATTCATCCTCTGGTAATAATGAACATGTTTTAAGACCACCTACACGAACAATAAAAAATCATCATTTAGACAATATAATTGGAGACTTAAATTCTTGAGTCATTAGAAATAACTTAAATCAAATGAGTCACATTGCTTTTATCTCAAATAAAGAACCTAAAAATTATAAAGAAGCATCTAAAGATGATTTTTGGATCTTAGCAATGTAAGAAGAATTAAATCAGTTTGAATGTAATAATGTATGAGAACTCGATCCTGGACCATTAGATCAATCTGTAATAGGAACAAAATGGGTATTCAAAAACAAAGCAGATGAAAATGGAAATATTATTCGTAACAAAGCAAGATTAGTGGCTCAAGGCTACAACCAAGAAGAGGGAATTGATTATGAAGAGATGTTTGCTCTCGTAGCTCATCTCGAAGCAATTCGTAATCTACTTGCTTTTGTGTGTCATCACAACTTTAAATTATTTCAAATTGATGTTAAGAGTGCCTTCTTAAATGGTTTTATTAAAGAAAAAGCTTTTGTAGAACAACCACCATTATTTATTCATGAAAAATATCCATATCATGTTTTTAAACTAAAAAAGGCTTTATATGGTTTAAAAAAAGCACCACGTGCTTCGTATAATCGACCAAAAACTCATCTACAAAATTCTGGATTTTAAATTGGCAAAGTAGACACTACATTATTTATAAAACATAAAAATAACGATATACTAATTGTACAAATATATGTTGATGACATTATATTTGGATCAACTAGTGAAAGTTTATGTAATGAATTTTTTGAAATAATGAAAAATAAGTTTGAAATATCACACATCGATGAATTAAAAAATTTCCTTGTATTACAAGTAAAACAATTGGACAATAAAATTTTTATAAATTAAGAAAAGTACTGTAAGGATTTACTTAAACGATTCAAAATGGAAAACACTACTATTGAACCAACTCCTATGAGTACAACCTTATATTTTGACAAAGACGAAAATGGAAAAGGCTTTGATCAAAAATTTTATCGTAATATGATAGACTCTTTATTATATTGAACAGCCAGTCGACCCGATATAATGATGAGTGTTTATTTATGTACACATTTTCAAGCTCAACCAAAGGAATCACATCATAGAGCAGCCAAACAAATTTTACGTTATTTATCCAAAACCAGATATTACGGCTCATTCTATCCTAAAGATATGATTTTCGAACTTGTATCGTTTAGCGATGCAGACTTTGGAGGTTGTAAAATGGACAGAAAAGCACAAGTGGTACCTGCCATTTTATCGGTCAATCCTTAGTTTCATGGTTTAGGAAAAGAAAAATTTTGTCTCTCTTTCAACTTGTGAAGCAGAATACATCTCTGCTGCTCTGGCTTGCGCACAAACTAACACTTCACGATTTTGGTAAAAATATAACTTGTTCTCCAATATATTGTGACAATACAAGTGCAATTAATCTTTCTAAGAATCCTACAAATTATTCTCTAACTAAACACATTGATACCAGACATCATTTTCTTAGAGATAACGTAGATAAAGGAGTAATATCTTTAGTTCATTAACACCAACAACCAGATAACAGACATTTTTACAAAACCATTATGTTAAAATCATTTATAGGACTAAGAAGAGAACTTGGAATTATCTAAACTTTAAGAAACACAAGAATAAAATTCAGAATTCTTTTTACCTGTCAACATTAGTGGCTAACAGGTCATCTAATTTCTATACCAAGTTTTTTGCAAACCACTAATATTTTATCAAATAAAACAAACAAATGTTTGAAATAGAAATTCCTACTCTTATATATATATATATATATATATATATATATCAAATTTTTTAACCAAATCACCGTTAAAATTTATTAATACATACCTTTGTAAATAAATATTGAAGTTTTTCAACATATCATCCGAGCATGACTCCACTTACTCTACCATTGATTTTTCATCACCATTTTCAGGTAGTACATACACATCTCCTGCAAAAACAACTCCTAAATCATCTCCATCGCTAAACATTGTTCCTCCACCTACATATCATACAATCTATTCTCCAAAAGGAAAGAAAGCCAAGCATGGTGTTAATCTTCTATAATCCTCTCTTTCTGACAAAGCCGATGAAATCCATCACTATCAAAAAGAGATGGTGGATGTGCAAAGGAAAATGTATTATGAACAAAGACGCCAAGGAGCTCATCTCAATGTTTTGGAGAAATGCATTCTTGCCATATGTTGACATTCTCCTACAAAGGATTGTGTTCATGTACGATCTTCTCGTCTGATCGAAACTCCTCCATGTGCTCATCAAATAACTCCACGTAAACTATGGGGAGAAGGAACATCTAAAGCCAATTCAATACAGTACCTCCTTCTTGGTCTCCGATACGAGCATTAAAAAAGGATACAAAAGAGAAACAAAATTCGTGGGAGAAAAAATAACTCCGTTCTTCTAGGAATCATATTTCATATATATATATATATATATATATATATATATATATATATATATATATATTCTAAGTTGTATGACTCAACCCAATCAAGCATATACCATATATCTTGCTCTTAAACGAAAAGTTATATAATAACAATCCAACAATTTCTAAATACAAACAACATTGTCACTATCCTACCACAACAAGTTGTGATATAGAGCTATAATATTCACCATAATATGCTAGTTCATTCATACTTATGTTTCTAAGAATATTTGTATCAACTATTAATAATAAAATATTTTTGATCAAATAGACGTCTGAAATATCAAATAGATGTCTGCTTATTTACATGCAAAATTGGCACGTTTCAGCTCAGATGTCTGTAACTTCCACTAGACTCTGTATCATGTTTCTGGAAAATTTGAGTAACTCAGTCATACGTCTGGTATTATTCTCAAACGTCTGATCCTAGTTTCTGCCTTAAAATTCCTAAACGACCAGACATCTGATTACCACTACAGACGTTTGACCGTACTCCACAGTCACCTTTTAGCCCCCATCTATAAATCATCATTTTCATTCTTTTACAATTTTTTCACCAAAACCCTAAGCCCCAAACCAATTTGCTTTCTTCTTCCAAAAACTTCAACTCCATGGCACCCAAATCTAAAAAAACCTTTTCCCAAACGCAAAATGACAGGCCAAAGCTCTCAACAACCTTCTCAACAATTTGTAACTAACGAAATCATTAATGACTAGATGGTGGAACCAGATGGTAGATAAAAGCTTCAAGAATTAGAAAAGAAAAGAATTATTGTGGTCCATTTTACCCGCTGAGGAGATTCTTCAACTACGAAATCGATGATTTGGTGAGTGATGCCGAGATACATCTCATTAATTATGATTCTAACTCGGGTCAAATTGATCAATCAACCGTCTTTTTATTCTTCATAAATCTATGTTCACTTCATGCTTGGAACCCCTGTGATCCCGAAAATTGGATGTGGACAAGTGTTTATGGGAAAATTATCAAATTCAACATTGAAATGCTTGGACAAATATTACAATGCTCATATACAAGATTAGATTACAAGATATACCTGACATGAGGTACCAGCCAAGAGATGCAATTACACATCTCATTTGGGAAGATACATGAGAAAATTATTACCAATCTATTTTCGTCCACAAGCTAGACTACTTAATCGAATGCTTGTCGATACCATACTGCCTAGATTTGGTAGTCATGAGCAAGTATATGACCATGCCCATAAAGCTTTATATGCTATTTTTGTTCATACAAAAGTAAACTAGTCTTTATATATTTTTGACCAAATTAAAAGCTTCTAGACACTAATTCGTCAAATACTCATTTATGCTCCATATATTATGCGAATTCTTCGAGTGCACAACGTGCCTTTTTTCTTATCACAATATGAAGAACTTCCTATTAAGGAAAGTGAAATTCGCTTCCTATCTTTAATACATCTTCCTGAAAATCATCCAAGTATTACACCATTTGTTGAATATCAACACCAACAACATCAACCTCAACCCAAATAGTCTACTCTTATACAACCTACCTCTACATCAAGACCCTCTAAATCAAAAGGTTATTACTCTGATTTCGAAATCCAAGAGGCTTGAATTACAGCAGGGAAAGGAGAAAGTATTAGAGATGCAGCACTTTAAAATCAACGTATTCTATCTCTGAATCAAAAAGTCTTGGATAAGAAAGTATCTCGCCTCGAACAATCTTTTTCTACACAAATGACTAAGGTCGAAAAGACTTTAGAAAAGGTCGTCCCAACTTTGGAAAAGGTTTTGCGGAAAGTTCCCGGACGATCATCTTCACTATCTTCATCATCACCGTCTCATACACCACCTCCACCACCTTATGAACATCGATCCAGAACTCGAACAATCGAAGAGCCTTTACAGAGCCATGCTCCTAGAAAAGCTCTAATCACTATGGACATTGACGAAAGTGAAGATTTCTCATGGCCTCCACAAGAAGCCTAACATCACGAACACTTTTCATCTTTTCAAGGACTTTCTATTCAAGAAAATGAAGAATATCATGATCAGTCGCAATGGCAACATAACGACTATGATGACACTGCGTGTCATATTTGGGGTTATTTTTCTTCTCAATAAGTTAGCTATTAATTTTAATTCCTGCTTGTATAGACTATGATAATTTTCTTTCTGATTATTAACATTATGATATTGTCCTATTATTTCATAAAAAAAAATTCGATAATGACAAAGGGGAAGAGGATATATTACAAAAGAAAGGGGGAGCCTCTTATAAAATAAACTGTATAGATGTCATCATCAAAAAGGGGGAGAATGTTAGAACCTCGATTTCGATGATAACAACTATACAAGCACTTGCGTTCAATATACATAGGTATATATATCATCCATATGCATGTAGACTTTCGCGACCAAGACTTGAAGACCGACACAAGGATTATTATATTAGTACATTCTGTTAATGTCGTAAATAGATGATATGGTACAATCTCCTTGAGTAATTGTTACAAGCATTTGCACATACAAATTACTTAAAAGGAAGATAACAGAATATATATGTGTCAGATATCTACCGTATGTTCTCAGACGTCTGGCAACATATTTTTAAACAAACCAGACGTCTGGCACAAATGGCCAGATCCTCTGACCTGGGTAACGACCAATTTTCTCCAAAAGTCATCTTCTTCAATGAAAGAGTTGCATCCTCCTGTTTTGGTCATAACTCTTTCTTCTCAAACATTGTAACTCTTGGAATGAAATAGAGTGAACCAAACGTCGTTACTTCTCAAACAAACTCTTCATCGTCTATAAATAAACATGAAATTGAAAGTTACAATTAATTGTCATTCTAAACTTTCTTTCTTTATTTTCTAATATTTCTGTGATTTTCAAAAAGCACTCAAAAACACACTTTTATCTCTTCCTAATATCAAAAGCTTAAACAACATACTAGTCAAGGAGATTATAGGAAGAAGCTATACTTGTAGTCAAAATCAGTGTTGCATAGAACACGCATTTGTCAAAGAAATACTCTCGTATAAAAGCATATTCCTCTGGCAAAGCGAGGGCATGGTCAGTGTATTTTCGAAGGGGAGTTTCGGGACTGGAGGTAGGACGAGTGGTCTGATCCGGTATAAAAACTCTGGTGTGATTACTTTTAATTTTACCTGAATTAGTACTCTATGCAATTAATACTATCATACATGTACTTGTCATATACTATATACATATACGATCCACGTAGCCTTTCACATACAACCTAGACATCATCACGCAAGCTGCAACATGTGAATCATGCATTCAAGTACCGGGCACAGGTTCATCGATGATCCAACATGTCAACACTAAACTATCATGTCAGATAAAATTACAGGACTCAACAACACACATAGGGACAAACTCATTTGGCACAGGCGAACTACAACTGCCAGCAAACAAATGCATATCAGAAACAGACAATGCGACCGAGCAAGGAACAGAGGACAAATTAATATCATTTATGCGTATTTCAGTAGAAAGATGAACAATTAATTTCAGGCCAAAGCTCAGTTTAACAAGTCAAGGCCAAGATTAACATAGTCAATAGTGTTAAAATATATTTGAGTATATATCAGAGAATTCAACGGTGAACCAGTCAAGTTTTTCATGAAACGTTCAATAAAAAATGTACGGCCGTAGTTTAAAATCGAAATGAAATTGAAAAATTAAAATCCAAGAATTCAAACAGAAATATATGAATTCAATCCCTATAAATAATCCATATCATCATCATCATCAACATTATTGAAGTTGAGTTCGAACAAAATAAAAAGGAGGAAAAATAAAGTATCACGACCAATTTTATCAGCATCCAACTCGACGGCGAAGCGAACGAGATGACTCAAGCAAGGAAATTGATTAACGAAGCAACCAAGGCAAATAAACCCCTTAAATCGATTAATCAGAATAATCGACAACTTCAAAAGGAAACCCTAAATTGAATTGGACAAAGAAAAAGGAATGCGAGCTAAAAGTGAAATGGGGAAGACATTTCTTCTAATTTTATGTAGGTCCCATTTTAATTTTAGGCTGTATTTTTTTTTTAAGGGTTTCTTATTTTTATTGTATTTTGTTTATTAACTTTGTAAAACTTTTGTTTTTGACTAGGTGAGAACTATGAGGTGTAGTTCAAGAATTCACGACTTGAGGTTGAATTGTGGCAGATTTTCAAACGTAGGGTTAGAATTAGCGAGGGTTGTGAGTTTGTAGGGTTTGTAAGCGTTGGATTGTTTAATTTCTAATAGAAATTTTTTTTTTTTTTGAAACTGGGTACTTATATTTACAAAGTAGGCAGCACACAAGTCTGCAAGAATCATCATGGCGCACAGTTTAATATGCCAGAGGCAGGGATCGAACTGCCGACCTTGTCGTCAACAGCCTGGCGTTTTACCACTGCACCAAAGCCTTGGACTCTAATAGAAATTTTAAGGGCAGCTATAGATAGGTTTTGCTGAAGCTGGATAAACTTGTGTGTCGCTTTTATTTCCGCATTTTCTCTGTGCTGCAATTTTTATTATTTGCAAATCTGATATTAACTATTTCATTCGATCCTACACCGTTAATGATCGTGGCTGTAATTTGTCTTTTACTATGCTCAAATCAGCGTATGGTTGTAGACAATAAACAACGAGTTGCTGTTTTTGTTTTAGTTGTTTTGGGGTCCGGGGGAGACGTCAGATGCTACAGATGAAAACGATTGCCCAGCATATGTTACGGGATTAAGTATCAATTAAATATAAAAATTAACTTTACAGTGCTGTTGCTTTTTACCAAACCTTCTAACGATAATCACACCCATGCCCAAATCGTATACGCGATAAATTTGTGCGCAGCGGTGGGCCATGCTTTGTATCTGGCATCGTGTTAAAATAAGGGAGAGAATAATGCTGTGCTATTGGCTCGTTGTTTCATTATTTTGTGTCAAATATTAATATCGAACATCAATCAACTGGATTAAAGAGAGTATTTTCGTAGATAAAAATAGAAAATAGATTCGAGACGGTGGCGGTAGCTCCGATTGTACGAAGTACGAAGCTTCGTATCTCAAAATACACGTATGCCAATCATTATTTGCACAATCTTTTTAATCATGTGCATGCATGTTACAAATCAAAATTAATTCACCTATTTTGTTGCAACTCGACTGCTAAAGTATGCATATACACATAAAAGTGGTACCTTATTGAAAAACTAACATATACTGATCATATATTTGTGAAATTCAAATTTTATACGTATTGTTTAAACCATACGTATAGTACTGTATATAAACAATGCTGAAAAATGCTTTGCAAGTTTGCGTCCGATTGGACCCTATTTATTTGTTTTAAAGAAGGGAAAATTTGCATACGCCTAGTCAAATCAAATTAACTCCTATACAAAAAGCTCAAAAGGTGTGATCAAAATTGAAATGATTGATACAAAAGTTCGTATTGATGTATTGATCAAGTAGAGTTTATTTTTCCAGTCATACAAGCGTCTAGATATATTGAATCCAATATTTTGAGTCCTTGCTTCGAAAGTTTCATTATTTATCTGATAGTTAGCATTAACCAGTGATTGAACATGTTAAATTAATTTAAACTAAAAGATTCGAAAAAATTTGAAGTTAATTTCTTATACAAATTTAACAAACTTTAGGTTATCTCGTGGCACATGATAACATTTTCGATGCCAATCTGCTAATGTTAACAAAATTTTATAATAGCTTTTTTGAGATTTTTGGCATGACTAGTAGAATAGAAGATGATTTGTATAACTAATAAAAACAAATGTCTGTATTGCAGGATTAGCATCAGCTTTACTCTTCGTGTGTGCGTCCACCATATGTACTCAAAATGCATTTATCTTGCTAATATTTGCTATTGGCGGTGGTATGCCAAATCCGTATCACACCAAGAAACTAATCCATAAATAACATTACATTTCTCTTTTATTAACAACACGCAAAATTTTCCTTTTTTAATATTCTTTATAAAAAAATAAATTGAAAAGGCAAAAATAAAAAATCATTAATATTCAAATGCATATTTATTTGTGTTAAAATTGGGATGCAATTTAGAGCTGAGAGTCACCATCAGAATCAGTAGATTATGAATAATGAGTATAATATACAGATTTAAAGCATATTTTGGCTGAAAAATAATGAGCGATACTTTGAATAATCTGATCATATGAGTCACATCTATCAATTTCCATGCATCATCCACAAGCCTTTTTAATCATAATTAATACACACACTTGTAACAATAGAAAAGCATTTTAAGGTATACAATGAATACATTTGCTTGTTGGGAACTTCATGGCCGCCTAAGCAAACGCTTGCTTCATTTACACACTACAAGCTGCAGTAATCTAACGGTTTCTGCATCAAAAAAATTTAAAAACTCTAAACCACATCATGTAATATCATCTTCTGACCCATTTACAAGAAGATCATTAATGCTTCTTTGTAATATGCTAAAACAGTAAAAAGGAAAAACATTCTTCTTGAACTGTGAAATAAAAATCAGAGCAAAATGAAACCAAAAAAAAAAAAATGAGCTGGACGTTAAACAAAACTTGCCAGACTCAAATTAGCCCTATAGCTCAAAAGCAACAAGAGATTCTGAATGTCCTTTCATTGGTACTTAGATAATTGTTAGGCACACGCAACACATCTGTCAATATTCCATTCATAAAATATATTCATTATCTTTCTCATTATATTTAATCCACATTTGTCATTTTGCACCGTAATTTAAAACTCAAATGTTCTATATAACTCACTCACACCATCCTTCGTTTCAAGATAAACTAAAAGATTTTGTTTTTGGAAAGGAATGGGCAACAGTCTTAGATGCTGTATAGCTTGTGTGTTGCCATGCGGAGCCTTGGATTTGATAAGAGTGGTTCATTTAAACGGGCAAGTCGACGTTTACAGTAGGCAGGTGTACGCGAAGGAAATACTGGATGCGAATCCGGGTCATGTTTTGAGCAAACCCTGCTCGCAAGGCGTTTCAAGTAAGATCATGGTTGTGTCTTCCAGTGCAGAGTTGAAGCGTGGCAGCATCTACTTCTTGGTTCCGAATAAGGCTTTGCCTGAGAAAAAATGCAGTAATGTGAAAAGAGAGAGTCCTAAAGCAGTGAAGGAGGTAGAAAGAAGAAGACATGGAAGAAGAAAGAGCGAGGTTGAGCTATGGAGGCCTAATCTTGATAGTATATATGAAGATTAGTTGATTGAATAGATCTTTCTTCTTTGTTTTTATTTTTTTTCTTGAATCTTTAATGCTTTTTTTTTTGGTCTTAAAGATCTCTTTTATGTACATAGATGTGTATTACATGAATGTAAATTTGGCTCTTTGGTGAACAAATTGAACTGGATTTGTAGAAGTCGGCACTTTGCAGCAATAATTACACTTTTTTTAATCTTGGAAATTGACGGAACGCTAACCTGCCAGCACCAAATGTCTTAAGCAGTAGTACAAATCCGAGGTTCGAATCATAATACACCCGGGACTCGAACCCGGAACTAGTTGGATGAAGTAGATCTTTTTTTCTTGTTGCAACAGAGGAAAAAGACCCCTCCTCAAATCGTGTTTGCATTTTTCATTGCGAACGACTTTCGCTATGTATACAGATAAAAAACATACATAAAAGTATAACAATTTTGAATATTCAGGGGAGTTTCAAACTCATTGCCTAGGAACTTATGGCTGATCACCTCACCATTGGAACATATCTTTTTCCGATTTTTTTTCCTTCTACGGTATCATCGGACATCAGTATAAAGTTACACCTTTTTGCTTGAGTGTAAGACTAGTATAAAAAATAGAAGAATCAAATGCAACAAATATACGTTAATAATCAATTATTGATTAGAAAAACAAAACATTCATCTGTCCTCATTGCAGTTTGATTGGATCCGACGCACCGTTCATTACTTTAGCGTACATATTTAATTGGTTGAATAGTTTATTTTTGCGCGTACACATGATTTCCGTAATTTAAGAGCCAGCCAATCCACGAATAAAGAAAAGTAAGACTGATACATCAAGGAACATGCAATTTGGTCATTTTGAAATTCCACTCCAACTTGTTATTGAAACACATTGATAAAAGTGTGAATGAAGATACTGTCCATTTGTTTCTTAGTACTTCTCTAGGAGAGGTTCCAATAAGCACTTGAGCGTTCTTTTGTTACGGACATTTGAAAAATACAAAAAAAAAAAAAAAAAAAAAAAAACAAAAAAAACAAAAAAAATTGTATAACGAAACAAGAATGCATACTAGTTGGATTTGAATTGGTTTTTCCCTTATTTTAAAAACTACCTTCTCATGATGCATACTAGTTGGATTTGCTGCTTCGTGGGCTTAGTTTGATGCCTGCAACATTTATGAACTGAAATGTTTGTTGAATGGGACGAAGTATCAATTACCATTAATTACGATTGACATCCGATGCATCGGGCGTCATTTAATTTGGTCTCCCCAAAGGAACAAATCGACAGACCTCGCCTATGACACGTTGGGCGTGACACCAACTCGGTCTGAACATTTTTTTTTTACTGAAAACGGTACTTTAGGAAGAGTTGTTTGGCTGATATCAACCACTCAAAATACCTTTCAGATACTATAACAACTTGAGGATTAGTTACTTATCCAACATTTTAAATGTTGGATAAGTTACACAATATTCAAAATATACATATTGCTCAAATTTCTCGTTAATATAACAAATTGGTTTGCGACAGTCGAACCCAATCTAAGTCGGCCTGGTACATCCAAGCCAACCAATTCATGCTGGTCCAAACACGATCTGGCCCCAAGACAGCCCATCTACTCAGCTACACTCTATGTTCATGACCGACCGACTCAACTCAACTCAAGGTGGCTTCAACGGCCAATTGTCCAAACAAGACCTAGCTCAAGTACGATTCGACTTTGGCCCGACTTCATCATAGCCTAACGTCAGCCGATTCCAAACAACCCGTCTCGTCATCCCATAGGTGATTGGACACATTCTTGCACATTGGTCCTTTGTAGCACAACTTTCCTCGACAAGCGTCAACAACAAAAGACTCGCCAACGCTACTTAAAAGGAGCTACTCATATGTCTTGCCACATAGACATACAAAGTAAAAGACGATTTATACGGCCAGCCGTGCTATAACGGTAGCAAATCTGCCAAAAGCATGCATACTCCAATAGCATAAGCCAAAATTAAATGCAAAACAGGCGCTTGGTACATAGGGATAATTGACACACTTCTCATCAATACATTCTGCATTACATTTAAAATTGCCTTCGATCAACCCATGCACGACCATACATGCTTCCGACCTCTGTTTTTGTGCAATCTTATCCCTCCATTATTCATCTCAGCTATTATTAACAGCCCATGCCATACAAAATAAAAGCAGTTGAAGGTTGACTTTTATGCTCGGAACGCTAATTTCCAACTAGCAAATCTTTTTAAAACTTTTAAGATTAGCAACTTTTTAATCTTAGATGTGTAATTTCTTGTTATTTTCTTGTAATTCCTTGCAAGGTTTTAAATCTCGTATTTCAGTCACGTCTCGTGTTGAAGAATTTAAAGAACCTATCTCGTATTGGGTGAGATCTCGAACAATATAATTGCATCTCGGCCGTCCATCTCAGATTTATATCTCGGTTTCTAAAATTCATTTTGGAGTTATCGCGGATTGTATATGTCATGTCGAAAATTAGTTTTCATATACCTAAATTTATAATACTAGTCACTACCTTAAGGAAAACACTGTGCACTTACCTTGAATATATCACACGCTTATCATTAGCAATTTAGTATGGAAAAATATCGTTTGTATCATGTCAAATAAATAAATAAATAGATTTCGTGAATAATGTTCAATATAATATCATATGAGATAAAGTAGACGAAACAAACCATAACATATGCACTTTTACTTTGTTTGATCATTCATTTAACTTTCCTACACAATATAATGTCTCATTTCCACCTTTTATGATTTATAATACTGCAAAGGGAAATCTTAATTTTATAACTTCAAATACAAAAGTCTACAAGTAGAACTAAGATATTCTAGTCTGATTATAGTATTGAATTATTAGCAAACAAAATCTTATTAAGTAAATAATAGCATAGATATTTCAAACAAACGTAGAAAATAGAATACATATTACAAACAATTTTTAAACATTTAGTAATATTATAAGAAAAGCAAAAAATGATGTACGAATGAACATGTAATCATCAAATGAAATTAACAAATGAAAGAGAATTCATTTATTGCTTAAAAATAAGCCTTGAGGGAAAAAATTATAGCAGTAAAAACTAAATGAAATCAAATTAGGAATCCATTTGGAACATAAAGTTGAATAAGTCACGCTCAAAATTTATAGCCGCAAAAAATAAAGTTAAGAAAAAAACTCAAGAGAGTACCAAAAAAAGAAAAATGAAATTGCATGTAAATTAATTTTGATCAGAAACCTAAATGAAAATCAAAATGTTAAATACTTACCACAATCGATGTAGATATTATCATCTTCTCACATTTGTCAAGGCTGTAAAATAAGAGATGAAGATTAAATGAAATTTATATAAGAAATAAGGGTTTAAAAAAAAGTACAATTAAGAAGGCATAAATTAAGGTAAAAGATGAGCCAGCCCAATACGAAAAAGAGTTGATTTTTTCCAAAATTCAACAACTCGGTCAATATCTCGCCGTTAAATCTCATCCGAGATACCAGAGGAGATACTAAAATATCGTCCGAGATTTGGGTTAGACGAGATTCAAACGAAATAGCCTATTTCGAATCACCGGGGCTTGAAAACAGATCTCGGCCGAGATCTCGGCCGAGATGAGCGAGATTTAAAACCTTGATTCCTTGTGATTGTAAGAGAGAAACATAGTAAAAATCTTTATAGTGAACGTAGGCAAGCTTGGATGAACTACTATACATCATCGTGTCACTTATTGTAATTTACTTGTCTTCTCCTCGTTTTACATTTTAAGCCTAATGTCAGCAAGTACCATTTGCTTGCACAAACGCATTAATCTAATTTCGAGGTTGGCTAATTTAATAGTTAATATTTTGATGTTAGAAGGAGAGGCACCTCTAAAATCTTGCATTTCTTCAATTTTTCTTCTCCACGCACTCTTTTCATGTTTTATCATGTCAATTCCTAATGGCGAGAATGAACTTATTTACTTTAATGACCATGAAATTAATGGTAACAGGTCATCAATGCTACTAGTTCCATCCCTGAGCTCAATAATGTATGTGACAAAGTATGCTCCAAAATCTGATTAATGTGGGAACACTAGCCCACGAGATAAATAAACCAAGAACGAGGTTGGACGCCCAGAGAACTATGAATTTTGTTCCACCTCCCCCTCTGGTGATTGAACTTACTCCTCTCAAACATGTTCACCCTGACGTTTATGACCTCACGAATGACGCCGATGCTTGGGGTGTTAGTGCATGAAAATGCAGTTGTGGATGTTCATGCCCTTCCAAGAAGACATGTTGTGCATATGCCAAGTCACATTATTAACATTGGTCCGGATATAGCCTCTCGTAGGGAACCAAGGCACAATGCTCTCCTTTAGTAAAATGGTAATCAAGTGCTTACTCTTCCCTTCCACTCTCATATGACCGGCCTCCTGTTGGTTCTTGCACCTACAATCAAGAAACATCCATTCTTAGGTCCAGCTATGTGCAAGCTTCAAGACCAAATACTTCACTAAAAAAAACCCTTGTTATGATGGCTAGTGAGCTAGGAAACATCATACACGGGCTGACTGAGAGTCTTTAGTCATATGTAAACGACTTCAATAAAGAATCCACCACGGATAGGGGTGTGGACAATAATAGCTCGATCGAGGCCCTCTATTTGAGGTCAGATATAAGTCGAGAATGTGAAATGACCATAAAAAGTAGTCGGCTACGTCCACAACTGTCCTCTATCAATAGGCGAATGACATAATAAGGATGAAGGATGCAGATCTTTTTGACAACAATAATGAAACCCAACGTACCACTCAAGCCTATCCTTATGGTAAAACTGAACGATGAGGCAAAGGTCAACAAAACAACGCCAAGAGGCGGGCATAGATTAACACCCAATATAGGTCTAGGTATGCCAACTATGCTGTTTGAACAGGGATATGGAGACAATATATCTCGCGACCCAGGATTGAATGCAATTTCAAAGACCAAACAACACAACAGTTGGAAGAAGGGAGGAACCTGGTGGCACTAGCAAATATTTTCGGTTCCATCAAATCAATGACCACTCCACTAATGAGTGATGGGTGCTCAAAGATGAAATTGAAAGATTAATCTGCGAAGCAAAGCTTTTACTATTCGACATCAAGTGGAATAAAGGACACCTCAAAAATAACCAACCGACACCACCCCCAACAACCCAGAGGAAGTCACTCCTTGGGTCCTCCTATAAACTTGAAGCATCCCCCGTTATGAATGGAGGCAACAATAACGGAGATCGACATGCCATCCTTGGATAACTAGGTGGCGCCCCTTGTCAAATACTAACAAGTGAGGAACTTTCCACTGGTCGAAAGAAAGCTAAAAAGACTCTCTACCCCTCTTCACTAGATGATCATAGATAAAAAGCTCTACAAATAAGTGTGCTCCAGACCACTTCAGTGGTGCATGTTTGAAGGCAAAGCCGACCAGATCGCGGAAGAGCTATATGAAGACTTTTGTAGGGATCATGCCAGGGGCATAGCTTAGCAAAAAGACCGTCCCACAAGGCTACTTTGGCCTACTATGATCATAGATTCAATGGATTACATCAAGAAAGGCGATCAACGTTAATGGTTCGTCATGGATAGTAGAGCCTCTCCTACCCTCCTTTCCCTCATGACTTCTGTAAGGTCGTTCGACAACATAAGGAATTGACTTGAAAGGAAAGGCTTCCTAATGCCAATGGAGGGTACAATCACTCCATGATTGTCATTGACTCTTTCACAAAATAGGTAAAGACCGAGCTCACTAGGGTCACCGCCCCAAGATCTTGAACTTCATTATAAAAAACATTGTCTGTCATTTCGGCCTTTCGAAGATGTAACATCCCATAAAAATTAATAAAAAATAAATTAAATGGATAAATTAATTAAGTAAGATAAGAATAAAACTGACCACAAAAGTTATACCATGTATTCGTGGCGGAATTCTGATCAATTTTCACATATAACGTTCTAAAAATGGAGCTCAAACGAAAAGGTTATGAATATTTAAAGCTTTCAGATTTAAAATAATTTAAATAGAATTCAAATCCAAATAATTAAATAATTCTAAAATTTGAAATTTGAAAGCTAACAGTAACTAGACTTGGGAGTTAAGTAAATGTTAAAAATAACGTTAACGTTAAATAATAATTAAGGAAGAAAGTATATTAAAAAACAATGGCACAAAATCTTTCCAAAATAGCACGTATAGGTTGACCGCCCCCCTTGGACCGTCAACCCCTGGAGGTGGATCAGTGGATAGCGGCGCTTAACCTGTGCTGTTGAGTGGCGGATAAGGTTTTTAGATATTTAATATATCAGATTCTATTTTTATTAGCCGACCTTAATCCAACGATTTTGGTGCATTTCAACCACTATAAATAGGAGCCTAGCCTCCTCACTTTTATTCACAAAATAATTCAGGGCTTTAGCAAGACTCTGTCAGTTTATCTCTTCATAGATTTAGAAAAACTCCATTAGGGTTTCAGGTAAGAAATCCTATGTATCTATTTTGTTTATTTATTTATTTATTTTCCCAAAATTATTCTTTTTCAATTTTCTGAATCTACCATATATATAAATCACTTGCTCTGTGTATGTGTGTATCAAAAAGAAGAAATTTGGTAGAGATTGTTAAAGGAAAGTCAAATCCAAATCCAAAGGAGGCAAAGTTAAGGATATAATATGAGTGGAAATCTTAGCTTTTCTATTTTAGTAGTCGATCTGTATAGTTTGGATATGCCATGGGGAGTTTTTCTTTGCAAAAAATATCATATTATAAACCCTCAAAACTCCTTCAATGCGAAATGTCAATTCTATGTTGGAATCTCAATTGTTTACGTCAAATAATGGAAATAGTGTAGATTTACAATTTTCATAATTTTACCATCTATTCATTTCTTATTCTTTTTCTTTGAATTTGGTTAAATGATTTTGATTTACACAATAGTGCGTAAAGTATGAATTTTGTTCGTAGTTTGCACTGCTTATTCCCACGAATTAAATAGAAATTTCATTGCTTATTTTTATTTAAAAAAGAAGTTGAATAGAGCGTAAAGTTGGAATTGTAAGTTTCTATTATTATTCCAAGTTTCTATTATCATATATTCCATTATTTTGATGCGTTAAGTTGAGTGTAAATTTTTGTTGTGTACAAATTTATTGACTAGAATTTTTGGATATGAATATTGGAATTTTGGTATGGTTGATAATATGCGATAAAACTTGTATAATTATTGAAACAGATTACATTTAAATGCCAGTTTGGGGTGTAAAGTCAACACGCTTTGAAATTACTATACCCGCATGTGTGTATTAGAGTAATTGATGTATAATTACAATGTATAATTGCATATTTAAATAGGTTATTGATTTTACTAAATTCCCCTTAGGCAAGTAATTAATATTAAAGGCGAAATAAGAAAGATCTCTCATAAGGCCTTTATTATGGAAATGGTGTGATGATATATGTAGAGTGTATATAGATTTTGACTAAGTTATAGAGATGCGAGATTAGTCAAAAGCACATGGAAATCTGTCCAACTGATTTGGCTACAAGCAGTGTGACTTTGGAGCTGATGTGAGATATCACCTATAATAAGTAACTACGATGATGCGAGGTTAGTCTCAAATTCTATAGGGTAAATCTACCCAGATAATCTGGCTACTAGTACCTATAAATAGTTAGGCTAATGAGAGACGTCACCATGGAGTACAGATCATAACACAAAGGACCTACTTTAGAGATTGAAGATAACAAGTGGTTGTGTACGGTTCCGCCTCTTCTTTATGTCGGAAGTAGCAAATGGGTGAGATTATGGTTTAGGCATGATAGAGGATATCTTTGGAAATGGCCTGCTTCAATAGGAAGTATTAAGGGACTGAAGAGATTTCATACAACGTCGGTTGGATAGTTACTAATGAGGATTCCGCCTTGGGATTATATGTAGTAAATGATGTCGACTTCCTTAAATAAGGTATCAAACGGTAGAAGTTTGTCTAATTCATATTAAAAGGAATTAAGTGACTTGAATACTATCTCTTACATTGATAGGACATTATTGACGATAGATATTGGTTGTTGGGATGATAGCAAGTTGGCTATGGGCTTATGTTTGAAAAGCCTATTTATTTATGTTTGAGAAAAGCCTTTGGGGTAATATTTGAAAAGTCTTATGATGTAGGTAGAATATGTAACACGTATTCCTATTTAAATTATACTGCCCGGTAACATAGTAAGACTTGAAATTTTTATTCACCAGACATATGTTCTTCTTACTCCCTCCACATTACAACAAAGGTTAGGAAAGACGATAATATTGAAGGCAAAGGCATGGAGTAAGCTTGTAGAAGTCTATCTATTTATGTTATTTTTAGATGTACCCGTTGAAAACTATTGTATTTTAAAAATGATGTGCCATGGACATGTAACAATTATTATTAGTTTTTATGACATTTAAATTTTAAATGAAATGGATATTGTTTTTAACATTAAATTTTATCCTTCCGCTGTGAGTTCTAAATGTGTAGATAAATAGCTCTGTTTATTATACCAACCAACAGCCAGCTTTGGAATGAGTCTTAAGTTTTGATGGATCTTTTCTGGGTCGGAATTTAGGCCAGTTTTAGAGTGGGTTGTTACATTTGGTATCAATGCCTAGGTTATCAGATCAATAAGGATATGTGTATGTATGAGAGGCATACTTGTTATTCTTGATTATTTTTTCAAAAATCCTACTATATATAAACATACATACTTATTTTAAATGTACATAAAAACATCAGGCAGGTCTATACTTCAGCATATAATCCTACCTTTGGAAATGTATGTGGAAAAGATTGTAACTCCAAAGTTAATAAGGCAATAAATATGGAATAAATAGGAAGTTAAAAGAATTTCATAGGATATAAATGGACCGATGAAGAAGGTTAATAGCGTAAATATGGAGAGGTAATGAAGGTCTAATAGGTAAAATTGGAATAAATAAATAAATAACTTTAAAAATTGTCCGTTAGGAAAATGATCGTTTATTACGGACAATTTACATTTATAGAAATAACAGATAAACATGTAAGATAGCAATTAAATACTATAAGGTAAGATATTTGTAAATATCCATAAGTAAAATGTGAAGAAGGAGTGAAATAAGCTTCCATATGAAGGTATATATTAATCATCGTAAGGAGATAACAAGATTTTTAAAGGTTGACTTGGAAAGTTCAAAAGAAGAAACAATTAAAGTCAATTTCTAAGTCCAACCCCATGTGAAAGAATTTGCTAAAAAGGTTTTTGGAAAATTCCTTGAAATGTTTTGATGATTTTTTCAAAGGATCTATTAGGAAATTGTTTTGAAAATGTAAGAAAATTTGGAAACTTATAATTTAAAAAAAAAATTGAGTCAAAAGTATCTAATCAAAATGTTGTTTTGGTAAAAAGGATTTGTCATTTTTGAAGTTCTAGTTTAAAATTAGTTGACTCAAAAAGTTTTCTATTTTTGGAGAAAGGGATTCTTCTTTTTTTTTTTTAAATAAATGTAAAATAGAGCGTAGGTTGGACTTGATGATTTTTCTTTTATTTCATAAAGTCGTAATTAAAAAATTCTTTCTAAAAAGGGGAAATAAATAGAAGTGGAACTTAATTAAATTAAGAAATAGAAAATAGAAGGATAAGAATAACTAGGATAGGAGGAACATCTCCGTATAAGAAAAATATGAAGAATGACAGCTGAAGTAGGAGCCAATTAGTTAAGAGAAATAAATTAAAGTAATATTGGGAGATTAGGATGGAAACAGCATTAGGAATTTGTATAATATAGGATCAATAATCTAGTTAGAAATTAATAGGATAGAATTTAGCCTTATCTACTCCACTTTTCATTGTTTAAGGTTATAGTAGATGTTTTTGAATTTTTTTGCAATTGGATGGTAAATTTGTTGGGATAATTTTGTGAATAGACTGTGGTTTGAAGTCTACTAAAATAATTGTCTTATAAGTAGAAATATTGCATGAGTATAAGTCATAATTTCATGGAGTTGTAAGTGCTGATTTTGAATTTAACGAAATAAGTTTATCTGTATGAAAACAATTTATTGACAATTATTTTGTACGTTGAAGGTTTTTGAGAAGGAAATTATTTTGCTCCTTTATGGGATTAAGCAATTTTTGATTTAATAATAGTTTGGTTAAATAATTGAGTTTTAAATGTTTTGAATTAAAAGTTCAACAAAAAATAAATATTTATTGTACAAAGTCCTTAAAAAGGAAAAGTTGGTTAGAAAAGGAAAATTTTCATGACTCATTTTGGGAACTACGCAATTTTTAAAAATCGGCAAAAAGGTTTCCAAGTTTATATTTCTAAAGGTAAATGTTTCAGATAAGGCACTTTATAAATTGGAAATTATAGTTTTAAGAGTGGTGGGAACTAAATAATTTTTTTATGGAATAGATAGAGACCATTACCTAGGTAAGGCAGTCTAAAGGTTTTAAGATAGGAATAAAATAGGAATAGTATATACAACATGATCTGGAAATCAGTCTCATACATTTAATTATTGAATATTGGTAAAGTTGTGAAGATATTCCAAAATTTATAATTGGGTTGTAAGTTAGGTCACCCTAGTTTAATTGGAATGTGAATTTTTATGTTTGATTCATTTGGAGCGAGTTCCGTTTAAGTTCCATAAATTATTCAACTCCAAAGTGCGTCATTTGAGTTAACAAGGGATATACCAAAAAGGAGAGAGATGTGTAAGATATAGATATTCTTTTCTATAGTTTCACTGTCTATTTCATTAAAAACAAAAGAAATAATTCCTTATAGTTTCAAACGAAGCAAAGATCTCGCTTCGGTAAGTTTATGGAAAATTATAACAGAAATCCTATTTTAGAAGGATATTCACTACAAGAAAAGTGGAACTTTATAACCCCAATAGATAACTCCATATATTTCATAATGTTATTATATTTTTTTAATTTGTTTGATCTTGCGGATAAATCGGCAGTATAACGCTTAGTAAGCGCCCATTTTTTTTCGTGCTTGCCAATTCCCCAAATTACTTTCATTATTTATGCCCTAGCTTCAATAATTTCCTCCCTCTCTACCTCCTCCTTACGCTCATCTAGCTATCAATGGGTCATAATTATATTCCCCCATGAACGGAAGATAAGGGATGACGAGGTGAATTCCGCAGTCCACGAAGTCCGCGATCAATCAAAGCGAAGCACGAGGTCCATGGTTGATCGAAAATAGGATTTCTGTCATTCCAAGCAAAGTCCATGGTTGATCACAAAGGAGTTTCATCCTAGTTCGTCAAGATCGGTTCCCATCTCCTTAGCACGTCGCAGTTGAAAGCATTATTCTTTATCTTGCTCCTTGAAGACGTTCTTGGTAGGTAATGTTGAGTAAAGTCTTTCTAATGATTTCAATCTTATCATTTTATTATTATCGAATAATGTTCTATTGCTTTCAGATCGTAAATGGTATATTGGAGTTACCTAATCAAGTAAGCAATGCCTTTAGGTTGATTTTAGGATTTAAAATTATCGTAAATGTCCTTTGTTTCCTCTAATAATTAGAGTGGCTATGTGATATCCTGGAAGTTGGATCTAATATTGGCACGGCAGGCTAACCAGTAGAATATAAGAAGAAAATTTCAAAACTATTTGTTGCTTGCTTCATTTATTTTTTCAAATTTGTAATTCGGATAATTTCCATTCTTTAATTTTATAACTTTTTGATTTTCTGTGAAGCGCATAGGTGGTAATTGGTGCCCACGACCAGCAACTACTTGGATGCAAAATAAATGTATTATTATTTTGTACTTACCTTCATAAAGAAAGGTGTGTGAGCAGGTTTGAATTTTACTTCTTTGAATAGTCTTTTTTGTTAACTATAAGTTTTAGTTCATAAAGGTACTAATTTGCATATTCTGTTTGAGGCTAAAGGTGGGATGTGCTAAATTTCCTTCTGTTTTCCATATGGTGTGCGGACTTTGTAGTAATATGACATTATCAAATTTTTATATTAATAATTGGACCACAGTAAAACAAAAATATATGTACTTGTGTATGTGTTTATATGCATAAATATGGTCTTTGCATCTTATGTACAAAAGCTAATTGATGAGCTTAGAAGTCCATATATAATATACGTTTCATTAATTTATTAATAGAAATGGAAATATAAGTTATTAAATGCATTAGATTACGTGAAGCTAAATTGAATATTTGTAAATGTGATTGCTTTTCTAGAGCAAATCCATCAAGTTATAAATTTTTACTATAATAAGTAATTAAACTTGCCTAAATTGATGCATGCATGTTTGAACAAAGGACATAAATAACGGGACTCCGCCATTTTTAGTTAAAATAGATGAGTGTACATTTGCATTAATTACTTTCCTCCCTTTATTTTTTATCCTTTTCTATTCCTTTTTTACTTCGAATCCCTATGTACCAAATTAAATTTATCTGTTAATGTTCTTTTGGAAACTTAAACATACTCCATTAACAGAGTGTGCAGGTTATAGATCATTGTTACGTGCACATTTAAGCCATACTGTTACCACATGTAGTTGTTCTTTTTATTAATCGATATGATATTTTCCATTTAACATATAAAGTGCACGAAGTTGCTCACCTTTATTTTTTCTATAGGAAACATCAAGTTAATTAGGATATCAACTATCTCATTGTGTGTACGTGTCTTACCAATACTTTTCATTTTTTCAACAAAGAAAATTCACTTACTAGCAAAACATCGCTAACCGTTGCTAAGTCTATTAAAATTTCATTCTAGATTTTAGTTGGTCATATTCAAAAAAAATTGCTTCCTTGATTATGATGCAATGCTTCTAAACAATTAGGTTTGGATCTTTATCTTAAAGAAGGTTGTTATTGCATTTCCTTACTTAAAATGTGAATGCAACAATTTCATGAAGATTATCTTTTCTATAGTAAAAGATCATCTGAATATGATTTACTATAAAAATAAGCATAAGTTGTTTGTAAGTCAATTTATGTTTTTTAATGTTTTAACAATTGTGTTAAGGACGAATGAAAAGTTATGGAATGTTCACACTTCGTTGATTGCAATACTTATTAATTAAGTACCTCATTTCTCCAATAGGAATAAATAAAAACGTTTAGATCCATAAAAATAATTAGTATGCTTACAGCCTTAGAAGGTAAGTTGTTAAATTAAATGTAGCAAAAATAAATAGCATCTAAAATATACCTTCACTATTTCATATTACCAGAGATATAGTGTGGAAATAAATTGCCATTTTTGCATGTTATTTTAATATCAAGTCGTGGTTTCTTAAGTTTTAAGATTTTTCTCTCTCTTAACTATGCCTTGGAAAAAGATAAATATATATTTACATTATATTTCTATAATTATGCTTCATGAATTGCAACCGAAAAATATCTTTGTCTAGTATATCAAACCTGGACACGCCAAATTAGAAGATGTGTTATAATTAATTATTTCTAAATATTCATTCTCTAGCTTTATATTGTTGGATACAACCTAGCTAGGTTGCTACTGCAGATACATTCTTAATTGATATACTAAGTACCATATCATTTAATTTGTACATACATATTTTACCGACTGTATGATCTTGCCAAATTCAATTTTGATGCATTTCTAGCTATAGTGTTATTTATTGCAATGCAATTCTATGGCTTTATCGGCAATAATCTGGCAATGGTATGTCATAGTTTTCCTATGCTACTATCTCTATCATCTACATCATGAGCACATACTATCTTGAATATCTTGATATCACTAAACTCTTATATGCATCAATGCATAGCTTTATGCACAACTTAAACCAATTATTATCCTTCTACCATAAATCATGTTGTACTGTTATCAGTAAATAGAATGACTTGAAAAGAAAGCCTTGATAGCATTTTAGACGATTTATATATATATATAAACTTTGGAGGTCCACACTCTTTTCTTATCCTCATGAATTTTGGATATCTAAAAATTTACAGAGGTGTTGAAAGTAGAACTCAACTTTAAGTTTGTTAGAATTAACTTTTTTCAAAACCATTTTCTTATCTAACCGATGAAAGGCCAAGCTTAATTTTATTTAGCTACATACATGGAGGGGTAGGTTCATACAATCGACCTCCCTAGAGCCCGCTATCGAGCGGAAGCCTCGTGCACTGGGTTTCACCACATACATGGAGCGGTGGGATTTATGGCTAACGGTCTATATGTAATTTCTCATTTTCATTTGGGTAAATAATTACAGAGGATGCTAAGCTTTCCCCAGTATTATGATTTGGAGCAAGAGCATGTGTTGGAATTATTGCTATTTCTGCAACTTATCCTATGGACATGGTTTGGTGAAGGATTACTGCCTAGGTAAACTTAACTTATATGTACAACAAACCAAAACTTGCATATAAATTTTCAACTTTTTATTCGATAATAATTGATAATTTTATTTCATTGACAATAGTGACCGCAAATTTTCCATATTAGTATACAAGATTATTTAGTGCATTAGGAACATTGTATGCAAATATAACTACGTTTAGTTTTTGGCATCATAAATGACTTTCTTTTTATTTTTGCTTTTAAAAACAACACACTTATTTTTTAAGAGCTATCCAAACGAGACCTTTTTGGTTTGTAATAGTGTAATAATGTCTGATGTTTGTTTAGTTTCTGTAATACATTATTATATCACATTCTTAGCAGAACAGGAAGCTCGTACATCATTTTTCATGTGGTAGGTACCATATCTTGGCCTTAATTTTGCCATCTATGAATCTTTAAGGACTGGCTAATAAAATCAAGGTCGTCTGGGCTAGGTGAAGATTCGATATTAGGTGTTGTGACTAGGCTTGCTTGTGGTGCAGTAATCATAAAGTTTGGTCAAACAGTTGCATACCCTCTTGATGTCATTCATAGAAGAATCCAGATGGTTGGATGGAAGGATGCTTCTACCATAGTTGATGGGAAAGGAAAATCTCTTTAATATTCAGGACGATCGATGCTTTTAGGAAAACTTTCTGCAATGAAGGTTTTGGAGCCTTATACAACGGCCTTGTTCCAAATTCTGTTAAGGTATGCTCTTCTATTCGTGCTATATTCTCTTTTATAACATCTTAACATACCCAGCTTGTTCGATAAGGTATTGGGCAAAACATAATTTCATTTCCTTTATTCATGGTGTAAATGGAAGCTTTTATACAGGCATAACATTGGAAAATTGATCGTTGGGAGTGGCAGTACGAGATGCTTTTGGAATGCATATCGGTTTCCATACACGAAGAGTAGGCACCTAAGTGGATGTTATCATATAATTATAACCTAGTTAACTAAGTTCATATAGTAATAATGATAATGTTAATGACAAACTAAGCTTATAAAAATTAACTTCGTTAATTAATTTTTTATAAAACTTTAAATAAGATTATAAAAATTAGCTACGTTTATAATAATAAACCGACCAAGTTTATGAGAATTAACCAAGTTTATAATAATAACAATAATAGTAATAGTTGACGATTGGATTGATTGGAACAAGTGGATGAGCAACCATGGAGGATTCAGAGCATTTGTAGAGAAAAGTTGGGAGTCATGGTGGGATAAAGAACGAGATCATCTTAAATATTCTAGAATTAGAGGAATTGTTACTGAGATTGTGTTAGCACTGAGGTTCCTCACCTATCAGTATGGGCTTGTCTATCACTTAAAGCTAACACAAAAACTAAAAGCATTATGGTACTTTCATTCTTGAATTACTATGTTTTTTGACTTTATCTTGTGAAATGGGTAAATATCTCATAGTTTATGCTAATGGGTTCAAGTTTATAGTATGTCCTGGATTGTGATTTTCGTTGTACTGCTTGTCATGACGGTAATGCTCACTTACAATTTCAATCCTTCCTCTTTACACATGTTTGTTGCATCTATTGCTTGGGTATGTCTAATGATTAATTAAATTCATGTAGCAAAAGTGGCTGGTAGTAAACTTGCTCCAAAATGTAACTAGGGTATCTATCTTGCACTAAACATGTTGTTAGGTTTCCCCCTTTCTTCTTCTTCCCTCTTTGTATTTAATTATCTCACTTTACACAGTTACCCAAATATAACAATGAATGATACTATTTTCTTTTTGGAGTTAATTGACCAATGTACATGCAATCAATCCATTTAAGAATTATGTAGCTTTCAAAAAGTCTATACTTATGTTGTGGTTATTTTTTATTTTGATATACCGACTCTTATTTCTACATAGTTGGGTATTATTTATCAAAGGATACACAAGTACACAAATATATGCACTTATGAGTTGATTTCAATTTGTTTCCACTACAGTAGTAGTTGGCTAAGTAGGTAAAACATTTATTTAAAGAGAATGCCCGAGCTCTTACTTGAATCGGAATCTTTCCTAGACTGACTCTCAAAATGAAAAATTACCATGGTTTCATAAGACTTTATAGTATACTTTAATTTGGTTCATGATGCTAATAATGGTCAAGTAGGTAATAAAATTTGAATAAATGGCTTAAGTACTTAGAATGGCTTCACTCAATCATGCTTCCAATTTGAAAGTAACATTTACTCACTATTTTAACTTCAACTTTTCATGCATTTGTTTGATGAATAAAACTATTTACATCCCAAGATCTTTGACCAACATACTTCCAAATGAAATAGAAATATGTATACTCAAGATGGAAGGAATTGAATTATTTATAGGGAAACATATGCATATTTTGGGCATCATTTTGGTAATGAGTTAGAGAATGCACAAATGCATATTAGACATAACATACGGTGGAACAGAACGATGATCAACATAGACTGATCATCAACAATAGCAGAAGTGCTTCGTGGATGGGTTTCAACAGCAGCCTCAAATTGGCATGAGAAATTCAAGCAGCATGAACAATAAAAGCATGGGGAAATTAGCATATAGCGGCTCTTCATGGACATGAGTTAATGAATAGCAAGATCCATTGGATTTATTTGTGGACAAATTGATGGAAAATGAAAAAAATAAGGTAATTTGATATGTATATCATTTTATTTCTTTGTTTCTTTACCTACATTTTCATTCGTCCACCTTTTGACATGACATAATAGCGAAGCGGCGTTGTCTCCTTTATATATGTATATATAGTAATCAAAATCAAAATAAATTAACTATGATCATAAAAATTAAATTTATTAATTAAGTATTATAAAAGTTAAATAAGTTTATAATTATAATGATTTGACTGATCTTTATGAAAATTAACTAAGTTCATATATAATAATAATTTAACTAAGTTTATAGGAAATAACTAAATTTATATACTTATAATAAAAACAATAACAACAACATTAATAATAATAATAAATTAGAAAATATTAAGTAACTCAACTAAGTACAATAAAAATTAACTATATATATACATAATAATTATAAAAAAATATTAACCCACTTAACTAAATTTTATAAAAATTTACTCTCTATATTATATATATAGAACAACAAAAATAAATTAACTAATTTCATAAAATTTAACTTCATTTTTACAAATTAACAGAGTATAAACTAAGTTAACTAAGTTTGATAAAAGTTAACTAAACTGTAAATAAAAATAATAAATTATAAAATATTAACCAAGTTAACCAAATTTTATAAGAATTAATTAAATTTGCACAACATTAACAACAACAATAATAAATTAACTAAAATTATAAAAATTAACTTCGTTTGTTAAGCTTACAAAAAATCAAATAAATTGATAATAACAACAATAATGATTCAACTAATTTTAAAAAACAATTATGTTTATAATAATAATACTAAAAACAATGATAGCCGTAATAGCAATAATAACAATAAATTAACAACAACAACAACAATAATAACAATAATAAATTATAAAATATTAAGTACTCTCTCTATATATATAAACAACAACAATAAATTAACTAATTTTATAAAATTTAACTTCATTTATATAATTCAATACCGAATAAACTGAGTTAATAAGTTTTAAAATTTAACTAAGTCTGATAACAGTTAATTAAATTGTAAATAATAATAATATAAATTATAAAATATTAACAAGTTAACTAAGTTTTATAAAAATAATTAAATTTGTACAACAACAATAATAAATTAACTAAAATTTATAAATTAACTTCGTTGGTTAAACTTATAAAAATTAAATAAATTGATAATAACAATAATAATAATTCAAATCTTATGTATGCATGTGCAAGTTTATAAAAATTATTAGAAAAGCATGATTTGACCTTCCAAAAAACTAGCACAAACCTTTGTCTATACCATATACGTATATAGTGACCATATATACTAACCACGTGCTTTTTTAATTCAAATCTTTTGATTCAATCAACAAAGCCGGTTTTGTAAAATAGTTATGGATGTTTAATAATGGTCGATGTGATTGATAATTATAACAAACTTGTATTCTAGAGTAATAAACATACGCAACGAAAATGTAGTACTATGATTATAAATGTATACAGGTAGGAGATATATGAAGTGGTATATTAATGATCAGTAGTTGCCAATTTAATGACCTAAATTGACCTACCAACCTTCCACAAGCCAACACCACCGGTTTTTTTTTCCTCTTCCCCGTCCATCTTTTCTTTTAGTTTTCCATCTACATACTTCTTTATGTATATATAATTCATAACCAAACTAGCAATAATTAAGATTATCATTTGCAATTTTATATACTAACTTTGTATAACTATATGGATTTACATGACAAGCGGCAATTTTCAATGATAGAAGAGAAGCTAGTGATGAAGCAAGAAAAGAAGAGAAAAAGAAATTCAAAGAAGAAGAGCGATAAGAAGAATAAAATGGAGAAAGGGTATAATTTGGTTACGTAGATGAGTTTCCAAAATATATGAAGGAAAACGAATACATTAGAGGCTACTACAGATCAGAATGGCCGCTTTCACATGCTTTTCTGAGCTTGTTTTCCTGGCATAATGAGACTATTAACATCTGGACATAAGTGATATTATAACCCAATCCTTGTTTTTGTGTTTTCTTTATGCAACCGCTCTTAGTTATAACAAACAATGGCCTCAAGCAAATTTTAATTTATTATTTGGAATAGGCGTTTGATAGGATTCTTGATGTTTTAGGGTTTACATTTGTTCATTTGGGGGCATGTACCGGGAGTTATTGATTTGCTTGGAAACTTACCCTGGTAAGTCTTTTTATGATTAATTTTCCTATACTTTAATTTCTTGTAATCTAATGAAAGGGGATGCACATTTTTTTCTTATGAAACACGTATGTAAAACTCTGCTTTGTGGTATAACTGAGAATTCAAATTTTGTATAGAATGTTGTACAATTCATATGAAATGTCTGGGTATTCTAGATTGATGTTTAGTATGTTGATGAAGAAATAACTAGTTTGGTGTATTATTAGGGAAAGTACTTGGTAAATTTTTATATATCTTAAAATTGATTTCTTTCATACTCTTAAAAATCAAATCAAGCAAGAAAATTCCGGAAAATGATTTTGTAACTTGCTTGTGAAAATATGACTTTTCTGTGTAAATACAGGTCGATTTCACTTGGTGTAGTTGATAATAACACATCCTGTAATCAAGCCATTTTGTTCAGTGTAAGCAATTAATCACTTTAACACATATTACGTACATATGTCAAGATATGTTTGCATTGAGAATTAATACAGGAAAATTAGGATTAACTAAGTTGGATCGAAACTGAATTGAATGTGTGGATATCTGTTGCTTTCCCAGCTTAACCGCTCATTCCGAACATGCCTGATAACTCATTTGTCTAATCTAGCAGTAGTTTTTCTTCCGTATTTAGAATTTAAAATTGGACAAAGGCATCGCTGAGGCTTAGATAAAATGCTAGGAGCATCAGTATAGGCACACAGGTTTGGCGTTAGGATATTTATAGTATGATGTGGAAATTGAAGAAGAAAATGTTTTGAAACAACTGTTCATGCACATAGTTGAAATATCACATCTCGTTGAAATTAGTTCAAGATTTCACAAATTTGAGATTTTAAACTTTTGCCATGAAACAAAACCTTTATCGGATGTATGCGCTACAAACTAATTCAATGAAAGAGAAATAGAAATTTTTTTCCTCATTGTTAGAAACTTAGAACAATGAGTTTGACCGTTTTTAACGTAAAATAAGATTTGAGAAGGAAGCATGGTAGAAAAAGGGTTAAAATTAGAATAAACAGCATATTAAGAGCGAGGGTTTGATATAAGTATATACATATATGTATGTATATACATCTATGTAAGTTTGTATGTGTATGTATTTTTTAATTAGTGGGGGTGTTAGGAAATTAATAGGGGACAATTGAACAATCAAAATACCACTATCTTAGGTGTAGGTGCGATGTTGTGCGTGCTTGTGCAAGTTTGGGTGTGTGCGCAGTTTGGTGCATGTGTGTATGTGCACTTGTATTATTCAGAAAAAGCAAATGCAGGCTATTGTAATGCAATATGCAACAAGACATTATCTTCATCCATCTAAGAAAATTTTGACGTTTAGAAAAGTTAGGTAAATCTTCATCCATCTAATAATAGAAGGTACAACCAATAACCTGTAACTTTCATCTCAGTTTTATATAATTATTTTCAAATTGTTCTGAATTTTCAGGAAGTACCACCAATGACCGAAGACATGCATGAAGAAAGGCTTTGAGCATTTCAAGTTTTTAGTGATGCATTTGGTACTTGTAGACGTTAACTTGGAACTGTGTTGTCTTTTGTTATCATGAATATATATTGAATTTGGTAACTCATGTATTGAACTTTTTTTTTCTTAGTTGATACTTTATTTTGTTATCATGAGTATGCATTACATTTGCTGATTATTATATTTTTTTCGTTCATACATTATTTAAATTGTTATCTATTTAAAAATATTTCATTTTGATTATTATTATTAAAATGTAATAATAGTGGTGTGCATAAAATATATAGTAAAGTAAAGCATAGCTCCTAAAATGCGTTATAACTATATGACATAAGTGTTATAAAAAGTAATGCAATGTATGAAATTACTGTCAAAGGATAGCAGCAAATAAGCATTATTGTATCTACACATTTTATAGCTGCATATATACGCTGTAAATGGATATAGAATATACTATAAACATGTTGATATATAGCGTGAAATAGGCGCTATAGAATAACTATTTTATAGTGGCTACTTTTTGCTATGAAATCGTGCTCTTTTATAGCAGTTTTTTTGTGTTATAAATGTGCAATTTTTTTATAACATGTCGATATACAAGCAGCCATATGCCACTATAAAAGACTAATTTTCTTATAGTGAGCTTTGGTAAATTAAAATGTAGAAAGGAATGTTCTAGTTTATAATTAATATACAACCATATGTATAACCGCAATTAACGTATAAAAATAGAAATACATAAATAGCGTAACGTAGGCTATATACATATTAGTTAGTAATTAATGGATTATGGATAAAAATCTAACAGGCAATAAATTTGTAATTAATGGGAGGTAAAAAATTATACGGGGACCGGTTAAGGAATTTAATATGGCATTGATGGAGGATTTGAAGCGGCAATAATGAATGGATTTTGAAATCTGTAAAAAGATTAAAGGGATTTAAATGAGGACTGATTAGAGATGATCCATCTTTGACATTAATGATCAATTATTAAGGGTATATTAACTGAAGTAACGATGGACCATATTTGTTAGAAATCAAGAAGGAAAATTAAGGAAGGTAGATGATCGTAGAATGAAATATTAGAAGTGTCCATCTTAGTTGAGTTAGGAGCGTTAGGGCTACAACATTAATTACACCAGTTAATAATAAATGACAACTTCCAGCAAAATTTTCTTTTAGAGTGTTTAAGAGTGTTATCGCTCATTGTCTCCCTTAGGCATTTGGAAAAACATAAGATATAGTATAAGATATGTTCCTATTTTATAGATATGTTGATTTTATGAATGAGACTAGACCACTAGATAAATATATACATATTGAAAAATGGCGAAAATAAAAAAATTCCATAAGGACACTTATTGTAGGTAAGATAAGAAGTTAATGAGGCAATTAGGTTAGTATTTAGGAATAAAAGGCGCTTTAATCCCAAAAATTTAGAATTTTGGGAAAAATAAATTTTAGCTTGCGAAGTGGCATCATTCAAGGATGACCCTTCACCTTAGAGGGGATAAGATAAATAGGAATATGAAGAGAATTTTCTATTGGACATGGATGAAGAAGGAAGGTAGCAGAATTTACCACTAGGCATTTGACTTGCTAAAATAAAAGGATAGAATTGATTAGGCAGCGATTGAAGGCCACATAAGAACGCCAGAAATCCTATGCGGACAAGTGAAGAAATGGTTTATAGTTCAAAGTAGGGGATATAGAATTTATCAATGTTTCCCCTCTTAGAAAGGTCATGAGATTTGGAAAGTCGGAGAGTTGGTACCAAAGATTTGTTGGGACCTTTTCAATTTTATAAAGAATAGGAAAACTTACTTACTATGTGGAGCTACCGGATAAATTGGCAAGAGTCCATGACTTGTTTTTCCTTTTCGTTTCACATTGACAAAATGCCATCATGGTTTGGTATATTGGGGGATATTAAGATGGAGCTAATAACATCATGTGCCACCACAAGCAGTGTGAAGCACGAAACAAGGAAACTCCACAATAAAGAAATTAGGCTTGTTCAAGTGCAGTGAGTAGAGAATTTGAGAAAGCATAAAGACTTCTCATCCTAAGCTTTTCACTTGTAAACTTTTCTTTCTAAAATTAGATTTTGGTTGCATCATAGTCCCTAGATTGGAGGGTAGGAGATGATTGCTACACTTTTACTATCACTTTTTCACTCATATAGAACACTCTTTTGCATGTTTAGGATGTTTTCATACATGCATATGTAATACCCATCCTTTATACCTATAGTACCCAAGAATATTACAAGTAATATTGTTAAGTAACATAAAGAGTAAGGCTGGATAGGAGCGACCATTTGTGTCTATTTCCTTGGGGCAACACTATCACGTCAACTTTACCTCATAACTATATAGATAGACATGAATTGTCTCGGCACAAAGCAATAAACACATTGGCTGAATTGGAATAGAACATTATATCACATAATAGACAATATAGAATCACATATTGCAACGAAAATATAATACATCGAATGTCCCTCTACAGGGTAAGTCTACATAAAATAAAACATTAGACTCACATATATAAACATATATATATATAGGCAATGACAGACCTCAGATATACATGACTATAAAAGTCTACATAACTAATAAACAAAGAGTATATAGGGTAAACTCAAATGATACATCAACATATAATTAACATCTTATAACTTCTTAAGCTAGCCACATCCAAGATCACTGAGTCCTTGTGTCTGTTAAGTCTTGGTCCGACCCGAGTATTATAAAAATAATAAACAGGTCAGACTATCTCTAAATATCAAACAATTGTGACCATATAATGAGCATGCATAAACATTAAAGATATAGAAATCCGTATAGTGTATTACACTAAATATCATAAGGTCTCTCTATGAAATCATCCAATAATAAACTTGCATTATACATAAGGAATAATAAAAATTATATAATATGTCATATTCAAATAAAAAATATCGATGCCAAAATCACTATCTCACCAAATCTTCTCATCCCCATCAACGACAATCATCTTAAATATGGTGATAAAGAAACCAATTTTGAAATCACCAGAACAAAAAAGAGATTACATAAAAGCAAGTCAAACTCTAGAAGATATAAGACTGCTAGAAGGCGAGTCAAAATCAAGAGACTAGCATAAAAGCAAGTCACAAATCATTAAACCATAAAGACAAGTACCTCGCAAGTCAAAACAAAAGCAAGCACTTCGCAAGCTAACACAAGAGACATCACGAGTCAACACAAGAGATAAGCACTTCGCTAGTCAAACTAAAGGCAAGCACTTCGTAAGACAAAACAAGAGACTATCACATGCCAAGATGAATGATCGATAAGTGTAATATACTCTCAATTAGTAATTAAATGAGTATTGCCCAATTCCCCATAACCACTTTGTGATATTTAAATATCTACTAAAAGATTGTAAATCCCACTTGACATAAGGGACAAGCACATCAAATGTCAAAGAGATCATTTCTGATCGATAAGTGTAATATACTATCAATTAGTAATCAAATGAGTACTGCCCAACGTCTTATAACCACTTTGCGATATTGACTAAAATATCTTAAATCCCACTCGACTAAAATATTCAATCAAATGAGTCTAAGAATTAATTGATAAAGTAATACAAATGTTCCATACCACTTGTATTGCTAAATCGTTTAATTAGATTTCTCTTTCAAGTAAAGGCAGAAATTGCAAGAAAGCAGTAATTCCAAAATTCACACAAGAAATGCCAAAATAGCATATATATATAGCCAAAGGCTAAGTACAATAAAAGCTAATAAAAGTTTATAGTTTTAGAAGTAAATGTTTCAAATTCATCGCATATGAAATGTCTTCTAAAATACAATATATATATATACACATATAAATGTATGTATGTATATGTATGTATATGTATATGTATATGTATATGTATACACATACACTCTTTCAAACCTCCCCTTTAAAAATCCAGTAAATGTTGATGATTTATTATTGATTGGCATTGCAACTTCTTTGTTACAATTAGTGAAATCTTGGCTTTCCAAGAACTTCTCCATAAAGGATTTGGGAGAAGCCGCATATAAACTTAGTATAAAGATCTATAAAGATAGATCTAAATGGTTATGGAGATTGTTCGAATCCCTGTACATAGATACCATGTTGAAAAGGTTCGGTATGGAGAATTCTAAGCGTGGAAACGTTCCAATGTAGTATGGAATCGTCTTTTCCAAGAAGGTTGCTCCTCATGCCAATGAGGAAAAGGAGCGTGTGGAAAGTATTCCTTATGCTTAAGCCATAGGATCCATAATGTACATTATACTATGTACTAGACTGCATGTGGTATACGCATTAGGATGCGTAAGCCGATACCAGTCTAATCCTAGAGAAGAACATAAGACGACCGTAAAATATATATTTAAGTATTTAAGAAATACTAAAGAGTAGTTCCTCATATATAGAAATGAAGACCTCCTTATGAAGGGGTATAAGATTCGAGCTTTTAAAGTGATTTAGATGATAGTAGGTCCATGTCCATCTATGTCTTTACGGTTAACAGTGGAGCTGTTAGTTGAAAAAGTTTCAAGCAAAAAACAGTTGTTGTTTCCACGATGGAGTCCGAGTACAAAGCCCTTAACAAAGCAGCAAAGGAGGCAGTTTGGATGCGCAAGTTTTTGAGTGAGATCGGAGTGACTCCCAATACCAATAATCTTATGGCAATATTTATGAAACAACAATGCGACAATATAGATCGTAAAGGAGCCCAGAGTATATAAGAAGTCACGACACATTATTCTAAAGTTCCACCCGATTAGAGAATTCGTTGAGAAGAAAGAAGTCACGACTCAAAGGGTAGATACGAAGGAAAACATTGCAGATCCATCACTAAGGGTCTATCTCGGTCTGCTCTCAAGAAGACGATTGAAGGGATGGGATTGAGATTCCATAATTGGTCTCAAGTGCAAGTGAGAAGTTGGTAGAGTTAGGAGTTACCCTAGGGGCAATCTATAATTCATTGCAAATTAATTAACTCTATAATCAATTCTCGTTTGTAATAAAGGTGTTTCCTTTTTGTTATATATTTGTTACACTATGTTATCAATAATTAAAACATTAACTAAAATATTTTTATCATAAAATTCTTAAATGGTGTATTTGTGATAGTAATTACAAATAGTTGTAATCATGTGTATTGTATCACAATATTGTAAAACATATCATTTTAAATGTTCCTTGTCAAGACACATCGATACTAGATATCAATGTATCTATGGGACTAGAGTACGTAACGCTCTCCAAATGTTGGGTAGTGTATTACTCATGACTACAGAAGGTACCTAGAGGCTATGTACTGATAATTATTAGATAGTCGTGGAATGACTCACTCGATAGTTTCCCATTAGTTAGTATAACCAAGGTTAAATAGAAAATATAGATGTGCCTGATTTAATTACATAGTTCTCTCGACTTGAGAATGAAGTGGACCTTCAATATGAAAGCTCTGCTTTGACTAAAGTCAAACCATGGCATGACGTCCATCAAGTGACTATAGTTGGGTTGAGTGGAAATGTTTGAAGTGCAGCACCAAGAGAGGATCCGTCTCACAAGTTATATGGGGTTAGTACCACGCTCAAATCAAAGTCAAAATCTATGTCTAGAGTAGTTCGGCTAATAATTATTAATATTATTGGACCAAGGACTTTTTGTTTAGAATATAGAGTTAAATATGGACGACGTTGGAATTTTGACCATTACCAAATTCGATAAGTCCAAAGTGATATAGTTTTGATGAAATGAATCGGTATAAACAAAAAGTCACAACCGTATAACACTTAATAAAGTAAAATTGGATTTTACCGAAACAAATTAAGGGATAAATTTGGCTAAAATGTCACACCACTTGCTAAGTGACATGTGAACGCTAATATTCGAATAGTTCGATATTATTCACTGACCAAATTTACACCTGACGAGTTACACAACCGAAACGGTGAATTCTCCTTCGACGAAATGATTTAATTAATCTATAATTATTATAAACTAATTAAATTAATTAATATTTATGAAATATTAATTGTAAATTTGATTATTATTTGATGACTAAATAGTATTAGATATATTTATAATAGCTATAAATATATCAATTGATATATGATATCGATAAGCGATTAAATTAGATTTAACTGCATAATATTTTATTTCGGGCTTAAATGGGTTTAAGGCCCATCATAGTGCTTGTTATTTAAGGTAGAAAACATGGGTATAGGTGGCTTAATTTTTTGTTTTGGGGAGGGGGTTTGATTTTGGATGGCTCAGATTGAAGGCGAATTAGTATGAGATGAGATCCACACTTTTGTCCTTTCTATCCACTATATAAGCATCCTTAACCTAATTTGACTGGAATCTTCTTTTGGTGCCACCTCCTTTATGCTTTCTAGCCAATTCCTACCGGTCTCTCTCTATCTCATCAAGTTCGAATCAAGTTAATTTAGTCGTTATTCTTAGTTGATGGTCAACGGTTCAAAGACTAGCTCTCCATTGAGTCAATAAAGTTTTAAGGGCCAGAAATCATCCTCTAAAGGTGTACTTTAAGACATTGAGATTAAGGTATATTTCTAATCAAAATAAAATTATTAATTTTCAATTATAATATTTTTTTCGCAAGGCCGACGGGGTTGAATGGTCGCCTTCCATTTTATTGATCCATCAAGGAAAAAAGCAAAATAACATAGTCAAAAAATACAAAACAACAGAAGGCTAGCCTTCGAACAAAGAAGAAGGGAGGAAGGATCAAAAACAAAAATGACACAAAATAAAAAGGAGAAGAAAAAGGAACTAAATAAGACTACAAGCAGCAAGTCAAGGCAGACTATCACTATCTTAGGATCAAAAGGATGATTAGCATCCGGTATTCCTTTCCAAATTTTGTGAAAAAGGCAGTTGGAAAATTGCATGTTGTTCAGGCTTTTTGTTGCATTGAATATCTCTATGTTACATTCTATCCAGACGAGTCTGATAATTTTTTTAATATAAAGCCATAAATTTTTGAAAGCACATCATTCCTTACTGCGACCCTGTAAAGCTTCTCCCATTCATCCACACCTCTCGTTCCAACTATTTTGATGCCCATAGCATTTCTCACCTTGTCCCATAGCCTTCTAGTGATAGGGCAGTCAAAAAAGAGGTGCTCGATAGTTTTAGGAAGATCATTACAGTATACACACTTAATACTCACATTCATTCCACTACCAACTAGCTTAACTCTAGTGAAAAAAGCATCATTAACGACTTTCCAAAGCATAAGATTATCTTTGGCCATTATAATATTTCATTATATATGCATGTATTATATATATTTTTACTTCGAAGATGGCTCTGACATGTAAATAATATTGTCATAAAGATGTTTGGTTATATGCATGTGTGTGTTATCAAATGTAAATTAGGTTGGTACGGCTTCGAATAAAATATAATTTTTTATATTTTTTTAAACTAATACATATTATTTAATTACATACATATATAGTTTAAAATTAATTACAACATCATAACATAATCAAAACTAGTCATATAATTTCATTTGTAAAGTATTAAAGCTGTGATAATCTCCGGTAGTGGACAAATATTTTTTATAACTATTTTATTATTATTTAATACTATTTAAATCAAATTAATACATAAATAAATAATATTAATTCAAATATATAACAAAGAATTTTTTTTATATTTTATAAAGTAATATTTACAATAAAGAAGCTCTCAGCATAAAAACATTTATTAAAGTTTTAAATTAATATTCAATATTCGGCCAAAATATGAAAAACTATTTTAAAATTATTTTTAAATCGAAAAAATTATGAAATTATTTTTCAATGCATAATATCATATATGATTTACCAGAAATTTAAATTTTGAAAATTAAGTTTCAAAATTATTTTTAATAAATATTGTATTAATTTTCGAATGGATATTTAATTAAAATGTATTTTGAAATCAAAAACTATTTTACCGTGCTGTGGATGAGACCTAGACTTTTATGTTTAAAAAAATTATTTTGAATAATATATTAATTTATATATAAATACACACACATACATATATATATCATTATGCATATATTTATCTATATATGTACTATAAAAATATTATTATTTTTTAGCAAAGCTAGTCGCATTTATAGTGGGTCGTGCCACTGTATAAATATTGAGAAAACATGTGTTCTGCACATGCATAGAATAACTAAAGGGCAAAAAGGCCCAAACGATAAAGATAAATAGCACAGGAGCTAGACAAAGGTGCCTAAACTACTATAACAACATGACTATGCTCCCTTGGAAGAGAAAGAACAACCACGACCAACATCCAACGATGGACTAATAACATGAGAAAAACCTAAGAATAGAGTAGCCAGACGAGGATCAAAACCTTCTAGATCAGGAGAGTATATAAATTTCATATCCTATGTAACATCATAAAACTTATTTTTATTCTCCTCGCCAACCTTGCCAATACTAGTTAGGCATAAACCCTCTCCCTCAATATGGTAGATAAAAAAATGACTCTCGCCCCCAATATCACTGATAAAAGCATAAAAAGTGAGTCTCAAGTGAATATCTCATATCAGAAGGAGCGTGAACCCAAGCACGTTCATCCGAATTCCATGATATTGCATCAGACGTTGTAGTAGAAGGAACCACATCCAGGGCCGGAGGTGGTAAACTAACAGATGGAGCTACACAAACTAGAGCAACGATAGGAGAATCAACAATGAGTGCTTCAGAAGCATCAGCAAAGGGAGCTATAAGAGCAACCTTCGGGACCCACTTCTAGACAGGAGGATTAGGTCGAGGAATCTGGTCAGCTAGGTAACAAAGTCTACAACTGCTGTCTAGAACTTGCACCCGAAAGATTCCCAAAAGACTAACAGGATGTGCATATATTAGGTTTTCAACTGTAGCAAACTCTGACCTCAGCAAACTGGCTCTCATAAAGTCTGACTTTTAAAAACGAAGGTAAAGGTTTGGCAGGAGTAATCTCGATCAGAGCTTTGGCAGGAGTAATCTCGATCAGAGCTTTGGCATAGACTAATTTCTTTCTGACCACAGTGTTTGCATCATAACATATCACCTTACCAACTTGATCAGTAGCTAGTCAATCCCAATAAGAGGCCGATGAATAGATGGAATGTGAGAAAAGTGAGCCCTGATAGGAATATATAAAACTTGGTCTTTTGTCTGATCAACAAAAGGACTCCATGTAGTGATAATGAATGGTTTCCCATCTATAATAATTGGACCGGCTTCCAGAATACGCTGTCTTTCATCACTACACGAGAATTTAAAATAAAACATTTCATTATCAAAGTGTACACTCAAACCCCCCTAGGCTTCCACACATGGTTGTACCTTGTCTTAAATTGGAGTCGAGAAAAAAACCCACCAAGTGCTCTTTCCAATAAACCACATCGGCCTCAATCACTTTCTTCGATAGGATCATAACACCCTCAATCTCAACTATATCAAAGCAATAAGGAGAATGCTTACCTACATTATCTGGAATTTTGAAAACAATGATGACCACTTTGGAGTAGGCCGAGACAAAGGAGGATCCAATAGGCCAACGAGCGTTGCATCAGACATTAGACCACAAGGAGATGTATAGGCATAGGGATTGTTGTTACTGGCATTGGTACAAGCAACTGGAGTCCAACCACGATATAACCAATTTAGCATTTCTGTACTCAACAGCTTCATCCACAGATACAGGCTCATCACGAATCTCATCACCACCAGCCGTAGGCGCAGGATCAAGTTCAGTTTGCGCAATTTCAGCATCACCCAATATGGAACCAAAATTCAACCCAACAATAGTTTGAGACCAAAATGTATTACCTTTTTTTGATAATAACTGAGCTAATGGATTTGGACTAGGAAGTAAGGGACTGACAAGCATTTCTGAACCAGCATAGCGCGGAGATTTTAAAACATTCAAAAGGTTTGATAGCGAGTTGTCACGTGCAGCTGCCGACGTGATAGGATCGCAAACAATTTTCTGAGTGAAGAAGCAAGCTAAGACATCAGATGGAGCCACTGATTTATTTATATTTAAATAAATCTATTATTATAATATGTATGCAATATTAATGTTTTATTCATATGGATATATATGTAAAGTTATATACATTTATACAAATATACTTACATAAAATTATTTGAACAAAATTTATACGTGCATATATTTATTTATAATACTTATATATAAATAATAGTGTGTATATATATGTATGTATATTTGGATAATATATGCTTACATATTGGACGAGCTAACATATCTATTGTGTTGTAAATCCGACATCTATACATGAGCATGTTATACCTTACACGGATTGATATATTACACACATAAACATACACGTATATTTCTATGTGCATGTATGTATTTGTATTTGATACACACATATATACACAAATATCAAGACATAAACTAAATAAAATATAGAATTTATAAATTTAAATAAAATAAAAGATTTTATTAGAAATGATCTAAATGAATTATGATTTCATAGGCCCAATAAAGATCCAACAAAGGATTTTTTTTCAAAATTCATGCTACACTTCCGCTACGTTCTGGCCCAGTTCCAACACTATAGAACTTTCATTCACTTTTGGAAAGGTTCTTATTTTGGTTAATGTTTTTCCTGTACCTAATATTTGTTAGAATCTGGTCCTTCACACCTTCTTAATAAAGGAGTATTCAAGATGGTGCGTGAGTCCGACAAGTTAGTATTATCCAAGAACGACATATTCGTTGGATAAGGATATTCTTCTAACAACATGTTAAGTTGAATTTAGTAAACAATATTTCCGCACATATCATTGGCTCCACTGATTTATAGCATGCCAGATTTTGATATGTTGATTATAGTTCCCTTAAAACCATGAATAAGTTAGGATTGATTTCTTATTGCAATTTTTAATCTATCTCTATATGTGAATATGTGTTCAAGCAAAATACATAGGAATTCTTTTAAACCTAGAGAAAGCAATATATGCTGATGTTGATGACTTAAAAGGTTATACAACTTATGGAGGCAACATATATTATGTCCTAGTTATTGATGATTATTATGGATATGCTTATGTTTATATAATGAAAAACAAAGATAAAGTTTTAAAATGTTTAAATTTTTAAGGCTAATGTGGTTAGGGCTTCAAATAAAAATGTTGCATTTTGATTGTTATGGTAAATATTTTTAAAATGATTTCACATTATTTTATTAAAATATGTATTAATTCATCAATGTACTATTATACACTCTAGTAAATGAAGTCGCTGAAAGGAAAAACATGACATTGGTAGAAATGGTTAATGCTATGTGTGATGTTATATTATCTGCTTGTTATATTTTAAATAGAGTTTCTTTGAAAAAGAAGGATGGTTCCTCATATGAATTATGGTTTAAAATAAAACCTAATTTATCAATACTTAAATTTTGGGGTTGTTTGGCTTATTTTAGAAAAAACGATCCTGAAAAACTAAAATTAGGAAATAGAGCATTTAAGTGCATATTTATTGGTTATTCCCTTAATAGTATAAATTATCAATTTATAATATTTTATACTTCGAAGTAATTGAATCTGTAGTCATGGAATTTTTTGAAAACAAATATATCTCTCAAAGTCAAACAAGTGAAGATTCATTGGTATCGTCTGATTAAAAACATATTGAAACTAATGATAAAAATGATTATGATTATACCTCTTCTAAAAATAACGAGAATTCCTCGGTGCTTGAAGAAAATACGAAATGTTGTAGAAGTAAAAGAGTGAGAATAGAAAATGACTATAGTCCATATTTCAATACATATCTAATAAAAGAAACTAAGGATGAAATTCTTGATATAACTAGATATGCAATGATGTTGATAATATCGCAAAATTTATACTGAAGCTATGACTTATATAGACGTTATTTTCTTGAAAGAAGCTATCTATGAGAAATGAATGAATTCAATTTTGGAAAACCAAACTTGGATTCTAACTTATTTACCTCTTGATGCTAAACCAATAGTATGTAAATGGATATTCAAGAAAAAGTTGAATACAGACGGATCCATTGATAAATTTAAAACTTGATTAGTTGGTAAGAGATATAAAACACGGAGTAAATTATTTTGATATGTATGATTCTATTGCTCTCATTTGTTCTTTTCATCGTTTGATAGAATTTGCATCCATTCATTACTTAGTTATACACCAAATAAAGGTGAAAAATGCTTTCTAAATGATGATTTAGAAGAAGATGTGTGTGTGAATAATAACCAGAAAGTTTAATAAATCCTGACCATGAAAAGAAAGTTTGCAAGTTGATAACATCTCTTTATTGTCTAAAACAAGTATCCATGCAATGTCACTAGAAGTTTGATAAAGTAGCACAGTCAAATTAATCCATTGTCAATAACGCCGATAACATGCTAATATTTGGCTTTGAAATATCTTGTGTAAAAGAAACAATGAATTTTATATCCTCTAAATTTGATATGACAGATTTAAGAGAGGCTGGTGTGATATTAGGGATCAAATCATAAAAAAGAGGAAGGCACTAACTCAATCTCACTACATCGAGAAGTTTCTCAAGAAGAATCGTCATTATATTGGAAAACCAGCTCCAAACCCTATTCCTTTAGATACTATTGTTAAATTAATGAAGAATACTTGACGTGCTATTTCTCAACTTGAAATTCATGTAATGTTGGAAGTCTTATATGTATATATATATATTATGAATTGCACTAGATATGACATAGCACATGTTATAAGCGAGTCGTGTCGATTGATGATTAATATAGGTTAAGAATATTGGAAATATATTTTAAGAGGTTTAACTTATTTGAAAGGAACCATAAACCATAAACTATAAAGGATATCTTATTGTATTAGAAGGATATAGTGATGCAAACTGGAACAATGTAAATTTAAGTCTACGACTGGATGGATCATAACATTAGGAGGTGTTGTTTTATCTTGAGGTTCCAAGAAGTAGACTCGTATTTCTAATTCAATAATGTTGGTAGAATTGATTGCATTAGCGAATACATGTAAAGATGTCGAATGACTTAGTAATCCTTCAATAGAATTTCCACCATGGAAAAAGACATCTTCTACAGTCATGATTAATTTTGATAATCGGGCTATGATTTATAATGTTTCTAACAAAATATATATTGAAAATTAAAAATTGTGAGTCATAGACATCATATAGTAAGACAGTTACTCAAAAGAGAAGTAATTACGATCGATTACATGAAAACGAAGAAAAACTTGGCTGATCCACTAACCAAGAATTCTCCAAAGGCAATCGTTTCTATAAAATCAAAAGAGATGATACTAAGATCTGTGAACGAAAGTTGATTATTCGTAACAGAAATTTAATCTATGTTTTGAAAAAATAAACAAGGTTCAGTGGGTACAAACATGTTAATGTTAAATTTTGGCGATACTATAATTGAAGAGGTCGGAAGTAGCTTTATAATAGTGAAAACGGTTCACAAATCAAAGATAGAAGGATGAAGATATGGTGAAGAAGGTAGAGTGTTGTTGGAACAACAGGTGACAAATATCTATCACAAAGTGACCGACATATGAGGTTTGGGCTTTGGTAACCCAAGAGTTGTGACAAACATCCATCCTCTTATGGCAAATGTCAGTCAGCTGGCTTACTACAGCCTGAAAATTATGACAAATGTCTGAGATATTATGAGAGACGTCTATCACGGTGAAGTTTTGTTTTCCGACCTAGAATTCGTGTATTTTCTTATAGGGCTTCAAGGGGAAAATCCGGTATTTTTCAATGAATGATGGTTCACTATATAAGCTATTTTCAAGATTCAAGACTTAGAGACGGTAGGAGATTAAGGGTTTCTTCTAGGGTTTATCCACCATTAATTAGGGTTTTATCTAAACTAATTTTCTTCAATTCTCTTCTTCACAAATCAATTCTATTAGATTTGTGATCATTGTAATCAATTTCTTATACTCTTCTCATTAGTATTAGTAAAGGATCTCTCTCAAAGTGGACGTGCACTAATGTTAGTGGAACCACTATAAATCGACGTGTGACTTATTTTATCGTTATTGCTTTAGTTTCGTATTGCTTGCTTGGAGATTGTGATTGCTTTTGGATTGGAATGAGATTTGGATTGAGATATTGATTGGTTGATTTTACACTTTTTAACACGATCTCGTTTTCCGTTGTGCTTTGGGGTTTTGATTTGAGTGGTCTTGAGCTATAATTTCCCACAACATTTGGTATTAGAGCTTTGGTGTTGGTAGGTGGTTGTATTAATGCCGGAATAAGATAATACCTCAAGTAGTTTCTCAATGGTTAATCCAAGTAGTGTAGCGCCTTATGTACCTGGATCGTACGTGGCTTTGGAATCACAATTGGTTATAGACAAGTGGAATGACAATAATGATTTTGAAAAGTGGCATTGGAAGATGAAAGCGGTTCTTAGGGGGAACCGAGTGCATCGGGTAGTGTTTGACACACATTTATTGTCGATAGACATCTCGAACATTGGGAGAGAGGAAATGAAAGAATGGTCATTCACTGCACTTCAACTTGCTATGAGGAAGAATGTTATCTCTGACATTAGTGGTGAGACTACCACTATGGGTATTTGGGACAAGTTGGAGGACTTGTATATAAAGAAGTCACTAACGAATCGTTTGATCTTGTTGCGAACGTTCTTCACCTATAAGATGAAGGAAGGTACTTCGCTAAAGGCGCACTAGAATACCTTTGGTGATTTGCTAATGAAGATAAAGGCGGTAGATTTGAAGATTGAGGAAGAGAAAAAGGCGATGATACGGTTGTGTTCGTTGTTGGACCATTATACATGTTTCTCAAATAGTTTGATCGATAGCCGAGATACTTTGACCCTAGATGATGTCAAAATGGATCTTCTTAGTGAGAAGTTGCGGGATCAACTGATGGAGTTGGGTGATGGAAGTTGTGGTGCTAGTAGCGGTCAAGGTTTATTTGTGGAGAAGGAGAGATATGCGAAAAACGAGAACCATAGGCATTCCAAATCAAGGAACCTCGGTTGGAGAGGAAAGTCGAAGGATAAAAAGGGCAAGTGCTATATTTGTAAGAAGTTCGGTCATCAGAAGAATGAGTGTCCGAACAAGGAGAAGACAAAGAAGGAAGTAGCATCTTTATTCGTAGCGGTGGAGAGTGTAGTTGGTGAAGTAGGTGCAGATGTGTTGACGACGGTAGCTTCAGATGTTTCCGGTAGCGAATTAGTACTCGATTCGGGGGTGTCTTATCATATGACGCCAAATACGAATTGTTTTTTTCTTCTTATATCGACAAAGAGGGAAATTAAATTGTTATGGAAAATGGTGCTATTTGTAAGTCGAGAGGCATAGGTTCCGTGCAAAGTTGGATGTTTGACGGAGTGGTTCATACTCTCGCTAATGTACGCTATGTTTCGGGACTTTGAAAGTCTCTTATCTCTGTAGGATAGTTGGATTCCTTAGGATGTAAGATCACTATTGAGAGTGATAACTTATAGGTTTTAAAGGGTGTGCTTGTGGTGATGAAAGGTGATAGGACTCTTGGCATTTATTTGCTTCAAGGTGTGACTATTGAAGGTGAAATGACTTGATAGTTCTCGTGGCTTGGATGCGACTAGGTTATGGAATTTGAGGTTAGGTCATGTCTCAGGGAGGAGTTTGGATATCCTTCGAAAGAGGGAGATGATCGATGGAAAGAGTTTCAATAAAATAGAGTCTTGCGAGGAATGTGTCATGGGAAAGCAAACAAAAGTTTTAGTCGGTGAGGGAAAACATGATTCGAGAAGGTTTCTTGAGTATGTTCACACATATGTTTGAAGGTCGGCACCGACATCTTCTTTAAGGGGAGCTCGCTATTGTATTTCTTTTATTGATGAATTTTCTAGAAAGGTATGGGTGTATGTAATGAAGGCCAAGTCGGAGGCAGTTGCAAAGTTCAAAGAAGGAAAGCTCTTTTTGAGAATGAGAACGACAAGTCTTTGATGGTTCTAAGGTCCGACAATGGCAGAGATTTTGTTTACGAAGAATTCTTGGAGTTTTGCAAGCGTCGTGGTATTCAAGGTATTTTACTACACCAGGAGATCCATAATCGAATGGTGTTGTGGAGAGCAGGAAACGCACCCTACTCGAGAAAGCACGATGCTTGAGATTGACATCGGGTTTGTCTAAGGGATTTTGGGCCGAAGCTTTGTCAATCGCGATGCGTATTAGTAATCGAATTCCATGCATGGCTATTGGTAACAAAATTCCGAAGGAAGTGTGAAAGAGAAAGAGCATCAACTTGAGTTATCTTCGTGTGTTTGGTAGTTCGATTTATGTGCATGATCCGAAAAATGATAAGCTTGAGCCTAGAGCTTTCAAGGGGATTTTGCTTGGCTATACCGATGGTGTAAAAGGCTATTAGATTTGGAATCTGGAAATGAAGAAGGTTGTGAATTCTTATCATGTTACTTTTGATGAGTCAGCTTTGTTTAAGGAGAAGAATGGAGCTCATCGAATGTACGAATTTGGTTCATGGTGAATCAAAGGAGAAGAAAGTTATTCCCATCTTTCGTTCAAGGAGTAGAGTAGTTGGAGATGCCTGTGAGGAGGAAGCGGTTGATGTAACATCATATAGTCCACAGGGTTCCTCTATGAGTGTTGGTGATGTAACATCACATAGGAAGGGCAAATCGGGTATTTTTCAATGAATGTTGGTTCACTATGTAAGCTATTCTCGGGATTCGAGACTTAGAGACGGTAGAAGATTAAATGTTTAATCTACGGTTTATCTACCATTAATTAGGGTTTTATCTAAACCTAATTTCCTTCAATTCTCTTTTCCACAAATCAATTTTATTAGAATTGTGATCATTGTAATCAATTTCTTGTACTCTTCTCATTGTTATTAATAAAGGCTTTCTCTCAAAGTGGATGTACACTAACAAGATGGTAGTGGAACCACTATAAATCGGTATGTGGTTTATTTTATCGTTATTGCTTTGGCTTTGTATTGCTTGTTTGGGGATTGTGAATGATTTTGGATTGGACTGAGATTTGAATTAAGATATTGATTGGCTGTTTTTTCACATTTTACTACGATCTCATTTTCCGCTATGTTTTGGAGTTTTGATTTGAGTGGTCTCAAGTTAGAATTTCCCACAACAGTTAAGAGAATGATTAACGCTTTAGTAATCAATGAATTAGTGTTAGGATTCTACATGAACTAGGATGGATAAAAATCCTTAATAAGTCTAGATAACTAACAGGGTATATCGTAGAAACACCTTAAGAGACTTACCTATATGAGTATGAAAATCAATGTATTTCTAAGAAAGTAAGACTGTTTTCTAATGTAAACTCTTGAATTTAGAATTTAAGCACATGGTCATTAATGTATTGAGCATATAGAACACTTTACTTAAGGAAATCAATATGTGTGACTGTTTTGGTTATATTATATGGGTACTTGGTTCAAGATTGGTTCACTAAAGACCTCGATAGGATTTTGAATGGTTTACACTAAATAAAGTTTCAAATCCAAAAGATACATACTATTTATGTATTGGTTTTCACGATGATGCAAATTTTTCATATTTGAACTAAGTTGGTTTCAAAAAACAAATGGATTTGGGTGGGAAAAACTTCAACGGACATATTTTTAGAACTAAAATTATCACCGCTGGAGTATGGCCGTTGAACTGAACAACTATGACCGTTGGAATATGGTCGTTGAAGTAAACAGTTATGAACATTAGATCGGATGCATATGATCGTTGTAACGAACATGACTATCTGTTGCCAATAAAAGGGCCTGGCCGAATTCATTTCTCTTCACGAAAATATTTTCTTCTTCTTCTTCAATTTTGAATTCCGCTATTGCATAATCAGCCTTTGATCATAGAGATTTTTTGGTCGGATTAAAGCAGTATAAACTTTGAATCCGATTACGCTATCAAAGGGCTTCGTTGAATCTTGAAGTCAATGATTAGCTTGTAATAAATGGTTGAATGTCTGACAAGCATCTTTTTGCAGGTGGTTAATTGATTCGGCTTTGGTGCAGAATGTCACAAGTTCGAAATTTGCTTTCGAACGTTTATTTGACATGTGATATGTTGTCCCAATGATTTGTTGTATATAAAGTACCAGTTCAAAAAAAAATAAAAAATAAAATAAATGGTTGAATGTCTAAAAGAATTTCAGATTCTTCACGTCAGAAATACAGTTGACATCATTTTCATACTCGAACCGTCAAATATTTTCTACATTTTCCACTACTTAAAAAGCAAGAAACTAAAGTCTTCATTCTTTTTCTTTTACTCATTATGGTAACAAGAATTTTTCCATCTGCTTTCCTTTGTTCATGTTATAGCCTTTTAAATATACACACATTGAAAGGAAAAAAAAGTTAAAAATCAAGGATAAGACTAATTGAACTACAATTTTTTTGAATTTTTGATGAATTTCGCACATCAATTGGTGAGCTTGGTCAAACTTTTCTCTTTAAACAATTAAAATAGGCAAGTAGTTGTGAAGCAGCTTGACTTTTTCGTACTTGTTCCTTTTTTCGCTTACCGTTTTGGCATAACAATTAGTTTTTGCAATCCGTTTTCTCCATCGCTAAATCATCATGTGCATTTAGACTTGGTATAATACATGCTGTCTCATATTCCCAGTAGTTCTATTACTTATGGTTTGTGCTTCATTGCTATGTGTTTGTCTATCCATGTCAACTGCTTTGGATGTCCTTTTCAACAATCATCATTTATTTGTAATCCTTACGTACAAATTCCATTATCCGTAGCATCAATGTATACTAATAAAATTCAGAATAGCAATAAAATATTCCACAATACAATTATGGATTCAAACCCAACCAATAATAAACAAAGAAGGTTCAATATATTATATTTAACGTTTACAATTTCAACCTTTCCTTTCATTTTCATTCAAATCTTTCAAAGTTGGACCAAGTTCCTCACCCCTAAATCATTTTCAATCAAATCATTTGCTCTGATAAAACTGCATAAGTAGTTCATTTTTTGAATATTATTATTATAAAACTGAAACGCCCAACTTAAAAAGAACGCGATAATAAATAGGAGGAAACAATACAGTTGTCCTTCTCAATATCGCTTATTTACCAATCTATCTATACAAACTCCACAACCCCCCTTGTATCAATGTACAAACCCAATAAACTTCAACAATAAAACACCACCTTAACACATAAAATCATGAATCTCAACCTAACTAAAATTAAACAAACGAGGTCATCATCCTTATATTCAATGTATATACTTCAACTCTTCCTTTCATTCTCATTCAAATCAATCAAACTAGGACTAGGTGCCCTCATCACTTGCCCATTCCCAATCTCAATTGAGACAAACTCATCTCCAGAACTACCACCGCGGTCCATCTCACTTCTAGCCGTCCCTTCCCTATCCAAGGGCTCAACCGCCCTCCTCCTATCCGCCCTCAAATTCATCATAAACGAACCATCCTCATCCTCCTCCCCTTCATAAAAATTTCCAGTCCTCACTTCCTGTGCCAACGAACACGACCAGCAAAACAGCCACTGGAAACAGTCCGTTACAGTCGGATATCCACAACAGAACCTGTTGCCCGGTAGCTTAAACTTCTTCCTCATCTGAATCCTCCAGTACCCTCCATACAAAAAGCAACAAAAGCACAGCACGCATCCACTAATACCCACCACATACTTCAACGTGTAGTCGCTTATCTTCAGCACCGAAACACTGAAAACAACAATAGGTCCTACACAGAACAGCACGAAGGTCGCTACATGGACATACATATTGCCAAAGCCCAACCTTTCCATATTCCATCCAAACACACAAAAATTGCAGAAGAACGACAGATACGCGACTGTAACATCGTCCCAGCAGTCAAAAAGGCCACCTACCCATTCGGGCTCAGTCAAAACCACGCTAACCTGCCTTCTGGTTTGAGCTTCTCCTAGCGTTACAGACTCAGCCACACTTACTTCTTCAATTTCAGATTTCTTACCAAGTGGACTGAACACTGTCCATAAAAACGCTGTAACGGGAGCAGCGATACCAACTCCAATGAAGGTGTTGGTAGCCCAATCGGGCCTGTTATCGCTCGTCCAACCCCAGTACAATGCGCAGAGAGCGTACTGTGCAAAGCATGTGATGTGAAGAAGGATTATGACTAGTCCTATGTGGAAACGATCATGTGGCTTTATAGACGGGACTTTGCAGTAGGTCATTCTTAGTTCTACGGCGTTTTTAGGCAGCCATTTGCATAGAAGAACGAGGTGGTGAAAAAGATTTGGATGTTGGTACAAGCACATGATTGTGAAGAGGGCGTTCACTATTTGGTTAGCTATTTCGGTCCATTTTGTTCTTGTGTCTTTGTTTTTTATGGCGGAGTCCAGGAAGCCGAGCATTAGTAGGCCGAGGATGACTATACCAACTGCTACGAAGATGAACCATATGAAAAGGGCTACGTTCATGGGGTTTCTTATCCATTTTTTTGAGTAGGCGAGGACAGCTTGCCATTTGAACTTTCGTACGAAAGGAACTCTGAATCTTCGACGTCGGGTAGTTTCTTGATCAGAAGAGTCTGCTTCGGTTTGTGTTGAGTTTTGCTTTCTTCTGAATTTTAGGAACCAGTTTTTGGCTGGTTTGGCTTTGAGGAAATCAAGAAATCTTTGCTTGCGGTTTCTTTTGCTGATCAATCCTCTTTCGACACCGGGAATGTAAATTGGAATGAAGTCCTGGAGCTTGGTACTGGTTTCTTCTTTTTTCTCTTCTGAGCTGGAGCTGTCCATTTTCGATGTCAACTAAAGTTTTTCTGCTAAAACCAACTGAAAATATTAAGTATGTGTTTAATGCTTTAATATTTACTTCCTGTTATAGCATAGCCGTATTCCTGATCAATTATGTATACATATATTTGGTTCATCTTGTTGGTACTCGAATCTAATTATTAGTTACCTTCTTAAATAGATCATATAGAAACCATCAAAGTGCCATAATATTTTGGCTAGATGATATCCTATGCGAATGAAATATCTTACATTCACTAACTAAGCTAAAATGAACATTAGGATCTCAATTCAATTCTCAAGTGAAATTCAAATAATCAAAACCAAGAATAAAAGCAAGTTTATGAATATATCAATGGAATCAAAAAGAGAAAATGAAAATAATATTAGTACCTCTGGATAGAAGAATGAATTCTTCAAGCCGCTACAATTATCTTTTCAGTTACAAAACCATGTGTATGTATATATATTATGAGATTCCAAAACTAGATAATTCATTATAAGAAAAGTAGTAATAGAGTGTGAAGACTAATACATTTGAATATTGAATGGGTCAGAAAAGAGGGTTGCCCTGGGAAAAAAGTACATTAGTTCATGTGAGCTATTTCGTATAGATTATGCAATGATAATGTGTTCTCATTTCTTTGTTTTGACATTTGCACGTAGAAGGTAATCAGTAGCTAGTATTGGTTGACCAGTCTCGCATTGTAGACTAATAATTACAGCTTTGCCACATTGTTGACTTTTGTTTAATAATAGATCAGCTGGGTTTTTAAGCATTCAGGCAGAAATGAATAAAACATTGATCGGTGTTTCCATGGCAACCCAGCAGTAAAATATAGACTTTAGTTATATAATACATAGATAGACTTTACCGATAGAACAAATTTTTTTCCTCGATGTTAACAAAAATCTCCAATTGAAAATCAATTGATAATTAACGAATTAATAACTCTCAAAACTTGTTAACAATTTCCATCTCCTACAAGTGAACTTAAAAGTTACTCCTACCATAAATGATCATCTAAATTAGTCAATTTATTTTCAGACATGGTGCTTTCACTAAAATTATATAATGCTATTATCATATAACTCTTGGTAAACAAATGGTAGCGGCTATCTACGTATGTATTGGTCAAAGTTTGATTAGATAATAAACGATGGACGATGTGGTAAAATGTCGTGGTATTGGCATCATGATTTAAATCTCGACGAAACAATTTTGACAAATTCATAAAAGTGATGTGCTAAACTAAATTTAGTTTATACCTTTAGTGATTGATTGAATGACATTGTGATTTAAAGATTAAGAAACAGATCCTGATGTTAGAGCTTCTCCAACAGGTGAAAGAATTGCAAATCTGCACCCAAAATTCGTTTCAATAGAGTGTAGAAATATGGATAGCGTGGAAAGCGGAGGAGAAGGGTTGGAGATTCTGAATTATACGAGACGTCTGTTAAATAGACATTTGGAAACAAGACGCATGTTCAACAGGCGTCCCATATTGAGGTGCCTGTTGAACATGCACATTTAATTTCCTCCACATATCGAGGCGTCTGTTCAAGACGTCTTTAATTCAAAAGAATTCGGACGTCTGTTCAACAGACGTCTGATCAGACGCTTGTTCAACCGACGTCTGATCTCATTTCTGTTAAAGAAATGAGGTCTCCAACATTTCGAAGTGTATTTCCAGACTTTGAACTGTTGAAGATGCTCTTAGAAAAGGATGACCGATACGGAGGAGATATTATTGGGCTTTACTTAAAGGTAAGAATATTGCAGAACTAAAAAGCATGGATACAAACAGGAATATCAGCTTGAATTCGGGATCGATGCTTATTCCTGTTTCACACAAATTGTCAAGTTTTTATTAGAGGCTTTCTTGACATAGAAAAGTCTTTGTTGTAACAAATTTCAATTCGGCTCATTAAATGCTAACATGACATCAAGGGAGTTGCTATGGCCCGCTAACAGTGAAAGTTTTGAATACAAAGGTCAGCAACGTTACACTCAAATTTACAAAAATCGATCGTCCCCGAGCTAAGATGGCTTGGAATCATCTTCCCTTTGTATCTCCATAGGAAAGGGTGCTTTCACTGAACCATCTACACTTTCTATCGAAGACTCTTCTTCAATAACAGTAGTCAAATTTGCCTGAGGAGAGGAGTACCCACCTTGAGATTTTTTAGGAGTTGACCCACTTAAAGTACTTGATTTATCCAGATATGATGAATTAGTACTACGTGCAGGAGATGGTATGCTTTGATCACCATCGCTTACTTTCAAACACAATTTATTGTCTACTAAATCATAGTAGTCTGCAGTTCTCACCTCTTGTGCAAGAGAGCACCCACAGCAAAACAGCCACAAGAAGCAATCTGAAACCGAAGAATTACCACAAAATGTATATCCTGGTAGATTAAATCTCTTCCTCAGTTGTATTCTCCAAAAACCACCATACAACAAACCAAAAATGCACAGGAAAAAACCTGTTATTCCCAACGCCTCTCGAACACCTTCATTGTTAATATTAACCGCTGCCAAGTTAAAAATGAAGAAGGGGGCGATACAAAAAAGAAGAAATGTCGCTATATGTACATACATGTTACCAAATCCTAGCCTCTGCATATTCCATCCAAACACACAGCATGTGCAGAAAAAAGAAAGATATGCAACAGATATATCATCCCATATATCAAATATTCCACCAATCCATTTGGGTGCAGTATCCGCTACTCTTTGATCATCTCTTGCTACGAAAGAATATTTCTTTTCAAGAGACTTCGTTCTTATATCTGTAGCTTCCCCTTGTGCTTCTTGATCGACTTCTGTTTCGTATTCTTTTCCAAGAGGACTAAGAATATTGTATACACTGGCAAATGCTGGTGCACCAATAGCTACTGAAATGCATATACCAACTCCAATGGGAGGCCGTTTAGATCTTGTATATCCTAAATTTAGGCCACATAATGCATATTGTGCAAAGCAATTTAGATGGAGGAGGACTATGACAACCATCATATGGACCCATTCATTAGGTTTGTATGTACCATTTTTGCAGTAAACCTTTCTCAGCTTCAGAATATCGTCATTTCTCCACCTACATAAAAGCACAAGATGATAGAATCTTTTTGGATGTTGATAAAGGCACATGAGAGTGAATAATGCATTTAATATTTGGTTATTGACTTCAAACCAAGTATCTCTTTGTGATTTCTTTGGTATAGCATTGTTTAACATTCCAGTCATTACCAGAAATAATATAGCTCCAGAAACAGTTACGCAAAGAACCCAGACTAACAGAGCCATGTTCATAGGATTTCTTGCCCACTGCTTGCAAAGTTCTCTTAGGGAGACCCAGTCAATTTTTTTCATTAAATATCTTATAGATCGTTGTTCCAGAGACGGAACTGTTTGTGAAAATTCATCTCTTTCCTTGGCAATTCTACGAAATTTGGCTGATGGAGAAGGATCAAATTTTTTCTGTTTAGTATTACTTGATAACTTTTCTACAGTGTTTGAGTATGAATCTTTGTGCTTTTTGTCTACAAGATCGCTTTGATGTGATATGATCTGAAGGGAAATTTGATCGTTGTTCTCATGGTGTGCTGTAGCTCTCACGTCAAAGTCTTCTTGAATTTCATTAGCATGTTTTTCTTCGCTAACTGATACCATTAACCCTTTGTGGTTGGACAAAAATGTAATATTCTCCAACTACTTGCCTTTATTCTATAGATATAGATATAGATGTGACTGTGAACTCGAATTCATTCTGAAAGCATAAAATCATACTGGAGTAGTACTGCAGCTCCTAAAAAATAACCAGATAAATTATTCAGGCACAATTATTTTGAGTCATAAGATTTTTTAATTTTTTTAATTTTTTTTGAAATGGTACTTAGATACAACATGTCACTGGGACAACAGAACACAAACCATATGTCAATGTATGTTCGAATCACGCGACGCAAGTTTCGAACTTGTGACCTCTCGCACCAAAGCTGAATCACTTAATCAAAGCCGAGTCATAAGAATAACTAAAGTTAATTCTGTAATGATGATGATCATAGGGCCGACCTTGAAATTTAGAGGGGTATAAGCAGATGAAAATACGAGGTCCTGAACTTAGTCGTACTCTGCATTGGAATTTAAAAATGACCTACTGAATATTATTTGTCAAGATAAGTAAATTTTGCAATGAGGTTAATGTAATAATTGATATTTACAAATACAGATACAAGTGTAGAAAAGATTGGGACCAACTGAATAAGAGCACTGAGCCCATGTTTTTTAGGCTCTATTTATGGGCCGTTTCAGATGATAAGTTATTAGTCATATTGCATGTGGCAGGCTCACATCCATGATGGGTTTGTGCTAACCTTAAATTAAGAAATGTATGCCTACACCTAATACACATCCAATCAAATCAAGAGGAATTATGGTACTATCAGGATTTAAGATATTAGCTTCTTATCTCAATATTTTATACCACTCGGCTACCTTATGAGTGTTAAGTATGTATATGGGAAGTCTATTGAGACAAAACACACATAAGATTTAACACGGTTAATCTCAACTGTTAGATCAACCCTTGATTTCAACACGTCGAATGCAAACACAATGAGATCCATCAGTCAAGATAAACACAATGAAATCAAACGATTTCCATTTATAAGGTATAATGCGTTAACAGTTTTACATTACTGAACTAAATCCACCATGTTTAGACATTTTTACTTTTCAAGTATAATGTTGTCACACACACGCGCACACAAAATAATGTTATCTAAAACACAGGACTAAACTCCATCGTATTGTCTTTGTCTTCCAAATGTTATGTGATTAGGTCCTCTCCCTTATCAGTCCAAGAGCACTAAAACATCTAATTCCATTAAAAACATTCATTCTTTGGATTGGTAAGTATGTTTACTTTGAAAAAGGAAAAAAAAGAAAAAGAAAAATCAAAGCCGATTTTATCATTGGAACATAACATCTTGATTTTATGTACAATACTTCCATCTAAAGATAGTAAAGAAGAGTCTAGCATCTATTTTGAAACATAAATGCAATCCATCTGTTCGTAAACATTTTTGTAGTTTGGTTATTCAGTAAGTTTTAATCCGAAAATATATCATAGGACAACATTTTTTTTATGACCACAATCTTTTTCTTTATGACCTGAAAATTTAGGTTAATCTATTAACTTGGCACTTGTTCAATTCATCTCTACAAAAAATATATAATCATTTTGACATATGCCTTGGACAGAAATCCCTGGGAGTCTGGGACATCATCAGCAATGGGCATAAAAAAACTTAAAACTAAAGTCTTTTAGGCTTCAATCCACAATATGACTTTAGCTGATGCACATTACAAACGCTAAGGTATCAATGAGTATACTTGCATGGGCTAATTATATGAGATGAAGGAAAAAGGTTAGTCGTAGAGAATCCATGCATACTTCAGCACAACTTGCAAAAACAATAGTGAATACAACTAAAAGATCCAAGCAGTTATACCCTAGCATGTTGGTAGATTTTAACAGTTTAAAGTAAGGAATTTAAAATATCAAACATTTATTGTTAACACAATATTTCAAATACTTTGTCTAGCGACTTTTAAAAAATTATTGAAAGAGTTGCACTTACAGTTATGTGTCATGCAAAGATATTTAAGGCACCAAATTAACAAACAAAATTGAAATGTTTTATAATTATATTTACTACAATTATCCAATTTATAAGTAGTTTATTCTATCTTTATTTCTACTATTTCATTTGTCTTGATACCGAAATCAACAAAGCATATACCTCCATGTTAAAACAAATTAACAATTAATAAACAAATTGACAGCTCACAAGTAAAAAGTAAAACAGAAAATTACCAATCATGTATTATTAAGAAGCCAGACATAAACAGCTTATTTTCATGAGCAATATGAGTTATATTTGCAATTCCAATCCACAGGAATACAAATCAATAAATTAATATTTACATCTGAAAAACGATACTACAAATCATGCTTCAACAAGTTCAATGAAACAGAGAGGAAAAGACGAACCTAATCAGCCAATAAGGTTGCTAGCAATGACACATGAAGAGAAAAGGGCGAAGTCATCTGTATAGCTCTTCACGTTCGATCAATTCAATATTGGAAATTTTAGGTGAGAAGAAAAATTAGATGATTTCTTGTATGTATAAAAAGTTCGAGGAAGCAGCTTAAGAAGATCAATTTGTAACTGGCGACGATTTGACGTAAAAATGAAATACATTGCAACAGGGCCCGAATTGCAAGGTGCGGGATTGTGCGGGAATGGTGAGGAGCGTTGGACTTAACTAAGTGCTACGGAGCCCGAAGTGGAGGAGTGCGGAACTACGGGCTTAGGAGAAAAATTTACAATAGTTACCTGAGGTAAAATTATCCTCGGGTCTTGCTAGAAGGTCCGAAATAAGAGGTATGGTTTTCAGTCCAAAATCTTAATAACCATCGGATTTTCAGAGGAGCGGTCGATGTTATTTCCGCACAAATTTTTGTCTCATATTTCGAGCCTCAAAGAATTTTTTATTATTATTTCATCTGGTACCTATGATTTTCCTTGAGTTTAAAATCACATTCGAAATTCAGGTTTTTTAGAATAAATTATTTTGTTTGAGCCATACTACAAATATTATCGAGACGACATTCGAATTTCATAGTTTACGATTTCTTTCTTACTTAAATCACATTCGAACTAGTTGAGGTAGCATCTCTCATTTTGTTGAGCATTTCAAACCTTTTAGGTTTGTCGAAAAATTAATAAAAGCTTATCAATGTGTTATTTAGACTAGCATTTGCCATCAGTAGACTTTTCAAAGGTTATTACAGGGTGGGTATTTAACCAAATTACCTTATTTAACCAACTTGATGGACCTTAACTGAACCATTTTAATCTATAACATCGGTTGATCGAAAGTTTTGATCAACCGACCGAAGTCAACCAATTAAAGTTAGATCGGTTAACCGTTAATGATATCACGTAGTTCGGTTAACCATTAACCGAAACTTTTTTCTTACCTAATAACCTAAACCTGACACACTAATATCCCAAATCCCTAAACTACTGTGCCACTTTCAATTCTGCTCATTTATTTCTCGTCTATATCTACAAATATACAATTTTCACAAATCCTTAAACTTACCAAATTCAAATCGATTAACAAATTTGCAGTGTCGTTGTCTTCGTCTTGCTTTTGTGCTATCCAGTTCGTTAATTGAGCTACAGCGAATACTAGCAGGAAAAGGAAGAATGCGAATTTGATTAATTAATTGTTATACTTGTTTTACCTATTTTATTTGATTAATTGATTAAAATGATACAAATTTTTATTAGTTTTTACCGACTGTATAATTCCTATGCTAGAATGAGATTATAATGATTTCATACAGGTTTAGTTGTTATGAGAGGTTAGTTCCATACAAACTTTTTGTTGAGTGTAATTAATTGCAAATTTAACAGATGTTTATTTGACGTATAAGAGCTTAGTTTCATAGTAGTTATCATATGTTAGTATCGATTATAATAGTTTCAAACCTGTTTCACAATGACATTCATAATGGTTGCATAACTTTTGCATATATATTCGGTTTGCATATTCAATTTGACAGTTTGCATATTCAATCTGAACACACACACATTCAATAATTATAACTAAATATATTCAGTTTGCGCATATATATATATGTATGTATGTATGTATGTATGTATGTATGTATGTATGTATGTATGTATGTATGTATGTATGTATGTATGTATAGTTGAATATATTCGATGTAACAATTCTGAATTTCGGCCACTTCGTGCTTAAATATCTGAATTATTTAAATATTTGAATCTTGAATTTAATGTGATTAAATTGATTTAAAAATATTGTTAACCCATTTTTTGATAATAACTAAGCATAAGAAATTTGTTTACAAAAAATTAATAGTTCGAATAAATATCGATAGTGTGACCGAAAATCATTTTATCTTTAACAATCTCGAAACATGTGAAATTATCAATCGAGATACTGTCTCAGATTTTGACGAAACTAATGCCATCGAAACCGGAATAATAAGACGATGGACATCAACGAGTTTTGTGGTGATCGGATGTACAGTGTGGTCGTGCGAGCTCGAAACGCGTTACAATTTTATTTGAGAATTAAATATAATATATATTTTACCATATAAAAACCTTTCCATCCAGATATTTTATGTCCAAAACTCTTTCTTCATTACCTTCCTCCTCCTTTAGTAAATGGAAAACAAGAGAACCTTCTTCCTCGAGTTGTTTCAGGAGCTACGAGTGACATTAGAGATCGGCGTTGGATCCGTTAGGATCATGGTGAGGAAGGCTTCATATTGGTGTGTTTAATGTTAGGTGGGGCGAAGTTTGGTCATGCTCGACTCTGGTGACCGGACTAGGGTTAACGTGAAAGGGAGTGCGTGTTAAGGATCTTAAGGCTAATTTAATACTAGAGGGGAGGGGGGTTGAAAAGTGTTTAATGGATTGTAGGACTAATTTAAAAATTATGACACAAATAAATGCAGAACTTAATCATAGAACAATCATAGAATCAAACACAAATGCAGAAAGTAAATAAAAAGCAATAAAGGAAAAGAACACACAGGATTTTATACTGGTTCGGAGTTACCCTACATCCAGTCATGTATCAAGGCAAACTACCTCATACAGATTTTTATTATACCAATGTTGAGATTACATTCCTCAATTTAAAGGCTTTGAGGTACCCACCTGTCTCACGAGTCCGGGGTAAACTCTCTTGATTTACGAGCCATAAGGTTACCCAATTGATTTCCAGGCACAACCACACCTTATAGAGAGACTCGATAAACTTTTAATTACAAATTGATCCTATAACTCTGAATAGCACTTTGATCTTCGAGAAGGGGCAGAGAATCAAACAAGAATGAGATTCTAATTTGATTCACTTGAGAATTCGGTAGAATTTCGGCACGATCTTAAAAATATGAAAATTATAGAATATGGATTTGTGGAGAAGAAGAAGTGAAGAAAATATGAAAATAGATGATTAAAAAATTCGTTTGTGTAGCCTATTTATAAAGCACCAACGGTCATAACCATTCGTGAAGAGATTTAAACGAATAGACACTTCTTTTGAAAATTGAAACTTTTGAATTCAACAGCCACTATATCAACATGGGGTATCCCATGAAGTCGACATCCCTATGTAAAAAAACAATGTAATTTTTTTTTGAAAATGAAGTTTAAAACAAGATTTTATTTTAAAACAAAAAAAATAATATTTTAAGGCTAAAACATATTTTTGAAAAATCTTTTGAAAAGATAATTTTAAGGCTAAAATATTTTGAAAAGCAGTTTTGAAAATCATTTTGAAAAACCATTTTGAAGTAGTTTTGCAAGCTTCTTCCTACAGAATATCTCATCACATCAGGACTTGAGAACTTGTACAAAACCAGGATGTTCATGAGTTTGGAAGCCACTTGTCATAGGTTTGCAAGCTACTTGTCGTGAGTTTGTAAGCCACTAAGAAAGTAGAAATGAGATCCATCCCAAATGAAATTCGGAATGAAGATTTCCATGCTATTATGAAGTTTTAACAAAAAACTAGATACATATCTTGAAATCTTGATCTTAATACTCATAAGTCTTCAAACTTGATTTCTTCATTGTTGATCTTGATGCTGTACAGTCTTCAATAATCAGTACCTGCCTTTTATATATTCTGTATAATAATATTCATACATATCTAGTGCTAATATGTAAGTTATAATAAAATAAGTTACAAAGGTTGTTGTCATCAAAACTACTATCTCCAGTTCCTAACAATCTTCTCCTTTTTGATGATGACAACCTTATAAAATATACTTACCACTTCGATCATGCCATAATCCCCTTGCGCCAACAACTTCCCTTACTTCAAGCCTATTATTTTATATAACTTTCTCACCCTTTGTCATCAACAAAAAATAACCTATAAACCTTGAACTTAATAGAAAAAGAGATAAACAAACATATGACATAATAATATAACATCCTAACTGGAATTCAAGTTTATATACATCGAAGATTGTTTTTAGAAGAACCTTAAGATAACACTTATATACAAATTAACAAACCAATATACAATCAAGAAAGAGTAAAACAAAAAATGCTTAACGAGGACCCTTAACTATTGGTGATTTATGGACTGAACAATTTGGATAGTGGAGACAAAAGTTTCCAAGTTGTTCGACCAAGTTTCCATTAGCGTAAAAAAGGACCTCTCCAACGCAAATCACGCCATCGTCTTCCTCCATATGAACATCCGGATTCGGCAGAGGATGTTCTTCTTCTTGATCCTCTTGAGGTTATTCTTCTTCAGAATCCATGGCTTGTGATGATTCTTCAATAACAATGGGATTGGCAAGGTTATCTGTAAGGAATTTTTGTAGATTCCTAAGGATTCTGCCTTGCCTATCTTGTTCTTTTGCCATTCACAGTTGAATAACTTGAATCTCCATCATCATTTGAAGCAAATCTTTCATCTTCTCTTGCAATTTGATGACTCGTACGTGTGTGGATCATTGGAAAGAACTAGAATGAGGAGAAGTGGGGAAAGAAGGTTCACTATTAGAAGAGGAAGCCATTAATTTACTGTTTTAAAAGTTTGTTATAGAGAATAGAATAGAGAAAAGGAGTAAAAGTCAAAATATATAAATATATAACTAATTTTAGAGGGAAATTTAAATTTGAAAATCATGGCTAGTACGTCGACATAGGTGGATGGGTCATGTCGACATGCCTAGTGTAATTTTTGAGAAATTTTTATTTTTATTAATTATTTATTATACTTGTATTATTTATAATTTATATTTCAGTCAATGAACATATACCTAATTCTCTTCTAAATTTAGTAAAATTTTGTTCATCTAATGGTTTGGTTAATATATCAGCAATTTATTTTTCAGTATTAATATATTCAAGAGTTACGACTTCCTTACTTACATTATCTCTAAGAAAATGATGTCTAATATCAATATGTTTTGTTCTAGCATGATGAGTTGGATTCTTAGATAAGTTTACCAAACTAGTATTATCACAATAAATTTGTGATTTAGTTATAGTTAATCCAAAATCTTTTAAAGTTTGTTGCATATATATAACTTGAGAACAAGCTAAAGCAACATATATATATTCTGCTTCAATTGTTGACAAGGATACAGTATTTTGCTTCTTACTAAACCAGGAAACCATAGAATGTCCTAGAAAGTGACAAGTTCCACTTGTACTTTTTCGCTCTGATTTACAACCAGCGTAATCAGCATCACAATATGAAATTAAGTCAAATACATCGTTTTTAGGGTAAAATAAACCATAATCTAAAGTATGTTTTACATATCTTAAAATTCTTTTAACAGCCTTTAAGTGAGTTTCCTTAGGTTGAGATTGGTATCCTTCATAGTGACAGACAACTATGCATGATGTCAGGACGACTTGCTGTTATATAAAGCAGCGAATCAATCATTCCCCTATATAATTTTTTATCAACATCTTTTGATTTATCTTCTTTACTTAAAGCTACATTAGTTGTCATTGGAGTTGATTTCCCACCAGAAGTGGTCAATCCAAATTTATTAATTAAATCCTTAGCATATTTTTTCTTGACTAATGAAAATTCGTTTATCTAATTGTTTGATTTGAAGTCCTAAGAAGAAACTTAGTTCTCCCATATAACTCATTTCAAATTCTTTAGTCGTTGTTTCTGAAAATTCTTTATTCATTATGCTATTAGTTGATCCAAATATTATATCATCTACATATATTTGTACTAGTTGAATATCATTTTTGTTTCTTTTAATAAAAAAAGTTGTATCTATTTTACCAATTTCAAAACCAGATCGTAGTAAATAAGATCTTAGTCTTTCATACTAGGCTTTAGGGCTTGTTTCATACCATATAAAGCTTTCTTTAATTTATATACATGATATGGAAATCTATTATCTTCAAAAAGTGGAGGTTGTTCAACATAAACATCTTCTTTTACAAAACCATTTAGAAAAACACTTTTAACATCCATTTGATATAACTTGAAATATTGTAGTTTGCGAAGGCAAATAGAATCCTAATAGCTTCTAGTCTTGCTACGGGTGAAAAGGTTTCGTCATAATCAATTCCTTCTTCTTGACAATAACCTTGAGCGACTAAACGAGCTTTATTTCTCATGACCTCACCAAGTTCATTCATTTTATTTTTATAAACCCATTTGTTCCAATTATACTTTTATCCTCAAGTCTAGGGACAAGTTCCCAAACATCATTTCTAGTGAACTGATTCAATTCTTCTTGCATAGAAAGAATCCATGAATCATCAGATGATGCTTCCTTTGGATTTTTAGGTTCAATAGTTGATATAAAAGCTACATTACTTATACTATTTAGTTGATTTCTGGTTTTAACTTTAGATTCAATATTTCCTAGTATATTTTCTACAGGATGATCTTTTAATAGCCTAATTCTTTTATTAGGTTGAATGATTTCACAATTAGTTTTATTAGGTTCATTATTTAAAGTTACAAAATCTTCTTCATCTTCTGTTTGTACAGTATCTTTAAAATTTTCATCAAAAGATACATGCATTGCTTCTTCAATAGTGTTAATTCTTAAATTATAAACTCTAAAAGCTTTACTTCTATTAGAATATCTAATAAAGATACCTTTGTCGGATTTAGGTTCAATTTAAATTATCTTTTGTATTAAGAATAAAACACTTACTACTAAATTTTTTAAAATAAGCTACTATGGGTTTCTTATTGTAAAGTAATTCATATGTTGTTTTATTAGTTAATGGTCTAATTAAAATCCTATTTAATATATAACACGCTGTAGCGACTGCTTCAGCCCAAAAGTTTTTAGGTAAATTACTCTCAGAAAGCATTGTTCTAGCACACTATTGAATTGTTCTATTCTTACGTTCTACCACTCCATTTTGTTGCGGAGTTCTTGAAAAAGAGAAATTATGAATAATTCGTTTTTGATTACAGAAATTATCAAAATTTTCATTTTCAAATTCTCCACCATGATCACTACGAATAGTTTTTATTTTTAAAGAAAGTTGATTTTGAATTCTTTTAGCAATTTTTTTAAATGATTCAAAAAATCACTTTTAAGTTTAAGAAAAATTGTCCAAGTGTATCTAGAATAATCATCTATAATTACAAAAACATATTTATTGTGATTAATTGATTGAACTTGAGATGGACCAAATAAATTTAAATGAAGTAATTCTAGAGGTTTAGAAATAGAAATCATATCTTTTAATTTAAATGAACTTTTCTTAAGTTTTCCTAATTGGCAAGCATCACATATACTATCTATTTTAAAGTTTAACTTGGGAAGACCTCTAACTAAGTCAAGTTTTGATAATCTAGATAATAATTTGAAATTTATATGACCAAATCTTTAATGCCAAATCCAAGGGTTACTTGTATTAGCCAAAAGACATAAGTTATCAATTGAAATTTCATACTAAGGTTGTAAATATTTTTCTTTCTAATTTCTTCACAGATAATATTTGACTTATTATCTTCAATGTAACACTTATCTTTTCCAAATTTAAATCTAAATTATTTATCACATAATTGACTTATACTAAGCAAATTATGTTTTAAATTTCTAACTAGCAAAATATCAGAAATAAGAGGGGTTTTAGAATTATCAACATTGCCGATGCCAATCACATATCCTTTTGAGTTATCTTCAAAATTTACCAATCCACCATCTTGATATATAATGTCATTGAGTATCTCGAGATTTCCAGTCATATGCCTTGAACAGCCACTATCAAGTATCCATTTATCTTTCTCAATTTGCACAGTTTGTCCATTAGTTGTTGATTCTTCAAAAGCCATGTAACATGTCTGTTCCTACATAACAAACCAATTCGGTAGGTAACTTGATTTTCATAAAAACTATACGCAGACCTATGATACTTTGATGAAATGCATAAATTCAAACTAGTATTAACAAAATTTCTTGAAAATGCCATTTTTAACTTTTCAAGTTTCAGATTTTGAAAACTATGAAAACGTATGCTTTGATACCAATTGAAAGGGAGCGTGGATTAAGGATCTTAAGGCTAATTTGACACTAGAGGGGGGGAGGGGAAATAGCGTTTAATGGATTCTAAGACTAATTTAAAAATTATGACACAAAAAAATGCAGAAATTAATCATAGAACAATCACATAATCAAATACAGACATAGCAAGTAAATAAAGAGCAGTAAAGGGAAAGAACACACCAGATTTTATACTGGTTCGGAGTTACCATACATATAGTCCTGTACCAAGGCAAGCCACCTCATACATATTTTTATTATACCAATTTCTAGATTACATTCCTCAATTTCTAAAGGCCTTGTGGTATCCTCCTGTCTCACGAGTCCGGGACAAAATCTGTTGATTTATGGGCCATAAGATTATCCAATTGATTTCCACGCACAACCACACCTTATAGGGATACTCGATAAACTTTTGATTACAAATTGGTCCTATAACTCTGAATAGCACTTTGATCTTCGAGAGAGGGTAGAGAATCAAACAAGAATGATATTCTAATTTGATTCACTTGAGAATTCGGCAGAATTTCGGCACGATCTTAAAAATATGAAAATTATAGAATATGGATTTGTGGAGAAAAAGAAGTGAAGAAAATATGAAAATAGATGATTAAAAAAATTTGTTTGTGAAGCCTATTTATAAAGCACCAACGTTCATAACCATTCATGAAGAGATTTAAACGAATAGACACTTCTTTTGAAATTTGAAACTTTTGAATTCAGCGGCCACCATGTCGATATGGGGTATCCCATGACGTCGACATCCCTATGTAAAAAAAAAGTGTAAAATTTGTTTTTAAAAATGAAGTTTAAAACAAGAGTTTATTTTAAAACAAAAACAAATAATATTTTAAGGCTAAAACATCTTTGTGAAAAATCTTTTGAAAAGATAACTTTAAGGCTAAAATATTTTGAAAAGCAGTTTTGAAAATCATTTTGAAAAACCATTTTGAAGTAGTTTTGCAAGCTTCTTCCTACAGAATATCTCATCACATCAGGACCCGAGAACTTGTACAAAACCAGCATGTTCGTGGATTTGTAAACCACTTGTCGTAGGTTTATAAGCTATTTGTCGTGGATTTGTAAGCCACTAAGAAGGTAGAAATGAGTTCCATCCCAAATGAAATTCGAAATGAAGATTTCCATGCTATTATGAAGTTTTAACAAAAAAACTAGACACATATCTTGAAATCTTGATCTTGATACTTATGAGTCTTCAAACTTGATTTCTTCATTCTTGATCTTGATACTGTACCGTCTTTAATAATCAGTACCTGCCTTATATATATCCTGTATAATAATATTCATACATATCTAGACAATATTGTTAGTATATAAGTTATAATAAAATAAGTTACAAAGATTGTTGTCATCAAAACTACTATCTCCGGTTCCTAACACAACGTTGGTTAGAGATTGAGACGAAGATAGGCGAATCAAGGAGCATTATTTCTCTTCTTGTGTGAAGAAGAGTCTGTGGTGGCTTGATGGTGGGGGTGCAAACATCCAGTGTGGATCACGACTTTGTACTGTAGCACGAAGAAGCTCCAGGTCATGGTGAAGGGGAGAGGGCCAAAACTGAATTCGAAGGCATGGTTAGACTTGGGTGGCATGAAAAGTTGATTGGTGATGGTAAGAGAAGCTGGAAGTGGATGATTTAAAGCGTGAAACTTGTACAGTAGCCATTGGTCTATAGGTCAGAAATGGGTAAGGGCATCCGAGCTTCATGTGATTTGGTTGGGAATGTAGCACTCGCGAAGCGGAATTCGTCGGTAGTGGACGTTTGTCATTTAGTAGTACTTAACTCCGACGAGGGATGTGCATGCACGGATGAGGATGGGTGTGTTTTTAGGTATCACCATGCATGATGTAGAATTTGGTGAAGAAAGGGGAAAGGTTTAATTAAGGTAATCATGGTGATTAGTAATTTAATTAAGCTAACTTTTGCATACGAGATCCAGTTGAGACACCATTTTCTCCATTGCACTCGTAGTAAGGTTTTCTACATCTTGGTTCGGCTTGGGCTTGGGTGAGTTTACTCACCATCGAATTTTTATATTTTGTGTATATAATGTTGTTGTGTTAAATATAAGTTAAAATTGATAACAATGCAAGTTATTACCTTTGGACCTCTTCTTGTTTTGTAAAGTAAGTGACAACATTATATGTGGTATAATCTCTCTTATAGCCCTCTATAACATGTATTGTGGTCGGGACTTGTTGTTTGCATGTTTGATAATGTATTGTGAATGGTTGGAGCAAAATAGTCACTATAAACGCACTTTGAAATCCCTGGTATTTAACATATGTTAAATTTGTTAAAAATCTGAATATATTGTTATATAATATATTTGGTTGTTCTCTACACATTTTTTTGTGTATGGACAACAGGGAATTGGTTTGGGAAGTTATAAAATTATGAATGGAAGTTGTGATATTTAGAAGCGCAAATGTCGCTATGGATGCACTTTGAAATCACTATGTGTTCGGTGATTTTAAAGTTAACTTTGAAAGACATCCTGAGACTTTGTTTTATTTTTAGTAAGTACTGTAAGTGTACTTATCACCGAAGAAGATACCAAAGTTTAAATATATTTTAATAATTAATCATCGCTTTTTAAAGTAACGGGTTTTAAATAATAAAGCATGCTTTTGATTGTTTTTAGTAAATTACAAAGCAGTTATTTTTGTGTTATATTTTACACAGATATTTAAAACCTATTTATAAGTATTTTATAAGTGTGTATATATAAGTTTGGAAAAGTATGTTAATTATTTTATAAAAGAATAAGAGATGGTTTTGAATTATAACACTTAGTTTTAATAAGTGGTTTTGAAAAGTTAATTGAAAGTATATTACCTTGTTTAATAAGTGGAGATATACTTAGAGATTTAAATGAATGTTTAGAAGATAATAACAAGCGTGGAATGGTTTTGGTTTTGTTGTGACAATGGGTTAATTACATTTTTCTTTCACCCTCTTAGGTTATATTAGTATCATATTTAGATCTTTAAAGGAAATTTTTAACGATAATTATAAAAGAAGCAGTTTAGGTTTGTAGTAAACATTGTTTTAGTAAAATTTGTTGTTTAAACCCTTGAATTATATTTTAAGGTGGAAAAATATTGTTTAAATGATTTTTAATATATTTAGATCTTTAATAATGAGATTTTAAAGATAATAACAAGTATTGAATCTTTTGGAATAAAGATAAAAAGGTAAAAAATTAATTTATAAAAAAGAAGGGGTTTTCAGTAAACAATGTTTTAATAACATTTAACATCTTTAATTATATTTCAAGGTAAGTAAACTTTGTATGTGATCTGTGAATATACTTATACCGTTGAGATAAGTATATGGATACTCTTTGAAGTATTGAAAGAGTATAAATGAATAGTCGAAGTTTTAATTAATAAAGGAGTATCAATTAAATAAGTGAAGTTTTAGTTAATGAAAGAAGTTTATTAGATAAAAAGGAATTTTACTAATAAAAATATATTTTAAATAATAAAAGATTAATTAAATTAAATGAGGATTAAAAGTCGGTTATGTGACTTGATTGTGCTTTGTATGTGTTAATCGTGCTTCGTGTGTTTACTTGTGTGGGGAAAGTAATTAGTCGTGTACTAAGTATGAATAGTCGGTGAAGTAAAATTGCTCTATCCGTGAGAGTTAAGATTGATGATTCGAGTAGGATGTAGAAGCAATAATGCTCTAACCTACCCGCTTCACTCTTGAACAAGGGATAGTGTGAGTTGAAAAGATTGAAAACGTGATAAATATATGAGTCTTGGTTTCCATGTACGATCGTTTATCTTATACTTAATAGTCGATTAGTCGGCCATCGAAATTGATCAAAAATTTAACTTAGGAATTACCTAGAATAAACATGAGGGTTATATGATACAGTTATCTTCAGAGATGTTATACCGTATGTATAAACTCATCTTTTTCTTCTAGGACAAATGATAAGGAAATCTGTCCAAATAGGAGAGGATCTCACCCTTATGAATTATTTGTTTATTTCTAAAAGAACCGGGATCAAGTTAACCGAAAATCTATCAATTGCTTTTGGTGAGGTCGATAAGCGGGGGAGTGTAGAGATGACTCGAACCCATAGCCACTTCAAAACCATATACGTGTTTGGAAGAAGTTCATGACATGTTCGAGATGCTAGAATCTATGTGGAGATTAAAAATTTGTTTGAGATACTCGAATCCCTGTAGAGGCTCGGCATATAATTAGGATGTGGGAATCCATGCATGGTTTCGAGATCGATTAAGATATGGAAATCCATGTGTGGTTGCGAGATCTATTAAGATATGGAAATCCACATGTGGTTCCGAGATCAGTTCGAGTTGAGGCTCATGTGTTGAGATCTATTCGAGTTGTAGCTTATGTGTTTGGGACGCTGAACATGAATTCACTATTAGAATGACAAAAACCAAAGTAGGGGTACATAGCTGAAGGATTTGAAAGAAAGCCCATGGATACATGCGACTCCATATCCAGTGATACTTCCGGTTATGCATGCGGGAGAGATGTATTCGGTGTTTATGGCTTGCAAGCATGAAACTAGTTATGTTAACTTGAGTTATATTTTACCTAGAGATATACGCTACTTCAGAAGGATAACTGTGATCCTTGTGCAGGAGATCCACCTCGACGTATCGAGGGTGTCTCCATGGAAATCCTACATTATTCAAACACGCCTTAGCAATTTTGATTATATAACTATTATTATTGTGTTGTACACATACGCAGCATAAATACTTCTTATTTATGTTTTCACCCTAAGCATTATCTATTATATCACCTTTTGTACTTATTTGATGATGGTTCTTTTGAGGCAATAACCGTTATGGCATTCCATGTGGTCTTCAAAGTAATGTTACATGTTGGCTGCATATTCCTTGAATTTCTCATATCAAACTTATGTCTGACGTGTGGTTTTTCTTTTCCCTAAATTCCACATGTGCTCTTTCGAGTAATCTGAGAAAGGCAGGTTTTCGTTGATGTACATTGGAGCTCGAGGAGGCGAGCCGGATGTTTCACCGACCATAGTATTCTTATTTCCACTATATTACTATATTATGTGTGTGCGTGTGTGTATCAGCATTTGTGAGGACATGTCGTTATAACTGTCCAGGCTAATGATAGATATTCAGAATTGTAACTTTGAATTGTTATGTATCTCAGAGTGACGGTTTGTATTGTCTTTTGATATTATATGTTACCGTTCTACTATGAGATTCCAATATTTTGTTCCTTCTTTATTGTTTTGTTTCCTTTTCTTCTTTTATTTTACCCTAATAATATGGCTTTTCGATACTTGGGTGCTCTGCAAGTAAATACCCAAATGTATTAGTGTCGATCGGGAGTCGAAAAGACAGATCGTTACATTCAGTTTGCAAACAAGCACATATTCATATATGTATATGTGTGTATATATATATATGTGTGTGTGTGTGTGTGTGTGTGTGATAAGGATCGGCTACCTCATTTTTGCTACACCTCAAATCCCTCTTATTTCAACAACATGTTCTGAACTAAATAATACACAATCTTTGAAGCAATCCAGAATTTCGAACACTTCATCTTCGAATATTAAAATGTTTTTAAATATAATTAAGTGTTAAACTATGATTTTATAACCATACTAAACAACACTTAATTAATGAATAATAACAAGAAACTTGTTTTTGAAAATTGTTCGAAAAATATAATCTTTGAAGAAAAATCGATAATGTAACCGAAAATCAGTTTATCGGTAAACTGCTTTTCGATTGATATAAGTTGTACGAACTCTTATGCACTTATCCAATGATCAAAGGAATACATTAAGAACCAATTAAAACTTCTCTTCACAAAAGAAGTAGTAAATTATAGAAGCTTCCAAATGGATAAGAGATATTTTAAATGTTAAGGGTATAAGAGTATTTTACTATAGGAAATGATGTAAAGGGGATGTGATGGAGCATGTTAGGAGGTAAGCCTTGAATGACATGAAAGGAGGGTGAGAACAAGCATATGCAACACCATGAGCCTATATAAGGAGAGGCATACCCTTGATATAATTTGCAAATTTACAAAGCAAAATGAGCACTCTTTTAATGTCTTTCTCTACTCATAATTCTTAAACAAAATAATTGCAAATCTCATCCAAATCAACTAAAATTTGAATTACAGCCTTAATACAATATTACAACACCTTCTACCAAGTTAGATTTTGAAAAAGTGAAGCCAAGCTTCACCTCCATCATAGGCCGTGAGCTTTTAGTGGGCTTTTGAGCTAAAGGGAAGTGTGCAAAGCTAGAAAGGAAGGAGGGAAAGGTGGTTGCAAGGGTGAGGTTGGACATGGTTGCTTAGATCTCACTTTTCGTTCATTAAAAGGTGAGCTAACTCACCGCTTTGAATGAAAATATAACCCATATATGTTTAAGTTGTTTGAATTGATATTGACATAAGTTAAAATATTGGTTTTAATTCTTGCATTAAGGCAAATGCCATATGTAATCCAAATGAACAGACTTGAACAGACATGAATGGACTTGTATAACCTATAGCAAGGCCTTGAAACAAAGAATATAGGTTGCAGTTAAACTTTGGGTTAGAATGAACTTGGACTTGAAAGTGCACTTATAGCTATAATCGCTATGGATGCACATAGGAATTACCTTATTTTTGGCGATTTATATGGAACTTCGTATAGAGATCCTTGGGGGTTTCTTGCCATATTTATAATGGTTCATATGTATTCTTGCTTCCATAAAAAGATTAGATAATAAAAGCTTAAGTAACATTTCGAAAAATGGCCAAAAGTTCACTTGTGCAAAACTGCCCTGTTTGCCTTGATTTTTGGACTTTAAAGGTTTGAAAAGATATTTAATTTAAGTATTTTATTTCATTCTTGTTAACCATAAAGTTCACTTAAGAATAATGGCATGAAAGAAGGTTCATAGAAAGTGCTTGGCCCTACAAGAACTCAAGGCGAGGGTTTCTCCATAATCCAAAAGCAGCGTTTCGAAGATAATGAAATGGCTTTCGAAGAGGTTAGGATGGAGTGCAAGCAATTATTGCACCAACAAGTGTCTAGTGGGATAAGGGCTTTCAAAGGAGTGGAAAAGAAGGCAAACTTACCCTTCTGCCTTAGGTTGACCTTTCGATGCAGATAGGTCATATATATGAAAAAGCCTTGCATGGGTTCGAAACCCCTTTTGAATGTATTAGACAACGGGATCACACACGAGAGCCAAACCCTACAAAATTGTTAGTTTCGACAGTGTCGCTCTTCCATTTGAAGACTTTGTTGAATATGCTAGTATATGATTTTTGTTTGATGATAATAAACATATATATTATTTAAATGTATTTGTTAATACGCTATTTTATTTTTCACATAATTATACAAATATTTGCTGAATAAAATAAATAACATAGAATTTAAATTCGAGTAGATATTTCATTCAAACAAATATTTTATTACAATTTTGAATTGTACAAATTTGAGCTCTCACTATATATATATACACACACACACAATTTTCAATTACAATACAATTTCGATTACATCTCAAATTTCACTTTACACTGTTCACCTCACTACATATCACTCGTTCACTCATATTTGTTCTTCAGCTATACTCCCTTTTGTATCCCGCATCTGAGTTATCTGCAAAATAAACACTGACACAGTAAAATTGAAAAAGAAATATTTTTGCAGTGTACAATAAAATGTTTTTTTGGAATATATTATTTGCCTTAGGTATTTGGGTTGTTCGTCATCATTTATTTTGAATTCATCTACACGAACAACTTGTGACATGCACAGTGTATCATTGTACATGCCACCAGGCCATGCACACCGATATACACTTGATAAAACTGCAGGGACAAGCGGGCACAAGGTCAAACCCGAGCCAAGGCTGGATTCAACTCAGGTGCAAAACGAAAGCATCACAAAATTGTCGAGTACAAGTTCTTATGCAACAAGAATCCAAAACCAGACTATGCTAACAAGTGCACAAATGTGTACACTTGAGAACAGACTCGACAGTGGAGTCATGAAACAACTTCACCAGAATAAAATTTCAAAGCAACTTAATAACCTGGAAACAGTAAGGCAAAAATACAATGCAGCCTAGATTTCAACATACAATCCAAGATGAGCAAAGCCTCAACATCAAACAACAACAAAGCTGGAGCATGCATATACATCAACATGACCACATAAACATATATACATATATGCACACACACACATATATGAGTTCAAAAGCACCAACATAAATAAACAGAAGCTCAATAATGAACTAGTTCAAAAAGGTAGAAAGTGGTTTATAGCAACTAAACATGAAGATCATCAAGGATGCAACTCAACTCAAATCCAGACAACATGAAGTATGAATGCAATGACCAGAGTAATAATCATATCAAGCTGTATCAAAGGCATGCACAACAACAACAAATGGTTTCCAAGCAATGTAAATGAACACACATGAAAAAAAATGTATCAAAACCTAACATGGATTGATACAAGTAGCAATATGGAGTGAGAACCAGTAAAATGCAAACTAGCTCGAAGAAACAACAAAGTGCAAACTTACATCAATGTAACATGTTCAATGAACTGGTCAGAGCAACCTATACCAGACTACAAAGAAACTAAGGCCAAGTTCAGATTCAAGTATACATGAGGAACATAGCGCACAGACTGGAAGAAAATGAATTCAAGATGAATATAAATCATCATAATGGAGTTCAACATAACTGTATACAAGTGCATACTGCAAGTAGTATACATATGCAAAATATGTAAATACATTAGGCTTAACATATGCAAAAATGTATCAAAGAATACAAGACCACCAATGATGATACAAGTGCATTGATTTAATGCAATGCAACAAGGCCATAGCAGGTGCATGGAGACTCAAGTGAAACAAATTCGAATGCTGTTAGAAGTGGCTGAAGTCAATTTGCAGTTACAAAAATCATGGTAGAAGTTTCAAATCGAGTCAAAGCCATAGCTATAAAATTTATAAACAGTGTGATAAGTCAAGGCAGAGATGAAGAACACAAATCAAGCCGAAGTCAAACCAGAAATTCACTGAGCAAGTTAAAATTCGTGAAGCCATGATAATCAAGTAAAAAAATATACGAATTGAACAAATCAAGATTAATTACCAACATTCAAGCAAAATCGAACGGTGGAGCAAAAATTAACTGACGAATTCAAATGAATTAATTCGAATGGAAATTAAGGAAATTAAACCCTATTTAACCCATATCATCATCGGTAGCTAAAATTCATTCGAGTTAAAAACAATATCACAGAGCATAGTTTCAAATCAATAACTCGAATTGAATCGAGTTCAAGCAAATCAACAAAAGTAACAAAGCAAAATTGCATACCAGATTCATTCAAATCGAACTCGATGTAGTTAAGCGGGAGAAAGCAAATCGAAGCAAGAAGACGGTTGAGAAAGAAATGAAGGACAAACACTCAATTCAACTGATTTAATATAGAGCGATGACTTCACTACATGAAGCCCTAATTTCAGATCGAAGAAGAAAAGAGGCAGCCATTTTCTCTACGTAAGGATTCAAGGCCGAAGACATAAGAAAAGAAAAGGGGGATTCCTTTTTAATTTGGGCTGGCATAATTATTTTCTTGAGTGATAATTTCAGTTGAGCCGGCATAATTATTTTGTGGAGTGATAATTTCAGTTGGGCCAGCTTTTATATCATATTAGGCTTTAAATTTTAAAATTAGGGTTTTATTGTTTTAATTGTTTTTTATTTGCAATTTACTTTTGAAAATTTGTAAATTCTAGTCGTGTAACTAGGGGAAGAACTATAGTGGTATAGTTCGAGAATTCACAACTCAGTGGCTGAGTTGTGGCAGGGTTTTGAGCATAGAGTTAGGTTAATTGATAGCGGGTGTCATGAATTTACGTATGTAAGCGTCCGACTACTTAATTTTTAGTAGAAACCTTGGGGGCAGCACGTAGGTAGTGTTTTGCTGAAGCTGGGTAAATTTGTGTTGTTCTATTTCTGCTTTTATTATTATGCTATTATCAATGCTGTAATTATTTTATACATTTCCACATTAATTTTTATAATTATTAGCATCGCTCTATTCACCCCCCACTAGGGTGAAATTGATCCTACAAGTGGTATCAGAGCTAGGAACAAAAGCCATTTTTGTTTTAAAAATTTGATTTTTCAAAACCAATTTTTTGGTTTACAAATTTGAATTTTTCAATTGGCTTCTTTTAATAATGCTTTTACTGAGGGTCGGTCCAGTATTATTCCTCCTATTTTTGATGGAACATATTTTTAAATTGGAAATAAAAAATGGGATTTTATTTAAAATCTATTAATTTTAAATGTTAGGATATTATTGAAAATGGGTATGATATAATAGACGAAAAAATACTTCGAATAATGCTCTTGCTATGCATATACTATATTCTCATATTAAGCAAGATAATTTTTACTTCTTCTCTCATTATGAAAATGCACAGGAAATCTGGAGTACTTTTGATGCAATACATGGTGCAAAATTCAACAATGATGAGAAATTCTCCACAACCGACTCAGTTAAAGAAATGTGCTTAACAAGATTAGCAAAAGGCAGTAGTGATGAAGATTCAATAGCCGATTAGATAAGTGATTTTCCATTCAATGATTTAGTTCTCTTGTGCCAAAAATTAATTGAAAATAATAAAGCTCTTGAGATGAAAAATAATAAGTTGAAAAGGGAACAAGCTAAACTTCATTAGAAAAATAATGATTTGGAAAATGAGCTTAAAAATACTAAGAAAAATAAAAGTTCTAACTGCAAAAGGTGTTTGGACCATGAGAAAGAATTTTCCCGTTTTCATGAAAACTTTCAAAAGTTAGAAAACAAAATTTTAATGCAGGAGAAAAATAAAACAGAGTTGATTTGTAAAAACAACATTTTGCAAAAAGAGTTGGATAGCTTTAAGAAGTCAAAAATTTCTAAATGTAAGATTTTTGAAAAGAAATTAAATGAGATGAACAAAAATTTTAAAACCTTTGAAAAGAAAACGTGATTTTGAGCGAATCTGAAATTATTCAATTAAATCGGGAGTTTTGAAAAGGAGATTGAAAAAATCAAGGATTTTGAAAAATTGAATTAAAAAAACTCCAACTCATTGAAACTAAGATGCTTGAAATTGAGAATAAAATTAGAGAGCTTCAAAATGAAAATATGTGATTAAAAATGAATAGTTCTGAAAAGAGAGATAGTACGACTAGTTGTTGTTCAAAGCTAATAAATGAAAATGAACTTTTAAAATCCAAAGTTAGTAAACTTCAGTTGGTTACATGGAAATTTTTCACTAGAGTTAAATAATTGAATATACTCTTAGAAAATCAACTCTTCGAGAATAAAAGGAATGGATTTGGATTTGCAAAAGTGTCAAAATATGAACAAACAACTAATAACACTATTAAAGGGAAAAGTGTGATACCTAAATACGTAAAGTGTGAAAATATTGAACATGGCAACAATAATTCTCGAAATATATACAAACACAAAAGCCGCTAAAAAAATATAGATTCCAAAAGGACGAATATAAATGATTTGAAATTTAAACAGATTTTGATTCCCAAGGGTACAATTGTAGATACTAACAGTTTGTTATATAGACAAATTTGGGTACCAAAGACTTCAATAGATAATAATAGTGGTCCTACATCCTTAATTAGACCACTTGCCTTTTTCAAAATTTAGACACATAAGTGGGTTGGGGAACAACTTTGATGGAGATAGATTTCGAGTTATTCTAAGTGATTGATAAACTAAAATTTAAATGTTCCTTAGCCTATAAAGTTTAGATAGAGATCATCGCATTTTGGATATCACAACATCAAAGGAAAGTGAGGTATGATCTCTCAACTCAATTTTGTTCACATATAGTTAATTATGTTTTGATTGACATTGTTGAAGTATCTCTGTCATATCTTGAACATCCCAACTTTGATTTATTCTTGAAGTTATAGAAAGCTAACCGATAATGCTAGAACTTTTCTATTTTTAGCGATTCATGTTGGAATCACAAGAAAAACTGCTTTGATGAATTTTTATGAATGTATGATTACTTTACTTGTGCTTGATACAAATGGACGTGCTGAAAAATTTAGGTGTTGAGGAGTACACGTTTTTCTTATATACCACTATATATCACCATGAATATCTCAAACACAAGTGGTATCTAATATCATCTCATGTTAAAAATCATTTTTGCAAATATTTAATTATTTATATTGATTTCAATTTGAAGACATTTTCACAAAAACCCCTTACAGAAAATTGATTTTCACTTATTTTAATTTTTTTGAAAATGATAATCTTGAGTCAAAAAGGGGAATTCAAATGCAGATTACACTTGTAGCCTAGCTGATAGAAAAGTATTAGTGGAATGAGTTTTATGTTGGGACATTCAATAGTTGCATCGTTTTTCAAACAAAATATCTTCATATTTTTCATTTCAATAGATTTTCAATTAACAGACATTTTTTCTTTTATAAAACCCCTTCCAGAAAATAGTTTTGTTGACCTTGTTTCAGATTAGTTGTCTATTGTGTCCAAGATTCTTGTAGACACTAGTTGCGTAGTCAATGTTATTTTCCAACACACCTTTGACCAAATGGGCATTCTAGAAGACAAACTAGAACCCACCCTTGAACCTATCTTTAGGTTCAACAATAAGGGATCGACTTTAATAGGACAAGTGTAGTTTCTAATGCAGACGGGAGTGCCGCTATGCTGCTAAACTTTTGAAACTCTCTTCGTAATCATCAACCAATCATTATACTACAATGCTTTCTTTGGCTTACCCGCACTTGATGAGGTGGATGCTT